>JARQOD010000001.1:31504767-31532133 GCA_033576555.1 Oophaga sylvatica
TTACTGGCTGGCTTCTCAACTCCCTTTCTTTGGCAGCAGCATAGCGGTACGCCTTGTACATGAGGCTCAGAAAGGGCATGTGCTCCAGTGGATGGCAAGTGCTGCATCAAGTGGCCTCTCCTAATCTTCCTCCATCTTAACATCACACACAGTACAGTCCTCAGAGGTGGCAACCCAAACACCCTGGTTTCCCCCTCATCAAAACTTTCTAAACGTCCAACTGACTGTGGGGAACTTTAGATGGGCAATTCTGAAGTGCTGTTCAGAGGCAAGCGCAGCTGTTGGCCTCCATCTTGACTCTTTTGAGGAGGTATTGGAGGATAGAATTCAGAAGAAGTGTAGGGCTATAATGAACAATAATACACACCCACTATACGAGCTGTTCTTGAATCAGAAGAGCACATTCAGCAGACATCTAATCCTACTAAGGTGCAAGAAGGAGAAATTCAGGAAATCGTTTGTACCTACTGCTATGGGGATGTATAATAATTTCCTAAGGGTGGTAGAAAATAATGACTGATGGCTGGTGTACTAATGTCAATTAACATTGTCTTATATACACCTGAACTACACACTTTTATTTATTATGTAATGTTGGTACACCTGTGCAAGATTTGTGTCCTAATAATGTTGGTACACCTGTGCAAGATTTGTGTCCTAATATTTTATGTACTGCTGTTTGTATTGCTGCTGTAATACTGTAATTTCCCCCCGGGATCAATAAAGTGTATCGTATCGTATTCCATGGACATCAGAAGTCTACTCCAAAGAATCACAGAATCTAGAGGAGGAAAGCATCTGTACCGATGCCCAAAATGTCTTCATGTTGGATTCGGGGCTGGAAGAAGTAGGGTCCAAGCAGAATCCAGACCCTCATCACCAAAAGTTAACCACCAAGGGTGGTGGTGATTATAATGAGACCCAGATATCAGAGGAGCACCTGGACAGTACTGTGGTGCCAGGGCACAAAGAGTAGGAGGGTGACTTTCAGGGTGAGGAGTGTGAGAACAGAGAGGATGACAATGGGTTGTAGATCCCACTTGGTGTGAACTAAGAGGTACACAGATGAGTAGCTCAGCAGAGGAGGAAGATGAAGAGGAAAACACAAAGTAAAGAAACCACGACAAGCACTGCATTCTTAACCCCAACTCTGGCTGTGGCCAGCACTGGTCACGAGCTTGCAGTTCGCAGAGGCAGCATGTGTTGCCTAGCCTGAGCATTTTTTGAGACCGCAAAGGATGACCCGACAAACATTATCTGTTAAATTTGCAAAAAAGGGGCAAAAATTGAAATAATTTCACAATGACATGCATGAACTGGCACATCAGCGATCAACATGCCTTAGTGTGGGAATCTCACTGCGCTAAAATGTGGACTAGTAGACCTCGACAAGCACCGGCAGTTCCATCAACCCTATCTGCTTCTTTTTCTTCCTTTGTCACTATTACAAGTCGTCTCACACAGGTCTCCAGCTGCAGAAACTACAATTGTTTACCCACGACAGTCAGGGTGAGTGAGAGCCAGTCAGCTGTTGTGAAAGGAGACATGAATGCTGCTTTTGTGCCAGCAAGCACAACACATTTTTCTCAGTCCACCATAACACCTCTACGTGCACCTCACTCACACTCCAGCTATTTGTCCTGTTCTCCGTACTCTACCCTCTCTCAGAACAGCAGCCAGCTCTCGATCCTGCAGTTGTGGTCGCATAAAAGAATGTTTCCTCCTACACACAGCAATTCTAAGAGCTTGGACTCCACCATATCCAAACTGTTGGCCACGGAAATGCTGCCTTTCCGCCTGGTGAATACAGACGGTTTTTGAAAGTTGATAGCCGTTGCAGTCCCCCAGTACCAGTTATCCAATTGCCATTATTCTCTAAGATAACTGTGCCTACACCAGCATGTCACCAACATCACCTGTTCCCTGAAAAAATCTCTATCTGCCAGGGTGTATTTCACCACTGACACCTAGACGAGCAAATGTGCGCAGGGGCATTATATCTCGCTGATTGGGCACTGGGTGACTCTGGTGGAATCTCCCCCACCTCCGCACTGCACAGTAATGGCTCACCGCAATCAGGCAGTGTTTAAATTAATATGCCTTGGAGATTGCAGTCACACAGCTCAAGAGTTGTGGACAGTATCCATATCGAGTTAGAGCAATGGCTGTCTCCGCTAAACCTGGAGACAGAGAAGGCCGTGTG
This sequence comes from Oophaga sylvatica, assembly GCA_033576555.1. Lineage (NCBI taxonomy): Eukaryota > Metazoa > Chordata > Amphibia > Anura > Dendrobatidae > Oophaga > Oophaga sylvatica. The sequence continues at coordinate 31,506,971 of JARQOD010000001.1, forward strand.
CAATAATGGTGCAAACCTGGTGGTGGCCCTACACCATAGCAATATCAGACACATGCCTTGCATAGCTCACGTCCTCAACCTGGTGGTACTGCAATTTCTCTACCACTATCCTGGCCCGGATGCATTGCTGCAGAAAGCACAGTCGCTATGTGCTCACTTCTGACGATTGCACCCCTCAGGTCATCGACTTGCATCACTACAGAGGCCTACTCGTTAACCGTTTGATTAGCGATGTTCTAATATGGTGGAATTCTACTCTTCACATGTTGCAGATGCTATGGCAGCAACTATGAACCTTGCATAGCCTTGGCCCACACAGTCTGACCGTGGTGCAAATCATGCTTGTGGAGTGGGCACAGGTGAAAAGCCTCTGCACCCTTCTGCACAGTTTTGAAATGGCTACTGAGATGGTTAGTGCTGACTATGCGATCATCAGCGTCACTATTCCTGTCATTTACATGCTGGAGCACACTTTGAATAACCTGCGTGAAGAGGTGATGGTCCCAGTGGAAGAGTTGAAACAGAGGAGGATACAGAAGGGATAACAATATCTTAAATTTCCGACTGTGGTCGCACAGGCGGGTGCAATGGGAGGGTGGCTTACAGCGATCAAGGGCGGCTCAAGGTACCAGACAAACTGTTAGTGAAGATGCAGGAGACAAGGAACAAATTGAGGAGATGAAGAAGATAATGATACGCTCTCAGTTGTCCGTGGTTGGCAGGAGGGGATGGAGGAAGCAACCTTGAGTGTTGCCCCACCACCAACACAGCATGGACTTGAACCTCATGGAAGTACCCATCACATGAGCACTTTCTTGCTGCAGTATCTTCAATTTGATTAAGATTAGAAATAGTGCCGACTACTTAGTTACCACTCTATTAGATCCAGGGTACAAGAGTAAATTTAGCCAGATGCTTGCCTCCCTGGAAAGGGAGGTGCCGATGCTGGAGTATCGAAATACGCTTGTAGACAATCATAAGAGTGGTTTTCCCCAAGACATCAGTGAGGCATACAGTGTGTAACCCAGTTATGATGTCCAACCCCGGGAATGTCAGAGCGCCATCGCCAAAATAGCAGCTGCAGCAGTGTAAGTGGCATATGCAATTTCTGTGAATCGTTAACACATTTTTTAGACCAGGCCATGCACCAGCAGAACAGAGTACAAGTCTGACACGTAAACAACTAGAGAGGATAGTGCAGGAGTATCTGGAGCTCAATACCAAAGCCATCAGGGGGATTTGGACCCATTTTATATGTTGGTCTTCAAAAATGGAAGAGTGGTCTGAGCTCGTCAGTCACTCCTTGGAGGTTTTGTCATGCCTGGCAGCCAGTGTTCTCTCAGAACATATCTTCAGCACTGCTAGTGGTGTCATGATGGATAAGCACTTCTGCTGTCCCCTCAAAGTGGACACTGCCTAACTTTAACAAAATTAACAAGTCATGGATCTCCGATGACTTTTGCACTCTAGTCACAGATTGGGCAGACTAGGCGATGGTGTCGCTTTAAGTCTCATGTATTGATCTTGCGTTATTGCAGTCTGTGCCATCTTTGTGGTGCTATGTGACAAATATTTTTTGCAATTTGGAAACTCCAAATTGGGTCTCCATCTGGTGCATTGCCTGTGGTAGAAGGTGTATCAGAGGTCAATTTTTCTGCTTCTACTCTGTGGGAACTGATGCCACTTTGGTGCTGTGTTACAATTATTATTTGAAATGTAGAGACTCAAAGTTGGGTCTCCATTTGGTGGGTTGCCCTTGTAAGTAGGGTTCCCAGCCTGGTTAGGCCCTACACTTACTTTCATTCAACTACCTGTGTTACTATTCTTATATTTTTCTATCAATAATAGTAAATGAAACTGATGTTTGTGCCATCTGAGTGTGGCTGTAATAAAAAAAAATTGGAAGTGCTGTATGAGGTGTGTGGTTTCCAAGCTAAGAAGGCTTACACCATTCCCTGAACTACCAGGTCCTCATTAAAATGTAAATTCCAAGCTGTAAATTCTGGGTCATACCCTTTTATCTTATGCATAGCTCATGGCTGACTGCTTGTGTGCCATTACAACAGGTTCTACCATGCGTTAATTGATCAGTCGACTACTATTCTTACTATTCTTACATTTTTCTGTTAATAGTAGTCTATGAAACTGATGTTTGTGCCATCTGAGTATAGCTGGAATAAATAAAGAAAAAAATTGGAGGTTTTGCATGAGGTGTGAGATCTCCCAGCTAAGAAGGCTTACACAGCTCCCTTAACCACCAGGTCCTCATTAAAACTTTAATTCCAAGCTGTAAATGCTGGTCCAGGCCCTGATACACCATGCATGACCCATGTCTGACTGCTGCTGTGCCATTTGCAAATTTCTACTGTGGGTCAATTGATGACACTTTTCATTGTGTCTGCCCCTAATTTGTTGTGAATGCATTTGGTTTTTCCTCCCATTGAATCTAATGAGGTTTTGATACGTTCGTCAAACCGTTTGGCGAACCGTTCGGCGATCGGTCGTCCATTTGGCGAATCCAAACTGAACCGAACTTTAAAAGGTTCACTCATCTCTAGTCAAGGCTGAGCCGCCCACCAGGGCCGTGGGGTACTCGGCACCGAGCCCGTTAACCTATATGGGGAATGTCACGGTAGCTGCAGTTCGGTCCGTGGCCCTGGGGCTCACTGAAAAGGGGATATTTACAGGGGATAAAATGTTGTGTAGTTTGTCGTGACGCCACCTGTAGTACCTGGTCAGGGTGACCAGCGCTGCTGTGCTGGTCCTCTGGCAGGGCTGGTGTTGTGCAGCTAGATGATAAGTCTTCTACAGGTAAGACTGTATCCTTCCAGGGCAGGTAGATGTAAGGTAAAGCAATGGTGCAGGAGAGATGTAGCAGAGTGGAGTGTGCGACGGAGTAATAATGCAGGAAACAGTTCTTGTGCAGTTTCAAAGGTTTACTCACAGTCTGTTGTACACACAGATTCCAGCCGGGCACTGTGTCCTTCCAGTGAGTAGTCCAGCAACCCTCAGATAGATTGGTCACACTCCCAAAGACCCCTTTATGTTCCTTTCCGGCTTCTTGTGCTACACTCCTTACTCCTTCTCTGCACCTCCCTACCACAGAGCCCTCGGACGAGGTAGTATTGGATCCTTTCAGTTACCAGGTACGACCCGATGTCCCGGGACGCTGATCTCCTCTCCACGGAGACCGAGACACCGTCGGATGCCTGAACGTACTTGATCCCTAGGCTTCCTCCCGATGGGAATATGGCAAGCTAGTGGCCCTTGAAGAGTCCCACTATACTCGGTGTTACTAGTGGCGTTGAACTGACCCACCAGTCTAGGGACCGTTCCCCGATGTTTGCCTGGTCCTTTCCTTCTTCAGGATGGGGGCACAGCTTCAATTGCTGTCTCTGCCCTAGACCCCTTCGCTCTCTACAGCAAGGCCCTCTGAGGTAAACTCAGAAGAGCTGCAGGCCAGCCCAGTACCCACACTGGCTGCCTACACAAACTGAAACTCTAAGGCCTCTTTCACACATCCGTTGTGCGCCTGACGGCGCCCCCGGCATTTTGCCGCAAGCCCGCATCCAGCATCCAGTATGAAAACCGGATGCACCGCATCCGGTTTTTCGCCGGATCCGGTTCACGGATCCGTTCAAAAACCGGATCCGTCTCATCCGGTGTATCCGGTTTGGCATCCGTTGACGCCGTAATGCGCCGGATCCGGTTTTTAAGAACGCCCCTTTTTGGTGTTCCAAACATGATTGGCTACTGTAATCCTATATATACACTGCTCCTACATCCCATCTTTGACAGGTTGTAGAGGAGCAAGTGCAGGTTGGAGAGAAGAGCAAGTAGCAAGTGATTGGCGAACATGGATGTCATTATCGGCAATATCGTCAGGAATCTTGTTGATTTTACTGCGGAGATGAATCGATTGAGGTTTATAGTTCTGGAGAAGGAGCGAAAGTTTGAGGAGCAGCGCATTATGCGTCAGCGCCAGCGAAGACGACGACGTATGTGGATCCACCCCATCACGGCACAGAGATTGACTCGTGGTGTCTATTCAGCACTGAACATGGAGCTTCGACAAAATCCAGACAAGTTTTTTGCCTATCTGCGGATGAACAAAGAAAACTTTGATGATTTGCTGGAGCGTGTTGGAGACCAAATTAAAAAATCGGACACCTACTGTCGGTTCTCGATATCTCCGGCGGAGCGTCTCATGGTGACTATAAGGTAAGCTATATGTATTGGATCTGTTTGCTTCAGCACACTTGTAATTTTATCATTAATTAACATCACAGGCCAACTAGGAAACCATATCAGTAGGCCAAAATTTAGTTATAAAACAGTGTTTCTCATTAATGTTCTTATTTTTGGTATCTCCAATAGTTATAGCTGAGTTCTGGTATGTAATGCTGTGTTTCTGAAATAATTTGTATTTTCTATTTTGTTTTCAGATTTCTGGCAACTGGCAAAACTCTGTCATCGCTCCATTTTCAATATCGGCTGGGAATCTCCACACTATCCGGGATAATAAAGTATACTTGTCGTGCTCTGTGGGATAGTTTGGTTGGAGAATTTATTCCAGAGCCAACAACAGAGCGGTGGCTTCAAATAGCGGACCAGTTTTTATGCATCTGCCAGTTCCCCAATAGCCTGGGCGCCGTTGATGGAAAGCACATCCGCATTCAAAAGCCTAAAGGAACCGGATCAGAATTCTTTAACTATAAAAAATATTTCTCAGTCGTCCTAGTGGCTATTGCAGATGCGGACTACAAGTTTATCGCGGTGGACATTGGGTCTTATGGACGGTCAAATGACTCCCAAGTCTTTAAACTATCTGCCATGGGCCGTAAACTGTATGGAAACAGTTTTTAGTTTCCCCCCCATAGGCCACTGCCTCAAACCTCAGGCCCACCAATGCCATTCGTTTGTGTAGGTGATGAGGCTTTCCAGCTGTCCGAACACCTATTGAAGCCGTACGCCAGCAGAGGATTAACACATACAAAGCGGATATTTAACTACCGCCTCACAAGAGCCAGACGGATGGTGGAGTGTGCCTTTGGCATTATGACAGCAAAATGGCGTGTCCTTTTGACTGCAATTAACTTGAAGACGAGACTGTTGATGATGTTGTTAAAGCGTGCGTGGTCCTACATAATTTTGTCCTAACCAAGGAACCAATTTCTATGGAGGACCACAATCAAGAAACAACTTTGCACGACTACAGCAACATTACCACTCGCAGTACAGTCGCGGTTTCAAGAATGAGGGACCAGTTTGCTCAATACTTTGTGTCACCGGAAGGAAGTGTTGACTGGCAGGATGACAGAGTGTGATAAATGTATTGTTTCTTTTAAAAATTTTCTTTACCCACAATAAACCTTTAATAGTTTACTTGTCTACCTTCTTGTGTGTTTTCTACTGTAACCTTTTTGCCATAGTTGTGTCCATGGCTGTTTGTTTTAACAAAAGTATTTCACATTTTCTCCCAAAAAAGTGTACATCGTAGGCCATGGTTCCCCAAATCCAGTCCTCAAGGCCCACCAACAGGTCTTGTTTTCAGTATTTCCTTTGTATTGCTCAGGTGATAATTGCCTCACCTGTGCAATACAAAGGAAATCCTGAAAACCTGATATGTTTTTGGTGGGCCTTGATGACTGGAGTTGGGGAACCCTGGGCTACAATGTACCCTTTTTTAGGACAAAAGGCGAAATTGTTAAGTATTTCACATTTTCTCCCAAAAAAGTGTACATCGTAGGCCATGGTTCCCCAAATCCAGTCCTCAAGGCCCACCAACAGGTCTTGTTTTCAGTATTTCCTTTGTATTGCTCAGGTGATAATTGCCTCACCTGTGCAATACAAAGGAAATCCTGAAAACCTGATATGTTTTTGGTGGGCCTTGAGGACTGGAGTTGGGGAACCCTGGGCTACAATGTACCCTTTTTTAGGACAAAAGGCGAAATTGTTAAGTATTTCACATTGTCTCCCAAAAAAGTGTACATCGTAGGCCATGGTTCCCCAAATCCAGTCCTCAAGGCCCACCAACAGGTCTTGTTTTCAGTATTTCCTTTGTATTGCTCAGGTGATAATTGCCTCACCTGTGCAATACAAAGGAAATCCTGAAAACCTGATATGTTTTTGGTGGGCCTTGAGGACTGAAGTAGGGGAACTCTGTTGTAGGGGATAACCTAACAAAGTACACAATTTTGTGAAAAATATAACATACTTTGCATACTACACAACCCGGGACACAACTTTGGGAAAAAGGTTGCATTTATGAACCTTTTAGCCAAAGTTAGGTGTACCTGTATAACAAATGTAAAACTTAACATCCTATAAATAAAAGACAGACAACAATGTTCCAAAAATTAGCAATTTATTGAACCAATTTTTTTTAATATAAATGTTATCAAATGAGGCATTTTTGCCAAATGTTTCAATTTTAAATAAACGATTTTTAATAAACTTTATTATTTTTTTAAACTATATTTCTTGTTCAACTATTTTTTTTGATACTTTATTTTTAAACTTTTTTTTTTTTCAAAATTTAATTTTTCACAAAAAAAATACACAAACTACAGGTCAGTGTAGTGTGGGGTGGAAATACTGCTGGAGGGGCTGCGGGACACTTCGACCGTGGGAGTGTGGAGGGACGACCGGGATGGTGGTGTGGAAGGAACAGGAAGAGGTGAAGGGGTGGAAAGAGTAAAATAATGGGAAGACAAGGCAGAAGAGGTGGGTGGTGGTGGAGTGGAGGGTTGGGCAGGAGGAGCAGGTGACATGGTTGGCAATTGGAAGGGGGAAGGAGATTGGTACGAGGTAGAAGTGTGGTACGGGGTAGGTGGCTGGTAGTGGGTAGGTTGCTGGTACTGGGGAGGTGACTGCAGTTGGGGAGGTGGTTGGTACTGGGGAGGTGTTTGGAATTGGGGAGGTTGATGACCTGGGGAGGTGGGTGGTATTGAATAGGAGGGGGGGAAGATGTACGGCGGCTGTAGGGGGGGAGGTGGAGGAACGACTGGGGTGGATTGAGGATGGGAGAGAACCTGCACTAGAGCAGTGTGGCACGTGTGCATCACATACATCTGCTGGTCAGAAGATAGGGGATCTATGCGCTCCGCAACCAACTAAAAAAACTGTGGTTCGGGGATCCTCTTACCTCTGAACGCACAGTTTCCAGAAGTGTCTTCACCTCACCAACTAGGGAGGTTATCTGACTAACGCCTGCGGCAACTTGTTCAGATAATACCTTAAGACAGTTCTGGAAAGATGCGTTCATATGCAAGAACTCGGGCGCATAGTTCTTTTCCTGACCCCTCTGACACTGCCGCCCAGTACCCGCAGCTGTACTAGAGGTGGCAGGGTCAGAAGGGTGGGGTAAAGGGAATGCTATATCCTGACCAGCAGATTCATGTAATGCAGCTGGCCACGCTGCTCCAGCGCTGGTGGAGGGGACAGCGGGATCAACTGTGTTGGGAAGGTGCAGATGTGGAGGGTTGGTCGAAGTGTCCCTCGGTTTCGGTCTCCTGAGGAATCGCTCTAGAAGGCGCCAACTCTGCAGGCGCCCGAGTGCTGGTCACCGTGCTGTGGAAGAAAGAAAAACATAAAATTAATATACAGATGTGGAATGGCCCTGGCTGCAAAAAAAACATTGGATACATTTAAACATTTGATGGTAATATTTACCTTCTGGTGACCATGGTTTCACGCAGGAACGCCAGAGCTCGTGCGTACTTGTACTTGCTCTGGCGTCCTGAAGAACCACTCGGGGCCCGCATCTCCTTGTTGAATTCCTTCTTAAAGTGATCCCTCACAGACCACCACCGCTTCACAATTCTCTCCCCTGAAACGAGGAAGCACACATTGGTTAGTATACAACATGAGGGTTTCCCAAACTTCAGTCCTCGTGTCCCCCAGAGTTCATGTTTTCATTATTTCCATAGTGTTTCACAAAAGGAAATCATGAAAACATGAAGCGTGGGTGACACGAGGACAGAAGTTTTGTAAACACACCTTTACAGTCAGCAACATGAACTATACTTACGGAATTTAGTCTGGGCCTAGGATCGAGGTCCTCCCAGCGTTGCACCATTCCCGCTGCCACTTCCTCCCAGAGCCGTCGTGTAACAATTTGATCAGAATGCCGGCGGTCCCCCATGTTCCACAGCGGCTCCTTTTCTCGGACAAGATCTATCATCAGCTCCACATCCAGGCCCTCCTCCGTGTCCGAGTCGGGAGCACGCTGTGAAGCCTGTAAAATTAAAAAAGCAAAAAAAGAAAATTACCATACACATTATTTGAAAATGGCAAAATTATACATGTTAAACTGGAAAAATTACTGCCAAAAAATTTAGAGATAACACGTTTTGTAAACATTAAAAATTATAGAAAATGCTACCAAAAATGGTAGATAGGTAAAAAAAAATTTTTTAAAAAATTACATTTTAAGAAAACACTCAAAAAAAAATGTACATTTCAAAAACAAAAAATATGAACTAAACTTAAAAAAAAAAAAAAAACGTACACGTTGAGAACCGCCGACAGTCTCACGATGACGACTCTGGGAGGCGCTGGGAGGAACCCTCTGTTGGCTCCCAGATCCGAGAGACTAAAAATGAAAACAAAAATTAGGATATTGGCAGGTGTTGGCCGCTGTGTCAAGTATGTACTAAATGGTTTTCTATGTGTTGTGTGTAGTGTGATGTTGTGTTTCTGCGATTGATGCAGGATACTTACGAATTGTGAGCCCACTCCGGGTATCTCTCCACCCCGTCCTTCTTCCTCTGGGAGCTTCTCGTCATCTTGCGATTCCTGTTATTAAAAAAAGACAATCAAAACATATAGCCCACAGATGGATTGTGGATAGAAAAAAAAAATTTATATTTTTACGCCAATTGCTGACGATGGGTAGGAGGGCTCCCAGAAGAAGATGTGTCACGCTCTGGCTCTGGCTGGGAGGGAGGAGATGGCGATGCTGCTGCTGCCGCCGCTGCTGCTGCTGCTGCCGCCGCTGCTTCTTCTGCCAACACCGCCATTGCGGCAGCTGCAGCAGCTGTATGACGGTCTCTGCTGTGGAAGAAAGAAACAAAAAGGGACAGTGAATATATTTCTATATTCCTTGTCCCTGGCTGAAAGAGAAAAACATGTAATTTTTTAGGGAAATGGATCAATTCTTCTGCTGTGGAATTAACAGACAAAAAGGAATTGTGTTTATATGTATTGATTGTCCCTGTTTTAAAATATAAGATTCAAACATGGACATTATTGAGCTTGATGTTTTACCGAACACAACATGCAGTCATTAATTGTAGCCATAAACAGTACCAGGGGGAAACCCTATCCCTGCCAAAAAAAAAAAAAATACAGTACCAGGGGGAACCACCCGATCCACAAAAAAAAAAAAAAAAAAAAACAGTAGATCAACATTCTGATACTAAAAACATGCACATTTCAGATAGCATGAGTAGAAAAACCGTCACAGGCAAAAAAAAAACATTGAAAAAAAATAAAAGACTAGATCAACATTAGGATACTAAACACATGCAAATATAAGATAGCAGCATGAGTAGATAAACCGTCACAGGCCCCAAAAAAAAAAATGTTTTAAAAAAATACACAAGATAACATTATGATACTAAACACATGCACATTTCAGATACGAGGATGAGTAGCAAAAGCATCACAGGGCCAAAAAAAAAGTTAAAAAAAAAAAAAAAAAAAAAACAGCAGCATTATGATAACAAAAAAATGCACATTCACATAGCAGCATGAGTAGATAAACCGTCACAGGCCCCCAAAAAAAAATTTTAACAAAATAATACACAAGATCAACATTAGGATACTAAACACATGCACATTTCAGATAGTAGCATGAGTAGAAAAACCGTCACAGGCAACAAAAAATACATTGAAAAAAAATAAAAGACTAGATCAACATTAGGATACTAAACACATGCAAATTTCAGATAGCAGCATGAGTAGATAAACCGTCACAGGCCCCCAAAAAAAAAATTTAACAAAATAATACACAAGATCAACATTAGGATACTAAACACATGCACATTTCAGATAGTAGCATGAGGAGATAAACCGTCACAAGCCAGAAAAAAACATTGAAAACAAAAAAAAACATTAGATCAACATTAGGATACTAAACACATGCAAATTTCAGATAGCAGCATGAGTAGATAAACCATCAGAGACGGAAAAAAAACATTTAAAAAAAAAATCCACTACATCAACATTAGGATACTAAACACATGCACATTTCAGATAGCAGCATGAGTAGATAAAGCATCACAGGGCCAAAAAAAAAGGTTTAAAAAAAAAACACTACATCAGCATTATGATAACAACAAAAATGCACATTTCACATAGCAGCATGAGGAGAAAAACCATCACAGGCCCCAAACAAAAAATGTACAAACAATGAAACACTAGATCAACATTATGATACTAAAAACATGCACATTTCAGATAGTAGCAGGACAAGCAACCACATCACAGGCCCAAAAAAAAAAAAAAAAATTTAAATCAACATTATGATACACAAATACATCCACATTTCATATTGTCGCAGGGAGACCAAGCACATCACTGCAAAAAAACAGTACCAGTAGATCCACATTATCAATTAAACACATTCACAACAGTAGCAGGGGATACACAATATAAGTTCCCAAACATACGTATTTTAAACAATACCAGGGGGACCCACCCCATCATTGGAAATTTAATTTCGTACAGTACCAGGGGAACCAACCCCATCACAGAAAAAACATGAATTTGAAAATGTACCAGGGTGCCAAAAAATGCAGTAGCTCACACAGCATTGGTGACATATGCATTGTAAATTTTGGGTTGGGGGGTCTCATATTTACCGTCTGTTTTCCTGGCGCTCCATGCTGCGGATCCTGGCTGCGAGTCTCTCTGGCTGCGTTTCTCAGGTGGCTGCGTTTCTCAGGTGGCTGCGTTTCTCAGGTGGCTGCGTTTCTCTGGTGGCTGCGTCTCTCTGGTGGCTGCGTCTCTCTGGTGGCTGCGTCTCTCTGGTTGTGGCTCTGGCTCTTGGTCATGTGCATGTGTCTGATGTCCCACTGCATGCTTTTTTTATATGTTTGCTGGGGGCTGGTATCTGTTTGCTGTGGGCTGGTATCTCAATTAAAAAACTGGATGCGGCTACCGGATCCGGCTCTTGCCGGATGCGGCGCATTGCGGCGTCCATAGACTTTCATTGTAAAAAAAGCCGGAAGCGCCGGATCCGGCGCTTCCGGCTTTTTCGCCGCAGACAAAAAACGTGACATGCAACGATTTTTCCAGACGCCGGACGGCGACCAGACACCGCATCCGGCACAAACCGGACGCGCCGCAGGGACATGCGGAGCTATCCGGCACTAATGTTAGTCAATGGAAAAAAAAAAAAACGCATCCGGCATTACATTACGATGGATGCAGTTGGACAAAAAAATGCCGGAGGGCGCCGTCAGGCGCACAACGGACGTGTGAAAGAGGCCTAATCTAACACGCAGCACAAGGCTGCCTCAACCCCTCCCATCCATCTAGCTACACCCTGTTCTAACCAGCCTGAGCTAGACCATCCCATTGGGTCCGCCCACACTCAGCTGGCATAGTGTACTGATGAATGCAGTGGTTGGAGTCAATGGGGTGTTCCTCCTTACCTGAGAGTAAGTTGTCACACCGCTGGGTGTGATGCAACATCTCTGTGGCGACTGGACCTTCAGGGCGCCACAAGGCAGCGATGTGTATTTGAAAGAATGGCTGTGTTATGCAGGACTTTTATCAATGGGAACAGGATAAGTTGCAAATTGTGCTGCTTATATACTAGTCACTATAAAGGAAAACATGTTTCTTAACAAATTTTTCCTGCAAAATGCAATTTATCATTTGTTTGGAATATTTTATTGTCAGTTCTAAAAGTGGAGTAAACATGTGACACTATTGTTCTCAGCAGTAGAGTTGAGCGAAACAGGTCGGTCAGATTCATAAGTCGCCGACTTTCGCCAAAGTCGGGTTTCGTCGAGCGAAACCCGACCATGGAGCCAAGTCGGCCATGCGTTCGGCAAAACGAGCGCCAAAGTCGTTTTTCCCATAATGCTTGCAGGCGCCTTTTTTCAGCCAATGAGCAAGGACGCACACTGTGGGCAACGAGATGACATGGGCAGCGTCCACCACCATCTTAGAGAAGGACATTGCAGTGATTGGCTTGCTTTGGGGGGCGTCATAGTGTCTATAAAAGCCCTGACAGCCAACCGCCATTTTACTTCTGCCTATCTTAACAATAGGGAGAGAGTTATTGCTGGAAAGAGAAGTTCTTATGTGCTTGTGCTGATAGCAATTGTGCTGTACAGTTAGTGTGCAGTGACAGGGTAGGATTTTCTTGTGTGCAGCAACACTGGTTATTAGGCTGCCTGATAGCTGTATTGCTGTGTGTACACTGCTGTGCAGACTGCTTTTTACACAGCACTAATACTTTTACTCTTTTTTTTCTGCACAGTTACCAACAATTCATTTTTTACCACACCGTATAGAGCTGTATGCTCCTCACACACTACCGTGTACCGGCTGGTATCACGGACAAATACATGCTATCTGTGTGTGACTCCGGAAATATATACGGAGATTTAAATTTTCCCCTACACCATATACACCTGGTATCTTCTGATACAGTACCTTTTTTCTACTTTTTGTATTACGGTCAAATCCATACTGATGAGCGTCTGTGTGTGACTCCAGAAATATATACGGAGATTTAATTATTCCTATACTACATACACCTGGTATCTTCTGATACAGTTCCTTTTTCTGCCTTTTTATTACGGTCAAATCCATCTGAGAGAGTCTGTGTGTGACTCCGGAAATATATACAGAGATTTAAATTTTCCCCTACACTGTATACAGCTGTACGCTTCTGATACAGTACCATATATCTGCTTGTATTTTCGGTACATTTTCCCAAACATGCGGAAGTATGGTGGAAGAGGCCGCGGACGTGGGCGGGGGGGGCCAGATGGTACTGATGGTGGTGGTGGTGCATCTGCTGGTAGTGCCAAAAGCACAATCGCACCTAATGCAGGAGGTGTTGAGCCTGCGTCATTGTCTGGCTCCTGAAGGCCTGGAAGGCTCCCTTTTCTGGGAGTAGGTAAACCGCTTTTAAAGCCGGAGCATCAGGAACAGGTTTTGGCTTACATTGCCGAAACAGCCTCCAGCTCTATCGCCTCCTCTTCTAAAGTTTCAAAAACTGCAAGCACTGAGTCGTCAGTGCAGGCTCCTGGTGAGGAACGACACCTTTCCTTGTGTCCTTCACCCCCAACAAAAGGGAAGGATGCGGCAGGCCACACTTCAGATTACTCCCAGGTGCTCTTTTCACATACCATGCCTGGGTTATCAAGTGAAATCCTGAATTCCCCAGTCCAAGATGAATCTGACATGGAGTGCACAGATGCACAGCCATTGCTATATGATTCTGCTGGTACATTCACCTAGAGCACTGCATTGCCCTCGCAGTCTACTGAGCCAGATTCTGACCCTGATGAAACTCAGGTGCCCCTTCCCGCATACTCTACCACCTTACACGGTGACACAGAGGAAGGTGCAGATGAAATTGAAGAGGAGGTGATGGATGACCCAGTTGTTGACCCGGATTGGCATCCATTGGGGGAAGAGGGTGCCGCTGGCAATAGCTTAGAAGAGGAGGATGATCCGCAGCAGGCATTGACATCGCAGCTGCGGTTATCTGGCAGGCCCGTAGCAGTCCAAAAACGTGTTAAAAAACAAAAAGAGTTTCAGGACAGCTTGGCCAGACGGTCAAATTAGCACAGCGTGCAAGCCCTGAAAATGTATCCCATAGTAGGAAGAGTGCAGTGTGGCACTTTTTTGACAAAAATCCTATTGATGAGGCAAAGGTTATCTGTAAGAAGTGCGGAAGGACCTTTAGCCGAGGGAAAAATCTCCTAAATTTGAATACCAGTTGCATGCTTAGACATTTAAACACCATGCACTTGTAAGCGTGGATGGACTACAAAACCTCAGGTAGCACATGTGCACCTGCTGTGACTGAAGGTAGCCAGCAACGCTACATTGCTTCCCCCACTGTTAGCCCACCGGTTAGCACACCACCACCAAGAAATGTTGAGGTGTCGTCTCAAGGCCAAAGCAGTCAGGGAATCACAATGTTTTTCCAATGAAAGACTGAATCTAGGCCATCACCACCACCACCACCATCACCATCACCAACCCCCTCTCAGTCTGCCATGTCCACCGCTGGTTCGCCCATATGCAGCTCTCAAGTCCAGCTCACACTAGCAGACACTCTGAGTAGGACAAGAAAGTACTCATCCTCTCATCCGCGTACACTGGCTTTGAACGCCTACATTGCCAAACTGATCTCATTAGAGATGATGCCCTTCCATTTGGTTGAAAGCGCAGTGCTCAGAGACCTCATGGCCTGTGCTGTCCCACACTACCCAGTCAGCACTTCTTTTCTAGAAAAGCCATCCCTGCCCTCCACCTGCATGTGAAAGAATGCATTGTCCATGCACTCAATCAGCTATTGGAAAGGTGCACCTCACAACAGATGCATGGGCCAACAGACATGGCCAGGGCCGTTACGTGTCCATCACTGCGCACTGAGTTAATGTGGTGGATGCAGGCTCCACAGGGGACAGCGATGGTGGGACAGTGCTGCCTAGCCCACGGTATAGGCAACAGTTGGCTGTAGGCATTTGACCCTCCTCCTCCAGAAGCGAAAGCTCGTCGACAGAGCGCAGTCGCACGAGCACTCCATCCGCAGCAGCAAGTGATGCACACGAGGTGTCCCACTATCAAACAGCTAGTGGTAAGCATCAGCAGGCTGTTTTAAAGATGATGTCTTTGGCGACAACAGACACACCGTGGAGGTACTGGCCGACTTGCAGTGAGAAACTGAGTCATGGCTGGGCAGTCTGCATCTTGAGCCAGGCAAGGTAGTCAATGATAACAGCCATAATTTTGCGGCGGCCATAGCCCTGGCAAAACTCAGACACATATGTTGCCTGGCTCATACCTTAAACCTGGTGGTGAAGTGCTTCATAAATAATTATCCGGAATTACCAGCCCTGCTCCATAAGGTGCGAAGACTGTGCTCGCACATCCGTCGCTCGCCTGTAGAACTTCAGTCGTATGCGGAGGCTGCAGCGATCGCTCCACCTCCCCAAGCACCGCCTAATCATAGACGTTGCAACAAGGTGGAACTCCACCATGCACATGGTTGAGAGGCTGTGTGAACAGAGGCAGGCTGTAATGCATTTGTGGGCAGTCAAGCAGTTTTCGGGTGTGCAGTGGTCAAAGCTGAAAGACCTCTGTAAAGTCCTTCAGTGTTTTGAGGAATGCACACGGCTGGTAAGCGAAGACGACGCCTTCATAAGCATGAGCATCCCACTTATGCGTCTGCTCATGCAAACTTTGACGCACATTAAGGATCAGGCGTATGCAGCGTAGGAGGAAGAGGAGGAGGAGGGAAGCCTTGATGACAGTCAGCCATTGTCTGCTCAGGGAACTGTCCTGGACGAGGTGGAGGAAGAAGAGGAAGAGGAGGAGGATGAGGGGGATATTATTTTGGGGAGGAGGATGCTTCTCAGGGGGCAAGAGAAAATGTTGGCTTGCCAAGGTCAGGAACAGGGTTTGTGCGTTAATAGAGGGATGTGGATTTGGCAGAAAGTGCTCCTCCACCAACCACTGGCAGTGCATCATTGACACCTGGAACATTGGCCCACATGTGTGATTATGTCTTGCGGATCCTAAAAAGGGACCCCCGCATTGCCTAAATTATGAAGGATGACGACTACTGGTTGGCCAGCATCCTCGATCCACGCTATAAAGCAAATTACAGAACTTCAATCCACAGGAGAACTTAGAGCTAATATTGGCGAACAAACAAGCAACTCGGTAAACCGTTTGTTAGAGGCATTCCCAGCACACAGCAGCGGTGCAGGTTCTACCACGAGCCGTACTTGGCAACATGAAAGAGGTGTTCGTGGTGCACACAGCCGAAGTGGCGTTGGAGACAGGGGTTTCATGACCATTGAATCCATAAAAAATTTAGAACTTAAATATTTTGAAAGTGTACTTTATGTACTTATACACTCAGAAAGGATTTGTAGAAAGTGCAAAGCCAGTAAAAAAGTATATGGCAGGTCATCCATAGACCCCTGAAAGGAAACAACTGGCAGGCCTTATTCAAATATTTTATAAGTGTACCCAAAGTCCTTATTGTGACAGCGGCCATAGTCACTTCAGTTCACATAATACACCAAATCAGTTATGGAAGAGCCCATAAACGATATGAAGTGATAAGAAACAAGAGTAATATTAAAATTAATATATTTATTAATTATATTAAATGAGTAGGCGAACAAAAAAAACATAAAAAACAGGACAAAGTGGACCTCCAAATAGATGAGAAAAAGGAGAGTTAGCATCAGCTCCCATCCAAGGTAAAGTGGACAAATAAATTATTCCTAAATGACCAATAAATAATAATTATGTGCAAAGTTGCAAATTCTGCATCATATACAGTAGTCCATGGCTAGCTGAAAGTGCCAAAATGTCTCATATCCAATAATCATAGATGCATAAAGTGCATAAGTGCAAAATGTCAAAAGCAAGACAGTGCAAAAAAATGGATGGAGGAATGGATTATCCACAGCCCAGGATGGATTAAATGCAGAAGAAAAAGGCACTGATGATGTTAACATAGAAAAAACACTCCTACTAAATAAGGTGCCAGAACCATACTGAGGGGAAAATAATGGTTTGGTCGCTAGAAAATCACACACAGGCATATATTAACAGCTAAACGGTTGTAGGGCAATGTATTTTTGCTCATAAGAACACCGAATGCAAGCAGTATTTGCACATATGTGAAGGAAAATTAATAGGAATGGTATAGAAAGGTGCATCAGGCATAAGTTGCCTCAGTAAGGAGAGGCAATATTACCTTATCTTAGCAGGGAGTTGGAAAAGTCACAGAGCAGTGCACAGGAGTAGAGGCTGGAGCGCTCCCCACACAGCCCGACGAGCGCCGTTTCGCAAAGTGCTACTTCCTGGAGCGTATGCGAAATTAGGATTTAGGAATAATTTATTTTTCCTCTTTACCTGGGATGGTAGCTGGTGCTAACTCCCCTTTTTCTCATCTATTTGGAGGTCCACTTTGTCCTGTTATATATTGTTATATATTGTTAAATAAATATATTAATTTTAAAATTACTCTTGTTTCTTCTCACTTCATATCGTTTATATGGGCTCTTCCATAACTGATTTGGTGTATTATTTTAAAAGTGTACTCGCTGTACTTCTACACTCATAAAGGCTTTGCACAAAGTGCAAAGCCAGGAAAAACTTATAAGGATGGAAGGTCATCCATAGATCACTGAAAGGAAATAACTGGCCGACTTCATTTAAATATTTTAAAACTGTAGTTGCTGTGCTCCTACACTCATAAAGGCTTTGCACAAAGTACAAAGCCAGTAAAAAATTATAAGCAGGTTAATACAATAATCCTTTTCAGGTATCCGCGTCTTCTCCTTGCTCGGAAGGCTGGGCTGACTGCCTCCACCTGCTTCCTGGAGCCTGATTCCCAGGTACCTGGTTGAAAGAGACCTGGCTTCAAGTAGTTCCAGAGTCTTAGACATATATAAATGTCCGATAGCCCTCTGCGTCACCAGCACCATCGCCTGCTCCCGCAGTGGGAAGTGGGAAGCCCCAAGGACAGTCCGATTTCTCCTGGGTGGTAGACCCATCTCAAGCAGCTTCAATTCTCAAGAAGGGTTCATCCTGCTCCCTTTCTTTTCAGATCACACCCACCACATATGAATGATGTTACCCATCTATATTGAGGAATGTCACCCTAGTTACAGGCATCAGCTCTTTCAGCCTTCAAGGCAAGTATTCCGTTTCTACTGCCCAATGGTTGAACGAGATGTGAAGATGGGTCACAAAGTCTTCAATGGAACCCCCCCTCTCCGCTGACGGTCACAAGTAACTACCATCCCCTGGATGCCATCTCTCAGTACCTTACGGCTAGTGTGCCTGATAACATGTATCCAGTCCTGGTCCTGGCTTGCCTCCTTGTCTCTTTCGACCAACTAGGCCCCGCAGTCCGCTCACCAGTACCTGAATCCTGGCTCTCCTATCTGCAGTCCGCAAGAACCCCAGTGATAAAGGATACGGCCTGTGTACGGGCCTTTGTGGGTCAGGCATATCCACAGACTCCTTCCACCTCTGCTGTTGTACCAGCTTCTTCTGACTCGGATATTCCTCCGGTCACTTCCTTCTGCCATCCTTGTCACCTACTAAGCACTGTATGAATGACTAATTGAATACAGTAAAAAAGTAAAACTTTTTTGGAGTGTTATAAATTACACAATTGTACCCCAGACCAAGTAATATTATTGAGAAATGTAACACTACAGAATTTTTAAACAATTTTTATCTCTTTAATAGATCACAAAAATATACCCAGACCACGTAACACTGTATGACTGAGAAATGAAAGCCAACAAAAATTTAAAAAGCTTCTTCTCAGTATTTGAGAGCACATAAATGTACCCACAATATGTAATACTGCATGGCTGAGAAATTTAAGCCAACAAAATTGTTAAACGCTTTTACTAAGTTTTAGAGATCATAGAAATGTACCCAGACCATGTCATACTGTAAGGCTGAGAAATCTAAGACTGAAACATTTTTAATGCTTTTTTCAGTTTTATATATCACAGGAAATGTCCCCAAGACCACAAAATAGTGTATTGATGAGAACTGTAATCTAGCCAATATTTTTTAACTTTTTTTGTAGTGTTAAATAATATCACATAAATTTACTCCAGACCACGGAATAGTGTATGGGTGAGAAATGTAATCTTGCTAATTATTTAATGCTTTTTGGGTATTAAATATCACAGAAACCTGCCACAGAATATGTGAAACTTTGTGGCTGAGAAATTTAAGACTGCAAGTTTTTGAACGCTTTTTTCAGTTTTGTAGATCACAGGAAATGTTCCCCAGAATAGCGTATGGATGAGATATGTAATCCAGGCAATATTTTTTTTTACTTATTTTGTAGTGTTAGATAATAGCTAGTGATAATGTCTTATCCGAGCATGCTCGGGTGTTGTCCGAATATGTTGGGTGTGCCCGTATATTATATTCGAATCCCCATAGCTGTATGATTTGCTGCTGTTAGACAGCCTGGACACATGCAGAGATTACCTGTTAGGAAATCCCCACATGTGTTCAAACTGTCTAACAACCGCAAATCATGCAGCCACGGGGACTTGCACATAATAGATGAGCAAGCCCAAGATATTCGGATAACACTCGAGCATGGTCGGATAAGACGTTATCAGAGCACGTTCGCCCATCACTAATAATATCACATAAATTTACCCCAGGCCACAGAATAGTGTATAGGTGAGAAATGTGACCCAGTTAATTTTAACCCCTTCACCCCCAAGGGTGGTTTGCACGTTAATGACCGGGCCAATTTTTACAATTCTGACCACTGTCTCTTTATGAGGTTATAACTCTGGAACGCTTCAACGGATCTTCGCGATTCTGAGATTGTTTTCTCGTGACATATTGTACTTCATGTTAGTGGTAAAATTTCTTCGATATAACTTGCGTTTATTTTTGAAAAAAATGCAAATATGGCGAAAATTTTAAAAATTTTGCAATTTTCAAACTTTGAATTTTTTTTCCCTTAAAACAGAGAAATATGTCACACAAAATAGTTAAGAAATAACATTTCCCACATGTCTACTTTACATCAGCACAATTTTGGAACCAAAATTTTTCTTTGTTAGGAAATTAGAAGGGTTAAAAGTTGACCAGTGATTTCTCATTTTTACAACAAAATTTACAAAGCCATTTTTTTAGGGACCACCTCACATTTGAAGTCACTTTGACGGGTCTATATGGCAGAAAATACCCAAAAGTGACACCATTATAAAAACTGCACCCCTCAAGGTACTCAAAACTACATTCAAGAAGTTTATTAACCCTTCAGGTGCTTCACAGGAGCTGAAGCAACGTGGATGGAAAAAATTAATATTTAACTTTTTAGCCACAAAAATGATCTTTTACAAACTTTTTTTTATTTTCACAAGGGTAAAAGGAGAAAATGGACAGATAAAGTTGTTGTGCAATTTCTCCTGAGTACGCCAATACCCCATATGTGGGGGAAAACCACTGTTTGGGCACACGGCAGAGCTCGTAAGGGAAGGAGCGCCGTTTGACTTTTTCAAACTAAAATTGGCTGGAATTGAGATTGACGCCATGTCGTGTTTGGAGAGCCCCTGATACGCCTAAACAGTGGAAACCCCCACAAGTGACACCATTTTGGAAACTAGACCCTCTAAGGAACTTATCTAGATCTGTTGTGAGCACTTTGAACCCAAAAGTGTTTCACAAAAGTTTATAACGCCTGGGTGTGAAAAAAAAAAAAAAATTTTCCACAAAAATGATTTTTTTAGTCCCAAATTTTTGATTTTTCCCAAGGAAATTGGACCTCAAAACTTGTTGTCCAATTTGTCCTGAGTACGCTGATACCCCATATGTGGGGGGGGGAAACTGTTTGGGCGCACGGCAGGGCTTGGAAAAGAAGCAGTAACGTTTTGGAATGCAAACATTGATGGGGGTCATGTTCTGTTTGTAGTGCCCCAGATGAGCCTAAATAGTAGAAACCCCCCACAAGTGACCCCATTTTGGAAGCTAGACCCCCTAAGGAACTTATCTAGATCTTTGGTGAGCACTTTGAACCCCCAAGTGCTTCACACAAGTTTATAATGCCCGGGCATGAAAATAAAAAATCCTATTTTTTTCCCACAAAAATTATCTCTTAGTCACTAATTTTTTATTTTCCCATAGGTAACAGGAGAAATTGGACCACAAAATTTGTTGTCCAATTTGTCCTGAGTACGCTGATACCCCATTTGTGGGGGGGAACCACTGTTTGGGCGCATGGCAGAGCTCGGAATGGAAGGAGCACTATTTGACTTTTTCCAACCAAAATTGACTGGAATTGAGATTGGACGCCATGTTGCATTTGGAGAGCCCCTTATGTGCCTAAACAGTGGAAACCCCCCACAAGTGACCCCATTTGGGAAACTAGACCCCCTAAGGAACTTATCTAGATCTTTGGTGAGCAATTTGAACCCCCAAGTGCTTCACACAAGTTTATAACGTAGAGCCGTAAAATTAAAAAATTATATTTTTTCCACAAAATTGATCTTTTCACCCCAATTTTTATTTTCCCAAGGGAAACAAGACTCCAAAAGTTATTGTGCAATTTGTCCTGAGTGCGCTGATACCCCATATGTGGGGGTAAACCACTGTTTGGGTGCATGGCAGAGTTTGGAAGGGAAGGAGCGCCGTTTGACTTTTTCAACGCAGAATTGGCTGGATGCCATGTCGTGTTTGGAGAGCTCCTGATCTGCCTAAACAGTGGAAACCCCCCACAAATGACACCATTTTGGAAACTAGACCCCTCAAGGAACTTATCTAGATGTGTGGTGAGCACTTTGAACCCCAAAGTGCTTCACAGAAGTTTATAACGTACAGCCGTAAAATAAAAAAATTCTTTTTTTTTTTTACAAAAATGATTTTTTAGCCCCCAATATTTTATTTTCACAAGGGTAGCAGGAGAAATTGGACCCCAAAAGTTGTTGTCCAATTTGTCCTGAGTATGCTGATACCCAATATGTGGGAGTAAACTACTGTATGGGCGCACGTCGGGGCTCGGAAGGGAAGTAGTGACGTTTTGGATTGCAGACTTTGATGGAATGGTCTGGGGGAGTCATGTCGCATTTGGAGAGCCCCTGAAGCGCCTAAACAGTGGAAACCCCCCACAAGTGACCCCATTTTGGAAAATAGACCCCACAAGGAACTTATCTAGATGTGTGGTGAGCACTTTGAACCCCGAAGTGCTTCACAGAAGTTTATAACGTACAGCCGTAAAATAAAAAATCCTTTTTTTTTTTTACAAAAATGATTTTTTCGCCCCCAATATTTTATTTTCACAAGGGTAACAGGAGAAATTGGACCCCAAAAGTTGTTGTCCAATTTGTCTTGAGTACGCTGATACCCAATATGTGGGAGTAAACTACTGTATGGGCGCACGTCGGGGCTCGGAAGGGAAGTAGTGACGTTTTGGATTGCAGACTTTGATGGAATGGTCTGGGGGCGTCATGTCGCATTTGGAGAGCCCCTGATGCGCCTAAACAGTGGAAACCCCCCCACAAGTGACCCCATTTTGGAAAATAGACCCCACAAGGAACTTATCTAGATGTGTGGTGAGCACTTTGAACCCCGAAGTGCTTCACAGAAGTTTATAACGTACAGCCGTAAAAATAAAAAATCCTTTTTTTTATACAAAAATGATTTTTTCGCCCCCAATATTTTATTTTCACAAGGGTAACAGGAGAAATTGGACCCCAAAAGTTGTTGTCCAAATTGTCCTGAGTACGCTGATACCCAATATGTGGGAGAAAACTATTGTATGGGCACACGTCGGGGCTCGGAAGGGAAGTAGTGACGTTTTGGATTGCAGACTTTGATGGAATGGTCTGGGGCGTCATGTCGCATTTGGAGAGCCCCTGATGCGCCTAAACAGTGGAAACCCCCCACAAGTGACCCCATTTTGGAAAATAGACCCCACAAGGAACTTATCTAGAAGTGTGGTGAGCGCTATGAAGCCCCAAGTACTTCACAGAAGTTTTATAACATACAGCCGTAAAAACAAAAAAATCATTTTTTTTTTTTTACAAAAATGATTTTGTCGCCCCCAGTTTTTTATTTTCCCAAGGGTAACAGGAGAAATAGGCCAAATTGCACAATAACTCTTGGGGTCCAGAGTATGCTGATACCCCATATGTGGGGTAAACTACTGTTTGGGCGCATGGCAGAGCTCAGAAGTGAAGGAGCACCATTTGACTTTTTCAACGCAGAATTGGCTGGAATTGAGATCAGACGCCATGTCACATTTCGAGAGCTCCTGATGTGCCTAAACAGCAGAAACCCCCCAATTCTAACTCCAACCCTAACCCCAAACACCAATAACCCTAGTCCCAACCCTAACCACAAACCTAACCCTAACACACCCATAACCCTAATCCCAACCCTAATCCTAACGTTAGCGCCAACCCTAACCCTAATACTAACGTTAGCGCCAACCCTAACCCTAACTTTAGCCGCAACCCTAACCCTAACGGGAAAATGGAAATAAATACATTTTTTAATTTTATTATTTTTCCCTAACTAAGGGGTGATAAAGGGGGTTTGATTTACTATTTATAGCGGTTTTTGTGATTGGCAGCTGTCACGCTAAAAGACGCTTTTTATTGCAAAAAATAGTTTTTTGCATCACCACATTTTTGAGAGCTAAATTTTTGAATATTTTGGCCCACAGAGTCATGTGAGGTCTTATTTTTTGCGGGACGAGTTGACGTTTTTATATGTACCATTTTTGAGCACGTGACATTTTTGATCGCTTTTTATTTAGATTTTGGGTGGTTAGAATGAACAAAAATCAGCAATTCATGAATTTCTTTTGGGAGGCGTTTATACCGTTCCGCGTGTGGTAAAATTGATAAAGCAGTTTTATTCTTCGGGTCAGTTACGATTATGGCGATACCTCATTTATATCATTTTTTAGGTTTTGGCGCTTTTATAGAATGAAAACAATTTTATATAAAAAAATCATTATTTTTGCATCGCTTTATTCTGCGAGCTATAACTTTTTTATTTTTTCGCTCATGATGCTGTGTGATGGCTCGTTTTTTGCGGGACAAGATGACGTTTTCAGTGGTACCATGTTTATTTTTATATCGGTCTTTTTGATCGCGTGTTATTTCACTTTTGTTCGGCGGTAATGATGATAAAGCATTGATTTTTTGCTTCGTTTTTTTTTTTTTTTTTTAAGGGGTTCACTAAAGGGTTAACTAGTGGGACAGTTTTATAGGGGGGGTCGTTACATACGCGGCGATACCAAATATGTGTACTTTTATTGTTTTGTTTTTTTTTATTTACAGGAAAAAATGAATTTATTGGGGAATATTTTTTTTTTTTTTTTATGATTTTTTTTACACTTTTTATTTTTACTTTTTTTACTTTTTTACTTTGTCCCAGGGTGGGACATCACAGTATTTTATCAGATCGCTGGTGTGACAGTGTGCACAGCACTCTGTCACACCAGCGATCGCTCTGGCACTGCTGCAGGCTTCCCCAGCGCCTGCTCTCAGCAGGCACTGAGGAAGCCGCCTCCCCTGCAGGACCCCGGCGCCATCTTGGATCCGGGGACCTGGAGGAGGATGGACCCTCGGAACAGCGCGACACATCGCGCTGCTCTGAGGGTCTCAGGGGAGCGCGCAGGGAGCCCCCTGCCTGCGCGATCCTCCCCTGTGCCCCGGTACACCGCGACCATGTTTGATCGCGGTGTGCCAAGGGTTAATGTGCCGGGAGCGGTCCGTGACTGCTCCTGACACACAGTCACGGGTGTCAGCTGTGATAATCAGCTGACACCCGGCGGCGATCAGCTGCGCTCCCCCCGGGAGCGCAGCTGATCGCCCATGACGTACTATTCCGTCCATGGGAATTAGGTCCAGGGTCACATGGACGGAATAGTACGTCTGATGCAGAGAGGGGTTAAAAAAGCCTTTTTTTGAGTGTTAGATATCACAGATATGCACCACAGGACACGTGATACTGTATGGCTGAGAAATTTAAGCCTGCAAAATTTGTAAACGCTTTTCTCAGTTTTACAGATCACAGGAAATATCCCCCAGTCCACATAATACTGTATGGGTGACAAATTTAAAAACCCCATAACATTTTTAAATGCTTTTTTTTGGGGTGTTATATATATATATATATATAATATATACACATATATATATATATAAAACAAAAAAAAAGAATCCAGAACACAGAATAGTGTATGGGTAAGAAAATTTAACCCAAGTAAATTTTGTAACCATTTTTGGAGCGTTATGTAACATAAATAAGTAACACAAATCACCCCCTCCCCCCCCAAAAAAAAAGGTGCAGATATATGTTTGCCAATGGATGCACAGCCCTAATCCCTGTCTACAGACTGGATTTCTGTCACACTCCCCCCACTGCGACTCTCT
>JARQOD010000001.1:31532233-31600439 GCA_033576555.1 Oophaga sylvatica
ACCTTAGAAATATGAAAAATTGAGAAGTCTTAGCGCATTTTTTCTTGTATGATGGTGTTGAGGTGGCCGCGTGATCATTACAGGTTGTAAGCTTTTATGAAGACATGGGTTTTCAGGTTCCATCTGTAGGATCCAAATGTGGTGGATAACCGGATGTGTTAGGGCACGGAATTCCAGAGGATCGGGGATATTTGGGAGAAATCTTGGAGGCGATTGGGTGAAGAGCGAATAAGCTTGGAGGAGAGAAGGAGGTCTTGGGAGGACCGGAGATTACGTGAGGGAAGATATTGAGAGATTAGTTTGAAAATATACGGAGGAGAAAGGTTATGGATGGCTTTGTAGGTCAGTGTTAGTAGTTTAAACTGGATGAGCTGGGAAATTGGGAGCCAGTGAAGGGATTTGCAAAGAGGGGAAGCATAAGTATAGCGAGGAGAGAGATTAATTAGTTGGGCAGCAGAGTTGAGGACGGACTGGAGGGGTGTGAGAATCATAGAATCATAGAATGGTAGAGTTGGAAGGGACCTCCTGGGCCATCTGGTCCAACACCCTACTCAAAGCAGGATTTTCTAAATCATCCCAGACAGATGTTTGTCCAGCCTCTGTTTGAAGATTTCCATAGAAGGAGAACTCACCACCTCTCGTGGCAGCCTGTTCCACTCATTGATCACCCTAACTGTTAAAAAGTTTTTTCAAATATCTAATCAGTGTCTCCTCCCATTCAGTTTCATCCCATTGCTTCTAGTCTTTCCTTGTGCAAATGAGAATAAAGATGATCCTTCTACAATGTGACAGCCCTTAATATATTTGTAGACAGCTATTAAGTCTCCTCTCAGTCTTCTTTTTTGCAAGCTAAACATTCCCAAATCCTGTAACCGTTCCTCATAGGACATGGTTTGCAGACCGGACACCATTCTGGTCACTCTTCTCTGAACTTGCTCCAGTTTGTTGATGTCTTTTTTAAAATGTGGTGCCCAAAACTGGACACAGTATTCTAGATGAGGTCTGACCAAAGAGGAGTAGAGGGCAATAATGACCTCACGTGATCTAGACTGTATGCTTCTGTTGATACATCCTAGAATTGTATTTGCCTTTTCTGCTGCTGCATCACACTGTTGACTCATGTTCAGTCTGTGATCAATTAGTATACCCAAGTCTTTTTCACATGTGCTGTTACTTAGCCCTATTCCTCCCATTTTGTATATGCTTTTTTCATTTTTATTGCCCAGATGTAGTACTTTGCATTTTTCCCTGTTAAAATCCATTCTGTTAGTTGCTGCCCACTGCTCCAGTTTATTTATATCTTTTTGAATCCTCTCTCTCTCTTCTCTAGTATTAGCTACCCCTCCTAGCTTTGTGTCATCAGCAAATTTGAAGATGTTGAACAATACAGGGCCCAAAACAGAGCCTTGTGGTACCCCACTTTAGACATTCTTCCAAGTGGATGTGCAGCCATTTACGACCACTCTTTTGGGTCCGATCACTAAGCCAGTTATGAATCCACCTAACAGTTGCCTTGTCAATTCCATACTTAGTCATTTTTTCAATAAGGATGAGAGTGTTAGAAGGTAGACCACAGAGGAGGATGTTGCAGTAGTCTAGGCAGGAGATGATTAGGGCATGCACAAGAATTTGATAGAGTGAAGGCTGAGGAAAGGACGGATTTTGGAAACATTTTTGAGCTGGAGGCGACAGGAGGTGGCGAGAGCTTGGATGTGCAGTTTGAAGGACAGGGCAGACTCACGGTTTACTCCGAAGCAGCAGACTTCCGGTACGGGGAAAAGCATGATGTCATTAATTGTGATAGATTGATCAGGTAGGGAAGATATGTGAGATGGAGGAAAGATAATTAGTTCAGATTTGTCCACATTGAGCTTGAGCTTAGTATGGTACAATTGCAAACCTACTAAGACATGGCCATCCACCCAAACTGACATCCCAAGCAATGAGAACACAATTAGAGAAGCAATCAACAGGCCCATAGTCACTCTGGAGAAGCTGCAGAGATCCACATCTCAGATGGGAGGATCTGTCCACAGGACAATTAATCATATACTCCACAATCTGACCTTTATGGAAGAGTGACAAGCAGAAAGTCAATTTTGAAAGGAAGCCATAAGAAGTCAACTTTGCAGTTTGCAAAAATCCATAGCTAGCATGTGGAAGAAGAGTCCAGATGAGTCCAATGTAGAACTTTTTGAGCTAAATGCAAAACTCTATGTGTGGTGGAAAACTAACACTGAACATTACCCTGAAAACTCGATCAAACATGATTGTTGCTGCATCATACTGTGGGGAGGTTTTTCTTCAGCATGGGCAGAGAAGCTGGTCAGAGTTCATGGGAAGATGTATGGAACTATATACAGGCAATCCTGTATATACATCTAGAGAGCTGATTCCGTTGTCAGGCCTATCTATTCCACTTGTCCGTGACTACTGCCATATTGGATCACATTTCCCTGTGCCATCCCTTTCCTTTTTCTACTTTTAATCATATGTATTATTTTGCATTAATAAAGATGTACTTTTGAGACTACATGGCTGTTTTTCGTGTGGTATTTCTGTATTCGGTACAGTTTGTCTCACTATTGTGTCCAGAATTCACATGCTTATATGATAAGCCATTGTGTATATATAATATATATTATTTGCATGTGATATGTTGGTTACTATTAATTCTCGCATATTCATTTTTGCTGTGTTATGCACAGGGTATTTTCGAGTGACTACTGTGGACTACCGGGCCAAAGAAAAAACTTGGCTTAATTCGCTGGATCAGGTTTTTGGTTCAGGGGGAAGTGACCCACAGACTGCAGTTGATCACAGTTGGGACGACAAGCTGTCTAATATTAAGACACTTCTTGAGAGAAGGTCAAGAATTTGGTGGAACAGGACGTTCCTGGAGAAATATTTGAGTAACCAGATGATACCTAGGGGCCTGAGAGTGAGGGTTATCCCCACATATATTGTGGAGGATGAACAATTTATTAAAAAATGGGAGGAGGCATGTAACTTATGTTCATCCACCTTCCTACAATTATTAATTGGACTCAATTCTAGTACTATAGTTGATCTAGATAAATCTATTGATGCTGTTCAGGCAGATATCCGTAAAGGATGTCCAGCTGAAAGATTGAACCAATTTGAATTGGATCTTGATAAAACGATGGTTGTGATGGTTAAGAAGATTCAAGATAACCAGTTGACAAAATATAGCGGAGATCTTAAGGATTATCAGTCTGGACGTGTATACTTATGGAGGAAGCCAAATATGCCTAAATTACGTAAAACTCCTTCTATATCCTCGATGAGCAATCAGTCTGAGGCATCTACTACCTCGGTTGCATCTTCCTCCATTTATGATGGTCACAGATTACGGGATCATTCCTATCATCCATATAAAAGACGTCCTAGAAACTCGGCAGACTTTGATCGGAGAGACAATAAGGTCATTAATTTGAGTGATTATCATCTCACTGATGTTGATCTCTCTTGGGAGGGGTCTCTCTTTTTCTCCCACCCCGGGTTTTGATACTTTTACTGCTATCAAGGATCTCCATATCTTTGCTAGATCTTTATTGTTTAAGAGATATTTCTTTAATAATGAATTACACACTTTGTTTCCTACAGAAGAGGAGCAGGAGGCCATAAGAACTTTGGAGGATTTAGCGAATTAATCAAATAACATAGGAGGTAAGATTCCTCCATCAATTCAACCTCGTTCCAAGAAGTTCCCCCCTTTCTCAACATGTGCCAGCATCGAGGTCTTTGTCCGGGTGGTGACGGAAGAATTTATGAAAATTCCCAGATTTGGAAATACAGACAATCTTTCTAGGGAGGAGAGGTTACGTCTTAGAACCCTCCAAAATCTTCCCGATGTAGTGCTGAAGCCAGCGGACAAGGGTGGCAATGTCATCATATGGCCTAAACAGATGTATGTAGGGGAGGCATTTCGCCAGCTAAGTGTTTCTACCTGTTACAAAAAATTAACATATAACCCCCTGGCTGTTTATTCGGACAAACTTGATTGTATTGTTAAGAGAGCATTAAATGACGGCATTGTCACTAGGGAGCTGGCTTCGGCACTCATTGTTAAGGAACCCACCATTTCTACCCTCTATCTTCTTCCAAAAATCCATAAGAACGAGACGTCACCACCGGGCAGACCTATCATCTCTGGCAGGGGTAACTACTTGGAAAATATTAGTCAATGGATTGATTTTCATTTGCAACCCTTGGTCATTGGCCTTCCTTCTTTCCTTCAGGACACTGGGGACTTGCTGCGCAGGGTCGACGGACTGTGTCTAGAGGTGGATACTCCTTTAGCGTCCATGGATGTGGAATCTCTATATACCAACATTAGACACAGTGATGGCCTTAGGGCCACCCGCTTCTTTTTGGAAACTTCCAATATGCAGACGGGACTTAGAGACCTCATCCTGGAACTTCTGGTGTTTACCCTCACACACAATTTTTTTGTGTTTAAGGGATCCTTCTACCTGCAGCTCCAGGGGGTGGCAATGGGCGTGGCGTTTGCGCCCGCTTATGCCAACCTTTTCCTGGGGCTGTGGGAGAGGGATCTTTTCCTGTCAGATAAACAGGGTCGATTAGCCGAGTCCTTTTATGGACAAGGTATATCGACGATATCTTCTTTATCTGGCAGGGCACCTCCGTCGACCTTGTGCAGTTCGTCTCTACTCTTAACAATAATGATCTTAACATCTTTTTGACACTGATATGGGATCCTATGTCTGTCGACTTCCTGGACGTTACTGTCCGTAAAGATTGTCGTGGCCTCATTCAGACTGATATATTCCGCAAGAAAATGGCTACAAATACATTATTACATGCGTCCTCCTGCTATCCGAGACATGTGATTCGTGCTATTCCTGTTGGGCAATTCTTGAGATTACGGCGAATCTGTTCCACAGACCTAGACTTTGAATGCCGTGCCAGAGAGCTTAAAAGCCGGTTCTTGGCATGTGGGTATAGTGGTCGATCTATCAAGAAAGCCTATCACCGTGCTAAACACTCTTCACGGATAATCTTCTTTACAGGAATGAGACACGTAATCTTGGTACCTCTAAGATACCAAGATTTATCACATCATTTCACTCTCAATCTCATGGTATGAGATCTGCTATCAATAGAGCTTGGCCCATTCTAGAAGCTGATCCCATTCTACAAAGGTTTCTCCCGGAGCGCCCTGCGATCACGTTTAGGAGAGCTAAAAACTTACGTGACCGTCTTACTCACAGTCACTATACAACTGTTGCTCCCTCCCATTTCCTTAGTTCTGTGTCTAATATGGGTGGACGTGTTCCGTGCGGGAGGTGTGTCGCATGCCCTAATATTGTTCGATGCACGAATTTTACAAATTCTAAGGGAGATGTGTCATACAGTATCAAACAGAGAATCACTTGTGTTTCTCGCTTCGTTATATATCATGCCACCTGCCCTTGTGGCTTGATATATATAGGACTTACTACAAGACAATTGAAAGTCCGTATTAGAGAACACGTGTTGGGCATACAGGCGGCATCCTCCTGCACGGACATCTCCACCCTGAAGACACTACCTAGGCACTTCAGGGAACACCACCAAAGTGATGGGACATTGCTTAGGGTGCGTGGTATCGACCTTCTCAACATTAATATAAGAGGTGGCAACTTGTCTAAAAGATTGTCTCAAATGGGGGACGAGATGGATTTGGACCTTGGGTACCATCGTTCCAGATGGTCTAAATGAAAATCTATCATTTGTCCTTTTCTGTGATCA
Organism: Oophaga sylvatica; assembly: GCA_033576555.1. Classification (NCBI taxonomy): domain Eukaryota; kingdom Metazoa; phylum Chordata; class Amphibia; order Anura; family Dendrobatidae; genus Oophaga; species Oophaga sylvatica. The sequence goes on from JARQOD010000001.1 coordinate 31,538,009, forward strand.
CTGCCTTCTGTTTTGGTTGGTAATCATTAAGCAAGTGGTATATATTTTTATTCTATTTTAACTCTTCTTATTTTGTATCCATTTTTCTATAGTTGTACGCTTTTGGACGCTATTTATCCATTGCCTTTCAGTCCACAGCGGCCTCAAGTTAGAAGAATACATAAGAAGTTCTCTTGATGTTACAGTTGTTAAAGGACTTAATTTCACATAATTGATAGATACATACATTCTCTGATATGCCTATACAGTCCTTGTATTAATATTAGATTTAATGTTTTATTATTGTTGTTATTGTGTCTATTTTCTTGTGAACACTTCCTATATTTGTGTATTTAGGCTGCAGTTTTTGTTTTATGTATAATTTTTTAGATTCTTTGCATTTATTGTCATTTATATGTGTGATTTTGTTTGGTGTTTTTTCTACGGGTTGCCACTAGTGTTGAGCATTCCGATACCGCAAGTATCGGGTATCGGCCGATATTCGCTGTATCGGAATTCCGATACTTAGTTCCGATATTTTTCCTATATCGTATACCGGAATCGGAAGTTCCCATAAGTCTTTGAGAGGCAGTGTGATTTTAGTCAGCCAATGAGGAATCCTACGAAGTGTGGGCACATCCTGTACTGCTGCGGTCATCTTAACTAATGGCATGACTGTGATTGGCTGCTGAAATGATGTCAGAATGCACTATAAAAGGCGCCGCCGCCATTTTAGCGTCACTGTGCTGTGAACTCAGTTAGGGACAGAACGCTGCTCTGCTGACTCTGAGGGACAGTTAGAGATTGCGATTTTGTGTACTTTGCTTTAGGCAGGCTAGTTTACCAACCGCTGTGTAAAGCTTCCTTTTGCCTTGCAGTGTTGTTTTAACAGCTCTGTGCAAGGTGTGTGTGTGAGAGTGCAGGTGACGCTGCAGTTTGCTCTGCATCCAACGCTGTTTGTAGGCATCTGCGCGTGTCACTCACAGACTCTTTTTTTTTTTCTTTAGTGTAATTCTAGCTGCTCCATTCAATAGAAATTATAGTGTGATGCGCTTCCATCCGTATACAATACATTGGTTGCAAACACTATAGAAGTACAGAAAGGAGCCTTTCACAGATAGTGAACAGTTGTGTTTCAGTGTTCACTGCAGTCTGTGAGGTATTTTTTTTTTTAAATGCAGATCACGCTCCAGTTACTTCTTCAACTAATGCTGCGTGTACTCTGCTGAGTGTCTGTCACTGGCTCATCCTTGTCATTTTTCTAAAATTGGTGCTGCTTTATTCTATTTTAAATTTACTAAAATCTATTAGTGTGACGCTCTTCCATCAAAATACAATACATTGCTTGCAAACATAATAGAAGTCCACAAAAAGGCCTTTCACAGCAAGTGAACAGTTGTGTTCACTGTTCACTCTAGTCTGAGGTTTAAATTTTTGGTAGGAGTGTAGATCCCGCTCCACTTACTTCAACCACCGCTGCGTGTACTCTGCTGAGTGTCTGTCACTGGCTCATCCTTGTCATTTTTCTAAAATTGGTGCTGCTTTATTCTATTTTAAATTTACTAAAATCTATTAGTGTGACGCTCTTCCATCAAAATACAATACATTGCTTGCAAACATAATAGAAGTCCACAAAAAGGCCTTTCACAGCAAGTGAACAGTTGTGTTCAGTGTTCACTCTAGTCTGAGGTTTAAATTTTTGGTAGGAGTGTAGATCCCGCTCCACTTACTTCAACCACCGCTGCGTGTACTCTGCTGAGTGTCTGTCACTGGCTTTCCTTGTCATTTTTCTAAAATTGGTGCTGCTTTATTCTATTTTAAATTTACTAAAATCTATTAGTGTGACGCTCTTCCATCAAAATACAATACATTGCTTGCAAACATAATAGAAGTCCACAAAAAGGCCTTTCACAGCAAGTGAACAGTTGTGTTCACTGTTCACTCTAGTCTGAGGTTTAAATTTTTGGTAGGAGTGTAGATCCCGCTCCACTTACTTCAACCACCGCTGCGTGTACTCTGCTGAGTGTCTGTCACTGGCTCATCCTTGTCATTTTTCTCGAATTGGTGCTGCTACATTCTATTTCAAATAATTCAAATCTATTACTGTGACGTGCTTCCATCCGTATACAATACATTGGTTGCAAACAATATAGAAGTACACAAACGGGCCTTTCACAGCTACTGAACAGTTGTGTGCACTGTTTACTGTAGTCAGAGGTTTTCATTTTTGGAGTGCAGATCCAGCTCCAGTTAGTTCTTCAACCACTGTTGCTTGTACTCTGCTGAGCGTGTCTCACTGCCTCATCCTTCACATTTTTCTCGAATTGGTGCTGCTACATTCTATTTCAAATAATTCAAATCTATTACTGTGACGTGCTTCCCTCCGTATACAATACATTGGTTGCAAACAATATAGAAGTACACAAACGGGCCTTTCACAGCTACTGAACAGTTGTGTGCACTGTTTACTGTAGTCAGAGGTTTTCATTTTTGGAGTGCAGATCACGCTCCAGTTAGATCACGCTCCAGTTAGTGCCTCATCCTTGACATTTTTCTATAATTGGTGCTGCTCCATTCTATTTCAAATAACTCAAATCTATTAGTGTGACGCGCTTCCTTCCATATACAATACATTGGTTTCAAACACTATAGAAGTACACAAAGGGGCCTTTCACAGCTAGTGAACATGGGTTGTTAAATTTTAACTAAAATATGTATTTTTTCAAATGACACAAATATAAGTAATGTTGAAGAGGAATAGTCCTACATCCATTCTTTGCACAATATTACAGGTGTACATCACGTCCCTTAATCAACAATGTATTATTATATTTACTTGTATGCTTTTATTTAAAAGCCAAGAACACAGAAGGATAACCTTCACACTGCAGCTGTTGTCAAAGTTCAACCCACATTATGCACTTCCAACATTGCAGCATTTGAGGCATGATGTGAGTTGGATTTGTCAAAGTTATGGAGTGAGAAGGTTCACCATCAGTACCCTATAGCATAAGTATGCTTTTGTGTTAGCATTTGTGTTAGACATGTGGATATCTGCCATAATATGTCACAATTATTTTGTTACAGATTTGTTACCAACACTAATCATTGAATGGTTTTAAATGTCACGTTTGACTTGTTTACAGCTTAGAAATAAGGGTGTAGCCTGATATCTATGTGTAGCACTAGCCACTTTAACATGTCATGTTTTTTTCAATATGTGTAGCTAGGTAGCAGTAATTTTTGCCGGACACACATCAGGGGAACAGCAGGCGTTACTGAACCCCACAAACACATCATCGATTGTTTTGATCTGTGCATCCAACACTTCTGAGCCCAGGGTCAAGGAGGGTGTAGCCTGAGGCCTAGTATGAGATGTTTGAACTTTAATTTGAACTTTAATTTGGAGTTAGCAGCATTAATTTTTGTCAGACACACAGCAGGGGAACAGCAGGCATTACTGAACCCCACTATCACTATAGCTTGTGTATTGGTCTGTGGACATGACACTTCTGAGCAGCAACTGGCAGTGTTGTAGCCCAGGGAGTATAGTTCAGGTGGTAGAAAGATGAACATAACAGGAGACATGGAAAACGTTGCCAACCAGTTAGTTAATCTGAAACCGGACAGGCAAATTCAGGCGAGATCCATGCCTAGTTCATTTTCAGAAAAGTAAGCCGTTCTACATTATCGGAGGATAGTCGCATGCAACGGTCTGTTAGTACACCACCTGCAGCAGTAAAGACGCGCTCCGATAATACACTGGCAGCAGGGCAAGCCAGCACCTCCAATGCATACTGGCTAAGCTCTGGCCATGTATCCAGCTTAGAGACACAAAACTTGAATGGGGAAGGGCCATCTGGGAGTACACTGAGAGGGCAAGACATGTAGTCTGTCACCATCTTATGGAAATGTTGCCTCCTGATGACTGGAGCCGTCTCGGATGGTGTAGACATTGGTGGCGCTGCCACAAAACTTCGCCACATTTGGAACATACTGTTCTTGCCCTGTGCAGAGGCGCTGCTTGTGCTCCCTCTTGTTGCAGAGCTGTCTCCACTGCCTCGACGCACAGAGCTGCTTTGTAAAGCAGTAGCAGCAGCAGTGCTCTCGGCTGGAATGGAGAACATTATGGATTGCACCAGTGTGTCTTGTTACTTCCGCATTTTACGCTCCCGGTTCAACGGTGTGATGAGGCTTTGTAAGTTGTCCCGGTAGCGAGGGTCTAGGAGGGTGTACACCCAATAATCAGACGTGGTGTGAATGTGTTCGATGCGGCGGTCGTTTCTCAGGCACGGCAGCATGAAATCAACCATGTGCTGCAGACTCCCAACTGGCCAAGAAACGTTGTCCCCTGCAAGAGGCATCATCTCTGCCTGCTGTACATCACCCCACCCTTGCTCTACATACTGACTAGAGCGTTGTCTACCTCCCTCTGGAGCGATGTCTTCCTCCTCCATTGACTCCTCCTCATCCTCCTCACAAAGTCCTTCAAATACATAAAAATTTACAAAATTTAAAACTCATAAAATTTCAAAACATTGTATCATAATTCTGTAACATCACTTTATGGAAACACAATAGCATTACAAAAGGATAGACAAAAACTGTACATTATGTGCTTTGTAAATACATTAAAAGTTTGGAATTGTTATGAAAATATAGACAGTGACTCTGGAGGTTCAATTGTTGATACAGCATGGTACTTTGAAAGTCCTCCAGCCCTTTGTGAGGAACCACGTTGCGCTGACTGTCCAGAAGGTGATGGAATTTGTGACTCCTCATCCTCCACCTCTTCCAAAACCTCATGCCTTAGTGCTTGCAGTGTTTTTTGAAGCAGGCAGATAAGGGGGACAGTCAGGCTGACTAGTGCATCATCTGCACTCGCCATCCGCTTGACTCATCAAACGCACGCAAAACGTGGCAGATGTCCTTCATAGAGTCCTTCGCCACTCATTACACTGGCTGCCCATTCATTATAGGATCCAATTCTAATTACTGGTTCTCACCAACAAAGCTCTCCACAGTGCAGCACCCCCCTACATCTCCTCCCTCATTTATATTTATCGGCCTAACCGACTGCTGCACTCTGCAAACGACCTTCGACTAACCTCTGCACTAATCCGTACCTCCCACTCCCAACTCCAAGACTTCTCCCGCGCTGCGCCAATCCTCTGGAATGCTCTACCCCAAGAAATTAGGACTATCCGCAATTTGGATGGTTTCAGGCGCTCCCTCAAAACACATTTGTTCACAGTGGCCTATCACATTCACTAATCAAAGTCATTCTATGTGTAAGTCTGTGTGTGTAGCCCATTCACTATCTCCATGCATCCCTCACTCCCTTAAAATGGCTGGACCATCATTGTAAAAACACCATTGTATATAAACACCTGTACTTTGTATCTCCCCACCTCATTGTAGATTGTAAGCTTTCATCAGCAGGGGCGGCTGATTTTGCTTTAATTATTGTATTGTTAACGTTGTTACTTATGACTTGTGTTTTGAAACTGTTAAACTGTAAAGGACTGCGGAATATTATGGCGCTATATAAATAAAGATTATTATTATTCTTATTATAGAGGTCCACTCAGTAGTGGTGAAGTGTGAACGGCGCAAATTGCGAGTTGATTGCGCCTGATGCAGCTGATACTCCATTACTGTTGGCTGCTGCTCACACAACAGCTCCAACATATGTAACGAGGAATTCCACCTGGTGGGTACGTCACATATGATGCGATGTTCATGAAGGCGAAATCTGCGTTGCAGAGCTGCAATCAGCGATCTGGCCATGCTGGAACGTCGCAAGTGAGCGCACTCTAGGCGGACCTTGTGCAGCAGTGCATCAAGATCCGGATAGTCCCTCAAAAAACTCTGCACGACCAAGTTGAGCACATATGACAGACATGGTATGTGAGTAAGGTTGCCAAGGCCCAGAGCTGCCACCAGATTTCGGCCATTGTCACACACTACCAAGCCTGCCTGTAGATTCGCTTCCAAAAACCACACGTCGCTCTCCTGCTTTATGGCATTACAGAGCTCCTGCGCTGTGTGGCTAAGATTCCCCATGGAAATTAATTTCAGGATGGCCTGTTGACATTTGGACACGGCTTTGCTCATATCGGTCGCAACAGGTAAAAGTTCATGGGTCCATGTGGAGGTAGACCGTGACGGCTCGTGCAGCGATGATTCTGAGGAACTGGAGTAGGAGGAGGAGTCAATGTGTACAGACTTGATTCCTGCAATCCTTGGAGTTGGCAGAACACATACAGTGCCACTCACAAGATCAGTACCCGGCTACACAACATTGACCCAATGGACAGTGAGGGAAAGGTATTGTCCCTGGCCATGGGTGTTAGAACCCTCTTGTTAGGTTTTGTTTCAGTTTGCTGGTCACATGACCTTTTTTCCCTATTTAGTCTGGCTCCGCCCTTCTGGCTTTGCTTGACTTCATTGTATTATCTACTGTTAAGCTAGCCGGGTGCTTAGGTGTCTTAATCAGTCAGTTTTGCTTGATGTTAGGATCGCAAAGTATTTTTTTTTCTGTTTAATTATCCATGCTACAATTTATGTTAGGAGGTGTCCACCTTTTCTCCCAGTCCCTAGATCTTGTAGGGATTCCTCCCTCGCAACTATAGGTTTTCGTTCACACTAGATGAGGACTTTAGCGGGTCTGGTCGCAGGATCAGGTTCCCCGTTACATCGTAGGGATTCAGCTTAGTTGTATTGTAGGGACAGAATTCCCTTCTTTCCTTACTGGTTGTAGCAGATCATAACAATGGGTACTGGTCCACGCATCGGTGGTCAGGTGGACCTTGCTACTGAGGGCGTTTAGTAGCGCATGTTTAATTTTTCCCTCAACATGCTTTTGCAGACCAGGGACGGCTTGCCTGCTGAAATGAAATCGGCTTGGCACATTGTATTGTGGGACTGACAATGATATTCAGTTACGGAAACTGTCTGTCTCCACCAGCCTGAATGACAGCATTTCAAGGGACAGGAGTTTTGCAATGCCAGCATTCAGAGCCTGTGCTCGTGCATGGTTTGCGGAGTATGGCCGTCTTTTATCCCATGCCTGTGCTACTGATGGCTGTTTTGTGGCCTGGGAGTGTGAGGATGACAGGGAACTTGCTGCTGTGTGTGGAATAACACTTTGTCTCTGGACAACAGTGACCGAGGTTCTTCCATGGCGATCCTGTGAGGAAGCAGAACCAGCTGTGTGTGAGCTCGATGAAGAGGCTTCAACACAACCTGAAGATGTAGGTGCTGCTGTAGGTTGGCCTACATCTCCAGTGTGTCTTTGTAACTCAACTACGTGCTTTGTCCGCACATGTTTCCACATATTTGTGGTATTGAGGTGACTGACACTTTTAGCTATTTTTAATTTTTGATTACACAGCTTGCATTTGACATAGCAAATATCATGTGCAAGTGTGTGAAAAAAGGACCACGCAGTGCAAGTCCTGGGAGCGCACGTTTTGACTTTTGGAAGACAACTGCACCAAACAGGTGCCAAACTGGAGGCTACAGGCAACCGAGTCTGCAGCCTAACTCTCCCTCCTGTTTGTACCGTTGGGGCAATGTCTTCCTCTATCTTCCTTCTATCACTAACCACTTCTCTAGGCCTCTCCCAGCTTTCAACCAAAGTACTGGTTCTCAGCCACAAAGCTATCCACAGTGCAGCACCCCTCCTACATCTCCTCCCTCATTTCTATCTATCGGCCTAACCGACTGCTGCGCTCTGCAAACGACTTTCGACTAACCTCTGCACTAATACGTACCTCCCACTCCCGACTCCAAGACTTCTCCCGCGCTACGCCAATCCTCTGGAATGCTGTACCCCAAGAAATTAGGACTATCCACAATTTGCATGGTTTCAGGCGCTCCCTCAAAACACATTTGTTCAGAGCGGCCTATCACATTCACTAATCAAAATCATTCTATGTATTCTGTGTAAGTGTGTATGTGTGTGTGTGTCTCTAGCCCATTCACTATCTCCATCCCTCACTCCCTTAAGATGGCTGGACCATCATTGTAAATGCACCATTGTATATAAACACCTATACTTTGTATCTCTCCCACCTCATTGTACATTGTAAGCTGTCACGAGCAGGGGCGACTTATTTAGCTTAAATTATTGTATTGTTAACGTTGTTACTTATGACTTGTGTTCTTAAACTGCAAAACTGTAAAGCAATGCGTAATATGATGGCGCTATATAAATTAATATTATTATTATTAGGATTCCTCTGAGCTGCTCCCACCACCTTCCTGTTCCTCACGCCATGTTGGGTCTTGGACCTCATCATCTCCACTACCCTCTTCCAACACCTGCTGCTGTTGGGTGGTCTGGCCAGCACCATGCTCAACAGAAACTGGCACCTGAGTCTCATCATCATCAGATGCGTTCTGCGGTGTGCTGACCATCGGCACTGTCTCACCCGCCTTTTCAGATTCAGAGAGACACAGCTGTTGCGCATCACTGCATACTCCCTCTTCTTCACATTACAGAATGCTGCTTGGCTGGGCCCCTGTTTGCAAGCCAATAGATTCTGAGAACAGAAGCAGACACTCAGCTGGCTCCTGTACAGAACTCTCTGACTGCCTGGGCAATTTGCCAGGCGGTGAAGAGACAGATGGTTGCTCAACAGTGCTGTGGTCCTGAGAGGAGGTGGAAGCAATTGAAGTCGATGCATTGGCTGACATCCAACCAACAACGGCTTCAATTTGTTCTTCCCGCAGCAGGGGGGTACTCAGAGCTCCTACAAAAGTGCGCATAAAGGAACGCTCACGGGGAAAACTGGTGGATGCTGTGTCACTGGGGGCCGCAGCAGCCACAGAATCCCCACGTCCTCTCCCTGAAGAAACTCCACGGCCACGACCACATGCCTTACTCCCTGCCTTCTTCATCTTGGTAGATTGATAAAGAAAGTCTGAAAAGTTATAAGGCCTAAGTGGGTTATTCCGCAGAGACTGCAGTGAACACTGCACACAACTGTTCAGTAGGTGTGAAAGGCCCCTTTGATGTACTTCTATAGAGTTTGCAACCAATGTATTGTATACGGATGGAAGCGCGTCACACTAATAGATTTTATTTATTTGTAATAGAATGGAGCAGCAACAATTAGAGAAAAATTTCAAGGATGTGCCAGTGACACACGCTCAGCAGACTACAACCAGCAGTGGTTGAAGAACTAACTGGAGCGTGATCTGCACTCCAAAAAGGAAAACCTCAGACTACAGTGAACACTGCACACAACTGTTCACTACCCAACGCGTCTCAGCAGGAAGGCAGTCTGTGCTTCAAAACAAAGGCGCAAGCATACATCCACGTACCCTGTTTATAAAGCTATATAAAAAAAATTATGTAGTAGTGACGCACACTTTATTGAGGTACAGTATTACATCGCCATTCACCATCTGTGGCTATGCAGTCTCATCTATATATACCTTATCTATCCGTTGTCATGCTTGCAAGTCGACAGTCAGGCATAAATAGCAATTTTCACTATGCACTATGCACTTTTTAAAGGTTATGTTTGTTAATAAAAATGATTATTGCCACATATTATGAGTATTACATGATGGAAATTGTATAATTTTGTATAAACTGTTTAGTGACATTATTCAGCAAATGTAACATTTTAGTAATGTGACAGATAACTTGTAATGCTGATGATGTTTTGAAGTCAGACATTCATTGTCTATACAATAAAAATGGTGTACATACTGTTACTTATCCATCATTAATGGATTCAGATATGTACTTGTATGCTTTTATGTACAACCGTATAGCAGATTCCTTAACTAATTTATTTTGTGGTTTGCATTGCTGTTCAACATGTTAATGTATGTGTTTATGTTTGTCAATTCTTTATTTATCTAGATATTAGTTTAAATGAAATCATCATCTTATGGTAGTAAAGGTTATCTTTCTCTTGTTTGAAGTATAGACATTTAAAATTGACAGGTAACAAGGAAATTACTTGATCTAGTATTTAAACATCCTCTTTGACCCTTGGCTCCAACACCGCCAGTTGTTGCCTGTAAGTGCTGTTAGCACAGTCAACACTTGCTCCTGTGTTACTGGGGTTCAGTAATGTCAGCTGTTCCCCTGCTGTGTGAACGGCAAAAAGTCCTGCTGCCTCCACCCTGTTCTCTTCTCATCCCTGGGCTTCAACACCGCCAGTTGTTGCTCGGAAGTGCTGTTAGCACAGTCAACACTTGCTCCTGTGTTACTGGGGTTCAGCAATGTCAGCTGTTCCCCTGCTGTGTGAACGGCAAAAAGTCCTGCTGCCTCCAACCGGTTCTCTTCTCATCCCTGGGCTCCAACACCGACAGTTGTTGCTCGGAAGTGTCATTGGCACGGGTACTCACTCCTGCCCAGACTGGTTACAGCACGCCATCTGTTTCCTGTCAGTGTAAACGTCACTTAGCCTCCAATAAGTTGTCCTGTCGTGTTGCGGTCGGGTTAGCCGACTCTATGGTGCCTGGAGTTTAGGTGCTTCCTATGTGTGCTGCGGGATATGCAAATAAAGGCTGTTTCCGTTGTGACAATAGGACAATCACCCACTGTAGTACTGTGGGATTCGGTAACTGCGGCCGGCTCGCAGCCTGTCAACTTAAATTTCCATGGGTACCTTCTGCTACCCGTCCGAGTTCCAGCAACGTCTGCTGGTCCTCGGTAGTGCTTTGGAGCACAGGTACCTCCTGCTTAGTAACCGTGTCCCAGTAACGTCAGCTGGTCCTCGGTTGTGCCATTGGCTCTTTTCCTTCTGCTGCCCCTCCGGGTTCCAGCACAGTCAGCTGGTCCTCGTTACTTGCATTGGCTCTTGTACCTTGTGCTACCCGTCCGGGTTCCAGTACCGTCAACTGGTTCTCCGCAGTGCCTTTGGCCTAGGTGCCTCCATCTCGGAATCCGAGTTCCAGCAATGTCTGCTGGTCCTTGGTAGTGCTTTGGAGCACAGGTACCTCCTGCTTAGTAACCGTGTCCCAGTAACGTCAGCTGGTCCTCGGTTGTGCCATTGGCTCTTTTCCTTCTGCTGCCCCTCCGGGTTCCAGCACAGTCAGCTGGTCCTCGTTACTTGCATTGGCTCTTGTACCTTCTGCTACCCGTCCGGGTTCCAGTACCGTCAACTGGTTCTCCGCAGTGCCTTTGGCCTAGGTGCCTCCATCTCGGTATCCGAGTTCCAGCAACGTCTGCTGGTCCTTGGTAGTGCTTTGGAGCACAGGTACCTCCTGCTTAGTAACCGTGTCCCAGTAACGTCAGCTGGTCCTCGGTTGTGCCATTGGCTCTTTTCCTTCTGCTGCCCCTCCGGGTTCCAGCACAGTCAGCTGGTCCTCGTTACTTGCATTGGCTCTTGTACCTTCTGCTACATTTACAAATTGAAGATTTTTTAAATGTTTTTTTGGGTAATCACTCTGGATCTCCAACAATGAAGACGACGACCCTGATGACCACCCCGAAGAAGATGACGACCACAAGGACGACGAGCATCAAGCCAACCAGCCTAAACACCATCACAAAGAAGAAATAAAAGATTACCCAACAGGACTAAGAAGGTTAAGACAAACTACAAGATACAGAACAAGAGACTGAAGAACAATAAGCAGAAGATCAAAAAGCAGAAGAACATGAAGTATAAGACCAAAATGAAGAGCAAAATATATGCTCTAAATTATAAGCAGAAGAAGACTAAGCAGTGTATGGGGTGAGTCCGTTCCTCCTCGTGGTGCCCCTGGAAAATGCCTGCTGCTGCAGGCTAAACTGAACACGGACAAATACTGTTGTAACTTAAATCTTTTGTGACAGCAAGAACGGAAGGATGAAAAATTCATACTTTTACAGATTACAAGTACAGGAATCTCTGTCACAAATAAGAATATGATGAAGAAGATGAAGTACAATATGAAGAAGAATAATAGTTTAATAAGAAGAATATGAGTAATGTTAACAAAAAGATGAATAGCAAGAAGTTTAAGAAGAAGATAAAGAAGGTGAAGATGAAGAATAATTTGATGAAAAAGATGATGCTGCTGAAGATTAGGAAGGAGAAAGTGTGTCAAAAGTTAAAAAGGTGAAGAGCATGGAAGTTGTGAAATATACATATTTGCCAAAATAGAAAAAACGTTAACAACATTGTCAATTTCTTCGTCAATCCGAACATCTTTAAAAAAAAAAATATTTATGCTATTCCATTTGATTGGGTTAAACATCTATGCCTTTAATGTCTCCTCAACCTTCCCCAATACATTCTACATTACTCTTTGTTGTTTTCCTTCATGTACAATTAACCAACAAGGCAAGAATGGGTTTTTTTTAATTCCGATATTTTGTTCCCATAGACTTACATTGGATTTCCGGTATTGGTATCGGGTATCGCCGATATTTTTTGGGTATCGGCGATACCATTCCGATTCCGATACTTTTGGATATCGGAAAGTATCGCTCAACTCTAGTTGCCACTATATAGGGCACATATTATTCACTGTATGTATTTTAACTTCACAATACCTGCGGCCAATCCGTCCTTTGTCTTGCGCGTGTCTGTCCATGTGGGGCCCCACAATGGTCACTTGCATGCCTTTAGACATTGGGATCTGTTTGGTCCGATTTGGTATTGTATTTTTTAACGTAGCTTTTTGCTGCTCTCACATGTATTCTCTTGCCCTTTATCAATATGACGGCGATGCCCTCTGTTTCATTCTGCGCATGCGCAAGCACCTTCAGGCATTATCCCTCTCTCTGATACGTCCTTATCCAGCTGGACATGTGACGTTTTGAGAGGAGGTACTTGTGTGGGCTGAATGGCTGTACCGTCACCGCCACACTTCCTGGCGGCGGCGGTATAAATGGAGGCACCTGCTAGTTACTGTTACGCCCCCTGAGTAAGGAGCATTGTGGCTCCGAAACGCGCGTTGGGGAGGGCCGGACGGCTCTCTGCTCTCCTTTGAGGTAATATTCAGCGGTTTTCTATGGCATTGGTCTTGATATTGATTTATGTAAATCCTGCACCGCTGTTCAAGTCAGGGATCCATGGGTTTCTGTTTTCCCTGCTTGCATTTTGTTGCGATATGAACTGTATTTCCCTATGTGGATGGGACTCAGAGTACGTATAGGTCTTATACTTCTCTGGCATCATATACATTGTGCTGCACTAGGAAGAGAATCACCTTATATTGAGCCTACATATAGGCATAGTGCATCACTCTATATAGTTGCTTATATCAATATATTTTAGCTACCTTTATTATGGTGCCAGCTTAACATTATTTCTATACCTATTATCTATATATTTTGTGTGTAATGCCTATAGTACTCTGACTACTTGTCCTTATCCTTATACCTCGGGTTGTTATAATTGCTATTTCTATTTATCATATATATACATCTAGAGAGCAGATTCCGTTGTCAGGCCTATCTATTCCACTTGTCCGTGACTACTGCCATATTGGATCACATTTCCCTTGTGCCCATCCCTTTCCTTTTTCTACTTTTAATCATATGTATTATTTTGCATTAATAAAGATGTACTTTTGAGACTACATGGCTGTTTTTCGTGTGGTATTTCTGTATTCGGTACAGTTTGTCTCACTATTGTGTCCAGAATTCACATGCTTATATGATAAGCCATTGTGTATATATAATATATATTATTTGCATGTGATATGTTGGTTACTATTAATTCTCGTCTATTATGATGAGCCCAATGAGGCATTACCAGTGGCATTTCTGGGGGTGTTTATTTTTTTCCTTCCATGATGTTGAGCAATTATCAGTAGCGGGGAAAAGAATATGCCCCAAAAGGTCAGAAGAACATGCTTTATCCTATGAGACATAATAATTGTAAGCCCTGTTCTCAGAATCAACTGTGCAGAGTAGAGCAAAGCTGAGTATGATTTCAACCACCTCTTGAAGCTTTCATTTCATGGCAGTTAGTCAGAGGGGAGCGGGATAACAGGAGACCTAAGTATCATTGCAAACACTGCTCAAGCTTTCCTCTCACTACGCTGTCAGATCAGGTACATACCTTTCCCACCACACTAACTACTGTGAGAAGAGAGCTGTAAGAGGTGTTTATAATGACTGCTATACTCCCTCTCCCCCCACACTTACTGCCTTGAGTTGAAATTAGCTTGAAGTGTTTATAATCACACTCAGCTCTGCTGTATTCTACACAGTAGGTACAGAAATCAGGGCTGAGACTAAAGCTTTCTCAGCTTTAGAAGAAAGCATATTCTTCTGACCTCCCTGGTGCATGTTTTTTCCCCTTGCATGACTTTTCTGATTATGATTCGTCAATATCACGCAGGAGAAACATGATGATAAACATAATGAAGCCTGTTTGGCTTATAATGAAGAGCCTTGAAAAAGTATTCATACCCTATTAACTTTTCTATATAGTTTCACATTGCACCCACACATTTAAATGTTTTTATTAGGATTTTATGTGATATACCAACACCACCACAAAGTAGCAAGTATTTGTGAAAAACAAAGAAAATGATACATGCTTTTCTAATTATTTTAAAAATATATGTCTGAAAGTTGTGACGAGCATTTGTTTTTAACCCCTTGTAGGCTGGTACTAGTGTTGAGCGATACGATACTGCAAATATCGGATATCGGCCGATATTAGCTGTATCGGCCTTTCGATTCCGAATACCGATATTTTCGTCATATCGGATACCGGAATCGGGATTGTCACTGTCAGTGTCAGTGTCCGTCGGTCGGGTCTGTCAGGAGTCAGCGGCACTTACCTGGCAGAAGATCTCCGGCGGTCACGTCCTGGACTGCTTCATGGCCGCCATCCTCTTCTCCCCGGCGGTCACATGCAGTTTCTCGCGATAACTGCAGTGACTGCTGGGTAATCCCGACCGTAAAGCAGTCAGTCCGATGACGTCACCGCCGGGGAAGCAGGTAATCAGCTGTGCTGCGTTGCGATGACAGGCTCTGCCTGTCATTGCGATGTAGCAGAGCTGGATCGTCGTGGGACTGTCGTTACTATGGACTGCGTCGGACAGGTGGTATACTGTTGGTTTGTTTTTTTTTTTTTTTACAGGAGATCGATGGCGTCGCAGGAATGAGAGTACAATAAAAGAAATGAAAACTGTGTTGTCTCTTTTATTTCATTAAAAGACTTTTTTCTTGCTTTGTCTTTTTTTTTATGCATTTTATAACTTTGGGATTAATAATGGATCGGTGTCTTATTGACACCTCTCCATTATTAACTGGGCTTATTGTCACCGTGCAATCAACGGTGACATTAACCCCTTAATACCCCACTTGCCACCGCTACAGGGCAGTGGGAAGAGCCAGGTAAAGTGCCACAATTGGCACATCTTTTGATGCGCCAAATGTGGGGCTGCTGTAGCCTGGTATTATCAGGCTGTTGAGGGCCAAAATCCATGGGCCTTGACAGTCTTTTAATACCAGGCCGCAGCAGTCTGCATTTTACTTGGCTGGTTAACAAAAATAGGGGGACCCCTACGCCGTTTTTTTTTCGAGGGGATCCCCTATTTTTGTTAACCAGCCAAGCTAAGCAGACTGCTGTGGCCTGGTATTATCAGGCTTGCAAGGTCCATGGATATTGGATCCTTACCAGCCTGAAAAACCAGGCCTCAGCGGTCTGCTTCATCTGGCTGGTTAACAAAAATAGGGGGGACCCCACGCCAATTTTTTTCGAGGGGATCCCCTATTTTTGTTAATCAGCCAAGATATGCAGACTGCTGTGGCCTGGTATTATCAGGCTGGCAAGGTCCATGGATCTTGGCTCCTTAACAGCCTGAAAATCCAGGCCTCAGCGGTCTGCTTCATCTGGCTGGTTAACAAAAATAGGGGGACCCCACGCCAATTTTTTTCGAGGGGATCCCCTATTTTTGTTAATCAGCCAAGATATGCAGACTGCTGTGGCCTGGTATTATCAGGCTGGCAAGGTCCATGGATCTTGGCTCCTTAACAGCCTGAAAATCCAGGCCTCAGCGGTCTGCTTCATCTGGCTGGTTAACAAAAATAGGGGGGACCCCACGCCATTTTTTTTTCGAAGGGAACCCCTATTTTTGTTAATCAGTTCCCTCTGACGTCACTGATGGTGTCCCTGACTGACCTGAAGTGAAAGTGGAAAGCAATCAATTAAGCTTTCCACTTCCTCTCCTGTCAGCCAGGAGAGGAGCTCATTCATTTGGGGTTTACTGTGAGGCTGCAGCATTAGCTGCGGTCCCTGCAGTAAACATTAACCCTTTCTGAAGGATTACACCGTGGGTGTCACGCTGTATAGCAGATATATATATGTGATGTCAGTAATCTATATCAAAAGGGCAACATACTATATAACATGCGCATAGATATATGATAACATAGATTTACCTGACAGAATGTCCAGTGGGTCAATACGGAATCCGTTATACGCTGTCTCCGGCTAGAGGGTGACCGGGGTCTAAGCTGACCCTAAACTGGGGTCCTAACTAATCCCTCAACCTGGAGGTACTGTTAAAGGTACAGAGGTCCAGGCCACCAGCGTAAACCCTGTCTCCTATCAATCCCTTCCAACTGTATTCTAGTCCTAAGAAGGACCCTGAATACCACCAAAGGGAATGAACAGGTAACGGTTAATGAACAGAAAGACAAACAACAAAGACAAGAAATAAAGTAAATAAAGTCTTACATACAACACTCACACACAGTAGGAACACCTAAGGTCTCAGAGAAAAACTATAAGCTGTAAGAGTAAAAACAACTAAGGAGCTCTTAGCTTAAATATTCTCAGAACCGATCCAGTCTGCTAAACTACATGAATGCTTTCACCGGCGTCTAACACCCAGACTGGCAGAAATATAAAGGAAACTAATTAGAACATAATCAAAAGCAGCTGGGCGAGGCTGCACCTAGCCTTAGCAAAGAGCTAGGAAAAATTAACTCTCTCATTACCAAAAAACAAAGAAACAGCAGCTCAGCTGTGAGAAGTCAGAATGTGCAATCGCGACGATCTTCATGGCGATGCACCCATGACAGTACCCCCCCTTCTACGAGGGGCCTCCGGACCCTCATGACCAGGTCTGTCCGGGTGAGTTGTGTGAAAGGTCCGAACCAATCGATCTGCGTTAACATCAGCCGCAGGGACCCACGTCCCCTCCTCAGGACAATACCCCCTCCACTGAACTAAGTACTGAAGGGATCGGCGACTGAGACGTGAGTCAATGATTTTCGACCCATGAATTTCCACGTTATCATTGACCACCACTGAAGGAGGTAGAGGTGACGGTATGACTGGTGCCACATACTTTTTAAGTAATGACTTGTGAAACACATTATGATTTTTAAACGTAGGAGGGAGGTCCAGACGAAATGCCACAGGATTAATTATGGAACTGATCCTGTATGGCCCGATGAATCTGGGACCCAACCTCCAGGAGGAAACTTTACGTTTTATATTCCTGGTAGACAACCAAACCAGATCGTTCACCTTCAGATCTAGACCAGAAACTCTCCTCCTATCAGCCATCCGTTTGTAACGGTTCCCCGTAACCTTCAGTCTTAAGCGATCTGGAACTATCAGTCTCCCTGGAAGTCCCACAGGGGCGTCCCCCTGAGCCCCCAATACCTCCCCCTCAAGCTCAGAGCATACAGCTGACACTACAACTCCCTCCTGAGGAATAGGAACCGGATCATCCGTCTTCCCGGCCCTTGGGAAAGTACGAGATAAGGCATCAGGAAGCAACTTTATTGAGCAGTCATATGCGCGATAAGGAGGAAACTCTTTACACCCCTCCTCTGAGAACATCTCCCCAAAGTCCTCCAGAAAAGGAGACAAAGTCCTAGGCACAACCGCACCGATGACCGTGCTCATGCAGTTATTCTTGCAAAATTCACCCCACTGGCTTATCTTTCTGGATTGCCAATCAATCACTGGGTTATGTTTAGCCAACCAAGGAAGTCCCAACACAATAGGAGTAGGTAGACCCTCCAACACATAACAAGACAATTGCTCTTTATGTATTGCCCCTACTCGAAGATCTATGTTATGAACAGCTTGTACCAAGCTACCTTGACCAAGAGGTCTAGAATCAATAGAGAGTATAGGGACCGGTTTGGCCAATACACTCAGTTGCATACCATGCACCTGGGCAAACCGAGCGTCCACCAAATTAGCCCCGGACCCACTATCAAGAAAAACAGAAATCCTCTCAGTTCTAGTACCAATCACCACCTCCGCAGGCACGAGAAACTGAGAGGGATTTGGGGACGAAATACACACTCCCAGGTTAACTCCTTGGCTCAAAGAGGTCCGGGATGGACACCCCCCAACAAAATGTCCCTCTCTCCCGCAAAAGAAACACCTTCTAGTCTTGCGGCGCACCGCCGATTCCCTCCTACAAAATGATGTCCCTCCCAACTGCATGGGTTCCTCAGAACAGATCAGGGGAACCTCAGTATAAGGGACTTTAGTAGTAGGTGGAGTCATCATGGGGGGCGGAGTTACCTCGCGTCTTCCCGAAGTCGTCTATCAATGCGAATAGCGAGGGCCATAGCAGCCTCCAGTGATGGAGGAGAATCATACTGAGCCAACACATCTTTTAATTTGTCAGACAACCCTTGACAAAACTGGCTCCTAAGAGCTGGGTCATTCCACTGAGTATCTGTTGCCCATCTACGGAACTCAGAAGAATATTCCTCCGCTGGACGATTTCCTTGTCGTATTTTACGTAACCTTGTTTCAGCAAGGGAGACTCGATCCGGATCATCATATACCAGACCCAGGGCAGTAAAAAATCGATCCACTGACTGGAGATCTGGGGAGCCTGGAGGAATAGAGAACGCCCAAGATTGAGGGTCCCCTTGTAAGAGCGAGATAACAATTCCCACCCTCTGCTCTTCACTCCCAGATGACCGAGGCCGCAGCCGAAAGTACAATTTACATGCCTCCCGGAAAGTAAAAAATTTGTCCCGCCCACCAGTGAACCTGTCCGGGAGAGCAACCTTAGGTTCAGATCTGGTTTGCTCCGGGAGGGACAAAACCTTGGACTTAATGTCTGCAAATTCCATGGACAACCCCTGCAACTGCCGGGCCAGCTGGGCTACTGGATCCATGACAGCTGGGGAGAATCTTTAGTTGGGCCGGTGAAAATGTCACGCTGTATAGCAGATATATATATGTGATGTCAGTAATCTATATCAAAAGGGCAACATACTATATAACATGCGCATAGATATATGATAACATAGATTTACCTGACAGAATGTCCAGTGGGTCAATACGGAATCCGTTATACGCTGTCTCCGGCTAGAGGGTGACCGGGTCTAAGCTGACCCTAAACTGGGGTCCTAACTAATCCCTCAACCTGGAGGTACTGTTAAAGGTACAGAGGTCCAGGCCACCAGCGTAAACCCTGTCTCCTATCAATCCCTGCCAACTGTATTCTAGTCCTAAGAAGGACCCTGAATACCACCAAAGGGAATGAACAGGTAACGGTTAATGAACAGAAAGACAAACAACAAAGACAAGAAATAAAGTAAATAAAGTCTTACATACAACACTCACACACAGTAGGAACACCTAAGGTCTCAGAGAAAAACTATAAGCTGTAAGAGTAAAAACAACTAAGGAGCTCTTAGCTTAAATATTCTCAGAACCGATCCAGTCTGCTAAACTACATGAATGCTTTCACCGGCGTCTAACACCCAGACTGGCAGAAATATAAAGGAAACTAATTAGAACATAATCAAAAGCAGCTGGGCGAGGCTGCACCTAGCCTTAGCAAAGAGCTAGGAAAAATTAACTCTCTCATTACCAAAAAACAAAGAAACAGCAGCTCAGCTGTGAGAAGTCAGAATGTGCAATCGCGACGATCTTCATGGCGATGCACCCATGACAGTGGGACCTGACTGTGCATGGGATAGGTAAGAATAATTTTGCTTTATTATTTTATTTTTATTACAGGAAATGGTTTTAGCAGGTAAATAAAATATGGTCAAAAACTGTGTGATTATTTCATTAAACTTCTTTTTTATTAAAGTGTGTGTGTTTGATTTTTCTTTCATACAATAGGATTAATAATTGATAGTTGTCTAATTGACAGCTCTCAATTATTAACCTGGCTTAAAGTGACCTTTCAATTGCAAGGTCATTTTAACCCCTTATTAACCCATTCGCCACCGCTACAGGGCAATGGGGATAGACGGGCAAAGTGCCAGAAAGGGCGAATCTAATTATAGATTTGTCTTTTCTGGGGTGTCTGGGGGCAGATGTTAGTAGCCAGGGGGGGCCAAAAATAATGGTCCCTCTCTGGGCTATTATTATCTGCCCCCATTCGCTGGCTTTTTCTGTCTGGTTGCGAAAATAGGGCGGGAGCCCACGCATTTTTTTTAAACAATTTTACACCTCATATTATATATATAATATATATACATGTCATTGAATTTGTGACACATATATATATATTTATATTTATAGTTCATACACTTCTACATAGTATAATAGCCGCTAATTCAATTGCCGGCTTTTGTGAAAATGCAGAACCAAAATGCAGAACCCGACATGAAATGACACTTGGTGTACATAGGGTTAATCATGTCTTTTCATGTCCTTTGCTATCTGATTGCACAAACAATTACATCAGTCTATGTGTGCAAAATTTCACACCTGTAGGGGTTAATTAAAGGTGTAAATTCGTAGCAAAAAAGTCCGTTTTTTTTTACAACAATTTACACCTTTAATTAACCCCTACAGGTGTGAAATTTTGCACACATAGACTGATGTAATTGTTTGTGCAAATCAGATTGCAAATGACATGAAAAGACATGGTTAACCCTATGTACACCAAGTGACATTTCATGTCGGGTGCTTCTGTCTTTTCACAGAAGCCGGCTTTACCCGGCAATTGAATCAGAGGATATTTTACTATGTAGAAGTGTATAAACTATACATATATGTATATATATATGTCACAATGACATGTATATATATATATATATGTATTCCATGTGTGTATATTTAGTGTTTACAAGGAAATAAAGGTTTTTTTTAGTTGCGATTTTTTGTTCCCATAGACTTACATTGGACTTCCGGTATCGGAATCGGATATCGACGATATTTAGTGATATCGGCGATACCATTTCGATACGATATTTTTAGATATCGAGCAGTATCGCTCAACACTAGTGGGTACCCATAAATAAAATCCTGAGTTAGCAATTGCCTCCAGAAGTGACATAATTAGTAAATTTAGGACACCTGTGTGTAATTTATACTCAGTATATCATAGCTGTTTGAAGGTTTCAGAGGTTTGTTTGAGAAAAATATGGATGAAACAGCATTATGAAAACCAAGGAACACACCATACAAGTCAGACATAAGGTTGTAGAGAACAGTAAAGCAGGGTTAGGTTATAAAAAATACTCTGAACATTTCACGGAGTATTATTCGATTGTTGCACATGGAAACAAGAGAAGCAATGGAATGAAACTGAAAGGGAGAAGATACAGATTAGATATTAGAAAAAACTTTTTGACAGTGAGGGTGATCAATGAGTGGAACATGTTGCTACTTCAATGGAAGTCTTCAAATAGAGACTGGACAGACATCTGCCTGAGATGGTTTAGTGAATCCTGTATTGAGCAGTGTGTTGGACAAGTTGACCCCTGAGGTCCCTTCCAATTCTATCATTCTATGATTCTATGATAATCAAGCTCCAAAAATGGAAGTATTATTATTTATTTTTATAGCACCATTAATTCCATGGTGCTGTACATGAGACGAGGCTACATCAAAATACAAATATCACTTACAGTAAGCAAACTAACAATGACAGACTGGTACAGAGGGAAGAGGACCCTGCCCTTGCGGGCTCACACTCTACAGGATTATGGGGAATGAGACAGTAGGTCGGGGGGTTGCAGTAGCTATGATGGTGTTGAGGTGGCCGCGTGATCATTACAGGTTGTAAGCTTTTATGAAGACATGGGTTTTCAGGTTCCATCTGTAGGATCCAAATGTGGTGGATAACCGGATGTGTTAGGGCACGGAATTCCAGAGGATCGGGGATATTTGGGAGAAATCTTGGAGGCGATTGGGTGAAGAGCGAATAAGCTTGGAGGAGAGAAGGAGGTCTTGGGAGGACCGGAGATTACGTGAGGGAAGATATTGAGAGATTAGTTTGGAAATATACGGAGGAGAAAGGTTATGGATGGCTTCGTAGGTCAGTGTTAGTAGTTTAAACTGGATGAGCTGGGAAATTGGGAGCCAGTGAAGGGATTTGCAAAGAGGGGAAGCATAAGTATAGCGAGGAGAGAGATTAATTAGTTGGGCAGCAGAGTTTAGGATGGACTGGAGGGGTGTGAGAATCATAGAATCATAGAATGGTAGAGTTGGAAGGGACCTCCTGGGCCATCTGGTCCAACTCCAGGCTCAAAGCAGGATTCTCTAAATCATCCCAGACAGATGTCTGTCCAGCCTCTGTTTGAAGACTTCCATTGAAGGAGAACTCGCCACCTCTCGTGGCAGCCTGTTCCACTCATTGATCACCCTAACTGTCAAAAAGTTTTTTCTAATATCTAATCTGTGTCTCCTCCCATTCAGTTTCATCCCATTGATTCTAGTCTTTCCTTGTGCAAATGAGAATAAAGATGATCCTTCCACAATGTGACAGCCCTTGAGATATTTATAGACAGCTATTAAGTCTCCTCTCAGTCTTCTTTTTTGCAAGCTAAACATTCCCAAATCCTGCAACCGTTCCTCATAGGACATGGTTTGCAGGCCAGTCACCATTCTGGTCGCTCTTCTCTGAACTTGCTCCAGTTTGTTGATGTCTTTTTTAAACTGTGGTGCAGAAAACTGGACACAGTATTCCAGATGAGGTCTGACCAAAGAGGAGTAGAGGGCAATAATGACCTCACGTGATCTAGACTGTATGCTTCTGTTGATACATCCTAGAATTGTATTTGCCTTTTCTGCTGCTGCATCACACTGTTGACTCATGTTCAGTCTGTGATCTATTAGTATACCCAAGTCTTTTTCACATGTGCTGTTACTTAGCCCTATTCCTCCCATTTTGCATATGCTTTTTTCATTTTTATTGCCCAGATGTAGTACTTTGCATTTTTCCCTGTTAAAATCCATTCTGTTAGTTGCTGCCTACTGCTCCAGTTTATTTATATCTTTTTGAATCCTCTCTCTCTTTTCTAGTATTAGCTACCCCTCCTAGCTTTGTGTCATCAGCAAATTTGATCAGTTTACCCTCAATTCCTTCATCTAAATCATTGATAAAGATGTTGAACAATACAGGGCCCAAAACAGAGCCTTGTGGTACCCCACTTGAGACATTCTTCCAAGTGGATGTGCAGCCATTTACGACCACTCTTTGGGTCCGATCACTAAGCCAGTTATGAATCCACCTAACAGTTGCCTTGTCCATTCCATACTTTGTCATTTTTTCAATAAGGATGAGAGTGTTAGAAGGTAGACCACAGAGGAGGATGTTGCAGTAGTCTAGGCAGGAGATGATTAGGGCATGCACAAGCATTTGGTAGAGTGAAGGTTGAGGAAAGGACGGATTCTGGAAACATTTTTGAGCTGGAGGTGACAGGAGGTGGCAAGAGCTTGGATGTGCAGTTTGAAGGACAGGGCAGAGTCACGGGTTACTCCGAGGCAGCAGACTTCCGGTATGGGGAAAAGCATGATGTCATTAATTGTGATAGATTGATCAGGTAGGGAAGATATGTGAGATGGAGGAAAGATAATTAGTTCAGATTTGTCCATATTGAGCTTGAGCTTAGTATGGTACAATTGAAAACCTACTAACACATGGCCATCCACCCAAACTGACATCCCAAGCAATGAGAACACAATTAGAGAAGCAATCAACAGGCCCATGGTCACTCTGGAGAAGCTGCAGAGATCCACATCTCAGATGGGAGGATCTGTCCACAGGACAATTAATCATATACTCCACAATCTGACCTTTATGGAAGAGTGACAAGCAGAAAGTCAATTTTGAAAGGAAGCCATAAGAAGTCAACTTTGAAGTTTGCAAAAATCCATGTAAGGGACATAGCTAGCATGTGGAAGAAGAGTCCAGATGAGTCCAATGTAGAACTTTTTGAGCTAAATGCAAAACTCTATGTGTGGTGGAAAACTAACACTGAACATTACCCTGAAAACACCATCAAACATGATTGTTGCTGCATCATACTGTGGGGAGGTTTTTCTTCAGCATGGGCAGAGAAGCTGGTCAGAGTTCATGGGAAGATGTATGGAACTAAATACAGGCAATCCTAGAGGAAAACCTGTTAAAGGCTACAAAAGGCTTGAAACTGGAATGTTGCTTCTCCTTACAGCAGGATAACTGCCCTAAACATACTGCAAGAGCTACAATGGATGGTTTACATCAACTTGTATTAATGTTTGTGAATGACCTAGTCACAGTCCAGACCTAAATCCCATTGAGAATCTGTGGCAAGACTTGACAATTGCCATTCACAGATGTCTCCATCCAATCTCACTGCGCGACAGCGAGAGTAAAAAGGGGCAAAAATGTCATCTGTAGATTTGCAAAGCTGGTAGAGACTGACCCAAAAAGACTTGTAGCAGTAGTTGCAGCGAAAGGTGGTCTTACAAAGTATTAACTCAGGTGAGCTGGATACAAATGCATGCTACAATTTTCACATTTATATTTTTTAAATATTTAGAAAACCATAGTTAATTTCCTTTACAATTCACAGATTCTTGCTACTTTGTATTGGCACCACATAAAATCCCAACAAAATGAATTTAAGTTTGTTGGTGCAGTGTGAAAAAATGTGGAAAATTCACGTGGAGTATGAATAATTTTTTAAGGCACTGTAAGAATCTTAACTTTGCAAGCAAATATCTCTGCATCTGAAATGAGAAATTAAAAATATTAAAAACTACCATATATACTCGTGTATAAGCCTAGATTTTCAGCACCTTTTTTCGTGCTGAAAATGCCCCCTCGGCTTATACAGGAGTCATTGGGCAGAAACCAGCGGGGAGGGGGGTGCCACGGCTGGGACATCATACTCACCCCTCCCTGTGCCATCGCTGAACGTCCCTGCAATCCTGCGTTGTACCCGGCTTCCTGCAGCTCTCCTGTGCTGAGCGGTGACGTAATACCACTCATTAAGGTCATGTAATATGGACGCGATGCCACTCCCATAGGCGTGGCATCCATATTCATGGCCTTAATGAGTGTATTACATCACCGCTCAGCACAGGAGAGCTGCAGGAAGCCCGGTACAACGCAGGATTGCAGGGAAGTTCAGCGATGGCACGGGGAGCGTGAGTATGATGGAGGAGGATGGGGGGAGCATGGAGGAGAGGACAAGGAGCACGGAGCAGGACGGGGGGGAGAACGGAGGACGGGGGAAGCATGGAGGACAATGAGCACGGAGCAGGATGGGGAGAGAACGGAGGACGGGGATGCATGGAGGAGGACAATGAGCACGGAGCAGGACGGGGGGAGAACGGAGGACGGGGGAAGCATGGAGGAGGACAATGAGCACAGAGCAGGACGGGGGGAGGATGGAGGGCACAGAGGAGCACGGAGCAGGACGGGGGCACAGGAGGACTGAGAAGGAATGGGGGAGCACAGCGGAGGATGGAGCAGGAGGGGGGTGTACAGAGGAGAATGGGGGAGCACAGAGCTGGATGGGGAGCAAGGAGCAGGACGGGGGCAGCACAGAGCAGGACGGCATTTTATACACCCGGTTTATACACGAGTCAATAAGTTTTTCCCAGTTTTTTGTGGCAAAATTAGGGGGGTCGGCTTATACACGGGTCGGCTTATACACGAGTATATACGGTACATTATATTCAGCTCTGCAGCCACTATTCCAGGATGTGACCAATTTAACACGCTAAAACTGGTGAATGACCATTTTTAATACAGGACTTATTACAGTCAATGTTTTCCAATTGCTTAATGAACCACTGAAAATGGAGCACTTATCGACAGCCATCAGTAACTATTTCCTGTTGGACTTTAGTAATAATGATATTGGGGGTGTTGTTTCCTTGATGTTGTTTCTTACTTCACTTACAGTATATGGAGACCACGAAATGGATGGACAAGAAAAAAGCTCTTTTTCTTGTAGTATTGTTTGAAAAATGACCTAGTATGAAAATGAATAAGTGTGTTAACTTGGAATATTGAAGGTATGAGAGACGAAAGACTAGTGATCGTTTTGATTTTGTCACTCATTATCTCCCAGGAATTGTGTGTTTGCAGAAAACTCATCTCACTAAAGAAAAATTTTATTATTTAAAAAAAAAATGGATAGGATAGGAGTATTACTCTTAATATTCCTCTATTCACAAGGGGGGACAGTGTATTGATCCAGAAAAATGTTTCTGCACTGTTAATTTTGAATAAATTAGATAACATGGGAGATATTGAAGAATCTGCATTACTTGCTTGCCTTTGTGTATATAACTCATTAAAGCCGGTAATTGAAAAGGGAAATTGCCCGGTTATGATTTCGGGGAACTTTAATTGTGTAATAGCTTATGGTTTAGATAGGCTAAAATCTCAGGAGGGCCCTCAGAAATGTTGGCTATTATTTCCATGGTTTATTAGAATAAAAAAAGCTGTGGGCAATGCACTACTATGCTTTACCTTTAATTGCTTGCCTAGCATAAATAATCAAACTAAAAATGCAACGTTTAATATTTAGAGAAATAACTTTGCTATGTGAATTATTCACTGGGAAACAAACTTCAAAAAAGGAAAGTGTTGCCCATTTTAAGCAACAAAATTGTATTGACCCACCTTTGGTAAAACAAATATATGTAGATTTTCTTCCACAAAGCACAATGTTAGGTATTTTTATATTCCAGGAAAAGGTCTATGTGAAATTTTTTAGTCCCTGGAGGATTCTTGTGAAGTATGAAGTGTAAAAAGGGATAAGTGACAATGAATCCCAGCTTTACTGGAAGTTAGACACAGATAGAAAGGAGGGGAATGGAAGAGGGGTAACAATCTTTTATATGTCGAGGCCAGGCAAAGTCGTGGAGGATATTCTTTTCCAGTTCATGACTGGTTATTTTCTGGCAAAACACAATGAGTCTTTAACCCTTTCATGATCTTGGACGTGTGCATACCTCCATGTCGGTAAATACAGTACTTACTGACTTGTACATATGAATACATTCAGGCGATGTTGCATGAGTCGCCCGTAGCCAGGGCCTGTGGGGTACTCGGCACCGAGCCCGTTTACTTCAATGGGGGATGTCACGGGTAGCACAGCTCGGTCCGTGGCCCTGGGGGCTCACCTCAATAAAAAGGGGATATTTACAGGGGATTATAAGTTTGTAGAAATGTTCGTTCCTGGTCAGGGTGACCGGCGCTGCAGGGTAGATCCTCTGAGGGGTTGTTACTGGGCAGCAAGGTGTTAAGTCTTCCACAGGCAAGACTGATCCCTCAGGGTATATGGCGGTGTAGGGGTGCAGGAGCAATAAGGCAGACACACACACGAAAGTCTCTTTCTGTACCTTTACTGATGGTAGTTGCAGGTACGTCCCGGGAAGCTGTCAGGGTGGAGGATGCACTTCCAGTAATCCCACTGAGTAGGTGTAGGGCCTCCGTACTCCTTTATGTGTGAGTTTCTGACCTGTATAGAACGAAGTCTAACTCTGTCTTCAGTTATACGCCCGGCTGACTTTGTGGTGAGGCCTTCTCTGGGATAGAACAGTGTCTCTGTATGCAGGGCCCTGCTAGACTCCGTCTTCCTGACCCCGGTTACGTATCAGCACTGATGGGCCCCTGCGACATGAAGTCCCACAGGGTCTCCGGTATCTCCTAC
This sequence comes from Oophaga sylvatica, assembly GCA_033576555.1. Classification (NCBI taxonomy): domain Eukaryota; kingdom Metazoa; phylum Chordata; class Amphibia; order Anura; family Dendrobatidae; genus Oophaga; species Oophaga sylvatica. The sequence goes on from JARQOD010000001.1 coordinate 31,565,799, forward strand.
TAGTCGTGTAGATGCTAGCAAGCTCGGACCCGGTGTCCGGTTGTGCAGAGTAGAGGTAAGCGATCAATGCTGTTTCAACCTCTGTCACTCTCTTTTCCTTCCACTCACCTTTCGTCCTACTTCGACCCTAGCATAAGCACACACTAGCAGTAAATGGCAGATTCCCCTTTCTCTTCACCGCTCTCAAAGCGTCGGCACGCGTACTCACTGAAGGTACTCTCAGTTGACTCAGTTCTGACCAGGCTAAAGTGGCTATCATCTTCCACTACTACTGGACTCCACACTGTAAACTGAGTATACGCTGAAGTCTTCAGGCTTTCAGTAACTCTCTTCCTCTCTCTACTCGGCTGAGGTAAAAACTGACAACTACTCACTGCTCTCTAAGACGTTCTGAGGAGATCTGAGGTAACTGCCGTTCTGAGGTAACTCACGTGTCTACACTGCCTTATATGCTTCCAGAGGGCTCCCTCTGGTGGATATAGGGAATAGTGCAGATGTGTTGTGTGCATATAGGTCATTGTGGGTTTACCTTTGTTGCATCCTCCTGGGAACATGTGGCTCCAGTCACAGCTGGGCTACACATGCATGCACAGCATCTGGCGTGAGCACAACTGCCGCCAGATGATCAGCTGATATCACAGCTGACACCAGGCATGCATCGCCAGGAGTTGTGCCCGCATCACTCCAGGCACTTTAACCCCCTAAATGCTGCAATAGATACCAATTAAAAGGCAGGCAAAGGGAGGGGGCCCCCTCTGCCTTCCGATCGGTGCCTCCACGACATCATTACGGGGGCCTACCCAGCACTACCCAGTCTTCCACATGGTCAGTCTCAACACAAACAGTCTGGATCTCTTAATCCTCACCTTGAACCTCCTTCCTCCCACTATGTTGAGTACCAGTAGACTAGTGATCCCACACTCGAACACTCTGATGAACTTTTTACAACATAACTTCTAGATTGTGGCCACTCAACCTGCATGTTCCAAGAGGGACATGACAACATGCTGCTTCGCGATCCACAAAACATAATTTTTGTGTAAAACAGTTAAATATTCACTTCACATTGCAAAAATTCATGTGACGCAACTGAAGGGTGAATAAACTTCTTGATTGTGGTTTTGAGCACCTTGCGGGGTGCAGTTAAAATGTTGACAATTTTGAAAATTTTCTGTCATATAGGCCCCTCAAAGTCACTTCAAATGTGATGAGATCATTAAAAAATGGTTTTGTAAATGTTGTTGGAAAAATGAGAAATTTCTGGTCAACCTTTAACTCTTCTAACTTCCTAACAATGAAAAAACAAAAATTGTGCTGTTGTAAAGTAGGCGAATGGGAAATGTTATTTATTAACTATTTTGTGTGACATAACTCTCTGGTTTAAGGTCATAAATAAATTCATAAGGTGACTGGTTTCCTAGAAAGCATCAACCATATAAAACAAAGAAAAAGACAAACCATATAAAACCAAGAAAAAGACAGTGAAGTACGAAGTGTTATATTAGGCTGCTAGGTGTCTGAGTAAAAGGGGTTCTTCAGATATAGGATATTGCTGACATACTATTTGGATAGGTCTTCAATATTGGATCAATAGGCATCTGACACCTGGCCCCACATCGATCAGCTGTGATAAGCTCCATTGGCACTTGATGTAAATGTTAAATGGAGCTGCCCAGTAGTAGCTACTGCCAAAAACTGCACATTAAATTCTGTTGAATAGGAAAGGAGCAGATACCTAATACCTGGAAGTGGCTGCTACACATTGTAACTGTAGAGTTGCACAGTGCAGCTCTGATTAATGTTTACATCAGATGCCACTGTTTTGATTACCTGCCCTAAGAATAAGTCATCAATATTTTATGCCTGGAAAACCCCTTTATTTTCCATGCATCTGCTAGGCTTGGACAAACAAGCACTTCCAGAAGAGAAGCAAAGGTGTTTCCTCAGAGAATAGATATCTCAAGTAAATGTCATAATGCATTGTTGCAAAGATGGATAGATAGAGCTATATGCTTCTATTTTTTATATATATAAATATGTGCATATAAAGTTTGGCACCCCTTGTCAAACTTACTGCTATTGTGAACAGTTAAGGGTATGCCACACTAAACAATATCGCTAACGGGATCGCTAAAAAACGTCACTATTAGCGATCCGTTGCGATGTCGTTGTGTGCGCAGCTTCAGCGACGAGCTTCCTGCTGTGATCTCGCTCGTCGCTGGAATCGTCCGGACCTATTTCATCGCTGGCGCTCCGCGGTAAGTATTTAATCGCTGTGTGGCACCTTTCTAGCGATTTAGCGGTACTTTTGTACCGCTAAAGTCGTTAAGAAGATCGCTAACGGCGATAGCGTCGTTAACTATATCGCTAAATGTGCCGCATTAGCATATAGAAACAATCCGCTACATCGCATTATATGCGCGTATTGTGATCGCTAGCGATTGTTTAGTGCAGTACCTTTAAGCTGAAGATGAAATGATCTCTAAAATACCTAAAGTTAAAGATGACATATTTCCTTTGCATTTTAGGCAAAACATATATATTGTCATTCTTTACATTTTAAAAATGACAAAAAGAAACATGGAAAAATTGAAAAATTTGGGCACCCTTGGAGATTTGTGTACTCAGTTAAATTTGACCAAGGTTTCAGACCTTAATTAGCCTGTTAGGGTTATGGCTTGTTCACTATCATCATTAGGAAAGGCCAAGTTATGCAAGTTTCCCGCTTTAGAAAAACCCAGCCTCCTTGTAGCCTTGTGCCAAAAAACAGCAGCCATGAGTGCTTCTAAGCAGCTGCCTAGAACGCTGAAAAAGAAAATGGTGAAGGCCCACAAAGCAGGAAAAAGCTATAAAAAGATAGCAAAGATAGCAAAATGTTTTCAAGTTGCCCTTTCCTCAGATAGAAATGTAATTAAGAAATGGCAGTTAACAGGAACAGTGAAGATCAAGATAAGGTCTGGAAGGCCAAGCAAAATTTCTGAGAGCAGCTTGTAGGATTGCTAGAGAGGCAAATCAGAACCCCTGCTTGACTGCAAAAGACTTTCAGAAAGATTTAGTAGACTCTGGAGTTTTGGTACATTGTTCTACTTCTCAGAGACACCTGCACAAATATGGCCTTCATGGAAGAGTCATCAGAAGAAAATCTCTCCTGCATCCTCACTATAAAATTCAGCGTCACAAGTGTGCAAAAGAACATCTAAACAAGCCTGATGGATTTTGGAAGCAAATCCTGTGGACCGATAAGCTTAAAATAAAACCCTTTGGCCACAATGATCAAAGATATGTTTGGAGATAAAAGGGCACAGAATTTCAGGAAAACAACATCTCGCCAACCATTAACCCCTTCACCCCCAAGGGTGGTTTGCACGTTAATGACCGGGCCAATTTTTACAATTCTGACCACTGTCTCTTTATGAGGTTATAACTCTGGAACGCTTCAACGGATCTTCGCGATTCTGAGAATGTTTTTCTCGTGACATATTGTACTTTACGTTAGTGGTAAAATTTCTTCGATATACCTTGCGTTTATTTTTGAAAAAAAACGCAAATATGGCGAAAATTTTGAAAATTTTGCAATTTTCAAACTTTGAATTTTTTTTTCCCTTAAAACAGAGAAATATGTCACACAAAATAGTTAAGAAATAACATTTCCCACATGTCTACTTTACATCAGCACAATTTTGGAAGCAAAATTTTTTTTGTTAGGAAATTATAAGGGTTAAAAGTTGACCAGTGATTTCTCATTTTTACAACAAAATTTACAAAGCCATTTTTTTAGGGACCACCTCACATTTGAAGTCACTTTGACGGGTCTATATAGCAGAAAATACCCAAAAGTGACACCATTCTAAAAACTGCACCCCTCAAGGTACTCAAAACCACATTCAAGAATTTTATTAACCCTTCATGTGCTTCACAGGAGCTGAAGCAACGTGGAACGAAAAAATGAATATTTAACTTTTTAGCCACAAAAATAATCTTTTACAAACTTTTTTTTATTTTCACAAGGGTAAAAGGAGAAAATGGACAGATAAAGTTGTTGTGCAATTTCTCCTGAGTACGCCAATACCCCATATGTGGTGGAAAACCACTGTTTGGGCACACGGCAGAGCTCGTAAGGGAAGGAGCGCCGTTTGACTTTTTCAAACTAAAATTGGCTGGAGTTGAGATTGGACGCCATGTCGTGTTTGGAGAGCCCCTGATGCGCCTAAACAGTGGAAACCCCCCACAAGTGACACCATTTTGGAAACTAGACCCCCAAGGAACTTATCTAGATCTGTTGTGAGCACTTTGAACCCCAAAGTGTTTCACAAAAGTTTATAATGCCTGGGTGTGAAAAAAAAAAAACAATTTTCCACAAAAATGATTTTTTAGTCCCAAATTTTTGATTTTTCCCAAGGAAATTGGACCTCAAAAGTTGTTGTCCAATTTGTCCTGAGTACGCTGATACCCCATATGTGGGGGGGGAAACTGTTTGGGCGCATGGCAGGGCTTGGAAAGGAAGCAGTAACGTTTTGGAATGCAAACATTGATGGGGGTCATGTTCCGCTTGTAGTGCCCCAGATGAGCCTAAACAGTGGAAACCCCCCACAAGTGACCCCATTTTGGAAGCTAGACCCCCTAAGGAACTTATCTAGATCTTTGGTGAGCACTTTGAACCCCCAAGTGCTTCACACAAGTTTATAATGCCCGGGCATGAAAATAAAAAATCCTATTTTTTTCCCACAAAAATTATCTCTTAGTCACTAATTTTTTATTTTCCCATAGGTAACAGGAGAAATTGGACCTGAAAATTTGTTGTCCAATTTGTCCTGAGTATGCTGATACCCCATATGTGGGGGGGAATCACTGTTTGGGCGCACGGCAGAGCTCGGAAGGGAAGGAGCACCATTTGACTTTTTCCAACCAAAATTGCTGGAATTGAGATTAGACGCCATGTTGCATTTGGAGAGTCCCTGATGTGCCTAAACAGTGGAAACCCCCCACAAGTGACCCCATTTGGGAAACTATACCCCCTAAGGAACTTATCTAGATCTTTGGTGAGCAATTTGAACCCCCAAGTGTAACATAGTAACATAGTAACATAGTTATTAAGGTTGAAGGAAGACTTTAAGTCCATCTAGTTCAACCCATATCCTATCCTAACCTGCCCTAACATGTTGATCCAGAGGAAGGCAAAAAAAACCCAAGTGGAAAACAGTAAGCTTCACATTGGGGAAAAAAATTCCTTCCCGACTCCGCATACGGCAATCAGACTAGCTCCCTGGATCAACACAATATCTAGGAAACTAGTGAATATAGCCTGTAATATTATACTTCTCAAGAAAGGCATCCAGTCCCCTCTTAAATTTTATTAGTAAGCAATCACTCATTACAACATTAGATGGCAGAGAGTTCCATAGTCTCACTGCTCTTACAGTAAAGAATCTGCATCTGTGATTATGGCTAAACCTTCTTTCCTCCAGACGTAGAGGATGCCCCCTCGTCCTCGTCACAGGTCTAAGAGTAAAAAGATCATTAGAAAGGTCTTTGTACTGTCCCCTCATATATTTGTACATTGTAATAAGATCACCCCTAAGCCTTCGTTTTTCCAAACTAAATAACCCCAAGTATAATAACCTGTCTTGGTATTGCAGACCCCCCAGTTCTCTAATAACCTTGGTCGCTCTTCTCTGCACCCGCTCCAGTTCAGCTATGTCTTTCTTATACACCGGAGACCAGAACTGCACACAGTATTCTAAGTGTGGTCGCACCAGTGACTTGTATAGAGGTAAAATTATGTTCTCCTCATGAGCATCTATGCCTCGTCTAATACATCCCATTATTTTATTTGCCTTGGCAGCAGCTGCCTGACATTGGCCACTAAATGTGAGTTTGTCGTCCACCCATACACCCAAGTCTTTTTCAGTGACAGTTTTGCCCAGTGTTTTACAATTAAGCACATAATTATACATCTTATTTGTTCTACCCAAGTGCATGACCTTACATTTATCCCCATTAAAGCTCATTTGCCATTTATCAGCCCAAGCTTCTAGTTTACATAAATCCTCCTGTAATATAAAATTATCCTCCTCTGTATTTATTACCCTGCAGAGTTTAGTGTCATCTGCAAATATTGAAATACCACTCTGTATGCCCCCTACAAGGTCATTAATAAATATGTTAAAGAGAAGCGGCCCCAATACTGACCCCTGTGGTACCCCACTGCTAACCGTGACCCAGTCCGAGTGTGCTCCATTAATAACCACCCTTTGTTTCCTATCCATGAGCCAGTTCTTAACCCACTTACACATATTTTCCCCTATCCCCATTGTTCTCATTTTATGTATCAACCTTTTGTGTGACACTGTATCAAAAGCTTTTGAGAAGTCCATGAACACCACGTCCACTGCATTCCCTTGGTCCAGTCCTGAACTTACCCCTTCATAAAAGCTTATCAGATTAGTCTGACAAGAACGGTCCCTCGTAAACCCATGCTGATACTGTGTCATGAGGTTATTCAGCTTCAGATACTCCAATATAGTATCCCTTAAAAAACCCTCCAGGATTTTACCCACAGTAGATGTTAAGCTCACTGGCCTATAATTTCCAGGTTCAGTTTTTGCCCCCTTTTTGAATATTGGCACCACATTTGCTATACGCCAGTCCTGTGGTACAGACCCAGTTATTATGGAATCTTTAAAGATTAAAAATAATGGTCTATCTATAACTGTACTTAATTCCTGCAGTACTCGGGGGTGTATCCCATCCGAGCCCGGGGATTTGTCAACTTTAGTGATTTTTTAGACGCCTCCGTACTTCCTGCTGGGTTAAGCATGTGGCATTTAATGGAGAAATTTTTTTATCTCTGATCATGTTATCTGTCATGGGATTTTCTTGTGTAAATACAGTTGAAAAAAAGTCATTTAGCATATTGGCTTTTTCCTCATCCTCATCCACCATTTCACCCAGACTATTTTTAAGGGGACCAACACTATCATTTTTTAGTTTCTTGCTATTTATGTAGTTAAAGAATATTTTGGGATTATTTTTACTTTCTCTGGCAATGAGTCTCTCTGCCTCAATCTTTGCTGTCTTGATTTGCTTTTTACAGAATTTATTCAGTCTTCTGTATTTATTTAATGCCGCATCACTACCTACTTGCTTTAATTCCCTAAACGCTTTCTTTTTGTCCCTTATTGCGCCCCTTACAGCTCTATTTAGCCATAGTGGTTTCCTCCTAATTCTAGCATGTTTATTCCCATAGGGTATATACTGTGCACAGGTCTTATTCAGGATTCTAATTAAACGTCTCCCATTTTCTTTGTGTATTTTATGTCTCAGGATATTGTCCCATTTTATTGCACCAAGATCATCTCTCATCCGTTGGAAATTTGCCTTCCTGAAGTTTAGTGTCCTTGTAACCCCTCGACTACACATCTTATTGAAGGATACATGAAAGCTTATTATTTTGTGATCACTATTACCCAAGTGACCCCCAACCCTTATATTTGATATGCGGTCTGGCCTGTTGGATAATATTAGGTCTAGCAGTGCCCCCCCTTTGTTGGGTCCTGAACTAGTTGTGAAAGGTAATTGTCTCTCATAGTTGCCAAAAACTTATTACCTTTGCTGGAACTGCAGGTTTCTGTTCCCCAATGTATTTCAGGGTAGTTGAAGTCCCCACAATAATGACTTCTCCTTGAGTTGCTGCTTCATCTATTTGCTTTACGAGGATATTCTCTGTTGCTTCCATTATTTTAGGAGACTTATAACAAACCCCTATCAATAATTTATTATTTTTCCCCCCTCCCCTAATCTCCACCCACAGAGACTCTACATCTTCATTAGATTCACAGATATCACGCAGGATGGGTTTTAAGGATGATTTTACATATAAACACACACCCCCACCTCGCTTATTTTTACGGTCATTTCTAAACAGACTATAGCCCTGTAAATTAACCGCCCAGTCGTGGCTCTCATCCAGCCAAGTCTCAGATATCCCCACCATGTCATAATTATGTTCCAACAAAATTAATTCTAATTCCGCCATTTTGTTGGTGAGGCTTCTAGCATTAGTATACATGCACTTTATGTATCTCTCTGAACCTCTATTCTTTCTTAAATTATTAACTGTTCTAACCCCACCCCCCATGCCACCCCCACCCCCAATTTCATTATTTGTGCCCAGGTCTCTATCTGTACTGCCTTCCCCTCCTATAAAATGAATACCCTCCCCCCAGTCCCTAGTTTAAAGACTCCTCCAACCTTCTAGCCATTTTCTCCCCCAGCACAGCTGCACCCTCCCCATTGAGGTGCAGCCCATCCCTAGCATAGAACCTGTAGCCAACTGAGAAGTCGGCCCAGTTCTCCAGGAACCCAAACCCCTCCTTCCTACACCAATTCTTGAGCCACTTATTAACCTCCCTAATCTCCCGTTGCCTCTCTGGTGTGGCACGTGGTACCGGCAGTATTTCAGAAAATACCACGTTGGAGGTCCTTGCTTTAAGCTTGCAGCCTAATTCCCTGAAATCATCTTTAAGGACCTTCCACCTGCCTCTAACTTTGTCATTTGTGCCAATGTGCACCATGACCGCTGGGTCCTCACCAGCCCCTCCCAGTAATCTGTCAACCCGATCAGCGATGTGTCGGACTCGAGCGCCAGGTAGGCAGCACACTGTTCGACGATCCCTGTCTTTGTGACAGATTGCCCTATCTGTTCCCCTAATAATTGAGTCCCCCACTACCAGCACCTGTCTGGCCTGCCCTGCTCTCCTAATTCCCCCCTTACTGGAGCAGACACTCCCCCGGCTTTCAGAGGACATGCCTGGCTGCAGCAGTGCTACCCCTGTACTGACAACCCCCTCATCTGCTGTCTCGACCCGCCACCACAATTGTGGGTTACCAGGGCAATGGGGTACTCAGAGCCGAGCCCGTAGAAGTCTATGGGGTTGTCACAGGTAGCGATGGCTCGGTCTGTGGCCCTGGCGGTCAGGCGTATGTTGGGGGAATATTTACAGGGGATATATATACAGTTCGTGACGCCACCTGTAGTCTTCTGGTAACTTGTACCAGCGCTGCTGTTGAGCTCTGAGGGATGGTGAGGCAGCTAGATGTCGGGTCCCCTACAGGTGGGACTCTTCCCTCAGGTCGATAGTAATGATGGGGTAGTGCAGGGACGCAATCAAATAACACAGTCTCACACATCAGCGTCTTTCCATACCTTTTTACTTGTAAGATGGTAAGGCAAGTCCCAGGGAGGCTGATCCAATGGAGGATGTGTTTCAAGATAGCAGCTGGACAAGTTAGGGGCCTCCTTTACTTTCACAAAGATGAGTCCAACCAGCATGAAGCGTAGTTCCCTCATAAACTCCAGCTATCTCAAAGCTGTACTGCCCGGTCAGTGTTGTGGTCGGAGCCTTCCTGTGATGAAACTAGGTTCTTCTCTGCTTGGCCTAGCTCAAAGTTCCTATTCCACCTGACCCCAGTTACGTACTGACACTCCAGGGGCTGCTTGCTGTTACCTAAGGTTCAGTAAGCCTCTGGGTTTTCTACCACCATGCGTGAAGCTATGGTGATGCCTCGGTCTCCAGTGACCGGTGACAATGTGCAGGACTTCTCCAATCCTATAGCACTCAGAATTCCTACCACTGTGCCTTTCGCCTTGTCCGCGCTTGTAGCATAAGCATTTCTCACTTCAAAGGTTAACAAAGTCAGTCCCTTTCTTAATTCCTTCCTTGAGCTTGTTGCCAGACTCTCAGTAATCTTCTAGGCAGGAGCACGTCTCTGAACCTTCACTGTCCTTGGGACAGGAGACTGAAGTATATCTGCAACTCACTTCTCTCTTCTTAATAGAATGTCTCAGTCTGTCTTCTAGTGGAGCACAGCTCTGACCAGGCTGAGGTGATCTGGCTCACCTGTACTGGACTCCACTTTCTGAACTGCACACAGATTGCACTCAGCTCTGCTGCTGACTGACTCACTGTCCGAGGACAGGAAACTGACTCCCTTCTGCTGCATGTGACTAGACTTTATATACCTGTGGGCGTGTCTAAGTGCATGTTGAAATGAATGTTCATTGAGCATTAAACTGCTATCTCTCCACACATCCTCCAGGGTACTGCGTGTGCCTTCACACCAGGGCTACACATTCCCCCATGGTAAACGACAGCACTCCCGGGCTGTGAAATACAAAAGAGACAGAAATTTTGTTTTATGCAATAAACATTAACATTAACTTCTTCCCATCCGGGAGGTAAGGATTTCTTGAACGTTGCAAACAAAACATTAAATATAGAAAAATACAAAATATTAAATATACATGTTCATATAATATCCGGCAATATTCTTGTGAAGGACCCGCACCAAACCTTCAACGTGGGTCCTGGGTGGGCTGCAGGACATAGGAGTGCAGACCTCACTCAGTGCCACACCACACGGGTTTTATTATTCAGAGGTAGTTGAGGTGGTTTTATGTAAAACCAAGATAATGCACAAGGTGCAACTATATACAAATCAGTTTTTGAGCTGGCTCAGTCCTCAGCCTCGAAGTCCATTGTGAAAAAGACACAGATATAAATACATTTCTAATATGCATTAAATTTTCAACTTTTTACTTTGGTACCCAGCCGGGCATTCTACTCAATATAGAAAAACATAGAAATTATCTCTGGCAATAAAGTGCAAAATTGGCAAACATTCTCAAACTTTTTACAACATTACATATGGTAGACCCCTGTCTGGATCTTACCGGTTTTTACTGTTTAACTATTTCAAATACATTTTCCACCCCGGGGGCTGGAACAATGCGATGGTCCCTAGATCCCATGACTAACAAGTCGTGAGCTGCGATTAGGGTCTGGGTCGCCACAGTTCTCGTGCGAACCTCTAGGGGCGCAACGGGTACTTTCTCCTTGCGAGACACCGATTGCGTTTCAATTTGCGTTACAGTTAGCGATATCGATCGTGTCATAGATTGCGATGGAAACTGGGTCGCAAGTTGCGATGTAGAAGGATGACGAGATAATGAAGAGTATGTAGACGTTGCTTCCATTTGCGAGGAGCCTGCAGGGGCGACGCTGGGGCACGGCCCGGTGCTGTTTGAGCTGGAGACGGGGACGCTGCGGTAGTGGTGACGTTACCTGCGTCGGGGACGGGGTCACGGACGATTGTGACATTAAGGGCATACCATCCCTTCATACCCCAGTGCCGTGTATAATTGACAATGTCTCCATTAACTAGGTCCCTCCCAGGATGGCCTTGCGGTAGATGGGATTCTACGTCACGTCTGCTGACAAAGACCCCTGGGTAGAGGCCCGGTTCTCTTATGAAGCCCCAGCCCTTCCGGAGCTGGAACTCTGTCACACACCCCTGCCGCCGCAGTTCCCTCAGAGTACCATTTTTCCCGACGGACACTCTCCTTGTCCGCGATCAGCTCTGCATGCTGCCGCTGTCGGTTGCGCTGAGCTTCCCGCTCTTCCTCCTGCTGGCGTTGCTGCTTCTCCTCGCGACTCTGCCACTCACATTCCCACTGGGCGGCGTAGGCGACGTCATCCAGGCGCGCCATCTCGTCCCAGTCCACGTCTGGTAATGACGGACAGGACCCCTCCGGTGTCCCTGCCGGGGATCGATCATCTGCTGCGGCCTCCTGGCCGGGCGGGCGTTCCGGAACTGGCGGTACCTCCTCAACCTCCTTCGCTTCCACCGCTTCACCGGTGGGATCAGGATCGGTACTTTCGGGGGCAGCCTCCGGTTGCTCCTTTGCCTTGGGCAGCAGAAGTTTTGGCAACTCCAGACGTAGGGGGTCATCGAAGGGAGAGATCACCGCGTCCCACAGCCGCCGCTGCTCCGGGGTACGCCGGCGTCTCTCGATCTCCTCAAATCCAGGTTGTGGCAAAATCATCTTTTTCAGTCGTGCATTTTCTTCTTTGATTTCCAGCAATGCTTGCTGCAGGTGCAGGATCACGGATGGTTCCGGTGCTGGTGGCAGCTTGGCTAGGGAATGGGGCCTGCCTTCCTCCGCTTCCCTGCTCGGCTGCACACGTCCTGCTTCCATGATGTTCCAGAGCGTTCTTTCATCTTCCACCAGAGACATCCGGTCTCTTCCGTGGAGGCGGGGTTTGCGTCTCCTCCTCTTCGCAGGGAAGGTGAAGAGGAGGCGGACCTCCTTTGCTGTAGGGCAGGATCGCATGTTGTAATAGCACTTTGAGAGGGCCGGCATTTTCTTCGCGCCACAGGGGGGTACACGCCCACGAAGGTACGCCCACCTTCTTCTCCAGCGCCTGAGGGCGCGAATATGGCGACAAAGATGGCGATTTTTGGCGCCAAAAGTGCAAACAGTCCTTTTTCACAAAAACAACTCCATAGGCACACAGGGCTCGCAATTTTGCGAGTTTCGCATCCTGTTCGTGACGCCAAAGTTTTGTCTCGACCCGCCACCACAATTGTGGGTTACCAGGGCAATGGGGTACTCAGAGCCGAGCCCGTAGAAGTCTATGGGGTTGTCACAGGTAGCGATGGCTCGGTCTGTGGCCCTGGCGGTCAGGCGTATGTTGGGGGGAATATTTACAGGGGATATATATACAGTTCGTGACGCCACCTGTAGTCTTCTGGTAACTTGTACCAGCGCTGCTGTTGAGCTCTGAGGGGATGGTGAGGCAGCTAGATGTCGGGTCCCCTACAGGTGGGACTCTTCCCTCAGGTCGATAGTAATGATGGGGTAGTGCAGGGACGCAATCAAATAACACAGTCTCACACATCAGCGTCTTTCCATACCTTTTTACTTGTAAGATGGTAAGGCAAGTCCCAGGGAGGCTGATCCAATGGAGGATGTGTTTCAAGATAGCAGCTGGACAAGTTAGGGGCCTCCTTTACTTTCACAAAGATGAGTCCAACCAGCATGAAGCGTAGTTCCCTCATAAACTCCAGCTATCTCAAAGCTGTACTGCCCGGTCAGTGTTGTGGTCGGAGCCTTCCTGTGATGAAACTAGGTTCTTCTCTGCTTGGCCTAGCTCAAAGTTCCTATTCCACCTGACCCCAGTTACGTACTGACACTCCAGGGGCTGCTTGCTGTTACCTAAGGTTCAGTAAGCCTCTGGGTTTTCTACCACCATGCGTGAAGCTATGGTGATGCCTCGGTCTCCAGTGACCGGTGACAATGTGCAGGACTTCTCCAATCCTATAGCACTCAGAATTCCTACCACTGTGCCTTTCGCCTTGTCCGCGCTTGTAGCATAAGCATTTCTCACTTCAAAGGTTAACAAAGTCAGTCCCTTTCTTAATTCCTTCCTTGAGCTTGTTGCCAGACTCTCAGTAATCTTCTAGGCAGGAGCACGTCTCTGAACCTTCACTGTCCTTGGGACAGGAGACTGAAGTATATCTGCAACTCACTTCTCTCTTCTTAATAGAATGTCTCAGTCTGTCTTCTAGTGGAGCACAGCTCTGACCAGGCTGAGGTGATCTGGCTCACCTGTACTGGACTCCACTTTCTGAACTGCACACAGATTGCACTCAGCTCTGCTGCTGACTGACTCACTGTCCGAGGACAGGAAACTGACTCCCTTCTGCTACATGTGACTAGACTTTATATACCTGTGGGCGTGTCTAAGTGCATGTTGAAATGAATGTTCATTGAGCATTAAACTGCTATCTCTCCACACATCCTCCAGGGTACTGCGTGTGCCTTCACACCAGGGCTACACATGCCAACTTTGCAAACTTATTGGGGTGTGCCAGATCAGGACTAGCCTCCCTGGCGCTCTTCCCTCTACCCCGCTTTCTAACTGTCACCCAGCTTCCTACTTCAGTGTCCTGCAGCTCCACCCTAGCATCCCCCCCCTCATCTATCCCATTGAGCGTCTGCTCAGTGAGCAGAAGACTCCTTTCCATATTGTCTATGGATCTCAGTGTTGCCAGCTGCACATTTAGATCCAAGATTTGGGCTTCCAAATGCACAACGTGCTCACATCTCACACAGCAGTATGCACCCTCGACCGGCTGTTCAAGGACTGCATACATGTGGCAAGATGTACACTGGATGGCATTGGCAATAGTGGAGCACATATCTAATAGGGATTTCACCAGACAGCAAAGATAAGTAAAAATAAATAAAAAGTATTAATAAAATATACAGTAACAGCAATTCAGTAAATCCTCCCTTGGAAACTCCCTGAATCCAAAGTCACTGAATCTCAAGTCACACTTACCACCGTTCACACTTGCGCCCCGGTCACACTCAGCTCGCTCACACTCGCTGAAGCAGAAGATTTAAAGAGAGATTTTTTTTTTCTCCTTCAGCAGCAAATCACCCTGCTGCTCTAATGCACTTCCAAAAAAAAAAAAAAAAGTTTATAACGTAGAGCCGTAAAATTAAAAAATCATATTTTTTCCACAAAATTGATCTTTTCACCCCAATTTTTATTTTCCCAAGGGTAACAAGACTCCAAAAGTTATTGTGCAATTTGTCCTGAGTACGCTGATACCCCATATGTGGGGTAAACCACTGTTTGGGTGCATGACAGAGTTTGGAAGGGAAGGAGCGCCGTTTGACTTTTTCAAACTAAAATTGGTTGGAGTTGAGATTGGACACCATGTCGTGTTTGGAGAGCCCCTGATGCGCCTAAACAGTGGAAACCCCCCACAAGTGACACCATTTTGGAAACTAGACCCCCTAAGGAACTTATCTAGATCTGTTGTGAGCACTTTGAACCCCAAAGTGTTTCACAAAAGTTTATAATGCCTGGGTGTGAAAAAAAAAAAACAATTTTCCACAAAAATGATTTTTTAGTCCCAAATTTTTGATTTTTCCCAAGGAAATTGGACCTCAAAAGTTGTTGTCCAATTTGTCCTGAGTACGCTGATACCCCATATGTGGGGGGGGGAACTGTTTGGGCGCATGGCAGGGCTTGGAAAGGAAGCAGTAACGTTTTGGAATGCAAACATTGATGGGGGTCATGTTCCGCTTGTAGTGCCCCAGATGAGCCTAAACAGTGGAAACCCCCCACAAGTGACCCCATTTTGGAAGCTAGACCCCCTAAGGAACTTATCTAGATCTTTGGTGAGCACTTTTAACCCCCAAGTGCTTCACACAAGTTTATAATGCCCGGGCATGAAAATAAAAAATCCTATTTTTTTCCCACAAAAATTATCTCTTAGTCACTAATTTTTTATTTTCCCATAGGTAACAGGAGAAATTGGACCTGAAAATTTGTTGTCCAATTTGTCCTGAGTACGCTGATACCCCATATGTGGGGGGGAATCACTGTTTGGGCGCACGGCAGAGCTCGGAAGGGAAGGAGCACCATTTGACTTTTTCCAACCAAAATTGTCTGGAATTGAGATTAGACGCCATGTTGCATTTGGAGAGTCCCTGATGTGCCTAAACAGTGGAAACCCCCCACAAGTGACCCCATTTGGGAAACTATACCCCCTAAGGAACTTATCTAGATCTTTGGTGAGCAATTTGAACCCCCAAGTGCTTCACACAAGTTTATAACGTAGAGCCGTAAAATTAAAAAATCATATTTTTTCCACAAAATTGATCTTTTCACCCCAATTTTTGTTTTCCCAAGGGTAACAAGACTCCAAAAGTTATTGTGCAATTTGTCCTGAGTACGCTGATACCCCATATGTGGGGTAAACCACTGTTTGGGTGCATGGCAGAGTTTGGAAGGGAAGGAGCGCCGTTTGAATTTTTCAACGCAGAATTGGCTGGATGCCATGTCGTGTTTGGAGAGCTCCTGATCTGCCTAAACAGTGGAAACCCCCCCTCAAATGACACCATTTTGGAAACTAGACCCCTCAAGGAACTTATCTAGATGTGTGGTGAGCACTTTGAACCCCCAAGTGCTTCACAGAAGTTTATAACGTACAGCCGTAAAATAAAAAATCTTTTTTTTTTTTACAAAAATGATTTTTTTGCCCCCAATATTTTATTTTCACAAGGGTAACAGGAGAAATTGGACCCCAAAAGTTGTTGTCCAATTTGTCCTGAGTACGCTGATACCCAATATGTGGGAGTAAACTACTGTATGTGCGCACGTCAGGGCTCGGAAGGGAAGTAGTGACGTTTTGGATTGCAGACTTTGATGGATTGGTCTGGGGGCGTCATGTTGCATTTGGAGAGCCCCTGATGTGCCTAAACAGTGGAAACCCCCCACAAGTGACCCCATTTTGGAAAATAGACCCCACAAGGAACTTATCTAGATGTGTGGTGAGCACTTTGAACCCGAAAGTGCTTCACAGAAGTTTATAACGTACAGCCGTAAAATAAAAAATCTTTTTTTTTTTTTACAAAAATGATTTTTTTGCCCCCAATATTTTATTTTCACAAGGGTAACAGGAGAAATTGGACCCAAAAAGTTGTTTTCCAATTTGTCCTGAGTACGCTGATGCCCAATATGTGGGAGTAAACTACTGTATGGGCGCACGTCGGGGCTCGGAAGGGAAGTAGTGACGTTTTGGATTGCAGACTTTGATGGATTGGTCTGGGGGCGTCATGTCGCATTTGGAGAGCCCCTGATGCTCCTAAACAGTGGAAACCCCCACAAGTGACCCCATTTTGGAAAATAGACCCCACAAGGAACTTATCTAGATGTGTGGTGAGCACTTTGAAGCCCGAAGTGCTTCACAGAAGTTTATAGCGTACAGCCGTAAAAATAAAAAATCCTTTTTTTTTTTACAAAAATGATTTTTTCGCCCCAAATATTTCATTTTCAAAAGGGTAACAGGAGAAATTGGACCCCAAAAGTTGTTGTCCAATTTGTCCTGAGTACGCTGATACCCAATATGTGGGAGAAAACTACTGTATGGGTACACGTTGGGGCTCAGAAGGGAAGTAGTGATGTTTTGGATTACAGACTTTGATGGAATGGTCTGGGGGCGTCATGTCGCATTTGGAGAGCCCCTGATGCGTCTAAACAGTGGAAACCCCCCACAAGTGACCCCATTTTGGAAAATAGACCCCACAAGGAACTTATCTAGATGTGTGATGAGTAGTGTTGAGCGATACGATACTGCAAATATCGGGTATCGGCCGATATTAGCTGTATCGGGCTTTCGATTCCGAGTACCGATATTTTCGTCATATCGGATACCTGAATCGGGATTGTCACTGTCATTGTCAGTGTCCGTCGGTCGGGTCTGTCACTGTCAGTGTCCGTCGGTCGGGTCTGTCAGGAGTCAGCGGCACTTACCTGGCAGAAGATCTCCGGCGGTCACGGCCTGGACTGCTTCATGGCCGCCATCCTCTTCTCCCCGGCGGTCACATGCAGTTTCTCGCGATAACTGCAGTGACTGCTGGGTAATCCCGGCCGTAAAGCAGTCAGTCCGATGACGTCACCGCCGGGGAAGCAGGTAATCAGCTGTGCTGCGTCGCGATGACAGGCTCTGCCTGTCATTGCGATGTAGCAGAGCTGGATCGTCGTGGGACACTCGTTACTATGGACTGCGTCGGACAGGTGGTATACTGTTGGTTTTTTTTTTTTTCTTTTTTTACAGGAGATCGATGACGTCGCAGGAATGAGAGAGTAATAAAAGAAATGAAAACTGTGTTGTCTCTTTTATTTCATTAAAAGACTTTTTTCTTGCTGTGTCATTTATTTAAACATTTAATAACTTTGGGATTAATAATGGATCGGTGTCTTATTGACACCTCTCCATTATTAACCGGGCTTATTGTCACCGTGCAATCAACGGTGACATTAACCCCTTATTACCCCACTTGCCACCGCTACAGGGCAGTGGGAAGAGCCGGGTAAAGTGCCACAATTGGCACATCTTTTGATGCGCCAAATGTGGGGCTGCTGTAGCTTGGTATTATCAGGCTGTTGAGGGCCAAAATCCATGGGCCTTGACAGTCTTTTAATACCAGGCCGCAGCAGTCTGCATTTTACTTGGCTGGTTAACAAAAATAGGGGGACCCCTACGCCGTTTTTTTTTCGAGGGGATCCCCTATTTTTGTTAACCAGCCAAGCTAAGCAGACTGCTGTGGCCTGGTATTATCAGGCTTGCAAGGTCCATGGATATTGGATCCTTACCAGCCTGAAAAACCAGGCCTCAGCGGTCTGCTTCATCTGGCTGGTTAACAAAAATAGGGGGGACCCCACGCCAATTTTTTTCGAGGGGATCCCCTATTTTTGTTAATCAGCCAAGATATGCAGACTACTGTGGCCTGGTATTATCAGGCTGGCAAGGTCCATGGATCTTGGCTCCTTAACAGCCTGAAAATCCAGGCCTCAGCAGTCTGCTTCATCTGGCTGGTTAACAAAAATAGGGGGGACCCCACGCCATTTTTTTTTCGAAGGGAACCCCTCTTTTTGTTAATCAGTTCCCTCTGACGTCACTGATGGTGTCCCTGGCTGACCTGACGTGAAAGTGGAAAGCAATCAATTAAGCTTTCCACTTCCTCTCCTGTCAGCCAGGAGAGGAGCTCATTCATTTGGGGGTTTACTGTGAGGCTGCAGCATTAGCTGTGGTCCCTGCAGTAAACATTAACCCTTTCTGAAGGATTACACCATGGGACCTGACTGTGCATGGGATAGGTAAGAATAATTTTGCTTTATTATTTTATTTTTATTACAGGAAATGGTTTTAGCAGGTAAATAAAATATGGTCAAAAACTGTGTGATTATTTCATTAAACTTCTTTTTTATTAAAGTGTGTGTGTTTGATTTTTCTTTCATACAATAGGATTAATAATTGATAGTTGTCTAATTGACAGCTCTCAATTATTAACCTGGCTTAAAGTGACCTTTCAATTGCAAGGTCATTTTAACCCCTTATTAACCCATTCGCCACCACTACAGGGCAATGGGAATAGACGGGCAAAGTGCCAGAAAGGGCGAATCTAATTATAGATTTGTCTTTTCTGGGGTGTCTGGGGGCAGATGTTAGTAGCCAGGGGGGGCCAAAAATAATGGTCCCTCTCTGGGCTATTATTATCTGCCCCCATTCGCTGGCTTTGTCTGTCTGGTTGCGAAAATAGGGCGGGAGCCCACGCATTTTTTTTAAACAATTTTACACCTCATATATAATATAATATATATAATATATAACATGTCATTGAATTTGTGACACATATATATATATATATTTATATTTATAGTTCATACACTTCTACATAGTATAATAGCCGCTAATTCAATTGCCGGCTTTTGTGAAAATGCAGAACCCGACATGAAATGACACTTGGTTTACATAGAGTTAACCATGTCTTTTCATGTAGTTTGATATCTGATTTGCACAAACAATTACATCAGTCTATGTGTGCAAAATTTCACACCTGTAGGGGTTAATTAAAGGTGTAAATTCGTAGCAAAAAAGTCAGTTTTTTTTACAACGAATTCACACCTTTAATTAACCCCTACAGGTTTGAAATTTTGCACACATAGACTGATGTAATTGTTTGTGCAAATCAGATTGCAAACGACATGAAAAGACATGGTTAACCCTATGTACACCAAGTGTCATTTCATGTCGGGTGCTTCTGTCTTTTCACAGAAGCCGGCTTTACCCGGCAATTGAATCAGAGGATATTTTACTATGTAGAAGTGTATAAACTATACATATATGTATATATATGTCACAATGACATGTATATATATATATATGTATTCTATGTGTGTATATTTAGTGTTTACAAGGAAATAAAGGTTTTTTTTAGTTGCGATATTTTGTTCC
Source organism: Oophaga sylvatica (assembly GCA_033576555.1). Classification (NCBI taxonomy): domain Eukaryota; kingdom Metazoa; phylum Chordata; class Amphibia; order Anura; family Dendrobatidae; genus Oophaga; species Oophaga sylvatica. Next base: position 31,585,458 of record JARQOD010000001.1, read on the forward strand.
CATAGACTTACATGGGACTTCCGGTATCGGAATCGGATATCGCCGATATTTAGTGATATCGGCGATACCATACCGATCCGATATTTTTAGATATCGAGCAGTATCGCTCAACACTAGTGATGAGCGCTATGAAGCCCCAAGTGCTTCACAGAAGTTTATAACATACAGCCGTAAAAACAAAAAAATCATTTTTTTTTTTACAAAAATGATATTTTCGCCCCCAGTTTATTTTCCCAAGGGTAACAGAAGAAATAGGACAAATTGCACAATAACTCTTGGGTACAGAGTACGCTGATACCCCATATGTGGGGGTAAACTACTGTTTGGGCGCATGGCAGAGCTCAGAAGTGAAGGAGCACCGTTTGACTTTTTCAACGCAGAATTGGCTGGAATTGAGATCAGACGCCATGTCACATTTGGAGAGCCCCTGATGTGCCTAAACAGCAGAAACCCCCCAATTCTAACTCCAACCCTAACCCCAACACACCCCTAACCCTAGTCCCAACCCTAACCACAAACCTAACCCTAACACACCCCTAACCCTAATCCCAACCCTAACCCTAATCCTAACGTTAGCGCCAACCCTAACCCTAACTTTAGCCGCAACCCTAACCCTAATGGAAAAATGGAAATAAATAAATTTTTTTAATTTTATTATTTTTCCCTAACTAAGGGTGTGATAAAGGGGGGTTTGATTTACTATTTATAGCGGGTTTTTGTGATTGGCAGCTGTCACGCTAAAAGACGCTTTTTATTGCAAAAAGTAGTTTTTTGCATCACCATATTTTGAGAGCTATAATTTTTGCATATTTTGGCCCACAGAGTCATGTGAGGTCTTATTTTTTGCGGGACGAGGTGGTTTATTGGTACCATTTTTGAGCATGTGACGTTTTTTGATCGCTTTTTATTTCGATTTTTGGAGGTTAGAATGAACAAAAATCAGCAATTCATGAATTTCTTTTGGGGGAGGCGTTTATACCGTTTTGCGTGTGGTAAAATTGATAAAGCAGTTTTATTCTTCGGGTCAGTATGATTACGGTGATACCTCATTTATATCATTTTTTTATGTTTTGGGGCTTTTATAGAATAAAAGCAATTTTATCTAAAAAATTATTATTTTTGCATCGCTTTATTCTGCGAGCTATAACTTTTTTATTTTTTTGTTGATGATGCTGTATCATGGCTTGTTTTTTTGCGGGACAAGATGACGTTTTCAGCGGTAACATGTTTATTTATATCGGTCTTTTTGATCGCGTGTTATTCCACTTTTTGTTCGGCGGTATGATGATAAAGCATTTATTTTTTGCTTAGTTTTTTTTTTTTTTTTAAGGGGTTCACTAAAGGGGTTAAATAGTGGGATAGTTTTATAGGGGGCGTCGTTATGGACGCGGCGATACCAAATATGTGTACTTTTATTGTTTTGTTTTTTTTTATTTACAGGAAGAAATGAATTTATTGGGGAATATTTTTTTATGATTTTTTTTACCACTTTTTATTTTTATTTTTTTTACTTTTTTACTTTGTCCCAGGGTGGGACATCACAGTATTTTAGCAGATCGCTGGTGTGACAGTGTGCACAGCACTCTGTCACACCAGCGATCGCTCTGGCAGTGCTGCAGGCTTCTCAGTGCCTGCTCTCAGGACCCCGGCGCCATCTTGGATCCGGGGACCTGGAGGGATGACGGACCCTCGGAACAGCGCGACACATCGCGCTGCTCTGAGGGTCTCAGGGGAGCGCGCAGGGAGCCCCCTGCCTGCGCGATCCTCCCCTGTGCCCCCTGGTACAGCGCGATCATGTTTGATCGCGGTGTGCCAGGGGTTAATGTGCCGGGAGCGGTCCGTGACCGCTCCTGACACATAGTGCTGGGTGTCAGCTGTGATAATCAGCTGACACCCGGCCGTGATCGGCTGAGAGCGCGTCCGATCGCACGGGACGTACTATCCCGTCCATGGTCATACGGGCCCAGGTACCATGGACGGGATAGTACGTCTGATGACAGTAAGGGGTTAAACATGGGGGTGGATCAATCATGCTTTGGTGTTGTGTTGCAGCAAATGGCATGGTGAACATTTAACAGGTAAAGGGAAGAATGGATTAAATGAATTTTAACAAATTCTTGATTCAAACATAAACCCACCTATAAAAAAGCTGAAGTTGAAAAAAGGTTGCCGTCTACAAATGGATAATGATCCTAATACATGTCAAAATCTGCAATAGATTACCTGAAAAGGTGTAAGCTGAAGGTTTTAAAATGGCCCTTTCAGTTCCCTGATCTGAATATCTTTGAAAATCTATGGCTTAACCTCAAAATTGCAGTGCATGCAAGACGACCCAGGAATCTCACAGAACTGGAATAATATTTCAAGGAAGAATGGATGAAAATCCCTCAAACAAGAATTGAAAGACTTGTGTCTGGCTACAAAAAGCATTTACAAGCTGTGATACTTTCAAAAAGGGGGTGCTACTAGGTACTAACCATGCAGGGTGCCCAACCTTTTGCATTGTCCCATTTTTTCCTTTTTGTAATTTTAAAATGTAAAAGATGAAGATATATTTTTTTGCTAAAGTACAAAGGAAATGTGTCATCTGTAAACTGTACCTGTTCTGTCCTCACTAAATGAAGCTGTAGCTATACAGGCAGATAAACCGCTATACCGGACTCCAATAAGGAAACTGTGGTTAAGTCTGTGCTTTTATTGAACGTCATAGTATATTGGCGCGGTGAAACTGTAAACAATCATAATACACTAGATGGTGGCCCGATTCTAATGCATCGGGTATTCTAGAATATGTATGCGGCCGACCGTGCGCGCCTAAGCAGTGAAGCAGTGTTTAAATGGGTTGTGCACTACTTTAAATTAACGTTACTATGTATCTCCCAGGGCACCGAATGAATTTTGTTATGACGTCACGATGTGCTGCCCCCCTCCTATCCTGGTATGCATGGCACCCCTCATCCCTATCCTGGTATGCATGGTACCCCTCATCCCTATGCTGGTATGTATGATCCCCTCACCCCCACCCAAATCTGGTATGCATGGCACCCCATTCCTCATCCTGGTATGCATGGACCCCTCATCACCCAATCCTGGTATGCATGGTACCCCCTCATCCCTATCCTGGTTTGCATGGTACCTGCTCATCCATATCCTGGTATTCATGGTTCCCTCACCCCCCAATCCCGGTATGCATGGTCCCCTCACCTCCCAATTCTGGTATGAATGGTCCCCTCACCCCCAATTCTGGTATGAATGGTCCCCTCACCCCCCAATCCTGGTATGAATGGTCCCCTCATCGCCCAATCCTGATGTGCATGGTCCGCTCACCCCCCAATCCTGATGTGCATGGTCCGCTCACCCCCCAATCCTGATGTGCATGGTCCGCTCACCTCCCAATGATGATGTGCATGGTCCCCTCACCCCCCAATCCTGATTTTCATGGTCCTCTCACCCCCCAACTCTGATGTGCATGGTCCCCTCACCCCCCAACCCTGATGTGCATGGTCCCCTCACACCCCAACCCTGATGTGCATGGTCCCCTCACCCCCCCAATCCTGATGTGCATGGTCCCCTCAACCCCCAATCCTGATGTGCATGGTCCTCTCACCCCCCAACCCTGATGTGCATGGTCCCCTCACCACTCTATCCTGAAGTGCATGGTCCCCTCACCCCCCCCAACCCTGATGTGAATGGTCCGCTCACCCCCCAATCCTGATGTGCATGGTCCCTTCACCCCCCAATCCTGATGTGCATGGTCCCCTCACCCCCCTATCCTGATGTGCATGGCTCCATCACCCCCCAACCCTGATGTGCATGGTCCGCTCACCCCCAACCCTGATGTGCATGGTCCGCTCACCCCCCAATCCTGATCTGCATGGTCCCCTCACCCCCCAACCCTGATGTGCATGGTCCGCTCACCCCCCAATCCTGATGTGCATGGTCCCCTCACCCCCCTATCCTGATATGCATGGCCACCTCACCGCTATTAAACTGCACACATACCCCCAAAAAAACAAACATTTATACTCACCTTTCATCCCTGTGCTCCAGCGATGTTCTGTTCTGCTGGACGCCGGGGGAGGAGAGCGGTGCCGGAGTACGCGCATGCCCATACGGTGCAGTCCGGCGCCATATTGCTGAAGACACACTGTAAATGTGTCTTCAGCAAAATGGCGCCGGATAACGCTATTGTGCATGCGAGATCCGACGCGCACTCTTGGTCTCCTGCCCCGGGAGAAGAGAAGCGCCACGGCAACGCTCCTCCCGGTCAGATAAGTATGTGAGTATGGCGCCGGAGATCGCGATATGCATCCAGTACGCATACCGCAATCTCCGGCGCCATACAGAGTACTTGCCGCCATTTTTTTTGTGAAATCCCGCGGCGCTGATTGGCCACTGCCGGACCAATGAGCGACGCGGGATTTCCTGGACAGACAGACAGACAGACACAGACGGGATAAGACAATTATATAGTAGATACAATTCAGTGCATGGTAAAGCAGAAATACATATTATACATGTCATACATTGTGCATGAACATCTACAAAGCTAGTAACTGACCCAGGGGAAGGACTGACTAAGCTAGGTTAATATTAGGGCAGGAAATAACTATAAAGAGCATAAATACATACCGGCAATGCAATCGCAAGGGGAGTGCAACAGATGTGATCCTTCTTAGATGAATGCCTTGAAACAAAACGATCCAGCTCAAGAAGATAAAATCCAAAATTCTTTATTCAAGATCCAAATAACAATGAGAAAAATACCCGATCGGAACACCCGGGTGTTGCTCCGGGTGTTCCGGTCGGGTATTTTTCTCATTGTTATTTGGATCTTGAATAAAGAATTTTGGATTTTATCTTCTTGAGCTGGATCGTTTTGTTTCAAGGCATTCATCCATCACTGTCTTACAGGGACGTGATCCGTGTCTCGAAGATTTATTGGCATTCAAAGGGTGAGCAGGAATTTTCTCCTTGCATGTTGTATCCTTCTTAGATACAAGATGAACAAGAATGGAGGGAAAATGGAGCTGAAGTACCATAATGCTTTGCAAAAAATGGGAGGAGATTCAGACATAGGAAAAAACAGAATAGTACCGTGAATATGACTCTGGCCGCTAGAGGGGGCCAAAGCACTGCAGACAAATAAAGATTATTAAAACTCCTAAATATACAAATTTCCTGTTAAGGGCCTGCGGAACGCACCTAATAGATATTAAGGAGAGGTGCGTTCGCAGCCCGGGGTCCACCGTGCAGGCAGAGCCTGCTGCTAGTAAGATGGCGTGAGTAGCGAACTCTGTTATCCCGCAGAGTCGCTAAAATAAACGCCGTAGCGCGCTGTGGCAGTTAGTGCGAACTCTGTTAATCCACAGAGCGCTAGCGGGAATGCCACAGTGCTATAAGGCGATAAGTGCAAACTCACTTAGCTTCAGTGAGCCACAAAGTAAAACACTAGGGCGCTGACTAGCGTTTTAAAGCGAACCCTGTTGCGTCACAAAGTCGCTGAGTAATCCCACTGGGTCTAGGTACACGGTTAACTGCTGTGCGGATAGCAGTCCGTGATCATGCAGTCAGAACACAAGCAATAATCTCACCGGAGTAGCCGGTGTTCTAATGGCGTTTTCAGCCGAGCCCTGAACACGTGCATACAATCTCCTCACTGGAGGTGCCGGTATTCTAGGGGCTTATTTCAGCCAGACCTAACCACATGCATACATGACCACACTGGCGCAAGCACGTAACGGATTTGATACTAGTGCATGGCGGCCCAGCCGTGCCACCCTTTTATAGTAGCAACTGCAGGACCTACCAGAAAAGGACCAATGCGAAACTATTCCAGAACACATGTAGTTTCAAGACCTTCCTGGCGGACCAATGGGAGTCACTGCTGTAAGCGAGCATGTGACCCCTGATCTCCAATGGGAGATCTTGCCCTGGGCATGCTCAGATGGAGAAAGCAGGGACTTAGTTCCCGAACTGCCTGCTCCAGCACTGGTTATAATAGAGGAACCAGGAAAGACCGCAACAAACCTTTGCGCAGTGTTAAACTGGGCGAGACGCTGGGACCAACATCTTTGCTGAGCAGGCTCCACTGCGGCCGGAGATGGATGGGGTACCGCAGCGGGACTGGTTTGAGACTCCACTTGTGCAGCAGCGGGAACTCGAACCCTAACATTACCCCCCCTCTTTGGGCCTCACTGTGCTCAAAGGCAGCGATGAGCTGCGGAGCGTGAACATGCTCGGCAGGCTCCCATGACCTATCCTCAGGCCCATAACCCCTCCAATCCACCAAATAAAAATTTTTTCCTCATACCACCTTGCACCCAACAATGACGTTCACCTCATGATCGTCGGTAGATGAACCGACGTCCCGGCAGATGACTCGGAAAACCGGGAAATGGCCACGGGTTTCAGGAGGGACACGTGAAAGGTGTCGGTGATACCAAGGCGAGGCGGAAGGGCTAGGCGGTAAACCACCGGGTTCACCTGCTCAAGAACTTTAAAGCGACCCAAAAAGCGAGGTGCCAACTTGGTGGACTCTACACGTAGCCTGATGTTTCGGGCAGAGAGCCACACTAGGTCACCCGGAGCAAATGTAGGAGCGGGGTGCCGATGGGCATCGGCCGAAGACCTCATCCTCTCTTTGGAGGCCTGAATGGCATCCTGGGTGTGGTCCCAAATGTCCCGTGCCTCCACAGCCCAGTCTGCCACCCTGGAATCGGCGGAAGACACAGGCATGGGCACTGGTACCCGCGGATGCCGACCGTAGTTCAGGAGGAATGGGGTCTGTCCGATGGAGTCAGCCACAGCATTATTTAGAGCGAACTCAGCCCACGGTAGCAAGGATGCCCAGTCATCCTGCCTGGCAGAGACAAAATGTCGCAAGTATGTGACCAAGGTCTGGTTGGCCCTCTCTACCAACCCATTCGTCTCGGGATGGTATGCAGAGGAGAGATTCAACTCAATGCTGACTAAACGACACAGCTCTCTCCAGAACCGAGACGCAAACTGGGGACCTCGATCACTGACAATTTTGTCCGGCATACCATGTAGGCGGAAAATATGCCTGATGAATAATGCTGCCAAGGCCCGTGCAGACGGTAAGCGTGGTAACGGCACCAAGTGCACCATTTTGGAGAAGTGGTCGGTTATCACCCAGATGATGGTGCAGCCCCGAGACTTGGGTAAGCCCACCACAAAATCCATCCCAACCATCTCCAAGGGCCTGTCTGCCACCGGTAAAGGGAAAAGTAACCCAGCTGGCAGTTATCAAGGGGACTTATTCTTGGCGCAGTAGACGCACGCCTGAACGTATTCCCTGAGTCACGGACCATTATGGCCACCAGTATGTCCTCACCAGCAACTCCGATGTCCTCTTTGCCCCAAAATATCCACCCACCCTGGACGAGTGTGCCCAAGAGAGTACCTCCGGTCGCAAATTGATGGGCACAAAAGTCTTGACCGGAGGCACAGACTCAAGCGAAACCGGGGCCACAGTTCTTAGGCTCTCTGTGGGGACAATCAGAAGAGACCCAATAAAAGCCACTTGTGCCCGTTCGTGGGAAACGTGTTGCCAGAAGCTCAAGCTGTATAGAGCACTGACTCAAGAATCCCCGACAATGTTTACTGTCACCCGTAAACTTGTCTGGAAGTGGGAGGTGGGATAATGTCGAAGCAGAGGTAGCGGTGGACAAACTGGCTGCAGCTACGCTAGCAGCCTGAACAGCGACTGCGGTAACATCCACAGCTGAGGTTGTGCGCTCAAGGACCGCCAACCTACCCTCCAGCTGCTGGATGTACTGCTGTAGACGCTGGTCGTCCGCCATTTTACTAGCCAGACCCTGGCGCTAGTATTATGTTAAGGGCCTGCGGAACGCACCTAATAGATATTAAGGAGAGGTGCGTTCGCAGCCCGGGTCCACCGTGCAGGCAGAGCCTGCTGCTAGTAAGATGGCGTGAGTAGCGAACTCTGTTATCCTGTTATCCCGCAGAGTCGCTAAAATAAACGCCGTAGCGCGCTGTGGCAGTTAGTGCAAACTCTGTTAATCCAGAGAGCCGCTAGGGGGAATGCCACAGCACTATATGGCGATAAGTGCGAACTCACTTAGCTTCAGTGAGCCGCAAAATAAAACACTAGGGCGCTGACTAGCGTTTTAAAGCGAACCCTGTTGCGTCACAAAGTCGCTGAGTAACCCCACTGGGTCCAGGTACACTGATAACTGCTGTGCGGATAGCAGTCCGTGATCATGCAGTCAGAACACAAGCAATAATCTCCTCACCGGAGTAGCCGGTATTCTAATGGCGTTTTCAGCCGAGCCCTGAACACGTGCATACAATCTCCTCACCGGAGGTGCCGGTATTCTAGGGGCTTATTTCAGCCAGACCTAACCACATGCATACATGACCACACTGGCGCAAGCACGTAACGGATTTGATACTAGCGCATGGCGGCCCAGCCATGACACCATTTTATAGTAGCAACTGCAGGACCTACCAGAAAAGGACCAATGCGAAACCATTCCAAAACACATTTAGTTTCAGGACCTTCATGGCGGACCAATGGGAGTCGCTGCTGTAACCGAGCATGTGACCCCTGATCTCCAATGCGAGATCTTGCCCTGGGCATGCTCAGATGGAGAAAGCAGGGACTTAGTTCCCGAACTGCCTGCTCCAGCACTGGTTATAATAGAGGAACCAGGAAAGACCGCAACAAGCCTCTGCACAGTGTTAAACTGGGCGAGATGCTGGGACCGACGTCTTTGCTGAGCAGGCTCCACTGCAGGCGGAGATGGATGGGGGACCGCAGTGGGACTGGTTTGAGACTCCACTTGTGCAGCAGTGGGAACTCGAACCCTAACATTTCCTATATGAAAATTGCAAAATTATGCAAACTAACAATTAGATGACAGAGACAGAACAGTAGCCTTTTTAGAGATCATTTCACCTTCAACTTGCTTAAGTGCTCACGATGACAGTAATTTTGACCAGGGGTGCCAAACCTTTTACATACCACAATAGATAGATAGATAGATAGATAGATAGATAGATAGATAGATAGATAGATAGATAGATAGATAGATAGATAGATAGATAGATAGATAGATAGATAGATAGATAGATAGATAGATGGATAAATAAGATTTATTGCTTCAAAAATGTATACTCATTTATTAAAAAGTACGACACAGCAAATCATTAATGTAAATCATTCTACATTGGATGTTCAATGACCCCAATTTCTAGTCCGATCCAAATCCTTTATTAATATCAGTAACAATAAAGGCACCCAATAAAACCAAGAAAGCAATTAACCTGCTCTACTCAAGCCCATGTAGAACCTCATAAATCACTGGTCTACAAGGAGAAAGGCTTTTCTTTAAGGCTTATGTTTCTCTATTTCTTCCTTGGGCAGCGGACGGACTCTCCTGAGTATCGTAAAGGAACCATGCTCCAAATTACTGTACGCAGGCTGTATTGTTCCCCATTGCAAGAGGTGAAGCTCCCTTTTGGCAGAAATGTGTTTCGCATTATCTCATTCATAGTTATTATTTAGAGCACAATGGGACGGTTCTTCATAATCACCTATCACTTGAGAAGGAAGAGGAAAGTTAATTGCATTGCACCAGGCAATAATTTTACTGGGTTATCTCCCTTCACAGTGGTTCTACTTCTCATGCAACAATAGTATAATGCCTCATTAATCACAGGTGTATTCCATGTGTCCTATGTAATTTATCACACCTTTTAGATACTGTTTCTATACAATGCAGACTGATTTAAAGACAAAACTATAACAAGTCTTTTTGTTTTCAGATAATGCATTCACTGACGTGGTCATTAATAGTGGATACACTATAAATACATAAGATTTTCAAATGTCTTTAACAAAACGAATGTGGAATAGAATTTGGAATATCCTGAAGATGAGAGGTTTACATTTTATTACATAAGGAGCCTATATTATTGTATGTGCTTCATATATGAGAATATTAAATCCCTGGTCTTTAGATACAATTGTATTAAAGCTAAAAAAAATTGTATAAATTGTATTGTCTAAATACAAGCATTGGTAAAAATTGCTGAATAGATTCAAGTCATGTATATGGTGGCATCCAAACTGTTCCTCAAGAGATAATGTTGGGTGTTATGTTTAGGTAGCTGAGGAGGCAGGAGCAAAAAAACCGCATAGGCAGCCGAACACCAGAGAGGTTGGAAACTAATAGGTTGCAGACCCCTAAACTAACCGCACAACTAGAAGCAGCCGTGGGACGTTCCTACAATGCCCTAGACGCCTCGTCACAGCCGGAGAGATAGCTATCTCTGAAGATGGAAAGAGGAAAGCTAACTGCCCCGGAGTAGACCCTAAAAGAATAGGAAGCCCCCAGACATATAATGGCGGTTAGACAAGATGAAAATACGAACACAGACAGAAAATAGATTGAGCAAATGCTGGGGCCCAAAACTGTCTAGATAGGACAGCAAAGGAGAGAATACTGTCTGCAACCCAAAAAAACCCTAGGAAAAACTCCAACACTTCTGAATCAAAAATACTGAGACCAAACGGTCTCGACCAACTATATCAGATCTCTGGTGTGGACTCGTAGCAACCCAGCAGTAAAATATCACAAGAACTGAGCAAATGAACAAATACAAAAAACAAACAGAGACCAGCCAAAGCCCCCCAAAGGGGACCCGGCTGAAGACAAAAAGCAATGCAGAGAAAAGCAAAGAATTCAAACCACAGTAAAAAAAACTGATAGAGACTTATCTGAAAGGAAGCAGGAGACAGCAGGAAAGCAAGCTGAATTCCAACCTAGACCAGGAAGAACAATTGATCACCGGCGAGGATCATGGGAGGTCAGCTCACTTATATCAGGCCAGTCAGTACCACCTGACAACCACTCGTTATCTGCAGGTGTAGGACTCTTGGTGTTCAACATAGGTTCAATACTCTCAGCAACCACCAGAGGGAGCTTCAGCTCCGAAGTCGTCTCCAAAACGTTCACAACAGTTGGGGAAAAGAACAATCTGGTATGTCTGTCTGTGAACTTCTAATTCTTTTTTTTCCTGGTAGATAAGCTGCCATCAGAGGTGTCTAGCAGTGGCTCACTCACAAGGACCCCAAACTCATTAGACTAATGTCGGCCGATAGCGATGGGTTTAGCCAAAGGTCTAATGTATATGGGTACACTGGCCAACTGGTGTTCAGGATACATGTTGATCAGGCATGTTCATTTTCAGACTGCTGATCACATTGTTCTCCTGAGATAAGCCACCAGCCAATGTATCAGTTGGTTTTCTTATTGAGAACACAGGAACACTTGGCTGAATGAACACTCCTGTGAATGGGAGAGTAAGCTGAGATGGCTTTTGGCCAATCAGTCACCTGAGTTCATAGCAGCTGGTTCTCATGCTGTACAGCGCCAGTGCTGGACTGATGAAAGATCACGAGTACAGCATTCGGCACTCTAGCACTCAACAGTTTGGTACTCGAGCTACCTTGAGACTCGGTTTCTGTGAAGTCAAGTAACCTTAGTTTACAGCCACCAGGTTTCCCAGCAGCTGTGAGGCCCGGAAACCTCATGTGAACATTTGAGGGACACTTAAATGTTACTGGAGTTTCCAGCTGCTGGAACACCTGGAGGCTGTTAGCTAAGCTTACCTTGGGTGTGTATTTTACTGTACCTGCTAAAAAATGAATAAAAAAAAATGACATGGGGTCCCTCCTATTTTTAATAACCAGCTAGGAGTTATTCTGGGAAGGAGCCAATATCCATAAAGGTTCCCAGTCTATTAATATCTGCTCACAGCTGTCTGTTTAGCCTTCACTGGTTATTAAAAAGGGGGGACCAGCAAAGAAATTCTGTGGGGTTCCCTCCTATTTTTGCTAATCAGCAAAGGCTAAACAGACAGCTGCAAGCTGATCTTAATAGGTTGGGAAGTGGATATGCATATTGGACCCCTCCTAGACTAATAACACCAGCCCTCAGCCATCCCCAGAAATGCAGCATCCATTAGATGCGTCATGTTAAGGGGACTGTTGCATCAACTTTATTAAATGATAGGGAGCAACCGAACCCTGGGGTCCGTGTTGCAGCTAGGGATACTGCGGCCAAACATCCCTCGAGTATGAGGGTGACAACTAGCAACAGAAATATAAAGATCTTGCCTGTGAACTTCACATTAAGCAAGATGTAGAATTTGCACTATCTCTGTTAGCTTCACGGGAGAAGTGCTGCAGGCTGGCGTAGAAGTAGCTCTGTTAATAGCACAGAAGCCACTTGCCAGATATTAGATCTGTACCATGTGCTGCAGGCTTGCGTAGATGTAGCCCTGTTAATAGCACAGAAGCCACTTGCCAGATATTAGGAAGTGCATGCGACTCATGCCAGGCGTACGTGCTGCCAGCCGGTGTGCCACCGGACTGAGCAACTCTCCTTTAGTTAGCAGGCGATGCACAGGATACGCGCCCCACAGTCTTCTCAGGGTGTATAGCTACCCCTTTGTCAGAGACAGACTGCACCACGATCGCTACCTGCATAGCATTCATTAACCTGCCTGAAGGACCTGTGCTAATTAGCCGAGCTGACTCTAGCATCGGCAGGTCCCGGAGAGCGAAAGCTAGAGAGCATGTGGAGCCCAGATTCTGGTACGTCACACATAAGCACTACCTATTTTGTATGATCTGACTGCACCACGGACAGACAAGCTTTTTAAGGGCTAAGCTCCGCCCACAGCCATCTCGTCAGGAGAGACCGATTTCCTGATAAACCCCCGAGCCAGGTTCTCCTTGATGTAATCGGACATGGCCTGGGTCACGGGCACAGACAGGGGATAAACTCTACCACGAGGAGGCTCTGATCCGGAGATCAAATCTATGGTGCAGTCATAGGGTCGGTGGGCAGGCAAGGTCTCTGCAGCCTTTTTAGAAAAAAAGTCTGCAAAGCTCCAATATTGCTCTGGAAGCGCATCAAGACCGGCCGGCGGGTCTAAGACCACCTTCCGGGTTGATGCCACCATACACTGGGAAGCACACTTCTCACCCCAGGAAAAAACTGCTCCCATGTTCCAGTTTATATGTGGGTTGTGACAACGTAGCCATGGAAGACACAATCGCACCTCATCCAATCTACCGGGAAGAATAAGGAACGAGATATCCTCCCGGTGACCCTGAGGAAACGACATGGTGAGAGGAGTAGACTGGTGAGTAGAGTTGAGCGATACTTTCCGATATCCTAAAGTATCGGAATCGGAATGGTATCGCCGATATCATTAAAATATCGGCGATACCCGATACCGATACCGGAAGTCCCATGTAAGTCTATGGGAACAAAATATCGCAACTAAAAAAAACCCATTCTTTCCTTGTAAACACTAAATATAAACACATAGAATACATATATATATATATATACATGTCATTGTGACATATATATATACATATATGTATAGTTTATCACTTCTACATAGTAAAATATCCTCTGATTCAATTGCCGGGTAAAGCCGGCTTCAGTGAAAAGACAGAAGCACCCGACATGAAATGACACTTGGTGTACATAGGGTTAACCATGTCTTTTCATGTCCTTTGCTATCTAATTTGCACAAACAATTAAATCAGTCTATGTGTGCAAAATTTCACACCTGTAGGGGTTAATTAAAGGTGTAAATTCGTTGTAAAAAAAACGGACTTTTTTGCTACGAATTTACACCTTTAATTAACCCCTACAGGTGTGAAATTTTGCACACATAGTCTGATTTAATTGTTTGTGCAAATTAGATAGCAAAGGACATGAAAAGACATGGTTAACCCTATGTACACCAAGTGTCATTTCATGTCGGGTTCTGCATTTTCACAAAAGCCGGCAATTGAATTAGCGGCTATTATACTATGTAGAAGTGTATGAACTACAAATATAAATATATATATATATGTGTCACAAATTCAATGACATGTATATATATATATGAGGTGTAAAATTGCTGAAAAAAAATGCGTGGGCTCCCGCCCTATTTTCGCAACCAGACAGACAAAGCCAGTGAGTGGGGGCAGATAATAATAGCCCAGAGAGGGACCATTATTTTTGCCCCCCCCGGCTACTAACATCTGCCCCCAGACACCCCAGGAAAGACAAATCTATAATTAGATTCGTCCTTTCTGGCACTTTGCCCGTCTATTCCCATTGCCCTGTAGCGGTGGCGAATGGGTTAATATGGGGTTAAAGCCACCTTGCTATTGAAAGGTGACCTTAAGCCAGGTTAATAATTGAGAGCTGTCAATTAGACAACTATCAATTATTAATCCTATTGCATGAAATAAAAATAAAACACACACACTTTAATTAAAAATCATTTTAATGAAATAAAGACACATGTTTTTGACCATCTTTTATTTTACTGCAAAAACCATTTCCTGTAATAAAAATAAAATAAAAAAGCAAAATTATTCTTACCTATCCCATGCACAGTCAGGTCCCACGGTGTAATCCTTCAGAAAGGGTTAATGTTTACTGCAGGGACCGCAGCTAATGCTGCAGCCTCACAGTAAACCCCAAATGAATGAGTTCCTCTCCTGCCTGACAGGAGAGTAAAGGCTGGGTGTCCATAACGATACACCAGCGATCCCGACAACGATATGCACTTGTCAGGATCGCTGGTGTATCGCTACATGATCGCTGCTGAGCTGCCAAACAGGCAGCTCAGGCAGCGATCTGGGACAGCGACACTGCGGGTAACATCGCTTAAGGGCCCGTCTCACATAGCGATATCGCTACCGAGATCGCTGCTGAGTCACTAGTTTTGTGACGCAGCAGCGAGCTCACCAGCGATATCGCTGTGTGTGACATTCAGCGACGATCAGCCCCCCTGCCGGGTATCGCTGATCGTCGCAGAAATGTCAGGACCTTTTTTTGATCGCTGGTTTCCCTCTGACAGGCACGCATCGCTGCGTGTGACAGGCGGGAGACCAGCGATCCGCTGGTAACC
>JARQOD010000001.1:31600539-31692044 GCA_033576555.1 Oophaga sylvatica
TATCTCCCCAAGTTTTCAAGAATTTATACATGGGGCCAATGAGCAGCAACCCAAAAAAGAGTGTTGGGGGAAAGGGGACAGAACCGGGCCCCTTTTCCCCCAATCAGAAAAGCAGTTTTGCAGACCAGCAACCTTAAAATATTTTGATCCACTTTTAAGGTGAGCCAAATTTTGGGATGCTAAAAAAAAGGCCAGGGCCACAAAAATGCAAGAGGGAACCAATCACATTTGCAAGCAAAGCGCTACCCCGACAAGAGGGATACCCAAAAATCGAAAAGGAGTTACTAGCTGGGTTTTTTGGAATAAAAGGTTTCATCATACACATACGGTGCCCGGTAACATACAGTCAGATAAAAACCTTGGAGTTTTTACAAAAAAAACACTACTAAAGCACCAAAGGACTGCAGCGCATTTCGCGCTTCAAAATATATTTAAATTGGATATTGCCAGGAAAAGATTTTTTGATTGAGATACTCTAAGGGGGCGATTTCCCCCACTCAGGGAAAAAAAGGAAGAATGGACAAACAAATGGTTTTTTCTTGCAGTATCTAAAGAAAACTAAAAAAAATACAACCTTACAAAAAAAGAAAAACACTACAATATTAAAAACTGTGCCCGCGGGCTGGCCAAAATATACAGCATGCCCAAAAGGGTTTTCTCCTTTTTTCCCAAAAACAAAAAAACTGTCGTACACCAAGGAATCATCAAAAGGGAAAAGGGCAGTGATACGAAACCAAAGAACTACTACGAAATTACTCCTACTTGGGCATGAAATGTTTCGGCGACAAGAGAATCTTTATTGGGGGAAAGGAAATGATCACATAAAAATTACAAGCACAATGGAGATATGGCCCCCGGGGGAAAAAAACCCCGAAAGAGCCTTTGCAACCGATCCTTCCCCAAAAGACCATGGTCAAAAAAAAAAATAGATTTTTCCCTTTTGGAGGAAAGAAAACCGGTACGGGGTTTTTTTTTTAAATTTTTTGGGGGAATGGATTTTTGAAGGAACAAGAAAAAAAAACAGTTAAAAAAACCCCGCTCTTTCAGATATGGTTCCCCAGAATTGTTTTTACTGAAATCCCCCCCCCTTTAGGTCAGAAAAGTTCAAGGGTTCAGAAAGTATGGAAAATTTGAACACAATAATCATCTCCGGTACCCAAAAAGCAATGGCAAAGCGGAACATGGGAAAACGAAAGAATTTTTTAAGAACGAAACAGGGGGGGGACAGATGTAATCTTCATACTGGCCCCACAGAAACACCCTTCCAAGGTCTAGACAGCAGCCCGCACGGGGGGTTTTTTAGTAAACGGAAAGGAACCCCAACCAAAGCTAGTCGTCTTCTGAAGCCAAATCTGGTAGGGGGAAAGGTCAAAACAAAAAAAAAGGATAACAAGCATTTTTTAAAAACATGGGCAAAAGATCTCCCAAAAACTGAAAAATGACAACATAGATCCCCGAGCAAATATGAAAAAAAATGGGAAAAGCAAGTCTCCAGAAACTAGGCCCTAGACCACAGATTGTGACAGAGGGGGGAAGAAAACTAAGAGAAACGGAGCCCCTCTGAGGAAAAACCCAAAAAGATCTAACATGGTCAATGAACATTCCCAAAATCCCAAAATGGGAAACAGCAGAGAGGAAAGGGAGGCCCAGTTCAGTTGGAGTTTTTCCGTCGAGACGGGGAATCCAAAGGGGTAACGCCCAATCGAGAGAACCACCCCAAAAGGGAGTAACGCATCGTATGTTACTAATCGGGAGAAGATCACAAAGCCAGCACACCCAAGGAATATAAAAAACCAAGTATTTTTAAAAAATCTTAAACATGATGTTGCCATTTTTTTTATGTCACCAATATCTTTAATATTTTAAAGTTCACAAAATAGTTAGTTATATTTGCTTAGTTTTTCTTCATTAAAAACAAAGGTGTGCAAAATTTAAAAAGCTGAGCCGCCTTGGGGTCCCCACTACCCGGGTTTAAGGATAGAGAGAGGGGCCGTTGGGAAGAGCATGAGACGAAACATTTTGTAATGTGGCTGAGAAACGTGCACACAATAAAATTTTAAACCCTTACCACAAAAGTTCAGAAGGATAAACAAAAATAAACACACCCACATTTGCTCGGGGGTTACTACCCCTTTGCGGATAGACTGCACCAGACGCACCGCATAGCATTCATTTTAAACCCCCTGAAGGACCTGTGCTAATTGCCCCGCTGACGCTGGCATCGGCAGTCCCGGAGAGCGAAAAGCTATGTGGAGCAAAAAATTTTGGTACGCACACGAGCACTACCATTTTTTACTGACCGTGCCGGGACAGAAAAGCTTTTTAAGGGCTAAGCTCTCCCCCCCCCATCCTCAATCGCATCATGATATTCTCCTGACCAACGGCGATCCGGGGGAGGATCACTGACATTAATCCCCAATTTTAGGTTCGCCGTCACAAATGCTCAGTGCAGCATTTCTGGACTTGGGTTATAACACCTTTTTCCTGCCCGTAACCTAGGTTTAAGTTTACTATCCAAAGACCTAGTAACACTTGTCCGCTTGATTTTTAGCTAGGGGGGGATCAAGGCGAAGCTGAGCCACCCCTGGCTGGGGGGGGGGGGAGACCACAACCTTCGGCCCCCCCGATACCTAACACGCCCTTTT
The DNA here is from genome assembly GCA_033576555.1 of Oophaga sylvatica. NCBI lineage: Eukaryota > Metazoa > Chordata > Amphibia > Anura > Dendrobatidae > Oophaga > Oophaga sylvatica. The sequence continues at coordinate 31,603,185 of JARQOD010000001.1, forward strand.
TGGGTTAAAACCTCAGTTTTCCCCTTCCTTGGTATGCTGGCAAGTGGGGGGGGAAAAGGTTTTTGGGGTTGTGTGTGCTTTGAAATCAGCTGAATTATGCCCAGGGGTTAGAATGGAAGGCGCTATCGAAGAAGTTAAAAAAAAAAAAAAAAAACCACAGAAATAAAAACATTTTTTTCAAGTAAAGACGCCCAACATTGTCAGGTTTACCCATTTCTTTAAAAAAAAAAAAAATCTCCAGCTAGGTACTACTCGTTTTTTCCAAGGGCAATCCTCAGTACATAATCACCCTTGAGCCATGACTGCAAAACGAACTTCAGAGTTTTTGGGGGTAATTTTTCAAAATGAGTTATTCGTAAAATACTACGAGTAACCTGGCATTTCGCCTCGGGGCCCGGGGCTCACAGCAATGATGTGACCATGGAATAGACGAGAGGACACTTTGGTTTTTTCTCGGGGGGGTTATCATTTACTTTTAAACAATACCTAAACTTAATGCCTAAAGCCTACCAATTGAGTGAACCCCTACAATAAATGAAACCCTGTCCCTTTGGGGAAAACAATATTTCCTGCAATAGGGGGTTAAGGCTGGGTTCACATAGCGATACACCCAGAAAATCCCTCAACGACAGGTCTTTTGTGTACGCTACATTACGCTGCTGATTTTCCCCAAACACAGCTCAGCGAAAATCAGCACAAGCACTGGGGGTAAACATCGCTTTTTTTACCCGCAGTGTCCCTTGGGGATACCAGGCCCTATGCAGGAGCGGTTTTAACCAAGGTACACAGGGGTTTCCAGGTGCTGGGGGTCCCGGGGAAACCCGCTGGTACCTTTTTTCCAGGGATCGCGGGCCCCCTCCCGCCTGTAAAAAAACCCGGGCTCGATCGTGCCTGTCAGGGGAGCCCCGCGATCAAAAAAAATTCCTGACATTTTAGCGACATCAGCGATCCCCCCCCGGGGGGGACGTCGCTGAATGTCACAATCATTCGCGGTGAGTCGCGCTGCGTCAAAAAACTAGTGACTCACAGCGATCTCGAGCGAATCGTTTTGGGCGGGGGTTTTAGTCTGTAGTTGAATGCATTAAAAGCGCCGGCCCCCCTTTTGATGCGACTACGGTAGAAAAAAATTATTTCCCCCCCAGCAAGCTCTGGCTTTCACCCCCGGGGCGGTTGGCTTAGTCAAAACCCCCGGGGAATCACACCTGTGGGGGGAAGCGCGTCCCAGTTTTTCTGACCTCACTCTCACGATGGAGCAGAGTGTTCTGTCCAGAAAGTGCCAGGGTTCTTATAGTGAGCCCCGGCTGTTTTCCTCCCCAAAGCTGGTTGCTCCAGGGGAAATAGGTTCATTTTTACCCCTACTGCATTTTTTATTAAAAGGGCCAGGCAGCTTGTACACTATTTTTTTGCAAAAATTTCCTTTTATCTTGGTAAATTGCATTTTTTTTGGTGATAGATTCCCCATGGTTTTATTTTTTAACTCTTTTTATTGTTTTCAAAAAAGAAAAAAAACCAATATATATCATTAGTGTTTACATTCCGATACCGCAAGTATGGGATCGGCCGATATTTTCCTTTTTTGGATTCATACTTTTAATTCCCCATACTTTTTCCTACGATCCGGAATCGGAAGTTCCCCCAAAATTTTTGAAGGCAATGTGATTTTAGTCACCAATGAGGAATCCCAGAATGGGGACACCGTAATGCTGCGGCATCTTAACTTAAGGGGTGGCGTGATTTGGGTGCTGAAATGATGCAGAATGCCAAAAAGGCCCCCGCCATTTTGCGTCCGTCTGTGAATAAAAGGGAAAACGCACTCTGCCACTCTGAGGCAGTTAGATATTCATTTTTTTTACTACGGCTTAGGAGGCTAGTTTACCAACCGCTTTTTAAAACTTCATTTTTCCCCTTTTTTTTTTAACCCTTCAAGGTGTTGTGTGCCCGTGCAGGTACCTGCAGTTTTCCTGACCACCGCGTTTGTAGGCTCTCAGTGTCCTGCTCTTTTTTTTTTATTTTTGGGAATTTTTGGGAGCTCCATTATATTACAAAAAAAAATCAAATCATTAGTGTACGTGCTTCCTCCCCCATACAATACTTGGTTGCAAACACTATAAACTACACAAAAAGGGCTTTTCCAGATTGTGGGGGAATTGTGTTTCATGTTAATCAGTCTGTGTTTTTTTTCTTTTTTTGTGCAGATCACCTCCATTACATGTTCGCACTGCTGTTGTACTCTGCGAGCGTGTCCAGTGTTCCTCCTTTTCATTTTTTTCCAATTGGGGTTTTCTACATTTTCCCTTTAAAAAAAAAGTAACAATTGCTAATAGATTAATTTATTTTAAAAGGAAAAGTAGCGAACCAATTGGGGGAAAAATGAAAAGGATGACCACGAGACACCCAGCGAGTAACAAGCAGCAGTGCTTGAACAAGTAATGGAGGTGATCTCAAAAAAAAATAAAAAACACAACTGAAGTAAAACAGAAACAAAACGTCCAAATTGTGAAAAGCTCCTTTTGTACTTCTATAGTGTTTGAAACCAATGTTTTGTATACGGATGGAACGCCACATAATACTATTAGTGTGACGCCTTCCATCCGTTACAATACATGGTTGAAAAACCCTATAGAAGTACAAAAGGATTTTTTCCAATTTGGGCATTTTTTTTTCAGTGTTCATTCAGTCTGGTTTTTTACTTTTTTGAGTGCAGATCACCCCCCATTACTTGTTCAACACGCTGCTTGTATTTTCTGAGGTGTCTCAGGGCTCATCCTAATAGTATTAGTGTACGCGCTTCCTCCTATAAATACTTGGTTTGCAAACACTATAAGTAAAAAAAGGACTTTTCACAGATTGTGGACATTGTGTTTCAGTGTTCCCTTCAGTCGGGTTTTTTTTTACTTTTTTAGGGGGTCACGCCCATTACTTGTTAAACCCGCTGTTGTACTCTGCGGGCGTGTCCTGGCTCTCCAAAAGGTTTTTAGTGGCCGCTTCCATCCGTATAAAATTCATTTTTGAAAACACTAAAAGTACAGAAAAGCTTTTCACAGATTGGGACAGTTGTTTTCGTGTTCACTTCAGTCTGTTTTTTTACTTTTTTTAGTCAGATCACGCTCCATTACATGTTCAAGCATCTGCTTGTACTCTGGGGGCGTGTCCCCGTGGTTCCTAATAGTATTAGTGTGCCCCCTTCCACCGATAAATACTTGGGGTTAAAAACACTATAGAAGTACAGAAAGGATTTTTCACTTTTGGGGAAGTTGTGTTTCGTGTTCTTTTCGTCTGTTTTTTTATTTTTTTTAGTGCAACACGCTCCATTACATTTCAAGCACTGCGCTTGACCTGCGGCGTGTTCAGTGGCTCATCCTTTTCTTTACTCCAATTGGTTCTGTCATTCCATTTAAAAAAAAATCTAACTATTATGTGACCGCTTCCATCCGTAAAAAATACTTGGTTGCAAACAAAAAAAGTACAAAAAGGGGGCCCCTTTCACAGCTACTGAACAGGGTTTTTAATTTTAACTAAAAAGTATTTTTTCAAATGACACAAATATAAAAAAGTTGAAGAAATATCCTAATCCATTTTTGCACAATATTACGGGACATCATTTTCCCTTAAAACAATGTATTTTTTTTTTACTTGTATGCTTTTTTTTAAAAACCCAAAAACACAAAGGAAAACCTTTTGCACTGCAGCTGTTGTCAAAGTTAACCCATTATCCTTTTCCCAACATTGCAGCATTTGGGGCATGATGGAGTTGGATTGGTCAAAGTTATGGAGGAAAAGGGTTAAACCCCTCAGACCCTTAGCAAAAGTATGCTTTTTGTTAAAAGTGGAATCTCCCCTAATATGTCACAATTTTTAAATTACGATTGTTACCAACACAAAACATTGAAGGTTTTTAAAATTTTTTGGTTTCCTTGTTTACATTTTGAAATAAGGGTTGTCCGATATCTAGTGTACACTAGCCACTTTAAATGTCATGTTTTTTTAAACATGTGTACAAGGAGCAGTAATTTTTTTCCGGAACCCCCGCAGGGGAAAGCAGGGTTATGAACCCCCTTTACTATAGCTTTTTTTATTGGTCTGTGGGCACGAACCCCTTTGGCACCCTGGAGTGTTGACCCAGGGAGTATCTCAGGTGGGGGAAAGATGAACATAACAGGAACATGGAAAACTTTTGTCAACCCGTTTTTTTTTCTGAAACCGGCAGGGGAAAATTTAGGCGAGATCCATGCCTAGTTCATTTTCAAAAAAAGTAAGCCCTTTTACATTAAAATAGGAAAAACGCATGCAAAAGGGTTTAAATACACCACCTGCAGCAAAAGCCGCTCCGAAATACACCCAGCAATCAAGCCCCCACCTCCAATGGGTACGGGGGAAACCGGCCATTATCCGCTTGAACACAAAATTGAATGGGGGAAAAGCCATTGGGTACACTGAAGGGGGAAGACATGTAGTCTGTAACCATCTTTCGGAAAAGTTGCCTCCTGCGACTGGGGGCCCTCTGGAGGTGTAGACATTTTGGGGCGCGCCACAAAAAATTGACACTTTGGAACATACTGTTTTGCCCTGTCAGAGGCGCTGCTTGTGCTCCCCTTTTTGGGACTGTCTCCATGCCCCCCACGCACAGAGCTGCTTTGTAAATCATACAGCGCAGTGCCGGCTGGAATGGAAACTTATGGATTGCACCAGTGTGTCTTGGTACTCCGCATTTTACGCCCCCGGGTTCAACGGTGTATGAGGCTTTGTAAGTTGCCCCCGGAAAGCGAGGGTCAGGGGGTTCCCCCCAAATAATCGACGGGTGTGAATTTTTCGTGGGGGGGTCGTTTCTCCCCACTGCACAAAAATCAACCATGTCCGGACTCCCAATGGCAAGAAACGTTGCCCCCTGCAAGAGCGTCATCTCCCCCCGCTGTGAAAACACCCCCCCCTTGGGCTACATACTGACTGGATTTTTCCCTCCCCCCTTTGGGCGATTTTTTCCTCCTCCTTGACTCCTCCCCACAAAGCCTTTCAAATACATATAAATTTACAAAATTAAAAACTAAAAAATTTAAAAATTTGTACAAATTCTGTAACATCATTAGGGAAAAACACAATACATTACAAAGGATAAAAAAAAATGTAAAAAAGTCTTTGAAAATTTTCCTTTAAAAGTTTGTAATGGTTTTGAAAATAAGACAGCGACTCGGGGTTCAATTGTTGAACAGCATGGTATTTGAAAGTCCCCCAGCCCTTTGTAAAAAACCACGTTGCGCGATTCCCCAAAAGGTGAGGGAAAAATTTGTGACCCTCTCCTCCCACAAAGCCCTTTAAAAATACAAAAATTTCAAAATTTAAAACTCAAAATTTAAAAACTTTGTATCTTTTCAAAACATCATTTATGGAAACACAATAGCTTAAAAAAGGATAGACAAAAAAAGTACATATGTGCTTTGTAAAAAAATTTAAAAAATTTAAAAGGGTTTATGAAAAAATAGACACGACTCGGGGGGTTCAATTGTTGATACAGCATGGTTTTGAAATCCTCCAGCCTTTGTAAAAACCCCCGTTGCCTGCGCCCAAAAAGGTGAGGAAATTTTTGGACTCCTCACCTCCCACAAAGTCCTTCAAATAAAAAAATTTAAAAATTTTAAAAAAACCAAAATTTTAAAAAATTTTTGTATCAAAATTTTTTAACATCAGTTTGGGGAAAAAAAATACATTAAAAAGGGTTTTAGAAAAAAAAAGCATTATGGCTTTAAAAATTTTTTAAAATTTGGGGAAAGGGGTTAGAAAAAGACAGCGACTGGGGAGGTTCAATTTTTAAAAACAGCAGGTTTTTGAAAGTCTCCACCCCTTGTGAAGAACCACGTTCCGGATCCCCCAAAGGTGATGGAATTTGTGACTCCTCATCCCCCCCCTCTTCCAAAACCTCAGCCTTAGTGCTTGCTTTTTTTTTTGAAGGGGGCGAAAAGGGGGGGACATCACGACTATGCAAAAACTGCACTCGCCATCCGCTTGCCCATCAAACGCACCAAAACGGGGCCAGATATCCTTCAAGAGTTATTCGCCACTCTTACACGGCGTGGCTGCCTTCATTATAGGATCCAATTCTAATTACTGGTTCCCCACAAGCTCCCACAGCGCACCCCCCCTACATCTCCCCCCTTATTTAAATTTAGGGGCCAAACCGACTGCTGCATCTGCAAACAACCTTCGAAAACCTCGCACAAAGTACCTCCCCCCCCAACCCAAGTTTTCACCCGGCTGCCCAATCCTCTGGAATGCCCCCCCAAGAAATTAGGACTTCCGCAATTTGGAGGTTTTTTCCCGGCGCTCCCTCAAAACCATTTGTTCCAGTGGCCTATCAATTCTCTAATCAAATCATCTAGGTATTCTGTTGTGTAGCCCTTTTTTTTACTATCTCCATGAAAACCCCCCCTTTCCCTTTAAAAGGGGCCCCCCATGAAAAAAAAAACCATTGTATATAAACACCTGTACTTTGTACCCCCACACCTATTGTAGATGAACTTTCACCGCAGGGGCGGTGATTTGCTTTATTTTGTATTTTAACGTTGTTACTTAGACTGTGTTTTTTAAACTGTTAAACAAAAAACACGCGGAATTTTTGGGGGCTTTTTAAATAAAAAATATTATTATTCTTTTTAAAGGGGGCCCCTCATGGGGTGAATGTGAACCCCGCAAATTGCGATTTTCTGCGCCTGATGAAAACTGATACTCCATACTGTTGATGCGCCACACAACCCCCAAAAAATTTTAACGAGGAATTCCCCCCGGTGGGTACTCACATATAATGCCTGTTCATAAGGTGAAATCTGGTTGCAAGTGCAATAGCGATCTGGCCAGCTGGAAAACCAAGTGGCGCACTTAGGGGACCTTGTGCACATGCATCAAATCCATAGTCCCTCAAAAAATCTGCACGACCAATTGAGCACTATGACGACTGGTATGTAGTGAGGGGTTCCAAGGCCCCCAGCTGACACCCCTTTTCGGCCATTGTCACACACTCCCGCCGCCTGTAGATTTCTTCAAAAACCACACGTCGTCTCCTCTTTATGGCATTACAGAGCTCCTGCGCTGTGGGCAAGTTTTCCCCCTGGAAATTAATTTCAGGAGGCCTTTTTTACATTTGGACACGGCTGTGCCATACGGTCCAAAAAGGTAAACTTCACGGGTCCATGTGGGGTAGACCGTGAGGGGGGTCCTGCAGCGAGATTCTGGGAACGGAATGGAGGGGAATCAAGTTACAGACTTGATTCCTCAATCCTTGGGGATTGGGGCAGAACACGTACAGCGCCACCCCAAAAGTCAGTCCCGGGGGGGGCACAACATTGCCCAAGGCGTGAGGGAAAGGTTTGCCCGGCCCGGGGGTGTTAGAACCCTCTTGTTAGGTTTTGTTTCAGTTTCTTCACATACCTTTTTTTCCCTTTTAGTCGGCTCCCCCCCTTCTGGTTTTTGCTTGACTTCTTGTATTATCTACTGTTAACAGCCGGGTCTTAGGTCCTTAATCTGTGTTTTTTTGTTGATGTTAGGACACAAAAAATTTTATTTTTCTTTTTAAATTTTTATCCATAAAAAAATTTTATTTTGGACTGGGGGGTCCCCCACCTTTTCTCCCGTCCCTAATCTTTAGGTTACCCCCTCGCAAATAGGTCTTCGTTCACACTAGATGAGGTTTTTGGGGGGGGCGGTCGAGGACAGGTTCCCCGTAAATGTAGGGATTCAGCTTATTTTGTATTTGTAGGGACAGAATTCCCTTTTTCCCTTACTGTTGTAGCAGATCATAACAATGGTACTGGTCACGCATCGGTGGTCGGTTTGGCCTCTACTGGGGGTTTTAGTACGCATGTTTAATTTTTCCCTCAACATGGTTTTGCAGACCAGGGACGGCTTGCCTGCTGAAAGAAATGGCTTGGCCTTGATTGTGGGATTGACAATGAATTAGTTACGGAATGTTGCCCACCGCCTGAATCACAGCTTTAAAAGGGAAACGGAGTTTTGCAATGCCAGATTCAGAGCCGTGCTCGTGCATGTTTGCGGAGTATGCCGTTTTTATCCCATGCCTGTGCTACCGCTGGCTGTTTTTGTGGCCTGGGAGTGTGAGGATGACAGGGAACGCTGCTGTGGGGGGAATAAACAGTTTGTCTTGGACCATGGCCGAGGTTCTTTCCATGGCGATCCGTGAGGAAGCAAACCAGCTGTGGTGAGCTGATGAAGGGCTTCAAAAACAACTGAAGATGTGGGTGCTGTGTAGGTTGCCTACATCTCCAGTGTGTCTTTGTAACTCAACTACGTGCTTTGTCCGCCATGTTTCCACATATTTGTGGTATTGAGGTGACTGACACTTTTAGCTATTTTTTAATTTTTGATTACACAGCTTGCATTTCACATAGCAAATATCATGTGCAAGTGTGTGAAAAAGGACCACGCAGTGCAAGTCCTGGGAGCGCACGTTTTGACTTTTGGAACACAACTGCTCCGAACAGGTGCCAAACTGGAGGCACAGGCAACCGAGTCTGCAGCCTAACTCTCCCTCCTGTTTGTACCGTTGGGGCAATGTCTTCCTCTATCTTCCTTCTATCACTAACCATTTTCTCTAGGCCTCTCCCAGCTTTCAACCAAAGTACGGTTCTCACCCACAAAGCTCTCCACAGGCAGCACCCCTCCTACATCTCCTCCCTCATTTCTATCTATCGGCCTAACCGACTGCTGCGCTCTGCAAACGACTTTCGACTAACCTCTGCACTAATACGTACCTCCCACTCCCGACTCCAAGATTCTCCTGCTCTAGCCAATCCTCTGGAATGCTGTACCCCAAGAAATTAGGACTATCCCAATTTGCATGGTTTCAGGCGCTCCCCAAAACACATTTGTTCAGAGCGGCCTATCACATTCACTAATCAAAGTCATTCTATGATTCTGTGTAAGTGTGTGTGTGTCTCTAGCCCATTCACTATCTCCATCCCTCAGTCCCTTAGATGGCTGGAACATCATTGTAAATGCACCATTGTATATAAACACCTATACTTTGTATCCCCCCCATCTCATTGTACATTGTAAGCTGTCACGAGCAGGGGCGACTTATTTAGCTTAAATTATTGTATGTTAACGTTGTTACTTATGACTTGTGTTCTGAAACTGCTAAACTGTAAAGCGCTGCGGAATATGATGGCGCTATATAAATAAATATTATTATTATTCCTCTGAGCTGCTCCCACCACCTTCCTGTTCTTCATCCATGTTGGGTATTGGACCTCACATCTCCACTACCCTCTTCCAACACCTGCTTGGGTGGTCTGGCCAGCACCATGCTCAACAGAAACTGGCACCTGGGTCTCATCATCATCATCAGATGCGTTCTGCGTGTGCTGACCATCGCACTGTCTCACCCGCCTCTTCAGATTCAGAGAGACACAGCTGTTGCGCATCACTGCATACTCCCTCTTCTTCACATTACAGAATGCTGCTTGGCTGGGGGCCCCCGTTTGCAAGCCAATAGATTCTGAGAACAGAAGCAGACACTCAGCTGGCTCCGTACAGAACTCTCTGAATGCCTGGGCAATTTGCCAGGCGGTGAAGAGACAGATGGTTGCCCAACATGCTGTGGTCCTGAGAGGAGGTGGAAGCAATTGAAGTCGATGATTGGCTGAGATCCAAACAACAAGGCTTTAATTTGTTCTTCCCGCAGCAGGGGGGTACTCCGAGCTCCTACAAAAGTGCCATAAAGGAACGCTCACCCCGGGGAAAACTGGTGGATGCTGTGTCACGGGGGCCGCAGCAGCCACAGAAACCCCACGTCCTCTCCCTGAAGAAACTCCACGACACGGCCTTACTCCCTGCCTTCTTCATCTTGGTAGATTGATAAAGAAAGTCTGAAAAGTTATAAGGCCTAAGTGTGGTTATTCCGCAGAGACTGCAGTTGAACACTGCACACAACTGTTCAGTAGGTGTGAAAGCCCTTTGTGTACTTCTATAGTGTTTGCAACCAATGTATTGTATACGGATGGAAGCGCGTCACACTAATAGATTTTATTTATTTGTAATAGAGTGGAGCAGCAACAATTAGAGAAAAATTTCAAGGATGGCCAGTGACACACGCTCAGCAGACTACAACCAGCAGTGGTTGAAGAACTAACTGGAGCGTGATCTGCACTCCAAAAAGGAAAACCTCAGACTACAGTGAAACACTGCACACAAACTGTTCACTACCCAACGCGTCTCAGCAGGAAGGCAGTCTGTGCGTCAAAACAAAGGCGCAAGCATACATCCACGTACCCTGTTTATAAAGCTATATAAAAAAAATTATGTAGTAGTGACGCACACTTTATTGAGGTACAGTATTACATCGCCATTCACCATCTGTGGCTATGCAGTCTCATCTATATAACCTTATCTATCCGTTGTCATGCTTGCAAGTCGACAGTCAGGCATAAATAGCAATTTTCACTATGCACTATGCACTTTTTTAAAAGGTTATGTTTGTTAATAAACATGATTATTGCCACATTTATGAGTATACATGATGGAAATTGTATAATTTTGTATAAACTGTTTAGTGACATTATTCAGCAAATGTAACATTTTAGTAATGTCACAGATAACTTGTAATGCTGATGATGTTTTGAAGTCAGACATTCATTGTCTATACAATAAAAATGGTGTACATACTGTTACTTATCCATCATTAATGGATTCAGATATGTACTTGTATGCTTTTATGTACAACCGTATAGCAGATTCCTTAACTAATTTTTTTTGTGTGTTTTGCATTGCTGTTCAACATGTTAATGAAATGTGTTTTGTTTGTCAATTCTTTATTTATCTAGAATATTAGTTTAAATGAAATCATCATCTTTATGGTAGTAAAGGTTATCTTTCTCTTGTTTGAAGTATAGACATTAAAATTGACAGGTAACAAGGAAAAATTACTTTTCTAGTATTTAAACATCCCCTTGACCCTGGGCTCCAACACCGCCAGTTGTTGCTCGGAAGTGCTGTTAGCACAGTCAACACTTGCTCCTGTTTACTGGGGTTCAGTAACGTCAGCTGGTCCTGGGTTGTGCCATTGGCTCTTTTCCTTCTGCTGCCCCTCCGGGTTCCAGTACCGTCACTGGTTCTCCGCAGTGCCTTTGGCCTAGGTGCCTCCATCTTGGTATCCGAGTTCCAGCAACGTCTGCTGGTCCTTGGTAGTGCTTTGGAGCACAGGTACCTCCTGCTTAGTAACCGTGTCCCAGTAACGTCAGCTGGTCCTCGGTTTGTGCATTGGCTCTTTTCCTTCTGCTCCCCCTCCGGGTTCCAGTCCCGTCAGCTGGTTCTCCGCAGTGCCTTTGGCCTAGGTGCCTCCATCTTGGTATCCGAGTTCCAGCAACGTCTGCTGGTCCTTGTAGTGCTTTGGAGCACAGGTACCTCCTGCTTAGTAACCGTGTCCCAGTAAGTCAGCTGGTCCTCGGTTGTGCCATTGGCTCTTTTCCTTCTGCTGCCCCTCCGGGTTCCAGTACCGTCAGCTGGTTCTCCGCAGTGCCTTTGGCCTAGGTGCCTCCATCTCGGTATCCGAGTTCCAGCAACGTCTGCTGGTCCTTGGTAGTGCTTTGGAGCACAGGTACCTCCTGCTTATAACCGGTCCCAGTAACATCAGCTGGTACAAGATTGTGCTACAAATAAAGATACGGAACAAGAGACACAAGAACAATAAGCAGAAGATCTAAAAGCAGAAGAACATGAAGTATAAGACCAAAATGAAGAGCAAAATTTATGCTCTAAATTCTAAGCAGAAGAAAGACTAAGCAGTGTATGGGGGTGAGTCCGTTCCTCCTCGTGGTGCCCTGGAAAATGCCTGCTGCTGCAGGCTAAACTGAACACGGACAAATACTGTTGTAATTTAAATCTTTTGTGACAGCAAGAACGGAAGGATGAAAAATTCATACTTTGACAGATTACAAGTACAGGATTCTCTGTACAAATAAGAATATGATGAAGAAGATGAAGCAGAATATGAATAAGAATAATAGTTTAATAAGAAGAATATGAGTAATGTTAACAAAGATGAATAGCAAGAAGTTTAAGAAGAAGATAAAGAAGGTGAAGATGAAAATAATTTGATGAAAAAGATGATGCTGCAGAAGATTATGAAGGAGAAAGGTGTGAAAAGTTAAAAGGTGAAGATGAAGAGCATGGAAGTTGTGTAATATACATATTTGCCAAAATATAAAAAACGTTAACATTGTCAATTTCTTCGTCAATCCGAACATCTTTAAAAAAAAAAATATTTATGCTATTCCATTTGATTGGGTTAAACATCTATGCCTTTAATGTCTCTCAACCTTCCACAATACATTCTACATTACTCTTTGTTGTTTTCCTTCATGTACAATTAACCAACAGGCAAGAATGGGTTTTTTTTAATTTCGATATTTTGTTCCCATAGACTTACATGGGACTTCCGGTATCGATATCGGGTATCGCCGATATTTTAGTGATATCGGCGATACCATTCCGATTCCGATACTTTAGGATATCGGAAAGTATCGCTCAACTCTAATAGTCATACATTAACCGAAGCAGTACACAATATGCAAACATGGTGGACTGTACAATCCACTCCTTTATGGTTTTATCAGAGATAAGTCCTCTTGAAGTACTGCTCCCTTTTCTATTCTACGTTTCCAACATTCTTTTTAAGTTTCTATTTGTTGTAGTGAAGGACCACCATCTAGTGAGATGTATGGTTTTGGAAAAAAATGCAAGGAAAGTCTGGTTTTCACTGGACTGTGCCATAGAATTTCCATCATATGTCTTTCCACAGGAAGAAAATTTCTTTCTGTTCAGTTACTATATAAGAAAGTAATTAGTTATTATGTCAAAGTTGCAAAGTGTTTAGGACGGATGTATACTAGAATGTGGAAAAAAAATATCACACGCAAAGACTATAGCGGAATTAGAAATGCCTGATAAGCCTTTCGTTCAATAGCAGGAACTGACCGGTTCACTGGAGTGCCAGAGGATTCCCCGTGGGTCCAGTTTCTGGGGCATTAATGTTCCCCAAAGGTCCAACAAAAGACAACTTTCTTTTTAGCCAGTCATTAATTTTTTTTTTTTTTATTGATAAAATTTCCATACATACCAACATTGATATTTTTTGGCAAATATGAAAGTTTAAATCGTATTGCCACTGCAAACAAACCAAGAGACTGTCTCTTTATTGCTGAAGACATCCCCGAATTTGCCCAAATTATTTCTGAAAAATCGAGATATTCGGAAAATATCAAGATATTAATGACTGTTTGTGCATGCATACATCCATATGCATATGAAGGGTAGACAATCAAGTGTACCTACATTTAATAACTTTTTTTCATATGTTGCATACCCCACTGATTTATCAAAAACACTCATGCAAGAACTCAGTGCCTCTACTTGCTAAAGTGAGTGCTTGGAAACAGTGTTTTGAATGATTGGTGGCAGTCTCCGGAGTCAGACCAAATCCCTACCAATCTGCAAGGTGTTTAAGGGCATACATTATATACAGGGGGTACAGAAAGTATTCAGCCCCCTTTAAATTTTTCACTGTTTTATTGCATCCATTTGTAAATTTAAAAAGTTCTTTTTTTCTTAATGTACACTCTGCACCCATCTTGACTGAAAAAACAAAACTGTAGAATGTTTTTAAAATTTATTAAAAAAGAAAAAACTGAAATATCACATGGTCATAAGTATTCAGACCCTTTGCTCAGACACTCATATTTAAGTCACATGCTGTCCATTTCCTTTTGATCCTCCTTGAGATGGTTCTACTCCTTCATTAGGTCCAGCTGTGTTTAATTAAACTGGTAAAAACTTGATTTGTAAAGGCAACACCTGTCTATATAAGACCTCACAGCTCACAGTGCATGTCAGACCAAAATGAGAATCATGAGGTCAAAGGAACCGGCAAGGAGTTCAGAGACAGAACTGTGGCAAGGCACACATCTGGTCAAGGTTAAAGGAAAATTTCTGCAGTATTCAGGGTTCCTAAGAGCACAGTGGCCTCCATAATCCTTAAATAAAGAAGTTTGGGACCACCAGAAGTCTTCCTAGACCTGGCCGTCCAGCCAAACTGAGCAATCGTGACAGAAAAGCCTTGGTGAGAAAGGTAAAGAAGAAACCCAAGATCATGTGGCTGAGCTCCACAGATGCAGTAGAGAGATAGGAGAAAGTTCCACAAAGTCTCCTATCACAGCAGGCCCCTCCACCAGTCGGGCCTTTATGGCAGAGTGGCCCGACGGAAGCCTCTCCTCAGAGCAAGACCTATGAAACCCCGCATAGAGTTTCTAAAAAACACATGATGGACTCCCAGACTATGAGAAATAAGATTCTCTTGGTCTGATGAGACAAAGATAGAACATTTTGGTGATAATTTTTAAGTTGGTATGTGTGGAGAAAAGCGGCACTGCTCATCACCTGCCCAATACAATCCCAGCAGTGAAACATGGTGGTGGCAGCATCATGCTATGGGGATGTTTTTCAGCTGCAGGGACAGGACACTGGTTATAATTGAAGGAAACATGAATGCGGCCAAGTACAGAGATATCCTGAATGAAAACATCTTCCAGAGTGCTCTGGACCTCAGACTTGGCTGAAGGTTTACCTTCCAACAAGACAATGACCCTAAGCACACAGCTAAAATAAGAAAGGAGTGACTTCAGAACAACTCTGTGATCATTCTTTACTGGCCCAGCCAGAGCCCTGACTTAAACCCAATTGAGCATGGGAGATCTGAAAAATGGCTGTCCACCAACGTTCACCATCCAACCTGACGGAACTGGAGAGGATCTGCAAGGAAGAATGGCAGAGGATCCCCAAATCCAGGTGAGAAAAACTTGTTGCATCAATCCAAAGAAGACTCATGGCTGTACTAGCTCAAAAGGTGCTTCTACTCAATACTGAGCAAAGGGTCTGAATACTTATGACCATGTGATATTCAGTTTTTCTTTTTTAATAAATTTGCAAAAATTTCTACATTTCTGGGTTTTTTTTCAGTCAAGATGGGGTGCAGGTGTACATTAATGAGAAAAAAATGAACTTTTTTGAATTTACAAAATGGCTGCAATGAAACGAAGAGTGAAAAATTTAAAGGGGCCTAATACTTTCTGTACCCACTGTATAAAAGTAGTGTAGGTACATTTTAATAAGTTTTTTGTTTATCAAAATGGATACCAGTCACTCACTGATAATAAGTAGAAATGGTTGAACATTTTGAAGTTTAAATACACCACTTTGGCAAATTTTCCATAAAAATTCGATTCAATTTGCAGGTAGAATAATTGTCATGAAAAGATTATTCTAAAACTGAGGTTTCTTAGGAGTGTATACAATTCATTTAATGTAATGAATGGAAGGCCACCTTAGTAATGTTAAAAATGAGCTGAAGCAAGAAGTAGTTGCTGGTAATCCAGCAGTTAGGAAAGGGAGACGAAGATACAAGGAGAGAGATCTAGGGTGCCAGCTTTGCAATTGATATTTCCAATTTTCAAGATCGATCTTGGGTGCCAGTCCAGAAAGCGATGCTTCCAATTTTCAGCTTGATCTAGGATGTAGTATAAGAAGTGATTGTTCCAATTTTCAGGTATATCTACACCAAGCAATGCCAACTGCCGCATTACTAGACAAGGGTATGATAGTCGCTCCAGGTGGTGGTGCTATACCATGTCATGTCATAGCTGTAAGTCGTTTTGGAGAAACCATGCAGTCTGTAGCTCATGCTATCTTTCTCAATGTGCACGTGATGGATGTTTTTTGACTCTTCTTGTCAACCAAATCATTCATTGTTCAAAATACTGGAAACCGTGGATTTTGTGAAATTCGACACAAATTTGACTTGAATCTATAGCTTCGATCGTTTTTCTACTTGTAAGTTACAGAGGTGGAAGAAAAAGACCAGGTTTTCCAATATATCCGCGCTGACCACACAAGGACAGAAATTTTCTTGAAAGCTTTATAGTGCCGAGGAATAAAAGAAGTGGCAGATTTGCCACGAAACGCATCGGCACAATAAAGCTTTCAAGAATATTTCTGTCCTTGTGTGGTCAGCGCGGATACATTGGAAAACCCGGTCTTTTTCTTCCACCTCTGTGACATTGGCATCTACGGGAGTCTGCAGCGACCACTGGTTCCTTTAACATTCTGCAAGGAGTTGTGACTGTGTCACAACCTGTAAAGGTGAGTGCAACAACCGTGTATTGTCACCCAAAATATCACTTTTATCGCCTTATGTGCGCTCTCTTTCCTAAATTTCTACTTGTAAGTTAAACATATAGCACACCCACGAGGAAACCTTTTGTGCTTCTTTATCAAATATTTGGAGCACCTTCATAATAGCTTGCATATCTACAAGAAATTTAATGATGTTTTATGGCTCCTAAGTTAACATAACCCTTAAAAGTGATAAAACGATAATAAAAGGAAAAATAAAACTTTGTAATGAACTTGGCTTCAGAAACTTACCTTGGCCACCTTAGACATCACCGTCTTTCCAGCAGCTTTAATGTCTTTGTACATAAACCAAAGAAATGAGCATGAGCACATGGCGGTATAATTGGAAAGTGTAGGTGCATATTCACACTGTGGTCATTAACAGACAGTACAAAGGATAAAAACAAAATCTACATATATTCAGTAAGTAAATAAGTGAATAGTACATGTAACTAACATAGGGTACTTAGTTGACACTATATTGATCAAAACAGCATACAAGCCATCTATGGTGACAAGGTTTACCCATATGGGATGGTCCATAACTTTTAGTTCACCTTGTTACGTGCCAGTAGGCCACAAACTAGACGAAGGCAGAGCAGGACCGCCTATGTCAACACCTGCCATAGAAAACTATATCAAATCAAAGTGCACAGCCCAAAAAGAAGGAGCCATGCCCCTTTAGCCCGGTCTATTTTGAGGGCTGCTGACATGATGGGAGGTGACCTATAAGGGTTAGGTACCATCTTGACTGGGTACGCCTAGTCGTGGTGGAATGGCTTTTTTGCTTTTTTGATCAAAATAGTGTACACTAAATACCCTATGTTATTTAGATGTACTATCAGTATATTTTAAGTCACTTACTGCAGGGTTTATGCTTATTTTTTGTTTTATCCTAGGTTCTCTCCTTGTAGATAGTAGCTTATTACAAAGTGAGATCCACATGGATAAGTTGGTCAGGGACAAACACAAAATGAAATGGGATTGTCTAAAAATACAACATGATTTTCAGATTTGTGAGTCCTACTCAAGAGTGAGATTCAAATTTTACCCATAAGGGGTTGCAAAACAATTTCTTGCTATGTCATATTAAGTTGATTTTACCCCAAAGCATATTTCAAACACATCACCATCAACTATTGAGGAACCCAAACAAATGGATTGTATTTATTTTAAAAACAGTACTCTATGTGATTTCTAAACTTTGCTTTTTCCTATGCCATGTCCTTAGACTATTTTTCCATAATTATACAACCTTTTCAAATATAAATACCGTATATACTCGTGTATAAGCCGACCCGTGTATAAGCCGACCCCCCTAATTTTGCCACAAAAAACTGGGAAAAATTATTGACTCATGTATAAGCCGGGTGTATAAACTGCCCTCCTGCTCTGTGCTGCCCCCGTCCTGCTCCTTGCTCCCCCATCCAGCTCTGTGCTCCCCTATTCTCCTCTGTACTCCACCCCTCCTGCTCCGTCCTCCGCTGTGCTCCCCCATTCCTTCTCCATCCTCCTGTGCCCCCCCTGTCCTGCTCCATGCTTCCCCCGTCCTCCCCGTCCTCCTCCAT
Source organism: Oophaga sylvatica (assembly GCA_033576555.1). Taxonomy (NCBI): domain Eukaryota; kingdom Metazoa; phylum Chordata; class Amphibia; order Anura; family Dendrobatidae; genus Oophaga; species Oophaga sylvatica. The sequence continues at coordinate 31,620,980 of JARQOD010000001.1, forward strand.
GCTTCCCCCGTCCACCGTTCTCCCCCCCCGTCCTGCTCGTGCTCCTTGTCCTCTCCTCCATCATACTCACCCCTCCCCGTGCCATCGCTGAACGTCCCTGCAATCCTGCGTTCTCCCCGGCTTCCTGCAGCTCTCCCAGCTGAGCGGTGATGTAATACCCGCTCATTAAGGCCATGAATATGGACGCCACGCCTATGGGAGTGGCGTTGCGTCCATATTACATGACCTTAATGAGCGGGTATTACATCACCGCTCAGCGCTGGAGAGCTGCAGGAAGCCGGGGAGAAGCAGGATTGCAGGGACCCTCAGCGATGGCACGGGGAGGGGTGAGTATGATCCCAGCCACCGGCTCCTGCCGCGGCACCCCCTACCCCGCTGGTTTCTGCCCTATGACTCGTGTATAAGCCGAGGGGGCATTTTCAGCACGAAAAAAGGTGCTGAAAATCTCGGCTTATACACGAGTATATACGGTAGCATTGCTCGATTTGAAAGTGTTACACTTTCCACCAGGAATATTTCCTCACAATGCCCACTGAAAAAAATGTGGAATCTAAAATTAGTAACCATAATGTTCCAATGCAAATAGTGTCAATCTATGCCCCCCAAAACAGTACTACCCATTCAGTACACCCAGGAAGAGTGTCAACAACACAGTGCTCAGATGAATAGTGTTGTTGACTCTCTAGTACCAACAGATATGGAACAATCCAAACAGTGCCTCGAATTCAACCAGCTTGTGTTAAGAAAAGTGCCAGGACTTTACTTGCATACACAGCACCTCTGTAGTGCAATGATTGAACACTTTCTATTGTCAAGGTTTATTTCAAGTAACTGTTCAGAATAAGATGTCCTGTGTGTGTAGATCTGTAGTTATTTTATTACTGGCCATCATATATGACTTGTATCCTGCAATTTTCACCAGTTTTCTTTTATACAGACCCTTTATACGATTTTCAATTCTCTCAGAGCTAGTGGATTGAGACTAGCTGCAATAATATCATCAATACAGTACACACACAGACTAGAGAGATTCCTGCTCATCATTCTGTATGTAAGACATATTCATTCAAAGCAGCAGCACAGAGAACATTACACAGCAGTACTGAGCTGTGAATCCAGCTTTGGGATGAGATATCAGATATTATAAATTTTAACATCATTTGTGTTTCTCCCCACTCTATTCGTTCCTCCTTCTCTACCTCCCATTTAGATAGATTTCAATACGCGGGTGTACAAATGTAGCATTTCGTACCCTAACCCCTTCAGCACCCAAGCCTTTTTTCACCTTTATGACCATCCCAAATTTTACAATTCTGACCAGTGTCACTTTATGTGGTACTAACTCTGGAATGCTTCAACTGAGACTGTACTTTCATGACATATTGTACTTCATGATAGTGATAACATTTGTTCGATATGACTCGCTTATTTGTGAAAAAAAAGGAAATTTGGAGAAAAGTTTGAAAATTTTACAATTTTCAAAATTTTATTTTTATGCCCTTAAATCAGAGAATTATGTCACACAAAATAATTCTTAAATAACATTTCCAATATGTCTACTACATCAGCACTATTTTGGAAACATAATTTTTTTTTGTTATGAAGTCATAAGAGTTAAAGGTTGACCAGCAATTTTTAATTTTCCCAACAAAATTTCCAGAGTCTTTTTACTAACAGTAATGTAGAAGTCCCCTATATGTCAGGATTCAAACCCAGCAGCTCTTGTGCACCAGATGGCAGCTCTTCCTTCTGAGTTCCTGATTGGCTTATCCTGATTGCACAGTCTATTTAAACCTGGCCTTGCTCTAATTTCCTTGTATGGTTATTGAGCTACCTGCCGCTAGTCTGGCTTCCTTGACTACGATTCATGCTATTCCCTCAAACGGCACTGCTGCTCCTGGTAAACGACCTCGGGCTTCCTTGACTACAATTTCTGCTTATTCCCTCAAACAACATTGCTGTTCCTGTGTACCAACTCCTTGGCTATTCCAGACTATGATACCTGCCGGTGCTGCCCCTAGTGGTTGCAATATCACTACTCTAACCAGGGTCAGTCTATAACACTTTATTTCCATTGACAGATGACGGACCTGAGTGAGGACTTTTTTGTGGCTTCATTTGAAGTTTTTGTTAGGAACACATTACATAACATTTGGAATCACATATATCCGGCGCTCTTTGCTGATCACTTACATTGGGGTTTCCATCTAATTCATCGAGTGACGTCATGCAGAAGAAACCCGCGAGGGATCCATTCACTATAATGAGGCGCAGAGTTACTCTAGACTCCATCTGGCCTCTGTTCAGCGATGTCCTTTTCAGAAGAGCATTAGAAGTGTGGCCGAAGGCACTTTTATGTTTTATGTATGCCTAAAAAGTTGGACACTGCCGGATCATTGGCCAGACACAGTCTCTGTCATCTGTCTCATTATAGGGAATCTTCCATCGGGGTTCTGTTTGAATTATTTATTTCAAATATTTACACAGAAACCCCAGTATAAGTGTAAGCAAGTGCTGAGATGAAGTACGCAGGGATTGCAGTGCAGTACAGTATAACAGTATTATTTATTCTTAACAATAAAGGGTTAAAGTAATCTACTCGGAGGAAGTTAATCAGCAGTGAAACAAAAAGTTATTCAAACAACAGGGAATAAATGAAATAAGCAGAAGGAGTGCAACAGTTTAAGTATCAAACAACACTTATCGTAGCTCCTACTGATGTTCTTAGTCCACAGTCCAATGGGGTTGTAGCACCTGCAAAGCGGGAGAAGCTGCAAAAGTCTCTGTACTAAACGTGGACTTGATGCATGCCAGCTGGCAAAGGGGACCGTACTTCAGTGTCCTGTAACTTGCCCATGCTTCTCTGCAGGCGCGTGGTCCTTAGCTAAGCTCACGGCACTTCCCGCACACACTGTTCCGCTGGAGCGCACAGGAGGTCTCAACCACAGTATGTCACAGTGCTGCTGCCTGGGGTGCAGAGCACGCTGCTCACTGTCCTGCACTCTTCCAGATGGTGGGAAACTGCCTGTTGTTTTGCGCGCTCTCTGCTCTGAGTTTCCTGTGAACCCGCCCCCTCTTCCCAGGTCATGGGGTTTGTCCAGTCCCCTATTCCTTCCCCCAGGCAACGTGGGATGCAGCCCCGACAGTTCCGGACATGACTCAGCGCTGGTACTCGCAGCCCGATCTTCCTCCTTACACTCCCCCTCTCCTTTAACTCGTCATTCCATGGGTATGAGTTCCTTCAACAGGCGTTCACACTCTTCCATTTCTCGAACAATATGCTGCCAAATAAACTGTTCTTGATCATAACGAGTGGGAGGTATTCCAGCTGTCATCCATTCAGTACGGCGTAGCTCAGGTTGAGTGATAGAGTCAGGTTGAGTGGTGGAGTCAAGTTGAATGGTAGAAGATGGGAGCACGTCTGAGTTCACAGGATCTGCCGTTTCTGGAGTTTCAGGCCTAGACATTTTCCTTTGACTGCTGGGCGGCGGACTTTCTAAATCTGGGAGTAAGTCAAGTGGTTCTTCCTCATCACAGTCGAGGACCATAAAGGTGAGTGTTTCGGTGGCGTCCGGCACTCTCTCCTCTTCTTCGAGATTCCGTTACAGGCAAGGATGCAACATGCTAATATCAACTATTCGAGTAGGCTCCATTTCTTCCCTTCGAGTTGAACTTCATACACTGGCCCACCGGATCCAACTTGGCATTTCACCCTATATGGAGTCTTTTCCCATCCATGTTTTAACTTGCCCTGAGGCCACTTGTCTTGGACCAACACTCGATCTCCAGCCTTGAGAGCTGACCCTCAAAGAGGCATCGCTTCATGGTGTTGGAGTTCCTGGAACTTGGTCTGCACCAGCCGATGAAGAGTCTGCAGCCAATGCGGTGTTCTCAGACCCAGGAAGACACCCCCATCCGTGGGTAGTCTTCTCCCGGATCCAGCTCAAGCTCTGTGATTTCTTCTCCTTTTCGCCCGAACAGTAGAGTATACGGAGTGTATCCTGTTGTACTGTGTACTCGGTTGTTATATACCCAGACTAATTCATCCACATATTCAGGCCACTGTATTTTCCGATCTTCCTCCAATGTTCGGACCATCTGAATCAGCGTCCAGTTGAAGCGTTCACAAGCTACATTGCCCTGAGGATGATAGGGCATCGTCGTTGACTTCTCGATCTTGTACAGGTGATGTAACTCTTCCATCATTTGGCCTTGGAAGTAAGTGCCCTGGTCAGAGTGGATCCTCTTCAGGCAACCATACACCCAGATGAAGTCTCGACAGCCTGAACCGCTGACTCAGCAATCTGATCCTGAGTTGGAGTCACCACAGCGAACTTGGTGAAGTGGTCAGTCATCACCAGACAATGTTCATACCCGAGATGAGTCAAGTAGTCTATCATCAACAGCTCTAAGGGGCAGAAGTCACGATGGTCTGGATTTGGGTTCTCTGCTCAGGAGATTTGGCTAGTTCATAGCTGTGACATCACTGGCAGGCCTCCTTTTCTTCAGCCTTCAATCGGGGGGTGATATATCAGCTTCTGTAGCCACTGGAATGTCTTTTCATGACCAAAGCCGGCCTCTCTCTCATGGGCCTCCATAGCCACAACTCGGATCAACTTCTCTGGAAGCACCACTTGCCAGGTGACCCCCAGCTCCCGCACCAACTGCACTCTTCTATACAGCAAGCCATCTTCCTACTGGAGTCTTTTCCACTGCCTTAGAATCTGCAGAGTTCCCGGGGACAGAGCTTCTCTTTCGCACTGGCTGGAGAGTTGCTTCAGGGCCACCCACTGTCTCAGCTGCGCTGGTTCCTTATCTTCCTTCTAGAGTTGCACCCAGTCATCCCGGGTCGCCCCAGCACCTGTTCCCCAGATGCCTCTCCGATCTGTCCCTGCATCGCCGTCAATGACCTGGCGAGGTCCTGGAAACCAGGAATCTCTTCTGCTTCCAACTCTTCATCCCGGTAGCGTTCAGGTCATTCATGAGTCACTCTCAACAGAGCATCAGCATGTGTGTTCTCAGCTCCAGACCGGTATGCGATCCTGTACCGGTATTTAGCCATATGGGCCACCCACAGTTGCTCCAATGCCCCCAGTTTGGCATTTTCCAGGTGGGCTGGTGGATTGTTGTCGGTACGCACTAGAACTTTGGATCCGGACAGGTATTCGGTGAACTTCTCGGTCATCGCCCACACTAATGCCAGCATTTCTAGCTTGAATGAGCTGTAATTATCTGGGTTTCATTCCGAGTCATGGAGGGACATGCTCGCATAGGTGATTACTCAATCTTTCCCGCTCTGCATTTGCGACAACACGGCCCCCAGTTGATGCAGACTCCCATCTGTGTGAAGGATGAAGGGCTGTGAGAAGTCTGCGTAAGCTAGTATAGGAGCCTCAGTCAAGGCCATCTTCAGGGCTCGAAAGGCTTCTTCTTGGCGGCATCCTCATTGGATAACTCGATTCTTTGAACCACAGGGCACTCCCTTTAGTAACTCCAGCAGTGGATTAGCGATACAATTTAAATTCTTCATGAACCTCAGGTAGTATCCATTCAGCCCCAGAAAGCCCGAACGTCCTTCACTGTCTTCGAGGTAGGCCAGTCCTGTACCACCGCTATCTTGTCAAGTGCCGGTCTCACTCCTTCAACAGACACAACGTGACCCAGGTACTCGATCTGCTTACAAAAGAGGTGACATTTTTGGGGCTTCACCTTCAGGCCATGCAACTATAAACGACTCAATACTTGTTCCAGCTGCCAGACGTGTTCTTCAAAGGTGGCTGCATAGACAATGATGTTGTCCAGGTAGATCAGTGTGACTTCAAAGTTCAGGTCCCCAGACACCTTTCCATCAATTGCTAGAACGTCCCAGGAGTGGCAGTCAGGCCGAAGGGCATCCGGTTGAATTCAAACAATTCCATGGGCAGTATGAACGCTGTCTTCAGTCGCTCATGTTCGGCCACGGGCACCTGTCAGTATCCGCTGGCCAGATCCAGAGAAGAGAAATACTTTGCCTTTCCCAAGGCAGAGAGAAACTCCTCAATTCGGGGTAAAGGATAAGTGTCTTGCACCGTACAAACATTCAGTCACCTATAGTCCACACAAAAACACAGGGTCCCGTATTTCTTCTGGACTAGGACAATGGGAGCTGCCCACGGGCTCTGTCTCTCCCGTATGACCCCACTCTGCAGTATGTGTGCCAACATTTCTTTCACCTCTTTGTATGTTTGAGGCGGAATCTGTTGGTCCGGATTGGTGCAGCATTTCCCGTGGGTATCTCGTGAGTTATGGCTGTAGTGCACCCAAAGTCATCCTCATGACGGGTGAAGACATCCTGATAGCATTCCAGTACAGCCTCCACCTGTTGCACCTGCTGCGGTGAGAGTCCTGTTAATTCAGCCTGCATTTGCTCCAGGATTCGGCGCCCCGCTTGGTGCTTTCAGGTCGGTGCTCTGCGGTCAGGGTGACATCTACAGTCCATGGGTCTCCTTGCTTCACTGCCAGCTGGATGGCCTCCAGTAGTATTAATTCTTTGAGCATTCCCAGCAACTGCGCCACTTCACTGTTAGGCCAAAGCATAAGATTCTCCTCCCCCAGGCTCACGCAACGCACCACAATGTTGCCATCGTGGACGACGGCTAGTGTCCAGGCAATGAGGAGCCCCGAGGGCATTTGGTCTATTAGAGTTGGTTCAATCTGGGGCATACAAGCTCATACGGGCAAGTTGAGCACAGTCTAGCCAGGCGGGAGGACAAGTTTAGCAGCTGCAGAGACCAGCACTTTTCCTAGCACTTTCCCTCCATTCGATGTTTCCTGGGCCTGAACGACCCATATCAACTGTTGAAACACCTTCCTCTTTGGGGCTCGGGGACTCCACTGGGTCAAAAATGCGTCCCAGGACTCACTGATCAAGCGGGTCCAGAGTTCTTTAAGCACAGTCATTCCCAGTGTCACTGGAGGGCCATTGCTGTTTACTCTAGTGGTCAGCATGACTCCTTTCTGGCCCACATCTTTGCCGCACAGTGTAATCTGCATCCAGACCACCCCTGCGACCGGGATGGGCAACTGATTGGCTGCGGTCAGCTTGATCACTGGGCCCCACTCCGGCCGCATTGCCTCAGGAAAATGAAGTCTGAAATATGCTTCTGGCATGATGGTCACCTGTGAATCGGTATCAACTAGGCAGCGGATGGCTCGACCATTCATTTCAGCCCATACAAGGGGACTCACAGAAATGTAACTTTCGGGACTGGCATCTCTCTTTTTTGGCCTTTCAGGCTTCGGGCGTCATCCCCCTGCCAATGAGCCACTAGTTTAATGGCTGCCAAAAAAGAGGCCGCCCAGTCTCGTGCAGCCTCGGGCATAGTGTCCAATGTCCCCACACTTGAAACAAGTCGGATGTCTTTCGGCTTGGGATTGTTCCTTTTCCTGGCGGGGCACAATGGACAAGTGGGACTCGGGGTCACTTCTATCTCTGGACGGATTTGAAAACATGACAGGGTCTCTCCTGAGGCCAGACCACTCTTCCTGCATCTTCTGTATTTCATTCTGGATTTCTTGGGCCCATCCTGGCTCAGCTGTGGGCAAAGCGGGTACCTCACTACTCCAAACCATCCCTGCCGAGGCTGCCATCCCCTGCTCTTGCACGCGCGCTTCTGCTCCAATCTCCTGGAACGTCATATGCAGGTCGGCATGCAGGCACTCCCTCAAAGCTTGTTTAAGCAACGCATCCCTGAGGATGACCCCTCAAAATCACATCAAGGGGTCCCACACCCACATTATCCCGCTTAGCGATCACTGCGTGTACCTGCGTGTAACGCATTCATATATTGCCTCTCTCTGAACATGGCTAAATAATCGCATTCGCAATTCTCTGATATCAGTGGGATTCCCATACAACTCTTCCAAAATTTGCAACAATTTTGTAAAGGTGTCCCATTCATGAGGCGGCCTAAACATTACAGAACATCCAGCCTCCCCATCTAGGGCCATCACAGCAATCTCTGCTTGCATGGCAGGGGTCATTAGGTGCATTCTCAACATGCCTTTAACCTGCTCAGTCCAGTCCCACAGCAGTGAATTACTCCCTGTAAACTTTGGGAGACTGCTGAGCATGGCCCCCACAGTAAGCTGGCCCTCGGGGCATCCATAACCGTCTGGTCTGCTGCCTCTGCATTCGAAGACTGCATCCTGCTGACTAAGCCACATGTAAGCAGGTGCTGAGATGCAGTACGCAGGGATTGCAGAACAGTACGGTATAACTGTATTATTCATTCTTAACAATAAAGGGTTAAAGTAATTTCCTCGCAGGGAGTTAATCGGCAGTGAAACAAAAAGTTAATCAAACAGGGAATAAATGAAATAAGAAGGAGTGCAACAGTTTCAAACAACACTTATCGTAGCTCCTGCTGATGTCCTTAGTCCACAGTCCGATGGGGGTAGTAGTACCGGCATGGGCTGGCATAGTGTCCTTCGATGGGTCAAAGGTTAGCAATCCATCTTCTGGCAGCAGCGGGCAGGCTCCGGTTTTACCCACTGAGCCCCTAGTCCATAAGCCCATGCAATCAAAGCGGGAAAATCTGAAGAAGTCTCCCCATTCCAGCCGGCAAAGGGGACCTTACTTCAGAGTCCTGCAACCGGCCCACGCTTCTCTGCATGTGTGAGGTCCTTTGCTTAGCTAAGGGCATGGCGCTTCCCGCATTCACTGTTCCGCTGGAGAGCCCTGAAGGTCTCGGCCGCAGTACATCGCGGCACTGCTGCTCGGGGCGCAGAGCATGCTGCTCACTGTCCTGTATGCTCCCAGATGGCGGGAAAATGCCTGCTGCTTTGCGCTCTTTTTGTCCTGAGTTTCCTGTGAACACGCCACCTCCTCTCGGGACATGGGGTTTGTTCAGTCCCCTATTCCTTCCGCCTGGCAACGTGGGATGCAGCCCTGACAGTTCCGGACTTGGCTCAGCGCAGGTAGCTGAAGCCCCATCTTCCTCCTTACATAAGCACTCAGCATAGAATGTAGGATAAATGTGCGCCGAGCCTTACTGCAATCTCTGGTACATAGAATGAACAAATCAACAGCAGGTGAAGAATTGGTTTTATTTATTCTTTACACCATTCCTCATGCGGTATAATTGATTAGGTGACTTTATTCTTTGGGTCTCTGCAATCACAGCCATACCAGATTTGTAGCATGTTAATATTTCCTGTTATAAGAAATGATGTTGCAGTAATTTAGTTCACCCATTAGTGGTCACCTTGGAACAAGAAGAGAAAGTTCTGGAAACAGGAAGTATTTGGAGATTAGAGCTCCTGAGGTAAAATGGAGAGAAGAAGTTCTGTCTGAGAGACACGGAGAGATTGGGAACCTGAAGTGATCCAAATTAGATGGTGTGACCCAGAGGAAGCAGCTCCCGTGAGTAAACTGGATGTGTGACTGGTCACCGACTGTGTAGTTAGGGAGAGTTAGATAGGATTCTCAGCATCTTTAAGAACATTCCTGTTACTGGGATTGTATATGGACTGATAGAGACTGTGTGAACTCCTGTATATCGAGATACTGTTAAAATATGAATGCCATAGGAGAGCTCCGTGAAATACTACTGGGACTGATCTGAATCCTCACCTGCACCTTTATCAGAGAATTTGGTGGCCTAGGAAGCTGATTAAATCTAGTGGCTGGATGTCAGAATAACAAGTCCAGTTGTTTACTTCTGAGGACAATTTGTCATGGCGTCTGCTTGGAAGGAGCACAAAGAGGACAGTGTACTCTGCACATATTGTGTTGGTTCAAGTGATTAGTCATGTAAATATATATATATATATGCAGTGCCTTGCGAAAGTATTCGGTCCCCTGGAACTTTTCAATCTTTTCCCACATATTATGCGTCAAACATAAAGATACTAAATGTTAATTTTTGGTGAAGAATCAACAAGTGGGACACAGTTGTGAAGTTGAACGAAATTTATGGCTTTTTTTAAAATTTTTGTGGAAATACAAAAACTGAAAAGTGGGGGAGCAAAATTATTCGGCCCCTCTAACTTAATACTTTGTTGTGCCACATTTTGCTGCGATTACAGCTGCAAGTCGCTTGGGGTATGTCTCTATCAGTTTTGTACATCGAGAGACTGAAATTCTTGCCCATTCTTCCTTGGCAAACAGCTCGAGCTCAGTGAGGTGGATGGAGATCGTTTGTGAACAGCAGTTTTCAGCTCTTTCCACAGATTCTCGATTGGATTCAGGTCTGGACTTTGACTTGGCCATTCTAACACCTGGATACGTTTATTTGTGAACCATTCCATTGTAGATTTTGCTTTATGTTTGGTATCATTGTCTTGTTGGAAGACAAATCTCCGTCCCAGTCTCAGGTCTTTTGCAGACTCCAACAGGTTTTCTTTAAGAATGGTCCTGTATTTGGCTCCATCCATCTTCCCATCAATTTGAACCAGCTTCCCTGTCCCTGTTGAAGAAAAAGCAGACCCAAACCATGATGCTGCCACCACCATGTTTAACAGTGGGGATGGTGTGTTCAGGGTGATGAGCTGTGTTGCCTTGATGCCAAACATATCATTTGGCATTGTTGCCAAAAAGTTCGATTTTAGTATTATCTGACCAGAGCACCTTCTTTTTCATGTTTGGTGTGTCTCCCAGGTGGCTTGTTGCAAACTTTAAAGAACACTTTTTATGGATATCTTTGAGAAATGGCTTTCTTTGTGCCACTCTTCCATAAAGGCCAGATTTGTCCTATGGGCAGACTGTCCCACCTCAGCTGTAGATCTCTGCAGTTTATCCAGAGTGATCATGGGCCTCTTGGCTGCATCTCTGATCAGTCTTCTCCATGCTTGAGATGAAAGTTTAGAGGGATGGCCGGGTCTTGGTTGATTTGCAGTGGTATGATACTCCTTCCATTTCAATATGATCGCTTGCACAGTGCTCCTTGGGATGTTTAAAATTTTGGAAATCATTTTGCATCCAAATACGGCTTTAAACTTCTCCTCAACAGTATTACGGACCTGCCTGTTGTGTTCCTTGGTCTTCATGATGCTTTCTGTGCTTCAAACAGAACCCTGAGACTATCACAGAGCAGGTGCATTTATAGGGAGACTTGATTACACACAGGTGATTATATTTATCATCATTAGTCATTTAGGACAACATTGGATCATTCAGAGATCCACAATGAACTTCTGGAGTGAGTTTGCTGCACTGCAAATAAAGGGGCCAAATAATTTTGCACGCCCCACTTTTCAGTTTTTGTATTTCCACAAAAATTTAAAATAACCATAGAATCATAGAATCATAGAATGGTAGAGTTGGAAGGGACCTCCTGGGCCATCTGGTCCAACCCCCTGCTCAAAGCAGGATTCTCTAAATCATCCCAGACAGATGTCTTCCAGCCTCTGTTTGAAGACTTCCATTGAAGGAGAACTCACCACCTCTCGTGGCAGCCTGTTCCACTCCTTGATCACCCTAACTATCAAAAAGTTTTTTCTAATATCTAATCTGTGTCTCCTCCCATTCAGTTTCATCCCATTGCTTCTAGTCTTTCCTTGTGCAAATGAGAATAAAGATGATCCTTCTACAATGTGACAGCCCTTGAGATATTTGTAGACAGCTATTAAGTCTCCTCTCAGTCTTCTTTTTTGCAAGCTAAACATTCCCAAATCCTGCAACCGTTCCTCATAGGACATGGTTTGCAGACCGGTCACCATTCTGGTGGCTCTTCTCTGAACTTGCTCCAGTTTGTTGATGTCTTTTTTAAAATGTGGTGCCCAAAACTGGACACAGTATTCCAGATGAGGTCTGACCAAAGAGGAGTAGAGGGCAATAATGACCTCACGTGATCTAGACTGTATGCTTCTGTTGATACATCCTAGAATTGTATTTGCCTTTTTTGCTGCTGCATCACACTGTTGACTCATGTTCAGTCTGTGATCAATTAGTATACCCAAGTCTTTTTCACATGTGCTGTTACTTAGTCCTATTCCTCCCATTTTGTATATGCTTTTTTCATTTTTATTGCCCAGATGTAGTACTTTGCATTTTTCCCTGTTAAAAACCATTCTGTTAGTTGCTGCCCACTGCTCCAGTTTATTTATATCTTTTTGAATCCTCTCTCTCTCTTCTCTAGTATTAGCTACCCCTCCTAGCTTTGTGTCATCAGCAAATTTGATCAGTTTACCCTCAATTCCTTCATCTAAATCATTGATAAAGATGTTGAACAATACAGGGCCCAAAATAGAGCCTTGTGGTACCCCACTTGAGACATTCTTCCAACTGGATGTGCAGCCATTTACGACCACTCTTTGAGTCCGATCACTAAGCCAGTTATGAATCCACCTAACAGTTGCCTTGTCCATTCCATACTTAGTCATTTTTTCAATAAGGATTGTGTGAGATACTTTGTCAAATGCTTTGCTGAAGTCAAGATATACTATATCTACAGCATTTCCCTGATCCACCCAGTCAGTGATTCTGTCATAGAAGGAAATTAAGTTAGTCTGACATGACTTATTAGTTACAAACCCATGCTGACTCTGTTTAATCACTTCATTCTTATGCAGGTACTTACATACATGTTCTTTAATAATTTGTTCAAAGATCTTTCCTGGTATAGAAGTCAGACTCACCGGCCTGTAGTTCCCTGGGTCCACCTTCTTCCCCTTTTTGAAGATAGGAACAACATTTGCTCTTCTCCAGTCTTCTGGGACTTCACCTGTTCTCCAAGAATTTTCAAAGATTATGGACAGTGGTTCAAGAATTTCTTCTGCTATCTCCTTCAGTATTCTGGGGTGTAATTCATCTGGGCCTGGAGACTTGAATTCATTTAGGTTAGCTAAGTGTTTCCTCACTGTCTTTCTGTTTATAGATATCCTGGATTCTTCTATTCCTTTAATAGGACAGTGAAGATCAGTTGATGTTACATTTCCTTTCTGAGAGAAAACAGATGCAAAATAGGAATTTAAAAGTTCAGCCTTCTCAACATCCTTTCTTACCATTTCATCATTTTCATCCTGTAAAAATCCTATAGCATCTTTGACTTTTCTTTTACTTTTTATGTATCCCCAAAATCCTTTTTTGTTGCTTTTGACATCTCTTGCAAGCCTTAATTCATTGTCAGCTTTAGATAATCTGATTTGTGCCCTGCAGGTTCTGCAGATGGCATTATATTCTTCTTTAGATATGCCTCCCTCTTTCCATTTGATAAACATTTCTTTCTTCCTTTTTAGCATGTGTTTAAGTTCTATGTTCATCCATCCTGGTTTCCTTAAATGATTCCCATTCTTCCCTCTTTTTGGAATTGTTGACGATTGTGCTTTGAGAATCTCATTTTTCAAGATGACCCATCCTTCCTGGACATTTTTGTCCTTATGGATATCCTGCCATTGGATCCCTCCAATTCTCTTTCTGAGTCCCTTAAAATCTGCCTTTCTGAAATCTAAATTCAACTTCACAATTGTGTCCCACTTGTTGTTGATTCTTCACCAAAAATTTACATTTGGTATCTTTATGTTTCAAGCATGATAAGTGGGAAAAGGTTGAAAAGTTCCAGGGGGCTGAATACTTTCACAAGGCACTGTATATACTGTATATCAAGGGAAACAGGGTACCCGGAATCTATTGTAATTAAGGCAGGAGGCATTGTAAAATTATATATTTCTGAGATGACCACGTGTCATGGTCACGGCAGAACCCCGGGTTGGCCCTGTACCGGTCAAGGGAGGGATTGGCATAGTCATGGGGTAGTCCTGCTCCTGTCTGTGAAGCTGGCACTTGGGATCTCTCAGGCTGAATAATTTGTATTTTGTAATTTGTGGCTGTTGTGGCCCATATTTTGTTTAGAAGTAAAATCCTGTTATTTTTCGTCACAAGTTATAAAGAGAAGTTGGTTTGGTATCATATTGTGGTCAGAGTTGTTTATAGCAGCGCCATATCCTATTCTCAAATAACGACCGGCGTGTCTTTCATTACAGATTTTTGTTTTTTTTCATGTTTGGCAGCTGTCACACACTAAAAGACGCTTTTTTTTGCAAAAACAAGTTTTTGCATCGCCATATTTTGAGCATTGCATTGCATTAGAACTGCCAGCCCTGCAGGCACAAGTTAGTTAGATTATTCACTGCACATGATCTTACTAACTTGCTAGTGCCTGGTGACCCAGATGACATTGGGTTACCATGGCAACGATCAGGCCCCCCTCGATGACATCGAGGGCATGCCTATCAGAGTGCAGTGGGCACCGCTCCTGGCCCTGAGTGTCGGGTGTCAGCTGCAACCGCAATATCACCATGACGTATCCATACGTCCAAGGTCGGTAAGTACCTAGTGACCTAGACGGATGGATACGTCTAAGGTTGGAAAGGGGTTAAACACACCATGATCTGTCAAGATATCATGGTACAGAAAAATGTAGTTTGACACCAACTTCAACTTAGCATGTTATGTTAAATAAGCAAATTGCCTCTTCAGAGAGAAAAAGGACTTGAACTCTAGTGCCACCTATTGAAAGTAGAAATCCTAAAAGTCAATATTGACCCTTTAATGAGCCTACAATATGACTTTAGGATAAGAGCCTAATCGGATTCTGAATTTGCAGATACGATGTTTCGGGATATTGCCCCTCATCAGTGCACAGCATGAGATCTGATTTGGCTAGGTGAATGGCATAAAACTGGCATCTAAGGGGCAATGTTTTTCCGTGTGGAGAGAACAAGCCAGGCCATGCCAGTTCTGGTTTGTCTCTCCTCAAGGAGAAACCTAAGATTTCAGGTTATATTAAGAAATGCTACTTTTGTAATCTGATCCCTCAGTGAGTTGAGAGCTCAGAATATATGATGACTTCAAGAGGTTCTTGGAGGGGCAGTGAGGTGGCTCATACGTGCAAACAGAGAAATATTTAGGTGAAAAGATATTCTTATTAACGATGAGTGAATGTTTTGAAATTCAAATTTTTCAGCTTATCTGAACGTTGTAAGGAAATTCACAGTGAATCGAAAGTTCTACAAAGACTTCATTTGCCCAGTCTTGCAAATATAATTTAATTGCAGCAGTATTATAACACTGATCACGCAAGCAGCGGCTGCCAGACATGTGTCGTTCCCTGGCCGTGTCTCTCAGACACAGGGTTTCTCCCATCCATCTCTCTATCAATGAAATCTGTATTATTTTCTATTTCTCACACATTAATCTTTTTCACTGCTGTGCTGTAACACACACTATCTGAACAGCTTCTTCAGCGGTTTTTGGTTTACTCTCCCTATCTTTATGGCTAAACCATAAGCTGTAATGTTTAAACCCGAACTATAAAGTTTGGGTTTCGGTTCTGAACTCTGAACACAGACTTCTCATGGATGTCTCCTTTACAGTTTGGGAGAGAGAGTTTCTAGCGCCAAAGTTCAGGCGCCAATTGATTTCTATGGAGTTCATGTTCAGGTTCAAGTTCAGGTACAGTTCTGATACTCGAATCGAACTTTTGACTAAAGTTTGCATGAACCCAACAAACTCGATCTTCCACAGGTCCATTTATCCCTAGTAACATTCTGTTACTAACTAGATTCACCACAAAATGGCTGCTGCATTCTCAGCCTATAATTTTATACATACTGCGATAGTACCTCCTGATTGGCTGTACTGTTCCATATGTTGTGACAGCTGCAAAGCATTACGGTGAAGCCCACCTGGCCATTCCATAAGATTTTGTGATTCTTTTTTGGCTGATGCAATCTTCTAAAATTTTTGAGTTAGCCTTCTTCAACAAATTCTTAAAAATTCAATGCAAATTCAATTCACATCAAATGGATTCAATGATATAATATTTACTAGTAATGTTGATTTATGAAAAGTTGAAATGACAGTGACCACTTTAACAGGAATATGGTGGTTCAGAGTCCGTGCCTCCCAATGTTCAAAGATACGATCAAACACAAAGGTAAAGCATGAATGCCGTTTGTTTTGTCTACACGTTTCAAGGTTTTCAAACCTCTTCACCAGGACCAAACTACATTTTCCGAGCAGTTTGGCCCTGATGAAGAGGCTTGAAAACCTTGAAACGCGTTGACAAAATAAACCGTATTCATGCCTCACCTTCATGTGTGATCGTATCTTTGAACCATGGGCAGTGCGGACTCTGAATCACCACATTCCTCATATATTGCAACCTATCTCCTTGGTGGTCCTACTGTAGTCTTTACATGCTTCTATAGGAGTTGTGACTGTAAAAACCCCAACAGTTGAGCGTACCTATATTTTACACCACTTGGTTATCAGATAAGACCCTATTTGCGCTTTTAGCTTCTACAGTTTTACCATTTGAGTGACCACTTTATGACCGATGTGATGTTGTAAATATTAGGTTCTACCAATTATACAACGGAGTAAACTTAGCTGGCGAAGAAACTGGTGTGGAAACGTGCGTCGGGGTGAGGGGACTTGATTGATGACTATTTCTATCTCAGAGATTTCATCTGTGCCATCACATACAGGTATCCCTCAAAAGTATATGAAATTGGATTGTTGGTCTTTAAGGGAAGGCTACAATAATTCAATTGGGTTGCAACTTCCTGTGTGCCTATTTATTCACTTTATTTGACCAGTCTTTGGTCCAACATTGATTGTAACTAAACTTGAATTTTCCACATATAAATGCCACATAGGAACTACAATACCCTCTACTATTTTTAATGGTATTATTGCTATACCTCCCATATACCAGACACCTCTTCAAGTCCTCCATATACATAAGGGCCTTTTTACCCAGGATGTTTAAGTTCACATGCATGTTTTCTGATATGTAAGCCCCAACAAGGAAAGGCGGACACAGTACCTAAAATGTTCTAATACTTCTTCCATTTATCTATATATTTCCCAGAATTTGGATTATACATATTTATTTGGTCGCACTAGCGTCCCCTGTTGGACATTCTACTTTTTTAATGTTTTTTAATTTATTCTTTACATTTCAATCAAAATTTAGAGCTAATGCATCTTTCCAGTGTTTGGTCTCTCACTAGTCTGTGTTGTTTGTTTTGATTTATATCTGAATGCCATTATATGTGGGTATTTGTGAATAATTAATATGCTATATAATCTACAATATTGAAGAGCACAAATCATGATAAAAATAGCAACAAGCATAAATGAAAAATACATATGGTGAATAAATAGTGCGAAGAATTAAAGCTGTTGAGTGGAGTGGCTGCTCAGTCAGAGACAATTCTGCGTAATTTGTCTCCATTAGGTCTGACTAACTAACCTTGCCACAAGCTCTCCTAATATGAGTATATCCACAGCACACAGAGAGTTAAAAAGGCTGTATATGGCACCAGAATGCTTCATCTCCTCTGCAGTTCGCACGCTGTATGAATACTCACCAGTGTGGAAATGATTGTGCTTATTAAGATGAATTCCTCATTACACTGTTCCCCTTGTCTTTGTTCATCAACCATTGATGATAAGATGGCAGATTCACATATTTTATGCATTTTTGATTCCTTTTAAGATGTTGTTTTTGTAGCTGTACGAGGCTTGTTTTTTGCATTCTTCGATGGCACCATTTTGGAGCACATATGACTTTATAATAACAATTTTGACGTTGTTTTCCTGTGTTTTTTATATACTCTTTTCATGATGAGGTGTAAAAAAAAAATCAAAAAACTATTTTATCTTTATTCTGTGTGTCATTGTGATTGCAATGGTACCAAATGTGCTCTAATTACCTGGTGACAATTTTACAAAGACTAGAAAGATTTGAGCAAATTTATACAATGGAGATTAGAATTTCTTAGCTACAGAATATTTAATGAATAAAGATTATCATATTTGACGCAAAGCCGGACAAATTGAACATGAAGAGGAAGTCCGGGCTGCAGTTGATCTCTGACTTCCTCATAATGTTCAATTCGTACGAAGGCAGGTGCAGTGACAACACCGCTGATTGGGTGCCGGGCACCATGCGTCATACAACTACATGAAAGCCCCGGGACAGCGACTGCCAACACCACTGGAATGAAAACGGCACGGGAGGTGAGAATAGGCTTTTTTATTTTATCAGGGACAAACATTTAGATCAAGAAGTTGTCTTAGTAGTGGGCAAAGGAGTATACAGTAGTGATGGAAGCTAGCTCCTCCATTCTTAGAGCAGGCCCAGCTCCTGAGCTTACTACACATAGCTGCACCTGGTGTGTTAACTTAAGTAAATGTATGGCACATGTCAGGAAAGGGTTAACGCGTAAGGATTTTTCTTTAAGCAGGAAATGTAATGTCTGTAGATATTAAAAATGGGGTTAATTAACCCCATTTGGCTTAATGAATGTGGAAAATAGATATTATAGTGTGCCGAAGAAACTATTTGGCTCGGGACTAGTGATGAGTGAGTATACTCGTTGCTCGGGTGTCATCCGAGTATTTTGGCATGCTCGGAGATTTAGTATGTGTCGACACAGCTGCATGATTTGCGGCTGCTGGACAGCCTGAATGCACGTGGGAATTCTCTAACAAACAGGCAAACCCCACATATATTCAGGCTGTCCAGCAGTCACAAATCATGCAGCTCCATTGACAGAAACTAAATCTCCGAGCATGCCAAAATACTCGGATGACACCTGAGCATGCTCGGGAAAACCTGAGCAACGAGTATACTCACTCATCACTACTGGGGACAATCCATACACCATGCAATACTGGGAGATTTGTAAATTGCATTGTGCATGATCTCCAACAAAACAGTTTGAATAGCACAGCCACTTCATGTAGGAAGCAAAATAGTGGAATTAATCCCATTACAATATTTCTGAAAATTAAATTTTCAGCCTAAAAATGAAAAACATAAAACGGAAAGGTTAAGTTACTCTTTAGCTGAAATCCAAGTAGAGATGTAATCATCATACATAAAAGATGGATAATACCTTTTAATGACACCTTCTGGTCTCATGATTCCTCCAAATAGGAGGTAACATATACCATATGAGACATTTTTACTGCAAGTAAAATTGAGCGAAAACTCAATACTTCAAAGGTTGCATTATACCATGGTAGGACCAGCATCGATTTTCCTCTTTTACATTGTGTGGTTAAACAAATTCTATAAAGGGACGTGTTATAGGCTGTTACATACCATCATCCAGCTCAGCAGACTGCAATCAATAAATGCCTCTCTCTCTATAACAATGTGAACCGAAAAAAACTCTCCATAAACAGAAGTTGCCTTCTGTGTTGCTGACATTTCCAGTCAATAATGACTTTGAAAAATGACATTTAGTTCAAAATCGATAACTCATAACCCCAACAGTATTGTTTTTGCCATATGTATGTGAAATGAAATATATATACACAAAGTTTCAGTTATGAAAAAGTCTTTGTTTTTGACCTAAAAAATGGTTGTCCGGAGGCGTAATAACTTTGGCTGACCAATATTCTTTAAGCATATAAAACAATGTCAACACACCTTAATAATGGTGAACCGTTGTTTATGATGCTGGAGCGCGACCGACTTTACTGCCTCAGTGAATGCGAAATTTCCAGATCAGTTAAAGGAAAAATAGTTATTTCACTAGGGAAAGTCATATATTAATAGCTATTAATATGTTAAATAAGCAGGTATTAGAAAGTGTAAAGAGATCCTCTAGAATTAGTGGTTATATGAAATGAATAATATGCCTGATCTAAATTATGGGGAAGATTTACCAATTATGTCTAAGACTTAGACAGTATAACCTTACGAGAAGGATTTATCAAGACTTGTATACCAGTTTGCTTGCTGAAATAGTGATGATTTTTTTTAACATGTTTTCTGTACAGATTGGTCTAGATAAAAAAGTAAACCCCACCAGCTCTTAGCTGAAGTAGAATCCAATTTTTTGGGACATGGACATCCCAAGATGCACCAAATTTATAACAGTGGATCTCGCTTGACACTACGTTTGGTGCACCTTTAGCCACTTTTGCCTAAAAATATCACCTACGGGTTGGCTTACTTTTGGCTCACTTTAGACAAATATTTCTGCACTGTAGTTATGGCACACGTGGCCACTACATGACAATACCAATGAGAATTGACCTCTCTTGTATAACACCACATAAAATTTAAGGCAAAATTATTGGAGATAATATAGTAACACAGTTAGCAAGGCCGAAAAAAGACATTTGTCCATGCAGTTCAGTCTATATTCCGTCAGAATAAATCCCCAGATCTACTCCTTCTAAAGAACCTAATAACTGTAAGATACAATATTGTTACGCTCCAGGAAGACATCCAGGTCTCTCTTGAACCCCTTGACTGAATTCTCCGTCACCACCTCCTCAGACAAGGAATTCCAGATTCTCACTGCCCTAAAAGTAAAGAATCCTCTCCTATGTTGGTGGAAAAACCTTCTCTCCTCCAGACGCAGAGAATGCCCCCTTGTGACAGTCACCTTCCTTGGTATAAACAGATCATAGGCAAGATATTTGTATTGTCCCCTTAAATACTTATACATGGTTATTAGATCGCCCCTCAGTCGTCTTTTTTCTAGACTAAATAATCCTAATTTTGCTAATCTCTCTTGGTATTGTAGTTCCCCCATCCCCTTTATTAATTTTGTTACCCTCCTTTGTACTCGCTCTAGTTCCATTATATCCTTCCTGAGCACCGGTGCCCAAAACTGTACACAGTACTCCTTGTGCGGTCTAACCAGGGATTTACACAGAGGCAGTATAATGCTCTCATCATGTGTATCCAGACCTCTTTTAATGCACCCCATGATCCTGTTTGCCTTGGCAGCAACTGCCTGGCACTGGCTGCTCCAGGTAAGTTTATCATTAACTAGGATCTCCAAGTCCTTCTCCATGTCAGATTTACCCAGTGGTTTCCCATTCAGTGTGTAATGGTGATATTGATTTCGTCTTCCCATGTGTATAACCTTACATTTATCATTGATAAACCGCATCTGCCACCTTTCGGCCCAAGTTTCCAACTTATCCAGAACCATCTGTAGCAGAATACTATCTTCTCTTGTATTGACTGCTTTACATAGTTTTGTATCATTTGCAAATATCGATATTTTACTGTGTAAACCTTCTACCCGATCGTTAATAAATATGTTGAAGAGAATAGGTCCCAACACCGACCCCTGCGGTCCCCACTGGTCACAGCAACCCAGTTAGAGAATATACCATTTATAACCACCCTTTGCTTTCTATCACTAAGCCAATTATTTACCCATTTACACACATTTTCCCCCAGACCCAGCATTCTCATTTTGTGTACCAACCTCTTTTGTGGCACAGTATCAAACACTTTGGAAAAATCAAGATATACCACATCCAATGACTCACTTTGGTCCCGTCTATAGCTTACCTCTTCATAAAAACTGATTAGATTGGTTTGACAGGAGCGATTCCTCATAAACCCCCTGCTGATATGGAGTTAAACAGTTATTCTCATTGAGATAATCCAGAATAACATCCCTCATAAACCCTTCAAACATTTTACCAACAATAGAGGTTAGACTTAACCCCTCTCTGCCATCCGACGTACTATTCCGTCCATGTGACCCTGGACCTCATTCCCATGGACGGAATAGTACGTCATATGCGATCAGCTGCGCTCCCGGGGGGTGCGCAGCTGATCGCGGCCGGGTGTCAGCTGTTTATCACAGCTGACACCCAGCACTATGTGTCAGGAGCGGTCACGGACCGCTCCCGGCACATTAACCCCTGGCACACCGCGATCAAACATGATCGCGGTGTACCGGGGGCACAGGGGAGGATCGCCCAGGGAGGGGGCTCCCTGCGCGCTCCCCTGAGACCCTCAGAACAGCGCGATGTGTCGCGCTGTTCCGAGCGTCCGTCCTCCCTCCAGGTCCCTGGATCCAAGATGGCACCGGTGTCCTGCAGGGAGGCGGCTTCCTCAGTGCCTGCTGAGAGCAGGCACTGAGAAGCCTGCAGCACTGCCAGAGAGATCGCTGGTGTGACAGAGTGCTGTGCACACTGTCACACCAGCGATCTGCTAAAATACTGTGATGTCCCACCCTAGGGCAAAGTAAAAAAGTAAAAAAATATAAATAAAAAGTGGTAAACAAAATCATAAAAAAAAAATAAAAATGCACCCCATGATCCTGTTTGCCTTGGCAGCAACTGCCTGGCACTGGCTGCTCCAGGTAAGTTTATCATTAACTAGGATCTCCAAGTCCTTCTCCATGTCAGATTTACCCAGTGGTTTCCCATTCAGTGTGTAATGGTGATATTGATTTCGTCTTCCCATGTGTATAACCTTACATTTATCATTGATAAACCGCATCTGCCACCTTTCGGCCCAAGTTTCCAACTTATCCAGAACCATCTGTAGCAGAATACTATCTTCTCTTGTATTGACTGCTTTACATAGTTTTGTATCATTTGCAAATATCGATATTTTACTGTGTAAACCTTCTACCCGATCGTTAATAAATATGTTGAAGAGAATAGGTCCCAACACCGAACCCTGCGGTCCCCACTGGTCACAGCAACCCAGTTAGAGAATATACCATTTATAACCACCCTTTGCTTTCTATCACTAAGCCAATTATTTACCCATTTACACACATTTTCCCCCAGACCCAGCATTCTCATTTTGTGTACCAACCTCTTTTGTGGCACGGTATCAAACGCTTTGGAAAAATCAAGATATACCACATCCAATGACTCACTTTGGTCCCGTCTATAGCTTACCTCTTCATAAAAACTGATTAGATTGGTTTGACAGGAGCGATTCCTCATAAACCCCCTGCTGATATGGAGTTAAACAGCTATTCTCATTGAGATAATCCAGAATAACATCCCTCAGAAACCCTTCAAACATTTTACCAACAATAGAGGTTAGACTTAACCCCTCTCTGCCATCCGACGTACTATTCCGTCCATGTGACCCTGGACCTCATTCCCATGGATGGAATAGTACGTCATATGCGATCAGCTGCGCTCCCGGGGGGTGCGCAGCTTATCGCGGCCGGGTGTCAGCTGTTTATCACAGCTGACACCCAGCACTATGTGTCAGGAGCGGTCACGGACCGCTCCCGGCACATTAACCCCTGGCACACCGCGATCAAACATGATCGCGGTGTACCGGGGGCACAGGGGAGGATCGCGCAGGGAGGGGGCTCCCTGCGCGCTCCCCTGAGACCCTCAGAACAGCGCGATGTGTCGCGCTGTTCCGAGGGTCCGTCCTCCCTCCAGGTCCCTGGATCCAAGATGGCACCGGGGTCCTGCAGGGAGGCGGCTTCCTCAGTGCCTGAGAGCAGGCACTGAGAAGCCTGCAGCACTGCCAGAGCGATCGCTGGTGTGACAGAGTGCTGTGCACACTGTCACACCAGCGATCTGCTAAAATACTGTGATGTCCCACCCTAGGGCAAAGTAAAAAATTTAAAAAATATAAATAAAAAGTGGTAAAAAAAATCATAAAAAAAAAAAAATATATATTCCCCAATAAATTCATTTCTTCCTGTAAATAAAAAAACCAAAACAATAAAAGTACACATATTTGGTATCGCTGCGTCCGTAACGACCCCCCCTATAAAACTTTCCCACTAGTTAACCCCTTTAGTGAACCCCTTAAAAAAAAAAAATAAAAAATAAGCAAAAAATCAATGCTTTATCATCATACCGCCGAACAAAAAGTGGAATAACACGCGATCAAAAAGACCGATATAAATAAACATGGTACCGCTGAAAACGTCATCTTGTCCCGCAAAAAACTAGCCACCATACAGCATCATCAGCGAAAAAATAAAAAAGTTATAGCTCGCAGAATAAAGCGATGCAAAAATAATAATTTTTTATATAAAATAGTTTTTATTCTATAAAAGCGCCAAAACATAAAAAAATGATACAAATAAGGTATCACCGTAATTGTACTAACCCGAAGAATAAAACCGCTTTATCAATTTTACCACACGCGGAACGGTATAAACGCCTCCCCCAAAAGAAATTCATGAATTGCTGATTTTTGTTCATTCTAACCTCCCAAAAATCGAAATAAAAAGCGATCAAAAAATGTCACGTGGTCATAAATGGTACCAATAAAAACGTCACCTCGTCCCGCAAAAAATAAGACCTGACTGACTCTGTGGGCCAAAATATGCAAAAATTATAGCTCTCAAAATGTGGTGATGCAAAAAACTATTTTTTGCAATAAAAAGCGTCTTTTAGCGTGACAGCTGTCAATCATAAAAACCCGCTATAAATAGTAAATTAACCCCTCTTTATCACCCCCTTAGTTAGGGAAAAATAATAAAATTAAAAAATGTATTTATTTCTATTTTCCCATTAGGGTAGGGTTGCGGCTAAAGTTAGGGTTAGGGTTGGCGCTAACGTTAGGATTAGGGTTAGTGATGGGATTAGGGTTAGGGGTGTGTTAGGGTTAGGTTTGTGGTTAGGGTTGGGACTAGGGTTAGGGGTGTGTTGGGGTTAGGGTTGGAGTTAGAATTGGGGGGTTTCCGCTGTTTAGGCACATCAGGGGCTCTCCAAATGTGACATGGCGTCTGATCTCAATTCCAGCCAATTCTGCGTTGAAAAAGTCAAACGGTGCTCCTTCACTTCTGAGCTTTGCCATGCGCCTAAACAGTAGTTTACCCCCACATATTGGGTATCAGCGTACTCTGGACCACAAGAGTTATTGTGCAATTTGTCCTATTTCTTCTGTTACCCTTGGGAAAATAAAAAACTGGAGGCGACAAAATCATTTTTGTAAAAAAAAAAATTATTTTTTTGTTTTTACTGCTGTATGTTATAAAACTTCTGTGAAGCACTTGGGGCTTCATAGCGCTCACCACACATCTAGATAAGTTCCTTGTGGGGTCTATTTTCCAAAATGGGGTCACTTGTGGGGGGTTTCCACTGTTTAGGTGCATCAAGGGCTCTCCAAATGCGACATGACGCCCCCAGACCATTCCATCAAAGTCTGCAATCCAAAACGTCACTACTTCCCTTCCGAGCCCAGACGTGCACCCATACAGTAGTTTTCTCCCACATATTGGGTATCAGTGTACTCAGGACAAATTGGACAACAAATTTTGGGGTTCAATTAGTCCTGTTACCCTTGTGAAAATAAAATATTGGGGGCGAAAAAATCATTTTTGTAAAAAAAAAAAGGATTTTTTAATTTTACGGCTGTACGTTATAAACTTCTGTGAAGCACTTCGGGGTTCAAAGTGCTCACCACACATTTAGATAAGTTCCTTGTTGGGTCTATTTTCCAAAATGGGGTCACTTGTGGGGGTTTCCACTGTTTAGGCGCATTTGGCTCTCCAAATGCGACATGACGCCCCCAGACCATTCCATCAAAGTCTGCAATCCAAAACGTCACTACTTCCCTTCCGAGCGCCGACGTGCGCCCATACAGTAGTTTACTCCCACATATTGGGTATCAGCGTACTCAGGACAAATTGGAAAACAACTTTTCGGGTTCAATTTCTCCTGTTACCCTTGTGAAAATAAAATATTGGGGGCGAAAAAAATCATTTTTGTAAAAAAAAAAAAAGATTTTTTATTTTACGGCTGTACGTTATAAACTTCTATAAAGCACTTTGGGGTTCAAAGTGCTCACCACACATCTAGATAAGTTCCTTGTGGGGTCTATTTTCCAAAATGGGGTCACTTGTGGGGTTTTTCCACTGTTTAGGCGCATCAGGGGCTTTCCAAATGCGACATGACGCCCCCAGACTATTCCATCAAAGTCTGCAATCCAAAGCGTCACTACTTCCCTTCCGAGCCCCGATGTGCGCCCATACAGTAGTTTACTCCCACATATTGGGTATCAGCGTACTCAGGACAAATTGGACAACAACTTTTGGGGTCCAATTTCTCCTGTTACCCTTGTGAAAATAAAATATTGGGGGCGAAAAAATCATTTTTGTAAAAAAAAAAAAAAAGATTTTTTATTTTACGGCTGTACGTTATAAACTTCTGTGAAGCACTTCGGTGTTCAAAGTGGTCACCACACATCTAGATAAGTTCCTTGAGGGGTCTAGTTTCCAAAATGGTGTCATTTGTGGGGGTTTCCACTGTTTAGGCAGATCAGGAGCTCTCCAAACACACATGGCATCCAGCCAATTCTGCGTTGAAAAAGTCAAATGGCGCTCCTTCCCTTCCAAACTCTGCCATGCACCCAAACAGTGGTTTACCCCCACATATGGGGTATCAGCGTACTCAGGACATATTGCACAACAACTTTTGGAGTCTTGTTACCCTTGGGAAAATAAAAATTGGGGTTAAAAGATCAATTTTGTGGAAAAAATATGATTTTTTAATTTTACAGCTCTACGTTATAAACTTGTGTGAAGCACTTGTGGGTTCAAATTGCTCACCAAAGATTTAGATAAGTTCCTTAGGGGGTCTAGTTTCCCAAATGGGGTCACTTGTGGGGGGTTTCCACTGTTTAGGCACATCTTAGGCTCTCCAAATGCAACATGGCTTCCAATCTCAATTCCAGCCAATTTTGGTTGGAAAAAGTCAAATGGTGCTCCTTCCATTCCGAGCTCTGCCATGCGCCCAAACATTGGTTCCCCCCCACATATGGGGTATCAGCGTACTCAGGACAAATTGGAAAACAACTTTTGTGGTCCAATTTCTCCTGTTACCCTTGGGAAAATAAAAAAATAGTGACTAAAAGATAATTTTTGTGGGAAAAAAATAGGATTTTTTATTTTCATGCCCGGGCATTATAAACTTGTGTGAAGCACTTGGGGGTTCAAAGTGCTCACCAAAGATCTAGATAAGTTCCTTAGGGGTCTAGCTTCCAAAATGGGGTCACTTGTGGGGGGTTTCCACTGTTTAGGCTCATCTGGGGTACTACAAATGGAACATGACCCCCATCAATGTTTGCATTCCAAAACGTTACTGCTTCCTTTCCAAGCCCTGCCGTGCGCACAAACAGTTTCCCCCACCACATATGGGGTATCAGCGTACTCAGGACAAATTGGACAACAACTTTTGGGATCAAATTTTCTTGGGAAAAATCAAAAATTTGGGACTAAAAAATCATTTTTGTGGAAAATTGTTTTTTTTTTTCACACCCAGGCATTATAAACTTTTGTGAAACACTTTGGGGTTCAAAGTGCTCACAACAGATCTAGATATGTTCCTTAGGGGTTTAATTTCCAAAATGGTGTCACTTGTGGGGGTTTCCACTGTTTAGGCACATCAGGGGCTCTTCAAACGCGACATAGCGTCCAATCTCAACTCCAGCCAATTTTAGTTTGAAAAAGTCAAACGGCGCTCCTTCCCTTACGAGCTCTGCCGTGTGCCCAAACAGTGGTTTTCCCCCACATATGGGGTATTGGCGTACTCAGGAGAAATTGCACAACAACTTTATCTGCCCATTTTATCCTTTTACCCTTGTGAAAATAAAAAAAAGTTTGTAAAAGATAATTTTTGTGGCTAAAAAGTTAAATATTCATTTTTTCCTTCCATGTTGCTTCAGCCCCTGTAAAGCACCTGAAGGGTTAATAAACTTCTTGAATGTGGTTTTGAATATCTTGAGGGGTGCAGTTTTTAGAATGGTGTCACTTTTGGGTATTTTCTGCTATATAGACCCCTCAAAGTGACTTCAAATATGAGGTGGTCCCTAAAAAAAAATGGCTTTGTAAATTTTGTTGTAAAAGTGAGAAATCGCTGGTCAACTTTTAACCCTTATAATTTCCTAACATAAAAAAATTTTGGTTCCAAAATTGTGCTGATGTAAAGTAGACCTGTGGGAAATGTTATTTCTTAACTATTTTGTGTGACATATTTCTCTGTTTTAAGGGAAAAAAATTCAAATTTTGAAAATTGCAAAATTTTCAAAATTTTCGCCATATTTGCGTTTTTTTCAAAAATAAACGCAAGTTATATGGAAGAAATTTTACCACTAACGTGAAGTACAATATGTCACGAGAAAACAGTCTCAGAATCGCGAAGATCTGCTGAAGCGTTCCAGAGTTATAACCTCATAAAGAGACAGTGGTCAGAATTGTAAAAATTGGCCCGGTCATTAACGTGCAAACCACCCTTGGGGTGAAGGGGTTAATGGCCTATAATTTCCAGGTTCACTTTTAGAGCCCTTTTTGAATATTGGCACCACATTTGCTACATTTTCAACTAACATCTTTGAAAGGAATTGTCAATTACTAGGACAACCGTTCTCCATGTTTGGCCTAGTTAAAATAAAAAAGCCTATACTCACCTCCTGTGCAAGCACTATCTTAGTAGTGTCGGCACTCACGTTCCTGGGCTCATATGATGTTCTTATGTCATGTGAGCCCTGAGCCCCATCAGCGCTGGAGTCACTGTCCCCACCTCTGGACGTATATGTGATCAACAGGAAGTGAGAGCTGTGGCTCGCCACTCACTTCCTCTTGATTACTTATATGTCCAAAGGTGGGGACAGTGACGCAAGAGCTGATTGAGCGCAAGGCTCACATGACATAACAAACTCACATGAGGCAAGGGAACATGAGTGTCGGTATTGGTAGAATGGCGCAAGCACAGGAGCTGAGTATAGGTGTTTTTATTTTAAAGAGGACAAACATGGGCAATGAGAAGGAGTTGTCCAGTAGTGAACAACTCCTTTAAACTAAGATCTCAGACTAAAAGGCAGGTGTTAAAGGGAATCTGTCACTAGGATTTCACTCTGCTGGAGGAAGCGCTTGGCAGAGAATAGATCTTCAGTCTTATTTGCATATCAGTTCAAACACAAATTTCTCATTAACAGAGGAATAGACTGGCCATGTAAAGGTATTGCATGACTTGTCTTTGAAAAAGTTACATGCACATATAATTTGGGGGTAAAATCTTGCAGACAGATTCCCTTTACACATGCACCAACTATTGGAAACTTTTCATCACCAAGGGAGGTGAGTATTGGATGTATTTGTTTATTAAGGGGGTGCATTATACTATAGAATCAGCCTATGGGCAGAGCAGTATACTAAAGTGCCTGCCTATGGGGGGGTGCATTATACTATACAGTATAGAGTCTGGCTATGGGGGGTGCAGTATACAATATAGAGTCTGCCTATGAGGGTGCATTATAAAACAGAGTATGCCTATAAGGAGTGCATTATACTATATAGAGTCTCACTATGGAGGTTCATTATACAATATATAGAGTCTGCCTATGGGGTGTACATTATACAGTGAGGGCCATTTATATGGATACACTGAAATAAAATGGGAATGGTTGGTGATATAAACTTCCTGTTTGTGGCTCATTAGTATATGGGAGGGGGGAAACTTTTCAGATGGGTGGTGACCATGGTGGCCATTTTGAAGTTGGCCATTTTGGATGCAACTTTATTTTTTTCATGGGAAGAGGGTCATGTGACACATCAAACTTATTGAGAATTTCACAAGAAAAACAATGGTGTGCTTATTTTAAAGTAACTTTATGACCACTTATAAAATGTGAAAATGAATAATTGACCACAGCGCTACTCAAATGTACCTATAAAAGCTGAAATGTGAGTATAAAATCGATAAAAGGAAAGAAAAATGGTAACTCACTATTGGTTGCAGAGTTTCCCAGGAAATAGTGTGATGTTCGTGCTAAAATAGTGAAATGATCAGAGGTTAGTTGGTTTCTAAACAGTATATAACTTGTTTATAGATTTTACCTCGTGTATTTATACTCACTGTTAATACCACCATATGTTTGCACAATAGTGATCCTTGGTCGAAGATGGTAGTTTAGTAAGTAGTGTCTCCCCCTAGACGATGGGTCACAAGTGCAGTGATGCCAAAAAATGAGGCAGAGTGCTGTATGGACAGGTTATGGAATTATGGTATTCTCAGGTCTCATTGGTACTCAGAGCCTCCCTGCAAAGAGTGTGGTAAATTTTATATAACTGTGCAGGGAGTACAGCTGTAAAGGCAAATGAACCGCTGTACTCACTGAATATAAATTGGTTGCAAGGAGAGCTGATTCATGGAGCCTTGGTGTGACTGCTAGTACGGGTATGTGATGGGTTAATACCAAATCAGGGTCGTACTAATGCTTAGAGCAGCTGTAACTGCAGAGGAGACCGCTGTGTAAGACACTGTCACATCCGCTCAAAGGTGGCGAATAGTCGCTGTACTCACTGTGTGTAACTGCAGAGGAGACCGCTGTATAGAGCGCTGTCACACTGATGTCGGTAAACACTCAGCGTGCTCCGGCCGGAAGCAACGCTGAGGTGACGACAGGAAGGGGCGGGACAAGAAGGTGACGTCACCACTTGGTCGCACGTTCATGAAAAATGCAGGAGCTAGGAATAACTGACGCGTTTCCAGGGACTACTATCCCTCTTCATCAGAGTTCTAGCTCCCTGCACTACTTGGCTCCTATATATATACAGAAATGCTACTGAGGGTTCCTTACATGTGCACCTGAGTATAGATGAGTGAATGGAGGCTTTGAGAAAAGGGGAGTAGA
Organism: Oophaga sylvatica; assembly: GCA_033576555.1. Lineage (NCBI taxonomy): Eukaryota > Metazoa > Chordata > Amphibia > Anura > Dendrobatidae > Oophaga > Oophaga sylvatica. Next base: position 31,651,366 of record JARQOD010000001.1, read on the forward strand.
ACTGTGATCAGTGTGCTGGTGGGTTTTTACCTATGTGGTCCTGAACAGTATAAAATACACACCAATATGTGATGAACATTAAGGCCTGCCAGATAGGTATAGAATTGTTAATGATGCATTCTATCTAAAAAAAAAAAAAAATTATATGGTAAAGTTTATTTAATTTAAAACCTCTTTATTTATACGAGCTTAAAATTATGTGACATTTATATTTTAAGAAAAATAAAAATGTATATGAATAAAATAAAGTAAAACACTAAACACCAGTTAGTGTGTGTACAAGGGGATAGGGAAAAAAAAAAAAAAAAAGGGGGGAGAGAGGGGAGAGCATGTGTGCAGATATTAAAACTAATAATAGTCCACAAATGGATTATGGCTGAAACAAGGCCAGTACAGGGTGTATATCCATATGATAATGGGTGTGATTTATATTAATACTCGTACCCTGTATCTGGTCATATAAAATGATTGGTCTTAGTATATGTTTAGTTAAAAGCATATAGCTCAATCTCCTGATTAAGTCCCTTTGGAGCCAGTGTGTCAAGCGTGAAAATCCACCGGACTCAATCCTTGACATACATTTAATATAATCTCCTCCCCTACAATTTTTAGGGACCAGTTCGATGCCACAAAAAGATATGTCTGTGCATCTTTTGTTGTGTTTTTCAAGGAAGTGTCGAGATAAAGGATGGCCCAGAAAACCTTTTTTAATATTAGTTAAATGTTCTTTTATGCGAATTTTGAGGCATCTCTTAGTTCGGCCCACATAGATTTTGTGGCAGGGGCATTTTAGAATGTAGATTACCCCCTTGGATTCACACGTAATTTTTGATTTAATGTTAAACATCATAGTTCCACTGGTATTTGAGAAAGTGGGTTGGGTCTCTGTGCTGCACTTAGTATGTAAACAGCCATAACATCTTTTGCAGAATGAAAAACCAGTATTTCGTGAGATTGATGTTGATCTGATTACGCCGTTATTTAACGGCTTACTTGTGGGGGCAAGGAGGATGCCCAAATTTCGGGCTTTCGTATGAATAAACCTTGGGTGATTTGGTAGGAGGTTGCCAATATATTTATCGCCTTGGAGTATGGACCAGTGTTTTTTAATTATGTTTTTAAATTTCATATGGTTCGAATGAAATTGAGTCACAATCGATAATTGTGCTATTTGTTCCTCAATGGATAACGGAATCACGTTTTCCTTATCCTTATAAATCGTGGTGTCCCTACCAATATTGGGACCTCATATTTCGATGCATGTAGTGCAGATGCATCATATCCTTTTGCTACAAACGTGATAGGGACTTTCGCTGCAATTATATTCAAAAACAATTCTCTAATAATAGCAGCATAAATGACTATGCTCAAACTCAGAGCCTGTTACGATCATTAGAGAAACACCTTATACTTGAAATGAGAGACATGTGGGAGGTAGCCTCACTGGAAAAATACGCCCAGGCAGGCACCGTACCTAAGGGACTTAGGATCTACAAGTCACTTGCAGGTGATTTTGGGGACCCATCAAGTAGAGTGGGATAAATTATTTTCCAATGCCCCTGCCACAAATCTATGTGGGCCGAACTAAGAGATGCCTCAAAATTCGCATAAAAGAACATTTAACTAATATTAAAAAAGGTTTTCTGGGCCATCCTTTATCTTGACACTTCTTTGAAAAACACAACAAAAGATGCACAGACATATCTTTTTGTGGCATCGAACTGGTCCCTAAAAATTGTAGGGGAGGAGATTATATTAAATGTATGTCAAGGATTGAGTCCCGGTGGATTTTCACGCTTGACACACTGGCTCCAAAGGGACTTAATCAGGAGATTGAACTATATGCTTTTAACTAAACATATACTAAGACCAATCATTTTATATGACCAGATACAGGGTACGAGTATTAATATAAATTACACCCATTATCATATGGATATACACCCTGTACTGGAATGTGTTTCAGCCATAATCCATTTGTGGACTATTATTAGTTTTAATATCTGCACACATGCTCTCCCCCTCTCCCCCCCCCCCTTTTTTTTTTTTTTTTTTTTCCTATCCCCTTGTACACACACTAACTGGTGTTTAGTGTTTTACTTTATTTTATTCATATACATTTTTATTTTTCTTAAAATATAAATGTCACATAATTTTAAGCTCGTATAAATAAAGAGGTTTTAAATTAAATAAACTTTACCATATAATTTTTTTTTTTTTTTTTTTAGATAGAATGCATCATTAACAATTCTATACCTATCTGGCAGGCCTTAATGTTCATCACATATTGGTGTGTATTTTATACTGTTCAGGACCACATAGGTAAAAACCCACCAGCACACTGATCACAGGTCTACTCCCCCTTTTCTCAAAGCCTCCATTCACTCATCTATACTCAGGTGCACATGTAAGGAACCCTCAGTAGCATTTCTGTATATATATAGGAGCCAAGTAGTGCAGGGAGCTAGAACTCTGATGAAGAGGGATAGTAGTCCCTGGAAACGCGTCAGTTATTCCTAGCTCCTGCATTTTTCATGAACGTGCGACCAAGTGGTGACGTCACCTTCTTGTCCCGCCCCTTCCTGTCGTCACCTCAGCGTTGCTTCCGGCCGGAGCACGCTGAGTGTTTACCGACATCAGTGTGACAGCGCTCTATACAGCGGTCTCCTCTGCAGTTACACACAGTGAGTACAGCGACTATTCGCCACCTTTGAGCGGATGTGACAGTGCCTTACACAGCGGTCTCCTCTGCAGTTACAGCTGCTCTAAGCATTAGTACGACCCTGATTTGGTATTAACCCATCACATACCCGTACTAGCAGTCACACCAAGGCTCCATGAATCAGCTCTCCTTGCAACCAATTTATATTCAGTGAGTACAGCGGTTCATTTGCCTTTACAGCTGTACTCCCTGCACAGTTATATAAACATTTACCACACTCTTTGCAGGGAGGCTCTGAGTACCAATGAGACCTGAGAATACCATAATTCCATAACCTGTCCATACAGCACTCTGCCTCATTTTTTGGCATCACTGCACTTGTGACCCATCGTCTAGGGGGAGACACTACTTACTAAACTACCATCTTCGACCAAGGATCACTATTGTGCAAACATATGGTGGTATTAACAGTGAGTATAAATACACGAGGTAAAATCCATAAACAAGTTATATACTGTTTAGAAACCAACTAACCTCTGATCATTTCACTATTTTAGCACGAACATCACACTATTTCCTGGGAAACTCTGCAACCAATAGTGAGTTACCATTTTTCTTTCCTTTTATCGATTTTATACTCACATTTCAGCTTTTATAGGTACATTTGAGTAGCGTTGTGGTCAATTATTCATTTTCATTTTGTTAATTCTAGTGGGTTAGCACAGAGCCCACTCCCAAACCACTAGCAGCTCTCAAATTTGCATCTCCTTCCCCCCTCCCCCACCTGTTTTTGCATCTTCTTCTTTTTTTTTTTTTCCCTTTGTGGATCTAGCACTATTCTGTGGGGTGTAGCGCCAGTGTTACTTTCTATACTAACACTTATAAAATGTGTTCAAAGTGCTGCCCATTGCGTTGAATAGTCAATGCAACCCTCTTCTCCCACTCTTGACACACTAATAGCAACACTGCAGAAGAAATGCTAGCGCAGGCTTCCAGTGTCTGTTGTTTCAGATGCTGCACATCTTGCATCTTCACAGCATAGACAATTGCCTTCAGATGACCCCAAAGATAAAAGTCTAATGGGGTTGGATCGGGAGAACTTGGTGGCCATTCAACTGTCCCTTGATGACCAATCCACTTTCCAGGAAACTGTTCATTTAGGAATGCTCGGACCTGACATCCATAATTGATGGTATGGTGTGGTATATAGGGTACAAAGATAGTGGGGCCATTCTTCATCAATGGAAACCTAAATGCCACTGGATATCTGAAATTGCTACATGATGATGTGTTGCCCTTTTTATGCACTGAAGATGGCACGTTCCCTGAGTTTTTCCAGCAAGATGGTACACCACCACATTGTGCGTGTCAGGTCCAAGCATTCCTACAAGGAATCTGACCCCCTTAGACTAGCATTTATTCTGCAGTGTTTCTATCAGTGTGTCGAGAGTATGAGAAGATGGTTGCATTGACCATTCAACACAATGGGCAGCACTTTGAACACATTTTATAAGTGGTCATAAACTTGTAAATAACTCAAGAAAGAATAAAGTTACATTAAAACCATGCACACCATTATTTTTCTTGTGAAACTTCTAATAAGTATGATGTTGGAAAGCACTAAGCCTTGCAGTGCTGGAGTCCTGGGTTCAAATCCCAACTTGGACAACATCTGCAAGGAGTTTGTATGTTCTCACCGTGTTTGCGTGGGTTTCCTCCGGGTACTCCGGTTTCCTCCCACACTCCAAAAAAAACATACTGATAGGGAATCTAGATTGTGAGCCCCATTGGGGACAGTGACGATAATGTGTGCAAAACTGTAAAGCGCTGCGGAATATGTTAGTGCTATATAAAATAAAGATTATTATTATGTGTCACATGACCCTCTTCCCATTGGAAAAAATAAAGTTGGATTCAAAATGGCCGACTTCAAAATGGTCGCCATGGTCACCACCCATCTTGAAAAGTTTTCCCCCTCCCATATACTAATGTGCCACAAACAGGAAGTTGATATCACCAACCATTCCTATTTTATTTAGGTGTATCCATATAAATGGCCCACCCTGTACAATATATAGTCTGTTGTGAATGTTTTAGAAATGAATTCTGAGCAGAAGCTCCCTCTGGTGGTTACAAACAGTACTGAACCATTCAATGAGGATTGGCAATCAGGAATCACAGATTGGCTGGATATAAGGGAGGTTCCCTCCCATCATGGTTGCCGGTGATCAATTGTTCTTGTCTCAATGTTGTTTCCTGGTTCACTTGGAAGCTTGCTGAGTCTTGCCTCTTCTCCTGCTCTCAGATAAGATATTTTCTGTTTTTTGTTTTTGTGCTTGCCATTTGCATATTTCTCTGCATTTCTGTGAGGTTGGCCAGGTTCCCCTCCCCGGGGGGCTTGGTCTCCTCTCGGTTCCTCTGGAGCCACTGTTGTTTGTTCATTTGCCTTTTCCAGTTTTTTCAGTGGCTGCGGCTTAGTTTTGTTACACCAGAGAACTAATTTAGGTGGTAGAGGTCGTGTGATCTCTGGTGTTTTTGCAATTAGTAGCGCTGGCTTTTTTTAGGGTTTTTTTTTAATTGCAGTAAGTATCCATCCTATCCTTTTCTGTCTAGGCAGATTGGGCCCCAGCGTTTGCTCATACTATTTTCTGTCTGTGTCTGTATTTCCTCTTGTCTAACCGCCATTACATGTTTGGGGGCTTCCTATGTTCTTTGGGGATCTGCTCCGGGGCAGATAGCTTTCCTCTTTCTATCTTTAGGTGTAGTTAACCTCTCAGGCTGTGATGAGGCGTCTAGGACCAACGTAGGAACGCTCCACGGCTGCCTTTAGTTGTGGTGGTTAGTCAGGGTACTGCAATCCAGTAGATTCCAACCTCTCTGGTGTATTGCCGTTTTTGCCTGCTCTCCTCAGATGCCAAAACATAACAATAGTCTGTCTATGGGGATTACATGATACTATATAGAGTCTGCCTATTGGGAGTGCATTATACTATAGAGGCCTATGAGGAGTGCATTATACTATATAGAGGCCTATGAGGAGTATATTATGCTATATGGAGGCATATGGGAGAGTGCATTATACTGTATTGGGGACTATCTGGTGCATTATGCTATATGGAAGCTCTCTAGGGGCCATCATACATTGTGGAGATTAAAATGAGGGGGCCATCATACAGTGTAGGAACCATCAAACAGTTTGGCGGATACAAGGGGTCAGTATACTGTGTGGGTGGCACTATACAGTGAGGGGGCATTATACTGTGATTAAGAAAGCATCATACTTGAGCTGGACAGTTGGGGAGTTTTGGGACATTTTTAAATGTAAAGTGGGCACTTAATGTTATAGGGGAACTCAAGTTAATGTGACTTTCAAAGGGGCACACACAGGGCAATATTATTTTCTAGGTTTCTAAGGGGCAAAACGTGGGCATTGTTTTCTAGGGCACTTGCACCCAGCATTACTATATTCTAGAGGGTTGCTTTAGAATTTAGAAGGCACACAGAACCACCCAGTAGGCAGAGTCGGATTAAGAACATGATGGGCCTGGAGCTGAAGGGGCGGGCAAGGGGCGGGGCAAGGGGTGGGGCCAAACACGGCAATTCACAAAGGCCAAAATGTAACGTAAAAGATATAAACAAAGTAAATATATGATACATGCCTAATATAAATACAGTGGATATAGAAAGTCTGTTATGTTATGCTTGCAAATTCCTCAATTGTAGAATCAAGATTAAGCTCATTCAGCAATCTATTTTCAATACATAACAGAGAGAGGGCATTTAAACGCTCCTGGCCCATTCTAGTATATGGTGCAGCATTGAATGTCCCATAGTAATATAGGGCAACATTGAGAGGCCCATTCTAGTATATAGCGCAGCATTGAATGGCCCATAGTATATATAAAGCAGCATTGAGAGCATAAAATCAGCTTGAGGCCATATAGGCAGCATTGCATGGCCCATAGTATATATAGTGCAGCATTGAGAGACCCATTCTAGTATATAGCGCAGCATTGAATGGCCCATAGTATATATAATGCAGCATTGAGAGGCCCATATAGTGCAGCATTGCATGGCCCATAGTATATATAGTGCAGCATTGAGAGGCCCATTTAGTATATATGGCAGCATTGAATGGCCCATAGTAATATAAATGCAGCATTGAAGGCCCATTATATAGTGCAGCATTGCATGGCCCATAGTATATATAGTGCAGCATTGGAGCCATAAGCGCAGCATTGCATGCCATAGTATATAGCGCAGCATTGAATGGCCATAGTATATATAATGCAGCATTGAGAGGCCCATATAGGCAGCATTGCATGGCCCATAGTATATATAGCGCAGCATTGAATGGCCCATATATTAATGCAGCATTGGATGGCCCATCTAGTATTATAGCGCAGCATTGAATGGCCCATAGTATATATAATGCAGCATTGAGAGACCCATATAGCGCAGCATTGCATGGCCCATAGTATATATAGCGCAGCATTGAAGGGCCCATACTATATATAGCGCAGCATTGATGGCCCATAGTATATATACATGCAGCATAAGCATATAGCGCAGCATTGCATGGCCCATAGTATATATAGTGCAGCATTGAGGATGGCCCATCTAGTATATAGCGCAGCATTGAATGGCCCATAGTATATATAATGCAGCATTGAGAGCCCATATAGCGCAGCATTGAATGGCCCATAGTATATATAGCGCAGCATTGAATGGCCCATAGTATATATAATGCAGCATTGAGAGGCCATATAGCGCAGCATTGCATGGCCATAGTATATATAGGCAGCATTGAGGCCCATTAATAGCCAGCATTGAATGGCCAGTTAATAGCAGCATTGAGAGCCATATTAGCGCAGCATTGATGGCCATAGTTATATAGGCACATTGAGAGGCCATTATATATAGGCGCATTGAAGGCCATAGTATTAGCAGCATTGAGGCCCATATAGCGCAGCATTGCATGGCCCATAGTATTATAGGCAGCATTGAGGCCCTATATATGCGCGCATTGATGGCCCATATATATATAGCGCATTGAGAGCATTTAGTATATAGGCAGCATTGATGGCCATAGTATATATAGGCAGCATTGAGAGCCATTTAGCCAGCATTGAATGGCCATAGTATATATAGCGCAGCATTGAGGCCATAGTATATAAGCAGCATTGAGAGACCATATAGCAGCATTGAAGGCCATTATAAGCGCAGCATTGAAGGCCATAGTATATATAATGCAGCATTGAGAGCCATATAGCGCAGCATTGCATGGCCATAGTATATATAGGCAGCATTGAAGGCCCATTAGTAATATAGCGCAGCATTGAATGGCCCATAGTATATATAATGCAGCATTGAGAGACCATATAGCGCAGCATTGCATGGCCCATAGTATATATAGGCAGCATTGAATGGCCCATTTATTATAGCGCAGCATTGAATGGCCATAGTATATATAGGGCACATTGAGGCCCATATAAGCGCAGCATGATGGCCCATAGTTATATAGCGACCAGCATGATGGCCCATAGTATATATAGCGCAGCATTGATGGCCATAGTATATAATGCAGCATTGAGAGGCCCATGTATATAGCGCAGCATTGCAGGCCATAGTATATATAGGCAGCATTGATGGCCCTAGATATATGCGCAGCATTGCATGGCCCATAGTATATATAGCAGCATTGAGGCCATTATAGGCAGCATTGACAGAATTAAGCGATGAAGGCAGTTAGCGCAGCATTGATGCCATGAAGCCATGAGGCCCTATTAATTAGCATTTATATATGCAGCATGAGCCATAGGCAGCATGATGCCTAGTTATTAGGCAGCCTTATGCATAGTTAGCGCATGAGGCCATATTATAGAGATGAGGCCCATTGGCATTAGGCTAATTAGGCAGCAGGCCCATTTTATAGCGCATGAGGCCCAATAGCGAGCCGCCATAGCTATATATAGCAGCATTGATGGCCATGTATATATAGAGATGAGCCTTATAGGCGCATTGAGGCCATAGATATATGGCCATAGGCATTTATATGCAGCTTGAGGCCATAGTATATATATGCAGCATGGAGCCCAGATTATGCATAGATATATAGGCGCATGAAGGCCTAGTATATAGGCAGCATGAAGGCCCATTAAAAAGCAGCATGAAGACATATGGCAGTTGCATGCCATGTATTATAGCAGATTGAAGGCCATGTATATAGGCAGCATTGAAGGCCCTAGTATTATGCAGCATTGAGGCCATATAGCAGCTAGCATTGCATGAGGCCATAGTATATATAGGCAGCATTGAATGGCCCATAGTATATATAAGCAGCATTGAGAGCCCATATAGCTAGCCAGTAATTAGCGCAGCTTGAGGCCTTATTATGCGCATTGAAGCCATGTAATATAGCACATGAGGCCTTTAGTATATATAGCGCATTGATGGCCATAGTATATATAGCGCAGCATGATGGCCCATAGATATATAATGCAGCATGAGAGACCATATAGGCAGCATTGCTGGCCCATGTATATTAGGCGAGCCATTGTTTTGCCATAGATATAGCGCAGCATTGAGGCCCATAGTATATATAGCAGCATTGAATGGCCATTTTTAATGCGATAGAGCCATAGCAATTGCATGGCCCATGTATATATGCGCAGCATGAGGCCCTATTATGCAGCATTGAGCCATATAGGCAGCATTGATGCCTAGATATATAGCGCAGCATTGATGGCCCATAGTATATGATAGCCAAGCATGAATGGCCCATAGTATATATGGCCGCATTGCATGGCCATAGTATATATAGCGCAGCATTGAATGGCCCATAGTATATATAATGCAGCATTGAGAGACCCATATAGCGCAGCATTGCATGGCCCATAGTATATATAGCGCAGCATTGAATGGCCCAAGTTATAGCGCAGCATGATGCCCATAGTATATATAGCGCAGCATTGAATGGCCCATAGTATATATATGCACATGAGAGCCCATTGCAGCAGCAGCATTGCATGAGGCCCATTCTAGTATATAGCGCAGCATTGAATGGCCCATAGTATATATAGGCAACATTAGAGGCCCATTCTAGTATATAGCGTAGCATTGAATGGCCCATAGTATATATAATGCAGCATTGAGAGACCCATATAGGCAGCATTGCATGGCCCATAGTATATATAGCGCAGCATTGCATGGCCCATAGTATATATAATGCAGCATTGAGAGGCCCATATAGCGCAGCATTGCATGGCCCATAGTATATATAGGGCAACATTGAGAGGCCCATTCTAGTATATAGCGCAGCATTGAATGGCCCATAGTATATATAGCGCAGCATTGAGAGGCCCATTCTAGTATATATAGCGCAGCATTGAATGGCCCATAGTATATATAGCGCAGCATTGAATGGCCCATTCTAGTATATATAATGCAGCATTGAGAGGCCCATATAGCGCAGCATTGAATGGCCCATAGTATATATAATGCAGCATTGAGAGACCCATATAGCGCAGCATTGCATGGCCCATAGTATATATAGGGCAACATTGAGAGGCCCATTCTAGTATATAGCGCAGCATTGAATGGCCCATAGTATATATAGCGCAGCATTGAGAGGCCCATTCTAGTATATATAGCGCAGCATTGAATGGCCCATAGTATTATAGCGCAGCATTGAGAGGCCCATTCTAGTATATATAATGCAGCATTGAGAGGCCCATATAGCGCAGCATTGCATGGCCCATAGTATATATAGGGCAGCATTGAGAGGCCCATATAGCGCAGCATTGAATGGCCCATAGTATATATAGGGCAGCATTGAGAGGCCCATTCTAGTATATAGCACAGCATTGAATGGCCCATAGTATATATAGGGCAGCATTGAGAGGGCCTCTCAATGCTGCCCTATATATACTATGGGCCATTCAATGCTACTGATGGAATTTGTCAGAAACCACACACTTTACAACACAAACCTGTGCAGAGACTTCAGGATTCTCCATCTGCTTTCACTGTAATATGGCTGGGATTCTTGTAACAGCACACACACCGCTGCCTGCCTGTCTCTACCTCTCTCCTCCAGACAGGGACCGTCACTACAACACACTGAACACAGGGCAGGATGCCAATAGGCAAAGATGAAGAAGACAGTGCATGTATGAGGACAAGTGAAAGGTGAGCTGTGACTGGCTGCTCTGTGGTCACATGTTCTGCCTTCATTTACATCCTGCTTCTGTATTGGGTGAATGAGATAACACTGTGCTGCTGCCGACTCCTCTCCTACAGTACTTTCAGCAGCAGCTTTCCTCTCTCCCCCTCCAGCACACAGTCTCTCCTGGCTCCTCACCTCCCCCTCCACCACCAGGCTGACGTCCGCAGCACAGGGAAGGGAGGAGAGCAGAGAGCAGACGCGGATGGGCCTATCTCTAACAAGGGGCCTGGAGCTGCAGCTCCATCAGCCCCTACATTAATCCGGCCCTGCCAGTAGGTGCCGTAACACGGACACATACGGCAGCAGTGGCTCAGTATTGGGATATCAGCATGATGAGGAGGTTGTGCAGGTCAGGAATAGTCCCATTGATGACAGTGCTGAAAATATGAGATATGAAATGTATCTTTGTTGTATTCTCTGCAGCCAAGTCATGGCTGGAAGAACTTGTCATGTCAGTCTGGACCAGATGGAAAAGACGTGAAAAGTGAAGGATTCCATCAGAAAGAACATCAGCTGTGAGTCACTAAATGTAACTGTGCAGTAATCTCTTATATGTTCTGTAGGACTGATATCTACCACTGACCATATGGCAGTAATATCAATGTTGGTCTTTGTATAGAGATTATTTTCAGTAACAGCCCGGTCATCTGCTGAGGTTCTCCTCCACTATTAGTGTGCGTCACGCAGTTTTAATCAAGGTTACCTGGTTAGGGGCCCACTCAGAAGTTTCCCACCTCCTGAAACAAAACTCTAGCTACGCCTCTGGTTGTCCACAAGTGTTATTTTCAAATGTGGACAATCTCATTGCAAAACCAGCAAGCACTCTCAAAAAATTTTTTTTTCAAGCTTAGATGTTACAAAAACATTCAAAATAAAGAATTTCCTCAACTGCAATTCCTAATTTGTGGTTTATAATATAGAATGTCGCATCTGTAACTTAAAGTATGTCGGTTTTGCAATAAGAAAACTAAACAAACAGGATAAGGAAACATTTATATGACCTCGAACAATCCACAAACCGTAATATTTCAAACATTTCCAATCATTTCATCAAATCACATAAAAGACAAGCCACAGACTTTCTATTTCTAGTGCATGCGACTGAACATCTCCCTCCCTAAACATATACGCGGCATCAGAAAAAAAACGCTGCTTAATAGAGAAGCTTTCTGGATTTATTTACTCAACACACGGGTCCCTGCAGGACATAATTTGAAACGGGAATATTTGCATTATTGATCAAACTAAATATGCATGTATTAACCCCTTAGTGACAGAGCCAATTTGCAGCTTAATGACCAGTCCAATTTTTACAATTCTGACCACTGTCACTTTATGGGGATATAACTCTGGAATGCTTTAATGAATTCCGCTGATTCTGAGAATGTGTTTTCGTGACATATTGTACTTCACGTTAGTGGTAAATTTTTCTTGATATGACTTGCGTTTATTTATGAAAAAAATTGAAATATGGCGAAAATTTTGAAAATGTAGCAATTTTAAAACTTTGCATTTTATGTCCTTAAATCAGAAAGATATGTCACACAAATTTCTTAATAAATAACATTTTCCACATATCTACTTTACATCAGCACAATTTTGGAAGCAAAATTTTTTTTTTGTTAGGAAGTTAGAAGGGTTAAAAGTTGACCAGCGATATCAAATTTTTACAACCCCATTTTATTTTTTTTTAGGGACCACAACACATTTGAAGTCACTTTGAGGGGTCTATATGATAGGAAATACTCAAAAGTGACACCATTCTAACCCTTTACATGCTTCACAGGAACTGAAGCAATGTGGAAGGAAAAAATTTACATTTAATTTTTTTTGCAAAAATTAACTTCAGAACCAAATTTTTTTATTTTCAAAAGTGTTAAAAGAGAAAATCAACGACAAAATTTGTTGTGCAATTTCTCCTGAATATGCCGATACCTCATATGTGGGGGTAAACCACTTTTTGGGCACACGGCAGAGGTCGCAAGGGAAGGAGCTCCGTTTGACTTTTTCAATGCAGAATTGGCTGGATGCCATGTCACATTTGGAGAGCCCCTGATGTGCCTAAACAGTGGAAACCCCAACAAGTGACCCCTTCTTGGAAACTAGACCCCCTAAGGAACTTATCTAGATGTGTGGTGAGCACTTTGAACCTCCAGTGCTTTTCAGAAGTTTATAAACGCAGAGCTGTGAAAATAAAAAATCATTTTTTTCCTCAAAAATGATTTTTTAGCCCACTATTTTTTATTTTCCCAAGGGTAACAGGAAAAATTAGAACTCCAAAATTGGTGTGCAAATTGTGCTGAGTACGCTGATCCTTCATATGTTGGGGTAAACCACTGTTTGGGCGCACGGCAGGGCTCGGAAGTGAGGGAGCACCATTTGACTTTTTGAACGCAAAAAGTCGCCATGTCGTGCTTGCAGACCACCTGATATGCCTAAATAGTGGAAACCCCTCAATTCTACATCCAACATTAACCCCAACATACCCCTAACACTAATCCCGACCCTAACCCTAATCCCAACCCTAACCATAATCCTAACCCTAATCCCAACCTTAACCCTAATTCCAACCCTAACCCTAATTCCAACCCTAATTCTAACCATAACCCTAATTTTAACCCTAACCCTAATTCTAACCCTAACCTTAATTCCAACCCTAACCCTAATTCTAACCCTAACCCTACTGAAAAAATGAAAATAAATATATTTTCTTTATTTCATTATGTGTCCCTAACTAAGGGGGTGATAAAGGAGGGGGTTATTTACTTTTTTTTATTTTGATCACTGTTAAAGGGTTTATTATAGTGATCAAAATGTACCTTCAATGAATAAATGAATCTGCCGGCCGGCAGATTCGGCGGGCGCACTGCATGTGGCCGCCATTTTCTTCCAAGTTGGCGGTGCCCACCGGAGGAGGCAGGAGGTACCGGGGGGGATCGGGGAGAGAAAGTTAAAGCAGAATCGATGCTTTTTTTTTTGCGGTCGCCGTTAATACAGTTAATAACGGCGATCGCAAAAGCGGGGTCGGTAAAAACCGACCCGAATCATGTTCTCTGCAGTCTCGGCTACCCCCGGCAGCCGAGACCCGGAGAAAAACCGACTCTGGAGGGCGCTATATACTTTTTCTGTTGTTTAAGTACCCTTAACTACCGCCATTAAAAGGCGTATTGGCGGTCGTTAAGGGATTAAACTCCTTTCTTCAGCTTATGACAAATGTACCATGAAAAAAAAGGCAAACACTCAGCAAAACTTTTTTTTTTAATGTTGCTTCTTTACTTTCAAGAGAGCAGGTTTTGCCTGTGGGAAAAAAATGCAGCATAAACGCAATGTGTGAACATAGCCTAAGTCGGGAAATAATGGAGGAATGCAAGCTCTGTCTAACTTATTACTTAAAGAGTTTCTTGTGATCCAAATAGAAAAACAAAGAAAAAATATGAAAAACAAAACATAAAAGCTTATAAAGATAAAATCGCCTGAACTTCTTTTTGCCTGCATTGTATATTTATGGCTCTTTATAGGTGTAATTTGAAGCACTTGAAAAACTTGTAGCAACACCCCCTCACTATGCAATTTATAATAGTGGTGTCAGCACCACGGTCCAGGAGTGTCTACTATTTTTAAAACCTCATGCCTACACTCTATGAGGGTTTTTTTTAATTTATTCTGTAGCAAAGTTTGTATTAATACATTTTTTGATTCTCCAAGTCTGCAGTTATTCAGTGAACGGCACAATTTCATCTGTTTTTCAAATTAAGATATCTCTTGCGAGCTACTGTGCAGATCGAGTGTTACATTACAGTTGTGCTAAAGGCAGGTGAATTACTAAGAATCACTAATGAAACTGTCAATAAGTTAAGTTGAGCAAAACAAATCAAAAGCAACTTGTGAAAAATAAAAATCTGATTTACTTTTTCTTATATTATTATTTAGAGCAGAAAAATATATGCAGTTTATATAAAATTGAATACAGAAATAAAGGAAATATTTATCTTTTAATTACAGGTGAATTGCTGAAAAACATCAAAGGGAATCTGTCAGTAGAATCAACTCTTTTAACCTGTCTATGTGGGCATTAAAGTCATAGAAAGTTGAATAAAATGATACCTTTATAGCTGTAATTCTTTGTCTTATTCCTGAGAAATCCACATTTTTCTTAAAATGTAAATGAACTGTTAAGATTTATGGGCTGGACATAGATCTCCCTAAGAATCTGCCTCCAGAGCTTATTTCAAACAAATGGGGGCGTTACCAGTGTGAGATGTGTAGATCAGGAGAGCAGACTGTCACAATGTCTCACATTGGTAATGCCTACTTTTCGAAAAAGCTCTGCAGGCAGATTCTCAGGGAGATCTATGTCTGGCGCATAGATCTTAACAGCTCTTTAACAAATATGAAAAACGTGTATTTCTCTGGAATAAGACATCGGCTCTCAGATGTCAAGGTATCATTTTATTAAGCTTACCATGACCTGTGTGCCCATATAGACAGCTTAGGCTACTTTCATACATCAGTTTTTTGCCATCAGGCGCGATCCGGCAGTTTTTGAAAAAAACTGATCCGTTTTTTTTTTCATTGACATGCATTAGCGCCGGATCGCGCCGCATGTCATTGCATTTAGTCCGTTCTCTGCCGGATCCGTCATAGATTTTAATTCCGGCGACCGGACAGGATGCATCATGTAACGTTTTTTTTTTCTGCTGGAAACGCCTGACAGCGCCTGAAGCGGCGCGTCAGGCTAGGTCATACAATACAGGTCCATGGGAGCCGGATCAGGACTGATCCGGCCACCAGACTCCGTTTTCTTCATGTACTCCTGCCTGGAAGCCGAACCAAGGTCTCTCTCTCTCCTCCGTGCCGGACATGCGTACAATACATTTTCCAGGTTCTAAAGTTCACGACGGATCCGGCACATCAGTTTTTTCCAATCTAAGCCGGATCCGTCTTTTTAGCAATTGGACGGATTGTGCCTGATTGCAAAAAAACTGATGTATGAAAGAGGACTTAGAAGGATGTTATTCACTAACAGAACTTATACAAATAACTTTAGACTAAAGAATTAAAATAAAAAAGTTTTGTGAATTCTCAAGTGCTTTACTGTGACTATTTCATTAATACATTGCTTAAAAAAATAGTCATCTCTTTGTATCTCCTAGCCTCAGTGTTTGTGTCTGGCAGCTTCATCTACATGGACTATGATGATATTGATGTCTACTAGAAGTGTCAGCACTATTTTAGAAAAGCCGTACATTGTTGGCCTTGTGTGATTTTAGGTGATGCATACCTTTTAGGTAGGTGACATACCTTTCTAAATATATTTGCCCTAGGCAGAGAATGTCTGAATATGACTGTTCAGTAGTCAAAATTCTATAGTGTGGGTCCAGGTTTTAAATATTGCCTTATTCCATTTTGACCCTATGGAAAAGCAAAAGTCTGAAAATCATGACATCATACAGTGCAGACCAAAAATTTGGACACACCTTCTCATTTAAAGATTTTTTCTGTATTTTCATGACTATGAAAATTGTACATTCACACTGAAGGCATCAAAGCTATGAATTAACACATGTGGAATTATATACTTAACAAAAAAGTGTGTAACAACTGAAATTATGTGTTATATTCTAGGTTCTTCAAAGTAGCCACCTTTTGCTTTGATGACTGCTTTGCACACTCTTGGCATTCTCTTGATGAGCTTCAAGAGGTAGTCAACGGGAATGTTTTTCACTTCACAGGTGTGCCCTGTCAGGTTTAATAAGTGGGATTTCTGGCCTTATAAATGGGGTTGAGACCATCAGTTGTGTAGAAGTCTGGTGGATACACAGCTGATAGTCCTACTGAATAGACTGTTAGAATTTGTATTATGGCAAGAAAAAAAGCAGCTAAGTAAAGAAAAACAAGTGGCCATCATTAATTTAAGCAATGAAGGTCAGTCAGTCCGAAAAATTGGGAAAACTTTGAAAGTGTCCCCAAGTGCAGTTGCAAAAACCATCAAGCTCTACAAAGAAACTGGCTCACATGAGGACTGCCCCAGGAAAGGAAGACCAAGAGTCACCTCTGCCTCTGAGGATAAGTTTATCCGAGTCACAAGCCTCAGAAATCGCAGGTTTACAGCAGCTCAGATTAGAGACCAGGTCAATGCCACACAGAGTTCTAGCAGCAGACACATCTCTACAACTGTTAAGAGGAGACTTTGTGCAGCAGGCCTTCATGGTAAAATAGCTGCTAGGAAACCACTGCTAAGGACAGGCAACAAGCAGAAGAGACTTGTTTGGGCTAAAGAACACAAGGAATGGACATTAGACCAGTGGAAATCTGTGCTTTGGTCTGATGAGTCCAAATTTGAGATCTTTGGTTCCAACCACCTTGTCTTTGTGCGACGCAGAAAAGATGAACGGATGGACTCTACATGCCTGGTTCCCACTGTGAAGCAAGGAGGAGGAGGTGTGATGGTGTGGGGGTGCTTTGCTGGTGACACTGTTGGGGATTTATTCAAAATTGAAGGCATACTGAACCAGCATGGCTACCACAGCATTTTGCAGCGGCATGCTATTCCATCCGGTTTGCGTTTAGTTGGACCATCATTTATTTTTCAACAGGACAATGACCCCAAACACACCTCCAGGCTGTGTAAGGGCTATTTGACCAAGAAGGAGAGTGATGGGGTGCTACGCCAGATGACTTGGCCTCCACAGTCACCAGACCTGAACCCAATCGAGATGGTTTGGGATGAGCTGGACCGCAGAGTGAAGTCAAAAGGGCCAACAAGTGCTAAGCATCTCTGGGAACTCCTTCAAGATTGTTGGAAGGCCATTTACGGTGACTACATCTTGAAGCTCATCAAGAGAATGCCAAGAGTGTGCAAAGCAGTCATCAAAGCAAAAGGTGGCTACTTTGAAGAACCTAGAATATAAGACATATTTTCAGTTGTTACACACTTTTTTGTTAAGTATATAATTCCACATGTGTTAATTCATAGTTTTGATGCCTTCTGTGTGAATGTACAATTTTCATAGTCATGAAAATACAGAAAAATCTTTAAATGAGGTGTGTCCAAACTTTTTGTCTGTACTGTATTTTGCCAAGACACAATAGGAAGAAAAAGGGTTTTGAGCTGAATATAGATATTTGGCTTTCGCATTGTATCTAAAACAACTGCCACGTCAGAATGTCGCTTTAGATATATCTATCTATATATACACTGCTCAAAAAAATAAAGGGAACACTCAAATAACACATCCTATATCTAAATGAATGAAGAGTCACGAGGAGAGGATTTGCATATTCCCAGTGCCTTCTGGGATAATTGAAGAGTCTCCGCGAGCTCAAGAAACACTGGAGTTTGGCCGTTGCATCTGAAAGGAGGACAGCGGTAAATTTTGACATATATTTTACTGCTTTGATATCTCTTGAACTATATGAACATGGAAGAGGCCAGAAGCCATTTGGTGAGCTGCATTTCTTCCTACATGTTCACAGACTTACCAGTGGAAAAGCCAAACTTCACATGCCAGAAATGCAAGCTTGTGTCCCTGTTGGAGGAAAAGTTGCAAAATCTAGAAGAGAGGTTATCTACATTGAAAATCATTAAGAAAGGTAAAGAGTTCTTAGACAGAGCAGAATTATCTCTTCATGTTAAAGAAAGAGAAAAAAATTCGTAGTGCACCTGAAGAAACAGCGGAATGGAAGCCTGTGCCCCAGAGAAGCAGGAGGATCGGGAGGCAGTCAGCACCCATACTGCTCAGGAACCAGTAACAGGCTCTCAACCAGGAGAACGATGAAGAAATACATCAGGATAAGACTCTGCCCACAAACAACAACCTTGTACATATTCAGAGTCCTCCTGAGTGGAGAAAGAAAAATGTTTTGAAGAAGAAACGGAAAGTTGTGGTCATGGGAGATTCCATGTTGAGAGGCCGCTATCTGCAGACCGGATTTAACCTCAAGAGAAATGTGCTGTCTTCCAGGTGCAAAAATTAAAGATGTGTCTGACAGGATATGAGGACTCTTCAAAACTACAGATGACTACCCATTCCTGCTAATACATGTGGGGACAAATGACACCGCTAGAAACGACCTGGAAACCATCTGCAGTGACTTTGAAAACTTAGGTAAGAAAGTGAAAGAACTGGGAGTGCAGGTGGTCTTCTCTTCCAACCTCCCAGTGGATGGCCATGGAACAAGGAGGTGGAATAAGATTTGCAGGTGAACAACTGGCTACGTCGATGGTGCCTTCAGCAAGGATTTGGAATTCTGGATTACAGAGTGAATTACCTATACAATGGACTACTTGCTAGAGATGGGGTGCACCTTATGAAGACTGGAAAACATATATTTGGAAGTCGCCTTGCTACACTCATCAGGAGAGCTAGAACAATGTGGGAAGGGAAGCAAAATGCCAGAAAAAGCCATACACCTGAAAAATACTATTGAGAATTCTGCTAATAGAAGTGAAAGGGAAGAAGAAAAATCAAAAAAATTTAAATAACAAAAATAGTGAAGAAAGAGAAACCAATCATAAACTAAAATGTTTCTATTCGAATGCACAAAGCATGGGCAACAAACAAGGAGAATTGGAACGCAGGAAAAGAAATATGATGTCATTGGAATCACGGAGACTTGGTGGGACAATACACATGATTGGAATACAAGGCTAGAAGGATACAACTTATTTGCAAGAAACAGACTTGATAAACGAGGAGGAGGTGTCGCATTGTATGTTAGAAAAGCGTACATCTGCACAGAGATGGAAGCTTCAGAGACTAGGAGTTCTGTGGAAACTGTTTGGGTAAGAATACAAGGACAGAACAATGGAAAGGATACCATTGTAGGCATTTACTACAGGACGCCTGTGCAAGCTGAAGATATGGATGAACTTTTTATGCATCAATGGCCAAGTTCTCCAAAAAATATGACATAGTGGTCATGGGAGATTTCAACTATCCAGACATTTGTTGGGAATCTCTCTCAGGCAAAACTAACAGGTCAAGGAAATTCTTATAATCTCTTGCTGACAACTTTATCTTCCAAAAGGTAGGGGAGAAAACAAGGGGATCTGCTACTTTGGATCTAATCCTTATAAACAGGGAGGAAATGGTTGAGGAGGTAAGAGTGGCTGGGACCCTAGGAGGTAGCAACCATGCTATTTTAGAATTTTGGATAACTAGAGGAGGAAGACCTGTGAAGACTCAGATGTCAAGGTTAGATTTCAGAAAGTCAAATTTCAAGGGATTCAGAAAGAGAATTTGAGGGATCCAATGGCTGGATATCCTTAAGGACAAAAAAGTCCAGGAAGGATGGGAAATCTTGAAAAATGAGATTCTCAAAGCACAATTGTTAACAATTCTGAAAAGAGGGAAGAATAGGAAGCATTTAAGGAAACCAGGATGGCTGAACACAGAACTTAAACACATGCTAAAAAGAAAGAAAGACATGTTTATCAAATGGAAAGAGGGAGGAATATCTAAAGAAGAATATAATGCTGTCTGCAGAACCTGCAGGGCACAAATCAGATTATCTAAAGCTGACTGTTATGTTTAGGTAGCTGAGGAGAAATAGTAAAAACGGTAATACACCAGAGAGGCTGGAACCTATTGAATTGCAGTAACCTGAACTAACCACACAACTAGAGGTAGCCGTGGAGCGTTCCTACGTTGATCCTAGATGCCTCGTCACAGCCTGAGAGATAACTACACCTAAAGGCAGAAAGATGAAAGCTATCTGCCCCGGAGCAGATCCCCAAAGAAAATAGGAAGCCCCCAAACATGTAATGGCGGTTATACAAGAAGAAAGCACGGACACAGACAGAAAATAGAATGAGCAAACACTGGGGCCCAATCTTTCTAGACAGAAAAGTACAGGAAAGAATTCTGACTGCAATCCAATAAAAACCCTAAAAAATACCAACACTTCTGATTGCCAAAAACCTGAGATCACACGATCTCAACCACCTAAATCAGATCTCTGGTGTAACAAAACCAAGCCGCAGCCACTGAAAAAACAGGAAAAAGCAAATGAACAAATAACAGTGGCTACAGATAAACTGAGAGGAGCACAGGCCCCAGGAGGGGATCGGGCTGAACTCCAAAAGTGCAGAAAACTATGCAAAAAGCAAGCACAAAAAGAAAAGCAAAAATATCTTATCTGAAAGAAGCAGACGCAGGCAAGACTCCAGCAAACTTCCAAATGAACCAGGAATCACAATTGAGACAAGAACAATTAATCACCGGCAACCATCATGGGAGGGAACCTCCTTTATATCAGTCCAGTCAGTGATCCCAGATTGCCATTCCTCACTGGAATGTTCAGTAATGTCTGCAACCACCAGAGGGAGCCTCTGCTCAGAAACCATCTCTAGCACATTCACAACAGGTGACAATAAGTTAAGGCTTGCAAGAGACGTCAAAAGCAACAAAAAAGGATTTTGGGGATATGTCAAAAGTAAAAGAAAAGTCAAAGATGCTATATGATTTTTGCAGGATGAAAATGATGAAATGATAAGACAGGATGTTGAGAAGGTCAAACTTTTAAATTCCTATTTTGCATCTGTTTTCTCTCAGAAAGAAAATGTAACATCAACTAATCTTCACTGTCCAATTAAGAGAATAGAAGAATCCAGGATATCTATAAACAGAAAAATAGTAAGGAAACACTTAACTAACCAAAATGAATTCAAGTCTCCTGGTCCAGATGAATTACACCCCAGAGTACTGAAGGAGATAGCAGACGAAATTCTTGAACCACTCTCCATAATTTTTGAAAATTCTTGGAGAACAGGAGAAGTCCCAGAAGACTGGAGAAGAGCAAATGTTACTATCCTCAAAAAGGGGAAGAATGTGGACCCAGGGAACTATAGGCTGGTGAGTCTGACTTCTATACCAGGAAAGATCTTTGAACAAATTATTAAACAACATGTATGTAAATACCTGGATAAGAATGAAGTGATTAAACAGAGTCAGCATGGGTTTGTAACTAATAAGTCATGTCAGACTAACTTAATTTCCTTTTATGACAGAATCACTGACTGGGTGGATCAGGGAAAAGCTGTAGATATAGTATATCTTGACTTAAGCAAAGCATTTGACAAAGTATCTTACACAATCCTTATTGAAAAAATGACTTAGTATGGAATGGACAAGGCAACTCTTAGGTGGATTCATAACTGGCTTAGTGATCGGTCCCAAAGAGTGGTCGTAAATGGCTGCACATCCAGTTGGAAGAATGTCTCAAGTGGTGTACCACAGGCTCTGTCCTGGGCCCTGTATTGTTCAACATCTTTATCAATGATTTAGATGAAGGAATTGAGGGTAAGCTGATTAAATTTGCTGATGACACAAAGCTTGGAGGGATAGCTAATACTAGAGAAGAGAGAGAGGATTTAAAAAGATATAAATAAGCTGGAGCAGTGGGCAGCAACTAACAGAATGTAATGTATGTAGTACAGTTCATATAGCGTCTTGTGCTTGGGTGCGATGAAAACACAGGAGTCACAGGTTTGATATAGAAAAGTCCTGTATTACTTCATACAAGTTGGCAGAAATAGTCACACAGTTTGCAGACACAGAAACAGGAGACACAGCAGGCCAGAGTAATCCAAGCTCAGCAATCACTCTCCAATACAGATTCAGGATCTTCTTCTCTGTTACCGTAAGTCCATGCAAACGTGGGTCTTTCAAAGAGCAGGGTTCAGAGTCCACAAGTGCTTCAGAGTTCCTCAGTAGGAATAGCTGGAGTACAAGGTCCAAGGCTTACAGGAGTCAAGTCACAGGTTCACTGCAGGCTAGATTCTGAAGCACTGATTGCTCAGCTGTGGCTGCTTAAGAAGCAAAGGAGAGAATCAGGGCGGGAACATGCAAGCTGGAAACTCCATTTTGACTGAGGGCAAGATAGCTGCAGCAAGACAGAAAGTAAAATGGCTGACGAACAAACTGAGTTTCAGGAATATATACATAGAACCTTACATTACTCCCCCCTTAAGGACAACCTCCGGATGACCTCAGACCAGGCTTGTGTGGGTACCTCTGATGAAACTGATGGAGCAAGCGAGGAGCATTAACGTTATTGACCGGTTCCCATGAGTTGTCCTCCACTGGGTAGCCCTGCCATTTAATCAGATATTGTAATTGATTTCTATACAACCTGGAATCTAAAATCCTTTCCACCACAAATTCTTCCTGACCATCGACTAGCACTGGGTCAGGGCAAGGAGAGGAACGTCCAGGAAACGTATTGGGTGTCGCAGCCTTTAGTAGGGATACATGAAAGACAGGGTGGATTCTCATAGTTCTGGGCAGTTGAAGACGACAAGCAACGGCACTTATAATTTTACTGATTTTATAGGGTCCAATGTACTTATGTCCCAACTTAGACGATGGAATCCTTAACTTAAGATTTCTGGTTGACAGCCAGACCAAATCTCCTACCTTGAAAGCTGGTGCAGGTTTACGAAATTTATCTGCTGCTTTCTTGTACCTTTCTTGAGCCGATTCCAGATTTTCCTTTAGAAGATCCATATTCTTCTGTAAAGACGTGATTCTTTCAGCCACTGCTGGTAAAGGCGTTTCTATGGGAAATCGTGGTAGAATGTTAGGATGATAACCTAGATTAGAGTAAAAAGGAGACTGTTTAGTGGAGGCACTCTGAGAGTTGTTATACGAGAACTCAGCTAATGGAAGTAGATCCACCCAATCATCCTGTAGGTGGCAGATAAAGCAGCGGAGATACTGCTCCAGGGTTTGATTGGTTCGTTCGGTCTGTCCATTAGTCTGGGGATGAAAAGCAGAAGAAAGGTTTACTTTAATGTCCAATGCTGCACAGAAATTTTGCCAAAACCTAGAAGTGAATTGCACCCCTCGATCCGAAATAACCTCATCCGGTACTCCATGTAAGCGAAACACATCTTTAATCATCAAATCTGATGTCTGTTTTGCAGTGGGTAAGCCGACACAAGGGATAAAATGAGCTGCCTTTGTTAGACGGTCAACCACCACTAGAATGGTGTTCTTCCCCTGAGAGGTTGGTAACTCCACAATGAAGTCCATAGAAATGGATCCCCAAGGGCGGGACGGGGGGGAAGAGGCTGTAACAGACCAGTTGGTGAGGAGCGAGGTGTTTTGCATCTTGCACAGACCTCACATGAAGTGACATAATTCAAAACATCCTTCCTGCAAGTGGGCCACCAAAAGAAACGAGAAAGAAATTCCTGTGTCTTTAGAATTCCTCTATGCCCAGCTATCTTGGAATCGTGAATGAGTTGCAATACTCTTAATCTGACTGTTTCAGGAATATACAGACGTTGTCCCTGAATCCACACACCATTCTTAAAGACAAGACTTACGTCCCTTGGGGGTTGTGCCAAAAAGGAATCCGCATGGTATGCTTCCTTGATGTCCTTAAGTAGGTCTTGATTATGAATTACTCCTAGGAATCTAGAGTCAGGAAGAATAGTCTTAGGAGGAGTAATTGGACGTGTCTCTGCTGAGTAAATCCTAGAGAGTGCATCAGCCTTTCCATTGCGCGATCCTGGTCTATAAGAGATGATAAAATTAAATTGGTTTAAGAAAAGATTCCAGCGAGCCTGGCGAGGAGTCAGGCACTTAGCCGACCTGATAAACTCAAGGTTACGATGGTCTGTCAGGACGACTATTTGCTGTGCAGCTCCCTGAAGAAGGTGTCTCCATTCTTTGAAGGCGGCAATAATGGCCAACAACTCTCTATTGCCCACATCGTAGTTCCTCTCAGCCGAAGACAACTGCTGGGAAAAGAAGGCACAGGGATGCAAGACATTCTTCTCACCTGTTCTCTGAGAGAGTATAGCTCCAACGGCACAGTCTGAAGCATCCACCTCTATTATGAAGGCAAGCTCGGGGTTGGGATGTACTAGGATAGGTGCAGTGGTAAATTTATCTTTTAGACGGGAAAATGCTTCCTGGGCTTGGGGAGTCCAGGAAAACCTAGACTCTTTCCGGGTAAGTTGAGTGATAGGTGACACTACCTCAGAGAAATTTCTAATGAAACGTCTATAGAAGTTGGCAAACCCGATGAAGCGCTGTACCTCCTTCACATTTCTAGGACTTGGCCAATCCTTGATGGCTTGGGTTTTGCTTCCATCCATACTAATTCCTTGTGTAGACAGTACATACCCCAGAAATTAAATTTCGGTCCTATGGAATTCACACTTTTCAAGTTTGATGTAAAGATGATTTTGTCTTAGACGTTCCAAGACCATTCTCACATGTCCATGATGTTCCTCTGTGGAGTTAGAAAAAATTAGAATATCATCCAAATAAATTACCACGAATGTATCTAGGAGATCCCTGAAGATGTCATTCACCAAGTGTTGGAAAGTGGCTGGGGCGGTACTCAGACCAAAAGGCATAACTAGATATTCAAAGTGTCCATAGCGTGACCTGAATGCAGTCTTCCATTCATCCCCAGGTCTAATACGGACTAAGTTATAGGCCCCACGAAGATCTAGTTTAGAAAAAATTTTGGCATGTCGCACTCTCTCTAATAACTCAGGGATTAAAGGCAATGGATAACGGTTTCTAATAGTAACCTTATTGAGTTCCCTATAGTCTACGCATGGTCTCAGAGATCCATCTTTCTTCTTCACAAAGAAGATGGGTGCACCTGCAGGAGATGAAGAGGGGCGTATGAAGCCCTTGGCTAGATTTTCATCTATGTAATCCTTTAAAGCCTTTAGCTTGGGCCCCGCCAGGGGGTAGATCTTACCAAAAGGTATCTCTGCTCCAGGCAATAATTCAATTGGACAATCATATGGACGGTGAGGAGGAAGCTGGTCAGCGTTCTTCTTGTCACATAAATCCACATAGTCCTGGTATACAGCTGGTAGTTCAGGGACTGACATGATTCCTTTAGGAACAGAGCAAGCTGAAACTTTTGGACTCATCTGTTTCTCTGGAAAGTGTAATTCCTTGGTCTCCCAGTTAATGGTAGGATTCTGAGCCTGCAGCCATGGTAGCCCTAGAATAATGGGAAAGTGGGGAGAAGAGATAAGCATAAAGGACAGTTTCTCTTGATGATCTTTACCCATAAGAACCCTCAAAGGCTCTGTTTCCTGATCCACTGGTCCAGAGGTCAGCAGGGAGCCATCCACAGTTTCCATCTGTACTGGAGTAGCCTTCTTCACTGAACGTATTCCCTGTTTCAGAGCAAAGGAGACATCCATAAAATTTCCACTTGCCCCTGAGTCGATCATAGCAGAGCTAGACACCCAAGCTGAGTCAACCCAGAGTTTGATGGAAAGAAAGCAATGAGAATTGTTTTTCTTACAACTCAGCTGGGACACCGCTGAGGAAACTTGAAAAATGGCAGCGTTTACACAGTCAACGTCCTCAGAGGTAACGGAGTTTAAGTCCGAGAAATCAAGATCTGTTGCTGCAGATCTCTCTGGAGCCTGAGGCTCGGACCTGACAGATCCCCTCTCGCAACACTCACAATGAATGAGTGCTGCAGTAGTCTTACGAGAACGGCTGGGGCAGTTTATAATGAAGTGCCCTGACTTACCACAATAGAAACATAGATTCTCCTTAAAACGATGTTCCTTGCGTGCATCACTAACCCGTCGTTGTAAAGAGTCTACCTGCATGGGTTCAGGTTCAGGTTCCCGTGTAATCCTACTCAAAGGTTCCTTAGCTGGAGAGGAAGGTAGGAAAAGGTTAGTACGATTGCTTTCGAACCATCTCTCTTGCCTGCGTTCAGTCAGACGAGTATCAATACGGATGCAGTAGTTAATAAAGTCACCTAACGCAGTGGGAGGGTCGGCACGAGCAAGTTCATCCTTAATCAGTGGAGATAACCCCTTTCGAAAAATAGATTTTTTGGCGGAACTGTCCCAGGTGGTATCAAGGGCCCATCTCCTGAAATCCAAGGCATATTCAGCTACCGAGTGCTTACCTTGGCGCAAAGCTAACATGGCTGCTTCAGCTGTTGCACCTCGATTGGGGTCATCAAACACCTGCCCCATGGCTGAAATAAAATCATCAAGGTGATTCAAACAATCATCCTCAGTCTCAATCAGAGGGTTTGCCCACATTAAAGCCTTGTTGGTAAGCAACATAATTATAGTAAGCACCTTAGATCGTTCAGTGGGAAATTGTGAAGCATGTGCAGAAAAAAAAAGATTGCATTGATTAATAAATCCCCTGAATTTCTCACGTTCACCGCCAAAACGAAAAGGGGGCAACTTGGAATCCCAGCACTCGGGGCTACGGCAGGAGCCTGGACTCGCCCCTCTAGAACCTCAATCCTGGCTCGCAAATCCTGGGTAGTCTGTCCAACCACTTGCAAATTGTGATTATTGAGGTCCTGTAGATTTGTAAAACGGGTCTTTATATTCTGCAAATCTGCAAGGATATTATCAGTCACTCCGCAAAGTTCCTTTATGCGGGCCTCCATTTTCCAGATCTTTTAAGACAGGATTACTGGAAGAAGAGGAGAGAAAAAAAAACAATAGTGTTCACCTGTGGCAACACTGCAGAGAGAAAAAAAAACTTAAGGGAATTGCTCACCTGGAATGGTTGTGAGAAGTCACAACCACTATCATCACAGAAAGTTTCAACCAGACATCTGATATCCAGAGTTACAGCAGACAAAAAAGAGAAAAGAAAGGAAAAAAAAAACAAAACAATAGTGTTTACCTGTGGTAACACTGCAAAAAGAAAAAACTTAAGGGAATTGCTCACCTGGAATGGTTGTGAGAAGTCACAACCACTGTCATCACAGAAAGTACAACTGGACGTCTGATATCCACAGTACAGCAGACACAGCCTTCCAGACCCAGCAGACACTAACGTTTTGGCTTCAGAATCTTGTAATGTATGTAGTACAGTTCATATAGCGTCTTGTGCTTAGGTGCGATGAAAACACAGGAGTCACAGGTTTGATATAGAAAAGTCCTGTATTACTTCATACAAGTTGGCAGAAATAGTCACACAGTTTGCAGACACAGAAACAGGAGACACAGCAGGCCAGAGTAATCCAAGCTCAGCAATCACTCTCCAATACAGATTCAGGATCTTCTTCTCTGTTACCGTAAGTCCATGCAAACGTGGGTCTTTCAAAGAGCAGGGTTCAGAGTCCACAAGTGCTTCAGAGTTCCTCAGTAGGAATAGCTGGAGTACAAGGTCCAAGGCTTACAGGAGTCAAGTCACAGGTTCACTGCAGGCTAGATTCTGAAGCACTGATTGCTCAGCTGTGGCTGCTTAAGAAGCAAAGGAGAGAATCAGGGCGGGAACATGCAAGCTGGAAACTCCATTTTGACTGAGGGCAAGATAGCTGCAGAAAGACAGAAAGTAAAATGGCTGACGAACAAACTGAGTTTCAGGAATATATACATAGAACCTTACACAGAATGGTTTTTAATGGAAAAATGCAAAGTACTACATCTGGGCAATAAAAATGAAGAAAGCATATACAAAATGGGAGGAATAGGGCTTAGCAACAGCACATTTGAAAAAGACTTGGGTATACTAATAGATTGCAGACTGAACATGAGTCAACAGTGTGATGCAGCAGCAAAAAAGGCAAATACAATTCTAGGATGTATTAACAGAAGCATACAGTCTAGATCACATGAAGTCATTATTGCCCTCTACTCCTCTTTGGTCAGACCTCATCTGGAATACTGTGTCCAGTTTTGGGCACCACATTTTAAAAAAGATATCAACAAACTGGAGCAAGTTTAGAGAAGAGCGACCAGGATGGTGACCGGTCTGCATACCATGTCCTATGAGGAACGGTTGCAGGATTTGGGAATGTTTAGCTTGCAAAAGAGAAGACTGAGAGGAGACTTAATAGCTGTCTACAAATATCTCAAGGGCTGTCACATTGTAGAAGGGTCATATTTATTCTCATTTGCACAAGGAAAGACTAGAAGCAATGGGATGAAACTGAATGGGAGGAAACACAGATTAGATATTAGAAAAAACTTTTTGACAGTTAGGGTGATCAATGAATGGAACAGGCTGCCATGAGAGGTGGTGAGTTCTCCTTCAATAGAAGTCTTCAAACAGAGGCTAGACCGATATCTGTCTGGGATGATTTAGTGAATCCTGCTTTGAGCAGAGGGTTGGACCAGATGACCCAGGAGGTGCCTTCCAACTCTACCATTCTATGATTCTATGATTCTATGAATGTGCTGTCAACATAATCACACAAAAATCATCAATGGAAATCAAATTTTTTGAACAAATGGAGGCCTGGATTTGGAGAGACCGCCAAAATGAAAGTGGAAACAAGTCAAAATGAAAATCAAAACAAGACAAAATTAAAGTGGAAACAAGTCAAAATGATGCTCTGTATTGTGTGTGGTCTACACGTGCCTGTATGACCTCACTACAATGCCTGGGCATGCTCCTGATGAGGTTATGGATGTTCTCCTGAGGGATCTCCTCCCAGACCTGGACAACAGCATCCATCAACTCCAGGACAGTCTGTGGTGCAACGTGACATTGGTGGATGGAGCCTACACGTGCCTGTATGACCTCTCTACAATGCCTGGGCATGCTCCTGATGAGGTTGTGGATGTTCTCCTGAGGGATCTCCTCCCAGACCTGGACAACAGCATCCGTCAACTCCAGGACAGTCTGTGGTGCAACGTGACATTGGTGGATGGAGCCTACACGTGCCTGTATGACCTCTCTACAATGCCTGGGCATGCTTCTGATGAGGTTGTGGATATTCTCCTGAGGGATCTCCTCCCAGACCTGGACAACAGCATCCATCAACTCCAGGACAGTCTGTGGTGCAACGTGACATTGGTGGATGGAGCGAGACATGATGTTCCAGATGTGGTCAATCGGATTCAGGTCTGGGGAACGGGCAGGCCAGTCCATAGCTTCAAGGCCTTCATCTTGCAGGAACTGCTGACACACTCCAGCCAGATGAGGTCTGGTATTGTCCTGCATTAGGAGGAACCCAGGGCAAACCGCACCAGCATGTGGTCTCACAAGGGGTCTGAGGATCTCATTTCAGTACCTAATGGCAGTCAGGCTACCTCTGGCGAGCACATGGAGGGCTGTGTGGCCCTCCAAAGAAATGCCACCCCACACCATTACTGACCCACTGCCAAACCGGTCAAACTGAAGGATGTTGCAGGCAGCAGAACACTCTCCTCGGCCTCTCCAGACTCTGTCACTTCTGTCACATGTGCTTATGGATCCAAACTACAACCAGAAAACAGTTAAATTTGGTGGTGGAAAGATCATGGTCTGGGGTTACATTCAGTATGGGGGTGTGTGAAACATTTGCAAGGTGGAAGGCAATATCAATAGCCTAAAATATCAAGAAGTATTAGCTACCTCTTATATTCCAAATCATAAAAGGGGTCAAATTCTGCAGCAGGATAGTGCTCCATTTCATATATCCATCTCTACAACAAAGTTCCTCGAAGCAAAAATGATCAAGGTGCTCAAGGAATGGCCAGCCCAGTCACCAGACATGAACATCATTGAGCATGTTTGGGATAGGATGAAAGAGGAAGCTTGGAAGACAAAACCAAAGAATCTAGATGAACTCTGGGAGGCATGTAAGACTGCATTCTTTGCTATTCCTGATGACTTCATTAATAAATTGTATGAATCATTGTTTAACCGCATGGATGCAGTCCTTCAAGCTCATGGAAGTCACACAAAATACTAAATATGACTCTAATAGCACCACAACTTCATTCACCAATGTTATGAAACATATATTTGTATTTTAAGTTAATTATTTGT
Organism: Oophaga sylvatica; assembly: GCA_033576555.1. NCBI lineage: Eukaryota > Metazoa > Chordata > Amphibia > Anura > Dendrobatidae > Oophaga > Oophaga sylvatica. Next base: position 31,681,991 of record JARQOD010000001.1, read on the forward strand.
TTGAATACCACATTACTTTCTGTGGGCGACAAAACTTTTGTCTTGCCAAAATCTGACCATTCTGTGTCCATTAAATGATCAATATTTCTGCATTGATGCCAATTAATTTTCTTAACCTAACTCACATTTCAGAGGGTTTCAGCTTTCAAAAGAATAATTTATACAACCAATGAATGAATTTAATGTCAGGTTATAAGCTTTTATTTACAGAACAAGGATAAGCGACATAACTTCTGTCAGGGAGTGTATATAGACATTTATAAACACATTTGGAAGCAAGGAAAAAGAAACTTGTATGAAGCAAAGAATTTGTCTTAAACCTTAGATTCCTCAAAGCACCACCCCTTTTATTCTGACAACTTAACAAGCATCTCTATCAGATAGTCACTTGAGATTGCTTTACATTTTTAAAAGCACTCCTACCAGTGCTGAACATTTGATGGCTGCTATGCCTGCACTCTGTGGTTTGACTCATCCCAAATCATCTTACCTTGTCTGAGGTCGAGTGATTATGGAGGCCTAGTCATCAATCACAGCAATCCATCCCTCTCCTTCTTGAGCACATAGCCCTTACCTATCTTGGAAGGTTTTCTGGGTCATTGTCCTGTTGCAACGCAAATGATAGTACCATTAAATTCAAACCATATGGAAGCACCTCAATGCCATCACACCTTCCTCTCCATGAGTCTGTAGCTGTGTAAGGATCACACCAACCCAGGTGTTCTAGGGAACAGTGACATGGGCTCCTCTTGGTATGTGTGTGATGTCGTTTGCTGTAGATGTTTCCCTTCAGTACACATACCATCAGATGACTCAGGAATGCCAGATGAAAAGCAAGATCAATGAATGATTAAGTCCATGTTATAAAAAAAGTGAACAAATAAAGTTGCACTCTGTAGCGCTATAGGATGTAAACATGAAATATATGAATTTTAAATTTTTGCTCTAGATAATAAGAAAAAATGGAGACGCTTAGTACATAATTTGGCCAACTCATGTATGCCCAGCAGCCTAAGACAAGGCGATCTCTGGTTTGCTGGGAACCTATCTATCAAATGTACCCCTCTCCTAGGCTATGGGTATGTATGTCCCTGCTGCAATTAAAACTGCCACAGGCCTAATTTGCCACACTCCCTGTGACTGTCTTCACTCTCTTCACTTCAGTAGTAACCACTGAAAAATTTATTTGCCATCCCCATCTCCACTATATGTGGTCTCCCATTTGGGCGAGGTCTATTGTCTGCAGATCGTTTATGTAGTGTGTATTTTGGAATAGACAATGGATTTAATCTATCTGGAGTGATGAGATAGGTGGCTGGTGTCAATCTAGCTAGGGTGCATTTCCCGGTGACTCCTACTGGAAGCCACTTAAATGCCTTGTCCCCACATACCCAATATATTGATGGTGGAAGGTTCCATATAGCTGAATGCTGTAATACTAATCGGTTTGCCAAATCTATAAACTTTGAAATATTACTCATCATGCACCATCCGGGCTTTTGTCCTAGTGGGGAGCAGTATCCCGCGGTAGGTTCTTCGCAGGTGGGATTGTCCTTCTGATACCCTTCATCTTCATTACACCTCAGGTTACCTGGTTTGTTAGCACAAGTTTCATTATTCCCATTCTCAAAGAAAACATTATTTTCCCATTTATCAGTGTGTAGGTATCGTTCTAATAGGGAGGGTTTGAAAGCATCTAAGCTTCTTGTAGTAACCCCAAAACTTATCTTTAACCCCTGTGTTGGTATTTCTCCTAAAGAGGTTATACTAGTTCTATTTCTGGGTACCCATGCCCCACCTTTAAAAAATAGATACTGTCTTGGAGTTATCTGTCCTGTTAGATATCCCTGCCACCATGGAAAATCAGTCCAACCCACTACCGGTATTCCTACCGTGGTGTTCCAAAGTTTTTGAGTGGCATTGTTGCTTAATGTGTCTGAGCAGTTACCCCAAGAGTTAATTTCTTCCCACGAGACTGGGACTGCAAGAAATGGTAGACTGGTGGATGTCACCGGCGCATGTGTACAAATCTAATAGTTTGCAACAGTTTGGTTTTGTTCTTTCAGTCCATCCACTAAAGCTAAGTGGTGTCTAATGAACCTGTTATCATCACCATTTACACGGCTAAGTCTGTTCCAAGCATCTGTTACTGCAAGGATGCAAGCAAATGTCATTAGTAGCATTATTCCTCTTCTGGAGGCTCTCCAAGGATCTTCTTACAATGAGATGCGTGGATCCAAGTTTCCTTGCCTTGTAGCTTGACTGCAGTACTTGTCGTCAGTAGAACTTGAAAGGGTCCGTCAAATCTCGGATCCAGACTCTTTCTCACGTGTCTTTTAATGACTACCCAGTCTCCGGGCTGCAGGCTGTGACTCCCAGGATCCTGGTTCAGATCTGGAAGAGAACTGAAGACATTATCATGTACTTTCTTAAGTCTTTTATGCAAATCCCTTACATATGAGCTTAATACATGGTTACTCATTTCCAGTGCTTGGGGAAAGAAACATCCTAAGCTAGGCACTTTGCCAAATAGTACTTCATATGGAGAAAGTCCAGTTTTCCTATTTGGAGTGTACTTTACTGAGTATAGGGCTAATGGTAAACATTCAGGCCAAGATTTCCCTGTTTCCGCCATGGCCTTTTGGATTTTTAACTTCAATGTCCCATTTAGTCTTTCTACTTTTCCACTGCTTTGTGGATGATATGGGGTGTGGAAAGCTTGTTGAATTCCCAGAGCTGTCAAGACTTCATTCATTATTTCACCTGTGAAATGTGTACCTCTGTCACTTTCGATCACCTCTGGTACTCCATACCTGCACACCACCTCCGCAAGCAGCTTCTTTGCGGTTGCCGCAGCCGTAGCCTTGGCAATCGGGAAAGCCTCCGGCCAACCTGAGAATAAATCAAAACACACCAACAAGTACTCCCATGACCCTGATTTTGGCAGCTGAATATAATCAATCTGCAGTCTCTGGAAAGGATAGAGGGGCCGAGGGGTGTGTTTGGGTGGTGTCTTGACTACCCTTCCTGATTATGTGTAGCACATACCATGCATCCCTGGATCAAACCTTCTATACAGGTGGAAAAGCCTGGTGCCACCCAATGCTTTTGCATCACGCTCATTACAGCAGTTTTGGACTGGTGGGTTGGCCCATGTAACATCTGGGCAACCGCAGGGTACAACGCCCTTGGAAGGCATCGACGCATCCCTCTTCCCCATACCCATTTGCTTCATTCAGACATGCACCTTCTTTTTCCCACTTTTCTACTTCCTCCTGGTGCACCTGAGCCTGCATCTGGGATAAGGCATCCTCCGACACAAAGGATTTTTGGGAGCGCTTACCTGGTGCATCGTTACCCCTTGGAGTGGTCTACTGGCTGCTGTTTTTGCTGCTGCATCGGCCATTGCGTTTCCTTTACTCACCTGATCAGTGCGTCTGGTATGTGCTTTAACTTTTATGATAGCTACCTCTTTTGGTAATTGTAATGCATCAATTAACTGCTGGACTGCGTCAGCATTTTTAATGGGATGTCCTGCTGCCGTCAGGAATCCTCTAGATTTCCAAATTGGACCAAAATCATGAGCTATACCGAATGCGTATCTAGAATCTGTGTAGATGTTAACAATTCTACCTTCAGCTATCTTACAGGCCTCGGTCAGAGCCTTAAGTTCAGCCTCCTGGGCTGACTGATACGGGAGCATTGGTTCTGCTTTGATTACTGCATTCAGGGAGACGATGACATACCTGGTGTGGAAGGTACCTGAGTCATCTTGGTGGCGAGATCCATCTACAAAAGATTCAAAATCAGCATTAAGTCTTTCAGTTTCAAACACTGTGGGTAGGCCTGCTGTTTTCTGTGCCATAAGCTGAGCACAATCATAAGGAATCTCCTCTCTTGGATCTTCTTTGTACAATACCGTACCTGACCTCCCCCCTAGATCCGAGAGAGGCAACAATGTGGCAGGATTAAGTGTGGTACATCTCTGCAAAGAAACATTTGGAGGCATTAAAAGTGCACATTGCAATCGAAGGTGACGTGCAGCTGAAAGATGTGCCGGCTGCACCTGGTTCAGTATGGTATATACATCATGAGGTGTAAGTACTGTCAGTGGATGATCGAGAACAATGTCTGACGATTTGTGGAGCAATAGTCCTACAGCATGTACTGCCCGTACACAGGACGGGGCACCTCTAGCCACTGCATCTAGTCTTCCACTGAAATAGGCTATAGGCCTTTGATTGTCACCATGTAACTGGGTCAATACCCCTGCTGCGTGTCCCTGCTGTTCGTGGAGATACAGGGTGAATGGTAGTTCATAGTTGGGGGTTCCTAGCGCTGGAGCTGCCACAATCCTGTTTTTGAGAGAATAAAAACAGTCTATACCTTCAGGAGTTAGTTTAAAAGGCACAATGGTGATACAGTCATAGAGAGGCTGCATGAGGATTGACACAGCATGTATCCACTGTCTGCAGTAGGAAACCAGTCCAAGAAATGTCCTAAGAGCGGCAACATTAACAGGCATAGGAAAATTCTGTACAGCTTCTTTGCGAGTGCTGGTCAGATGTCGCGCCCCTGGTGTAATGCAATGTACCAAAAAGATAACTGAAGATTTACAAAATTGAAGTTTATCCTTTGACGCTTTACATCCAGCTTGGTACAGAAACAACATGAGTGATATCGTTGCAGTGCGACACTGTTTCCTGGAGGGGGCACAAATCAGTAAGTCATCAACTTTTTTTTTCAGAACAACTACTTTCGGCATTTTCCATCTTTCCAGTATCTCTTGCAGACTGGCAGTATACATAGTGGGTGAATTTTGGGCACCCTGGGGCAAAACAGTCCACGTATACTGATTCCCTTGAAATGTAAAGGCAAACAAATACTGGCAGTCAGGGTGCAATGGGACACTAAAAAATGCGTTTGCCAAGTCAATTACTGAAAAACAAAGAGCACTAGCCGGGATCTGAGACAGAAGGGTGTGAGGATTTGGTACAACTGGTGTGAGGAGCTCTGTAGCTTTGTTCACTAGCCGGAGATCATGGACCATTCTGTACGCTGCTGGCTGCCCCGGTGCTGTTTTCTTTTTAACTGGGAACAGAGGGGTGTTACAAGGGGACTGGGTCTTAACTAAAACACCACTTGCTACCAGTTTCTGTACCTGCTGAGCTATAGCCGACTCTTGAGCTGAACTAAGAGGATACTGTCTCTGTTGGGGCAGGATTGCACCTGGCTTTAATTTGACCATGACTGACTGCACCCTTAAACTGCCCACATCTGTTTTATCTGAAGCCCAGAAATCATGCGGTATCACACCTTCTAACATTGAAGGAAATTAATTTGTGTCCTCTATACTAGCAACGTCTAGTGACATGATTTTACAAAGAGTGCTCGGCTTCAATCCTGGTGTTATAGTGACAGTTCCATCAGGATGATACTCAATATGTGCTTGCAATTGAGACAATACATCACATCCTAAAAGATTACATTGACCCCGTGGTGATACCATTAACTGTGTGTGTACAGTGGTTCCTTGAATTTGCAGGGAATCTTTTTAGTGACGGGGAGCAGGATAGATGGAGAGTTGTAAGGAGTCGCTATAACATGGTGGGAGAAATCACTTTTCCCAAATGGCCAGTCCTCTTCTGTAATTACTGAATTGTCTGCCCCCGTGTCCACTTGGAACTCAACCTCATGTCCCCCTGGTAGGTTCACCTGCACTGTGCAATTAGGAGTGGGGGGTAAGGAGACAAGGGGGTTCATGTGCAAGCTACCATCATCCTATGGGAGCGGCCCTAATTGGTCTTGGGGGCCTCTTGCAGGAGGGTCATTTGCATATGGATTAGTTGGACAGGCTGGATATGGATTAGTTCTACAATCCCTCCTGAAATGTCCTGGTTTCTTGCATCCGTAGCACAATTTCTGTCCACCTCCTGGCACACGTCTCCCCTCCCTGTTGTTTGCAGGACGAGTACCTACAGCATGTATCCTTGCTCCTCTTTTTGCCTGCGCTAAATCATGTTGTGCCCCTTGTGCTATTCTGGCTAGATCCTCTGCTTTTACTGATCTCCAATCAGGTCTACTTACTTTCACCTTTTCTGCCACTTCCTTTTTTAACCCATTCATATATGCACTTGCCAGTACCCTCTCACTAGTCTTGTTTTCTGGGACAAAACCCATTTCTACCCAAGTTTTCCTTAGAGCCCAGAAATAATCTTTTGGCTCTTCTTCCTTTCCCTGAACTCTATCTTCTAATGTAACTTCCTTCTCTGCCTGTCTATCTTTACATGCTTTTTTCAACGCTTCTGTAAACAGAACCCCTGCTGCTGCGTCATTGACTTCTGCATTATCAGGTCCGGTCCTACCAACATAACACTTGTATGTCTCATCTATCAGTCTATCGTATCTGGCTTCATCTGCTAATTTCCTTTTTATAAGTGCTTCCAGATCCTGTCTAGTTGCTTTATACGTATCCTGCATTGTAGCTAACATTCTAGCGAATCCCATTGGTGACTGTGAAGGGTCCGGGAGTTGCGTTATTAGAGCCAACTGCTCGGAAGGGCTCCATGGTCTGTATAACACTGCTGTCCGGGGGGCGCCTGGAGCTAGTCCGCCCTTCTCGCCTCCCGCAGCACCCGGGGTACCAGGTACTACTACTGTCCTCATTGGAAATAAATTGGCCGGGGGAGGTCTGGGTCCACCGCAACCTACACAGACATCTACCGTCAGGGGATTTTGCTGTCCACACCTGGGGCAGACCCAACAGTTCGGTTCGTGGGAAGTCTGTGGGAAGGTCTGATACTGTGGTGGAGGTAACGTAGGGGGCAAACAGGAGGGTAAATCAGTCATCCCTGTTTTTGTCAGTCTGTAATGTCCGTCTCCTAATTCTTCAGTCTTTCCCTCTAAGTAATCACACGCACTCATCCACAGGTTCACTGTTTTCAACAGTCCTTTGTCTCTCAACCATCCATGATGTGAGTTAAAGAACCTTTTCCATTTATCACTGTTCAATTCTCCGTTTTCATTCATGCCTGCTTTGCACAATACTTTTTCAATGCCTACCAACGCTTGCTTTCCCTCTCTGCGTACCACTAAATCTCTGGCAGTAATACCTTCCTTGGTATTTTGGTTCCCCATTTTTGTATCTCCTCACCTAGAAGAGATTCTCTTGTCACCAAGACAATTTTGTCACCAAGACTCTGTCACCAAGACAATTCTGTCACTTAGACAATGGGCCACAAAGGTTTCTGAACCATTCCACTGCTCGCTTTCCAAGATTTGTACGCCAACCAAATAAACAATCCAATCACACAAACACCAAGACAAAACCACAACACAATCATCGGATCCATACTGTCATTTCTCAAAGGAGGAAAGGCAGGACTGACAATTAATCTGAAGGTCTACTGGTTCAAAGGGACCTGAGCCAGGAATACCTGTGAATTACCTGGAAAGCCGACCGCTCGGGGAGGAGGGAGTCCACTATACAGTGATATAGATTTTAGGTAGAATATAATAAGTATTCTTACCTCAGCGCTGTATGTATATCACCAACAGAAAGCTCCACTCATCCCACATCTCCGGATCGGTCGGACTTCCTCAGAGTAGAATAACTCAGGTCCCTGTTCGGGCGCCAGCTGTCGTCACTGCTTGTCTCATTAACCCTTTCCTCCTCGGAATGTGGTACCAGAGAGAATAAGACACAGACCAAAAGTATGCGTCAATAAACTCTGCTCTTTATTGCTAACAAAGGGATTTATATACACCCCTGAAGCAGGAAGCGGAATTACCATATATGGCAGTTAATACAACTTATCACTAAAACACGTAGAATACTGTATTTTAACCGAACACTCCATTCTTGCCCTTGTCTCCCAGAACTTCTCCGAATGGGGGCGGGGGTGTATTGACTAAAATGAGGAACATCTTATCTTGACTTCTGGTACACATCAGCCTGTCTAAAAGAAAAAACAAGGCCTCTGAACTTTAGAAAAATGCTAGTTCAGCTCTAACACTCCCCTTACCTGCCAACATCCCATCATCTCTTATTTTTAGTAAGTCCAGCACAATATTATCATTGCGGCATGACACATGTATGACATCCCACCAGGCCAACTAATCAGAAAAAGTGTTTGAGGATGTCGGCAGGTAGGTTGAAGTTTGAGTTCTTTCGTCAGTAGATTCGGACTACCAACATGACTGTTGGATCAGGGACTTGTGATTCAGAAACAGAACTGAAAAATATGTTTAGATATTTTAATTTTACAATTTTCAAGTCTTATTTTCAATGGACTAGTTTTGTGATTTGTGCGATATTCATACGCTTGGATACAGAAATGACATTATCATCCACTAATCCAACCTTCTGATTTTTTTTGTGAAGAATAGCTTCTGAACTTCAGAACATTCACAGTAAGCTGAACTTTTAATTTGTTTATCTGTATAACTTTTTGATCCATCCTTATTTTTTGCTTTTCAGTTTTAATTGGTTGTTTTGCACAATGTCTTGACACTGATGAATTTGGAATTTGCATAATATCCATTGAACTGACACAGCTACAAGAACCCATTTCATGCCTGATTAAATCATTTGTCTGAAGTTGTCCAGAAACATATAACACTATTAGATGTCACATTTTTATCTGCATTACAGCAAGGTTTTTGTCTAGACTTCAACAAATACATTTTTTTGAGATTAGCAGCAAAAATCACAAAAACATAAGTGCTGGATTTCAAGTTGTTACAAGTATTAGACCTTTAAATGGCCAATGAAAATACTGAATGTTTGTTGTTTGTCCCCTTAAATTGTTCAATCCTTATTGCCTGGGTGCGATGGCTGGGTAAACATTTCCTTTACAATACCCATAGAAAAATATGTTCCTTATTGCTGTTTATACCAAGGAAAAGGCCACCATGTGTTACATGGATTCTCCAGGTGTGCCAAAGCTAGAGCTGCAGTAAATTAGCAAATTTTCGCCCTTCCTAATACAGTACATGGTTGAGTTATAGATACTTTGCTCTATTTATTTGCATTTCCTAACAGGATAGGTTTCAGAGATGATAAAAAAAATAGGCATGACCCTGGTTTAGGAACCAAGTCAGTAGTCACTGGCTATTGACCAGAGCCTTGTAAACATCCTCCTACCTGTAAGAATCCCAGGTGCCTCTCCAAACTTGTAAACCTGGTAAGATGTCATCATTTTTTTTTCTTCCATAATACCTAAAAATATTCTGCAAAAAGTGATCAAAATATTACATATATCCCAACATACAGTCATGGCCAAAAGTTTTGAGAATGACACAAATATTATATTTTCACATGATCTGCTGCCCTCTGGTTTTTATGTGTGTTTGACAGATGTTTTTATCACAGACAGAAATATAATTGCAAACATATGAGTAACAAAAAATTATATTGACAATTAGAATGAGTTAATGCAGCAAGTCAATATTTGCAGTGTTGACCCTTCTTCTTCAGGACCTCTGCAATTCTCCCTGGCATAGAATCATAGAATCATAGAATCATAGAATGGTAGAGTTGGAAGGGACCTCCTGGGCCTTCTGGTCCAACCCCCTGCTCAAAGCAGGATTCTCTAAATCATCCCAGACAGATATCTATCCAGCCTCTGTTTGAAGACTTCCATTGAAGGAGAACTCACCACCTCTTGTGGCAGCCTGTTCCACTCATTGATCACCCTAACTGTCAAAAAGTTTTTTCTAATATCTAATCTGTGTCTCCTCCCATTCAGTTTCATCCCATTGCTTCTAGTCTTTCCTTGTGCAAATGAGAATAAAGATGATCCTTCTACAATGTGACAGCCCTTGAGATATTTGTAGACAGCTATTAAGTCTCCTCTCAGTCTTCTTTTTTGCAAGCTAAACATTCCCAAATCCTGCAACCGTTCCTCATAGGACATGGTTTGCAGACCGGTCACCATTCTGGTGGCTCTTCTCTGAACTTGCTCCAGTTTGTTGATGTCTTTTTTAAAATGTGGTGCCCAAAACTGGACACAGTATTCCAGATGAGGTCTGACCAAAGAGAGTAGAGGGCAAT
>JARQOD010000001.1:31692144-31777103 GCA_033576555.1 Oophaga sylvatica
GGATGAAATGCCGAGGAGAAAGACAATTGAACACCCAGTTTAGAACAAAAAGTCCTCCAAAATCTGGAAACAAACTGGACTCCTCTGTCAGACACAATGTTCTCAGGAATGCCGTGTAAACGAACCACGTGCTGAAGGAACAACGGCACCAATTCAGAGGAGGAAGGCAACTTAGTAATGGCACAAGATGTATCACTTGGAAAACCTATCACAAATTACCCAGATGGTGGTCATTCTCTGAGAAACAGGAAGATCGGAAATGAAATCCATAGAGATATGGGTCCATGGTCTCTTGGGCACAGGCAATGCATCAACAAACCACTAGAGCGAGAGCAAGGCTTGGAGCGAGAGCAAGTCCCGCAGGACTGCACAAATTCCCTGACATTGTGAGACAAGGTAGGCCACCAAAAGGACCGACTAACCAAGTCTCTGGTACCCAAAAATCCGGGATGCCAGCCAATGCGGAACAATGAATCTCAGACATCACACTCTTTTTTCCATTGGTCCGGGACAAACAATTTTCCAACAGGGCAGCGCTCGGGCCTATCCTCCTGACACCCCTCCAGAGCAAGTCTCAAATTTGGGCGAGATGGCGGAAAGAACTACACCCTCCTTCAAAATAACAGAGGGATCAGATAGCTCAGGAGAGTCCGCAAGGAAACTCCTCGAGAGGGCATCCGCCTTAACATTCTTAGTGCCAGGAAGAAAGGAAACCACAAAATTAAAACGTGTGAAAAACAAGGCCCACCTGGCCTGTCTAGGATTGAGTCGCTTGGCAGATTCCAGATAGACCAGATTCTTATGGTCCGTAAGGACCACCACCTGATGTTTGGCTCCCTCCAGCCAATGTCTCCACTCTTCAAAAGCCCACTTCATGGCCAATAACTCCCGATTACCCACGTCATAATTACGTTCAGTAGGAGAAAATTTTCGAGAGAAAAAGGCACAAGGGTTACTTTTAGAGGTCTCTGGATCTTTTTGGGACAAAACGGCACTGCCCCAATTTCAGAGGCATCAACCTCCACCTGAAATGACAGAGAAACATCAGGCTGCCGTAGAACAGGAGCAGAAGTGAATCTCTGCTTAAGTTCCTGAAACGCAGAGACTGCCTCAGGAGGCCAATTCACCACATCAGAACCCTTTCTGGTCAAATCAGTTAATGGTTTAACAATAACCGAGAAATTACCAATAAATTTACGATAAAAATTGGCAAAACCCAAAAATCTCTGAAGAGCCTTTAATGAAGTAGGTTGGACCCAATCACAGATGGCCTGAACCTTGACCGGGTCCTTTTCAATAACAGATGGGGACAAAATGAATCCCAGAAATGAGATCTTCTGTACGCCAAAAAGACACTTTGATCCCTTCACATACAGAGCATTCTCTCTCAAAATCTGGAATACAGTTCGAACATGTTTCACATGAGAGTCCCAGTCATTAGAAAAAATCAAGATATCATCCAAATAAACAATCAGAAACTTGTCCACAAAATCCCTGAAAATGTCATTCATGAAGGACTGGAAGACGGAAGGAGCATTAGTGAGCCCAAAGGGCATCACAAGGTACTCAAAATGCCCTTCAGGGGTGTTAAATGCCATCTTCCATTCATCCCCGTGCTTAATGCGAATAAGGTTATACGCCCCCCTGAGGTCAAGCTTGGTAAACCAAGTAGCGTTTTTCACCCTGGAAAACAGGTCAGAAATCAAGGGTAATGGGTATTGATATTTCACAGTAATATTGTTCAAGAGACGATAATCAATACACGGCCTTAATGAACCATCTTTTTTGGCCACAAAGAAAAAACCGGCACCTAAGGTGAAGAGGATGGTCTGATATGACCCTTCTCCAATGATTCCTTGATATAAGACCGCATAGCGTCATGTTCAGGTACAGACAAGTTAAAAAGGCGACCTTTAGGGAATTTACTACCTGGCACTAATTCAATAGCGCAGTCATAGCTCCTATGGGGAGGTAAGGATGCAGATTTACTTTCGCTAAACACATCAGAAAAATCAAACAAAAAGTCAGGAACATCCTCAGCCTGGGGGGAGGCAGAAAAAACAGGAGTGTTGGTATTAACACATTGGCAGCCCCAACTGGTTACAGACACAGATTTCCAATCCAAAACAGGATTATGAGACTGTAACCAAGGGAAACCCAGCACTATAATGTCATGCAGATTATATAGAACCAAAAATTTGCAGCACTCCTGGTGATCAGGTTCAACCCTCATTATCACCTGAGTAGAAAACTGGGGTTTATTCTCAGCCAAAGGGTAGAATCGATCCCCAGTAAAGGAATAGACTTCTCTAGGGGTATGAAGGGAAACCCACAACGTTTAGCAAAATCATAATCCATCAGGTTAATAGCTGCTCCAGAATCAACGAAAGCCTGAGCAGAAAATGAGGACAGAGAGCATATCAGAGTGACAGTTAACAAAAACTTAGTCTGAACACCACCCAAGACAACCGAGCGTGCAAAACGTCTTCCCCGCCTAGGGCAGACTGAAATAGCATGAGAGGCATCACCACAGTAGAAACATAACCCATTGCGCTTTCGAAACTCATGACGCTGTGCCCCAGACACCACTCCATCACACTGCATGGGCTCAGCAGCTGGCTCACAAGGCAACACCACTCCACGCATACTTCTCCGCTCACGCAAACGTCTGTCAATTTGAATCGCTAATGACATAGAATCATTGAGACCAGAGGGGACAGGGAATCCCACCATAACATCCTTTACATTATCCGACAGACCCTTCCGGAAAAGGGCCGCCAAAGCGTCGTCATTCCACTTGGTCAGGACTGCCCACCTACGGAATCTCTGACAGTATAACTCAGCGTCATCAAGCCCCTGATTTAATGCCAACAAGGCTTTTTCAGCTTGATCAGTGACATTAGGCTCATCGTACAATAACCCCAAAGCCTGAAAAAATGCATCAACATCACTCAAAACAGGATCCCCAGGTATCAGGGAAAAAGCCCAATCCTGAGGATCGCCGCGCAGGAGAGAGATGATAATTTGAACCTGCTGCGCTGCGTTTCCTGAGGACTTAGATTTTAAGGCAAGAAACAATTTACAATTATTTTTGAAATTCTGAAACTTAGCTCGATCCCCTAAAAACAAATCTGGCATGGGGATCCTAGGTTCCACAACAGGCAACCTAGCAAGATATGCAGCAATACTCTGAACCTCAGTGGCAAGCTGATCCACACGGCCAGACAACTGTGCAAACTCCATTGGGAGAAAAGATCCTCCCCAGCACCCAGAGATACAGAGGGAAAAAAAAAAAAAAAAAATGCAACAAACAGAAAAATATCTCTGACATCTTTTCTTCCTTCAAAATATTTTTTCCCTTCTGTGAGTACCATACAATTTTTATGGCCGGTGATACTGTTATGTTACGGTAGCTGAGGAGTGCAGGTAAAAAAGGAAATACACCAGAGCAGTTGGAATCTATGAGATTGCAGTACCCTGACTAACCACCACAACTAGAGGCAGCCGTGGAGCGTTCCTACGTTGGTCCTAGACGCCTCGTCACAGCCTGAGAAACTAACTACACCTAAAGATAGAAATAGGAAAGCTATCTGCCCCAGAGCAGAACCCCAAAGATAATAGAAAGCCCCCAAACATGTAATGGCGGTTAGACAAGAGGAAATACTGACACAGAAAGAAAATAGTATGAGCAAACGCTGGGGCCCAAACTATCTAAATAGAAAAGGATAGGAAGGGTACTTACTGCAATCTCAGAAAACCCTGAAAAAACACCAACTCTACTAATTTAAAAATCACCTGAGATCACACGACCTCTACCACCTAAATTAGTTCTCTAGTGTAACAAAAACAAAACAGCAGCCACTGAAAAAAAAACTGGAAAAAGCAAAAGTACAAAACACAGTGGCTGGACTAAACTGAGAGGGCAAAAGCCCCCGGAGGGGACCCTGAAGGCCCCCACAGAAGTGCAGGACAAAATGCAAAAATATAGCAAAAACACAAAATAAGAAATTGTCTTATCTGATAGCAGGAGATGCAGACACGACACAGCAGGCTACAAGGGAAACTGGAAAGAAGGATTCAGACCAGAACAATTGATCACCGGCAACCCTGATGGGAAAATGACTCCCTTACATAAGACCAATCAGTAACACCTGATTCCCAGTCCTCACAATCCTCACTAGTACCGCTTGTAACCACCAGAGGGAGCCTCTGCTCAGAACTCATCTCAAACCCATTCACAACACACAAGCCCCGGAGGGGACCCGGCAGACCCCCACAGAAGTGCAGGACAAAATGCAAAAAGCAAGCACCAAAAAACTAAAAGAAGAAACTGTCTTATCTGTTAGCAGAAGATGCAGGCACGAAACAGCAAGCTTCAAAGTGAACAGGAATCAAAGATGAGACCAGAACAATTGATTACCGGCAACCCTGATGGGAGGGAACCTCCCTTATATAAGACCAGTCAGTAACACCTAATCGCCAATCTTCACAATCTTCATTGCATAGTTCAGTACTGTTTGTAACCACCAGAGGGAGCTTCTGCTCAGAATTCATTTCTAGCACATTCACAACAGGTTCCATTGTTGCCAAAAAGGCTCCAGGGCGCCCAAGAAAGACCAGCAAGCGCCAGGACCATCTCTTAAAAGTGTTTCAGCTGCGGGATCGGGCTACCAGCAGTGCAGAGCTTGCTCAGGAATGGCAGCAGGCAGGTGTGAGTGCATCTGCACGCACTGTGAGGCGGAGACTCTTGGAGCAAGGCCTGGTCTCAAGAAGGGCAGCAAAGAAGCCACTTCTCTCCAGAAAAAACATCATGGACAGACTGATATTCTGCAAAAGGTACAGGCAGTGGACTGCTGAGGACTGGGGTAAAGTTATTTTCTCTGATGAATCCCCTTTTCGATTGTTTGGGACATCAGGAAAACGCCTCATTCGGAGAAGACAAGGTGAGCGCTACCACCAGTCTTGTCTCATGCCAACTGTTAAGCATCCTGAAACCATTCATGTGTGGGGTTGCTTCTCAGCCAAGGGAATCGGCTCTCTCGCAGTCTTGCCTAAAAACACAGCCATGAATAAAGAATGGTACCAGAATGTCCTCCAAGAGCAACTTCTCCCAACCCTCCAAGAGCAGTTTGGCGATCAACAATGCCTTTTCCAGCATGATGGAGCACCTTGCCATAAAGCAAAGGTGATAACTAAATGGGTCGGGGAACAAAACATAGAGATTTTGGGTCCATGGCCTGGAAACTCCCCAGATCTTAATCCCATTGAGAACTTGTGGTCAATCATCAAGAGACGGGTGGACAAACAAAAACCTAAAAATTCTGACAAAATGAAAGCATTGATTGTGCAAGAATGGACTGCTATCAGTCAGGATTTGGTCCAGAAGTTGATTGAGAGCATGCCAGGGAGAATTGCAGAGGTCCTGAAGAAGAAGGGTCAACACTGCAAATATTGACTTGCTGCATTAACTCATTCTAACTGTCAATATAAGCTTTTGTTACTCATATGTTTGCAATTATATTTCTGTCTGTGATAAAAACATCTGTCAAACACACATAAAAACCAGAGGGCAGCAGATCATGTGAAAATATAATATTTGTGTCATTCTCAAAACTTTTGTCCATGACTGTACTGCAGGATATAGCTATATATAAAGGAGAGAAGAAAGTGATATATTAAAGAATGGGGCTGTGTTTAGAGAGGGCTAAAAAAAGTGATATATTGTAGAATGGAGCTATATAAGAGGTTGAAAAGAGGCATACACTGCAGGATGAGGCTATGTATAGGGGGATAAAACCAGTGATAGAGTTCCAGATGGGGTTGTCTATATTAGACTGAAAGCAGTGTTATACTGCAAGATAGAGCTATGAATAGGGGGGGAAATCAGTAATACACTTCAGGATGGGGCAGTATATACTAAGCAGAAAGGAGTGATATACTGCAGGTTGTGACTGTGTATAGGGGCCTAAAAACAGTAATATAGTGCAAGATGAAACCATATAGGAGTATTAAAGAAGTGATTTAATGCATGATGAGTCCATGCATGAAGGCTAAAAAGAGTTATGTACTGCAGGATTGGTCTCCATATAGAGGGCTGAAATTAGTGATATACTGCAGGATAGGCCTGCGAAGCGTGATATGCCAAAAGATGGGGCTGTATATAGGAGAATGAAAAAGGTGATAAACCTCAAGATTGGGTAGTGTATAGGTGGCTGAAAAGGGTGATGTACTACAGGATAGAGCTGTAACAGGAGCCTGAAAATAGTGATATACTGTAGGATGAGGCTACGGAAAAGGGACTGAAAGGAGTGATATGCAGCAGGATAGAGCTGTATAAAAAAGGGGGCTGAGATACAGTGAAGGAAATAAGTATTTGATCCCTTGCTGATTTTGTAAGTTTGCCCACTGACAAAGACATGAACAGTCTATAATTTTAAGGGTAGGTTAATTTTAACATTGAGAGATAGAATATCAAAAATAAAATCCAGAAAATCACATTGTATAAATTATATAATTTATTTGCATTTTGCAGTGAGAAATAAACATTTCATCCCCTACCAACCTTTAAGAGTTCTGGCTCCTACAGACCAGTTAGACTCCTAATCAACTCGTTACCTGCTATTAAAGACAGCTGTCTTACATAATCACCTTTATAAAAGGCTCCTGTCCACAGACTCAAATAATCAGTCAGACTCTAACCTCTACAACATGGGCAAGACCAAAGAGCTTTCTAAGGATGTCAGGGACAAGATCACAGACCTGCACAAAGCTGGAATGGGCTACAAAACCATAAGATGCTGGTTGAGACAGAGACAACTGTTGGTGCAATAGTAAGAAAATAGAAGAAATATAAAATGACTATCAATTGACATCGATCTGGGGTACCATGCAAAATCTCACCTCGTGGGGTATTGTTGATCATGAGGAAGGTGAGAGATCAGCCTAAAACTACACAGGGGGGAACTTGTTAATGATCTCAAGGTAGCTGGGACCACAGTCACCAGGAAAACCATTGTTAACTCATTACGTCGTAAAGGTTTAAAATCCTGCAGTGCCCTCAAGGTCCTCCTGCTCAAGAAGGCACATGTGCAGCCCGTCTGAAGTTTACCAATGAACACCTGGATGATTCTGTGAGTGATTGGGAGAAGGTGCTGTGGTCAGATGAGACAAAAATTGAGCTCTTTGGCATTAACTCGTCATGTTTGGAGGAAGAGAAATGCTGCCTATGACCCAAAGAACACCGTCCCCACTGTCAAGCATGGAGGTGGAAACATTATGTTTTGGTTGTTTCTCTGCTAATGACACAGGTTTACTTCACCGCATCAATGGGAGAATGGATGGAGCCATGTACCGTAAAATCCTGAGTGACAACCTCCTTCCCTCTGCCAGGAAATTAAAAATGGGTCGTGGCTGAGTCTTCCAGCAAGATAATGACCCAAAACGTACAGCTAAGGCAATAAAGGAGTGAAGCAAAAAGAAGCACATTAAGGTCATTGAGTGGCCTAGCCAGTCTCCAGACATAATCCCATAGAAAACTTATGGGAGGAGGTGAAACTCCGAGTTGCCAAGCGACAGCCTCAAAATCTTAATGATTTAGAGATGATCTGCAAAAAGGAGTGGAGCAAAATTCCTCCTGACATGTGCGCAAGCCTCATCATCAACTACAAAAAAAAGGTTCAAAAGAGAGAAAAATGGGAAGCTGCATGCCATAAAATCATTCAAATTTTATTAATACAAATTTAAAAACATGGTGCTAAAATATAGTTGCTTGGGGACAGAATGATGCAAAAAAAAAAAATCAAACATAAAAAGGACATAGAGCCAAGAAGATGTGTCACATATGCAAATGATCCAAACAAACCGGATATTTACAAGGCCAAGGAATTCATAAATAGTACGTCATATTGAATAAGGAGCAAGATATAGCTTCCAGAAATAATGAAAAGCAAGCCACGGCCCAGTAAATTAATTTGGTAAGAAATAAAACCGGGATGTACACATTATATTCAAAGGATCAGAGATAAGTATCTTCATATTAGAAGCCAATAGGCTAATAGTGACATCTCTGAGTAATATATATAAATCAGCATTGTGCAAAAAATAAATACAATAAATCAGTGACCAGATGAAAAGGTGATTATAAGAAATGCATTGACACTATATATATATATTAGCATATGTGACACATCTTCTTGGCTCTATGTCCTTTTTATGTTTGGATTTTTTTTGCATCATTCTGTCCCCAAACAACTCTATTTTAGCACCATGTTTTTAAATTTGTATTAATAAAATTTGAATGATTTTATGGCATGCAGCTTCCCATTTTTCTCTCTTTTGACTATGAACAAATTGGAAGTGCCACTAAGCTAGGCATATATGTAGAGGTTGTTGAGTATTGTACTGTAGGATGGGGCTACACATAAATCCATATACGTATATGACCAATATACTGCAAGATGGGCCTGAAATAAGTAATATACTGCAAGATGGAGCTGTGTGTAGGGGACCAGAGAGGAAGGATATGCTGCAGTATTGGGCTGTTATCAGAGGTGTATCTAGGTTTTCTGGCACCCGGGGCAAGAATTCAGTTTGGCGCCCCCCAAGCACATATCCAATTTGCACACATAGTCATGTACCCACGAGCTGCCTCCCTAATGATTTTAATGTTGAGTGAAAATCTGAGAGAAGCAGGAAGAGAAGGTCATTGTCACAGGACCATAAGTATGAAAGTCGCATATGAGTGAAGTGTCCATGTGACGACTACTGGAACCTGCAGAGATGAATCCTGACATTGCAGCTTCTGAATCCTCACAACGAATGCACTGCACACTTTTTGGATTCTCCCTTACCGGTGGCAAGAGTACACGGTCATGTCAGCACAAGCATATGATTTATATACTTCTGGCCACATTCCGACTAGACGTGCCCGGCCTCGCTCCGTTCATTTTCATTGAGGCCACATGTCTATTCAGCATGTGACCGCATGTATGTAAATCACCTGCACGAGAGAATCCTAACAGTGTGCAGTGAGCACTGTGAGAATTCGGAAGTCTGCAGTCACATAGAATGACTGCAGATTCATCACAAACCTGGACAACCCCTTTAATGCTCCTAACATAAATAAAAAATGAGAATTAGTCAGTATCACAAATAATAATTACACCCAGGTACCTGATAGATGACGTCGTCTCTGGAGTCGTTCTCCTTCTTCATCTTGTCCTGACCCCATGATGAGTTTTCTCATCCACAGCCATCTCTGCAGACTTCCATCTTCTCCAGTCTTCTCCAGCAAATCACATGATGTCCTTAAAGATAGCAGTATTATTATAATGCTACTGAATAAAAATATCTGCTGTACACTGTGACCGTTAATAAATAATTGCCCCTCACTATATTTTCTGGGAAACAAAAAATATATAGTCAGCTCACCCTTCTGTGAAATCTTCATTAGACAGCTGGTGCTCAGCACGGTTCCATGAAGCAAACGTACTTGGGAAGAGAAAAAAAAAAAAAAAAAAACAGCAAGAAGGTTGCAGTCTAAAAGATAACCTTTAATCCATTAGATCTTGATGAAGACTGCTAAGTCGAAACGCGTCATCTGTTTTTGAAGTGTTTTTTCCCATGCCCGACAATCCTGTGCCACTTATGTTTTAACCTAATGGATTAAAGGTTATCTTTTAGACTGCAACCTTCTCGCTGTTTTTTTTTTTCTCTTCACTATATTTTCTGTACAAAATATGACCCCACGCTGTCCCTCTTATGGTACATGCTCTTCATACTGACCTCTCCTTTCCAGACTGGGACCCTTTTCACACTGTCCTCTCACACAGTGTCATCCCTATAGGGCCCAGTCTCTATACTGTACCCTCTCATCACACTCCCTCTCCTTGGTATACTGTCCCCTCCTGGCTGTACACTTACACTGTCCCCCAATGCTACTCCCCCACTTCTTAGTCTCTATTTTGTGCCTACTCACTTTTCTCCCCCATACTGTCTCCTCACACTATTCCCCTCCATCCTCATACTGTCTCTTCTCACATCCCCCTTTTCACCATACTGTCTACTCATATATTTACCCCCTTACACTCTATACTGCCTGCTCACACATACTCCGACTCCAAATACTGTGTCCGCACACATCCCCTCACCCTCACTCCCCATACTGTGTCCATATACATTTTTCTCATCACTACTCATACTGTGTCCGCATACATTCCCCGTTCGCTCCCCATACTGTCTGCACCCATGCCACATACTGTTTCTTCATAAATCCCCCCATCCCCCCATATTGTTTCTTCATCCATGCCCCCCATTCCCCTTTACTGTTTCCTCATATATGCCCCCATTCCCCATACAGTTTCCTTGTCTATGCCCCCATTCCCCCATACTGTTTCCTCATATAGTCCGCTCATACTGTTTACTCATACATGCTCTGCATCTCCCCCTTTGCTCCTCATTTTGTGTCCTCAAATCCCCACACACATTAAATCCTCCATCCCCAGTCCAAATCTCCCCCACATTAAATTCCCCCAACCCAACTTCAAATCTCCCCCACACATTAAATCCTCCATACCCACTCCAAATCTTCCCCACACATAAAAACCCCATCCCCAGTCCAAATCTCCCCACACATTAAATCCCTCATTCCCACTCCAAATCACCTCCCACACATTAAATCCCCCCACCCCACTCCAAATCTCCCTACACACATTAAATCCCTCCATTCACTTTATCTTCGGTGTCTTCAGCTCCATTGGAGCACTTACCACCAATGTGCTCCTCTGCAACGCGGGCAAGTGATGTCAGCAGCATGATCACATGACATGATCACACTGCTTATGTATGAAATGAACTCGGCACTCAACTTATGTGTATAAGATATAAGGTTTTTATTCACAGTAGTAGCAAAACGTTTCGGTCCTATATCATGGACCTTCATCAGTCACTACATTTATAACAAAAAAGAAAAAGGATAATATTAACATCAAAAGTGAAAAAAAGTATATACATATAGCAACTTGGTCATTTCAGAGCGAGAAATAGGGAAAAATTATTTCAGATCCAATGCTAGAGAGATCAGGGAGAGGTCATAGATCAGAGTAAAATAGAGGTATCAGAAACAACGACAAGAGTGGGGACATACCACAAACCACTGCATAAAGGGTTAATCCACAATGGGAAAAGGAGAAGCTGGATGCAGCTGTAAAGTGAAAATAGGAATATAATGCGTGCTGTTGCAAGATACAAACGGTCTATGTGCATAGAGATATACATATGAAACATACCCAGTGGTGGTAGATAAGAATGAAGCCAAATGTCTCTATTTGAGCCGATATCCTGAAAAAATGGCCAGGTGTAAGTATCTGGATAATGGAAGAGCAGTGTGACCGCAGCATGTGTCAGAGACTGACCTGTGGGATAAAGTCCAGCGGTGAATGTGATCTCTGCATGGGACGCGGTGTCCACCGCAAGTCTGAGTGCAGGGATAGCTGAAATCAGCATGTATAAGAAAGGAAGAGGCGGGACTAAGCGTCAGTGAGAGCACAGAGCGTCAGACAGGAAGTGAGGTGGCAGGAAATCAATGGATGTGAGTTCCACCACTAATAGTTTGCGTTCCAGTGGGTGCTTAGGAACTGGAGGACGTCCCACAGATGGGAGGAGTAGAAAGGACGATGTGCTGAAGAAGTTGTTGTGGGATATAAACATCAGAGTGGCGTGGCAGCATATTAGTATTAATACAGGCGGCTCTGAAGAGGAAAGAGAGACATATTAATAAAGGCACAACATGTTATAGCATTATATAATGTAATCCTATATATTGATATGGGGAATAGCTTAAACTGTCATTTTACATAATATTAAACAGAATGGGAAAATTAAGGTATTCACGGGTGTGAGTATTGTGATGTTATATATTATAAAATGTCACATAGCTTGTGAAATAGCAAGTATGGTTATACAGTCAGGCATCTGATATTCAGAGTATATATGGACAGCGAATAATGTTCATATAAGAATGCAGAGTAAAAAGAGGCACCTGTAAATATCAAGAAAAAGTAAGCCGGGGTAAAACAAGGTTACATGAAAGAGAGTAAATCGTATTCACGATTGAGGCCCCTGGGTGATAGAGTATCCAGGGTGTGTATCCAATAAGCCTCTCTCTTTTTTAATTGTCGTATGCGATCGCCGCCTCGTCGTGAATGTGGTATCTGTTCCAGAATTTGAAATTTAAGTTGGGCTATAGTGTGTCCCATTGTGATGAAATGATATGGGATGGGGACTAAAGTGTTTTTACACCTTATGGTCGATTTGTGTTTTGAAATGCGATGTTTCACTGGTTGGCTTGTCTCTCCCACATATAGTAGCCCGCACGGGCACTTTATCACGTATATCACGAAGGCGGTGTCACAGGTGAAAAAAACCACGGACTTTGAATGTTTTTCCCGTATGGGGATGATAAATGGTCTCACCCCTGAGTACATTGTTACATTGGGTGCATCCCAAGCAAGGAAACGTGCCAATTTTAGGTCTTTTCAGAAATTGTTGTGAAGTTACAGGTTTTTTGGGGCCTAGATCGGCTCTAATCAGGGAATCTCTCAAGTTGGGAGCACGACGGAAACATGGGAGAAAAGGTTTAGAAAATTCTCTGATGTCAGGATGTGCTGTCTGTAGGAGTGGCCAATGTTGGCGAATAGATTTATGTAGGATATACGCGTAAGGATGGTAATGATGTACAAAAGCAATCCTACCCCCCGTATCTGGTTTAGTGCGAGTTGCAGTAGATTTAGAGCGGTCCAAAATTGCTTGTGGGTATCCCCTGTCGCGAAAGTTGGAATTCATCTCTGAGAGACGAGTTTCTTGGATAGTGTGGTCTGAAACTATCCTTTTAACCCGGTGGAATTGGGATGTCGGGATGGATTTTTTCATAGCTGTCGGGTGGAAGCTATTAAAGTGAAGTAAACTGTTGCGATCTGTCGGTTTCACATAAAGATCGGTGGATAGATAGCCTCTCATATCTTTTATCACCACTGTGTCCAGGAAGTTAATCCTGGAATTGTCATGAGAAATGGTGAAGCTAAGGCCGGGCCAGGAACAATTCAGGAACTGGTGAAAAGTTGCTAGGGACTCGAACGTGCCCCCCCATATGCAGAAGACATCGTCTATATAGCGTTTCCAAATGATCGCGTTGTCCTGAAAAAGGGAATTCGTGTAGATTGATGTCTCCTCAAAATGGGCCATATAGCAATTTGCATAGGGGGGTGCTACGTTCGAGCCCATCGCGGTCCCCCGTATCTGTAGGTAGAAGTCATTCTGGAACATAAAATAATTGTGTTTGAGTACAATGGTTAAGAGGTCCAGACAAAGAGCAGTCTCTGCTGGGTTGAGGTCAGACGTTTCTAGAAGACGTTGGACAGATCGTATACCATTCTCATGAGGTATAGAGGTGTAAAGATCTTTTACATCAAAGGTGACTAGTAAGGAGTTGACCGGAACTTGATCAATGGTACGGATCATGTCCAGAAAGGCCCCAGTATCCAAGATGTAGGATTTACTTGTTTTGATTAAAGGGGTAAGAATTTTTTCTAGGTAAATTGCTAGTGGGAAAGAATGGAATCCGAGGCGGCTACAATGGGCCTACCAGGAGGTTGTTGTAAGTCCTTATGGATTTTGGGGAGTATGTAGAATACAGGAATGATGGGGTTATGAGAGATCAAAAACTCATGTTTTTTTTTGTCCAGGATGCCTGTACCGCAATGTTGTAGAAGAGTGTCACTAATGTGTGCTCGTATGTCATTAGTGGGATCACGGGGTAGTTTCTGATAAATGGTGATGTCCTCAAGTTGGCGGAGGGCCCCAAAGATGTAGTATGAGCGGTCCATCACGACAATGGCACCACCCTTGTCGGCAGGCTTTGATGATGATGAAACCCATGAGTTTTTAGTATTCGCTGTCCATATATACTCTGAATATCAGATGCCTGACTGTATAACCATCCTTGCTATTTCACAAGCTATGTGACATTTTATAATATATAATATTACAATACTCACACCTGTGAATACCTTAATTTTCCCATTCTGTTTAATATTATGTAAAATGACAGTTTAACACTAGGACTACTGGACTCGTGACCCCGCCTAGAACTACTGAAAGGAGTCATTTTGACTCCTTGCTTGTTTTCGTTTATTTTTAGAGTTTCATTTGTGGTTATTTATTAATAATTATATTTTTTGTAATGTATTATTATTGTGAGATCCAACAGTAATGCTTTTGATTGTTTTTTTTCTGCTTTTCTTATTTTTCTACAGAAAATAACAATAATTATAATAGACGTTTTTCAAACATTTTTTTTTATTCAAGTGCACACATATAAACAACAACTGAAGAACAAAAAGCAGAGAAAATGTAGGTGGAGGAGCATAAAAATGAAAATATGGCGCAGAATTCACCTTCTAAACATTTGGTGCTTCGCATTTTAGGCATTGCCTTTGATTTATGGCAGTACATTGCCCACACAAAGACTTACCACAAGTCTTACAATTGCCGACAGATCTATTTTTCTTGCACTTTTCTTTGATCTGGCAAAATTTTGTTTGAACCATCACTTCTGAGCATGTAGAAACTTGGGACGTGGAACCCTTTTCCCTATCTGTGACATAAGGACCACTCAACTCTCTCACAAGCGTTTGCAAAAATGCCTTGCGTGACATTTTTTGGTGGGTTATCTCATTGAATATTATCCATGCATTTATACCCGCAAAGTCTAAGGCATTTTCAAATGCATGAACAGGCCATCTCCTTGTGCATGTTCGTGTGGTATATTTTCGTGCCATCTGATCCACTACATCTACTCCATATTTTGTTTCATTGTAAAACTTTACCGTTTCTGGAATTTTTTTAGCGGAATCAGACGCAACAACAACATCTGGATGGACGGAACTCAAAATGACAACATTTTTGTTGGGCTTTCCTTGATATACTGTAAGTGTAAAATTGTCTTCATTTCTAAACACTTTAGTGTTGTACAATTCCTCTTTCATGGATTTTATTTCTTTAGGCACTTCTCGCCTTATCTTGTTCAGTGTTCCCACGATGGTTGTTCCTTTGCTTTTTAGCTGTTTAGCTAATTTTACTGAAGTAAAATAATTATTGGTTGTAACATTGCGACCTTTTTTCAAAAACGGGTCCAATAACTTCATTACCACATGGTCAGCTAAACGGTCCTCAGCACGTGTGTGTCATCTTTGCCTAGATAAGGGAAGCCATTTGCCAGATATTTGCTCTCCTTATCAACAGCTAGCCAATATTTGTGGCCATATTTATCTGGTTTGGAAGGCATGTACTGCGTGAATGGACACCTAGTTTTGCTTGGGAAAAGTTGCTCATCCACACTATGTATGGGTCAGGTTTGTAACACGCAATACAATTTTCAATAAACCTGTCCCACACAGTAGAAAATAGAGCAAACTTGTCCGTTTGCAGTCTCTCCGATCGAGTAGATTTCTCATCAAATCTGAGAAACCTCATAATTTCAACAAAGCGGTCCCTAGACATTGTCGCTTTGCAAAACGGTATTCCCCAGTCATTACACCAAATACTGCTAATCGAGTGACGGTTCGTGCCAGATATTCCACGAGCATAGAATATCGCAATGAATGCATCTAGCTCCTCATCAGATAGAGTAAACTGTAAATTATTGTTCCTGCATGCTTCTGCAAGCGTACAGTTCTTTATATGTGTCAATATATATGAATCAAAAAATAAACGCCATGCGCTCAAAGGACTATCGATAATGATATTTCTTCTGGCGTATCCTGTAGGGCCTAGAGTAAACAAGCTATTTTGTTCAGCATTACACAGTAATACAAGCAGGTAAAACACAAGGAAAATGTGAAAAGTTGACATGTAAATTGAACTACATCTATATGAACATCAGGGTAAATAAGACAGAGTGAAAAAATTATGCACAAAACTTTATAGCAACATTTAGTGACAAAAGGACCTCAAAATATAGTAGGGAGTCAAAATGACTCCCTTCAGTAGTTCTTGGTAAATTTTGAAAAAAACGCGCAAATTTTTCACCAAAATTATTTATTCTCACAAAATCTTTTTTCACATCATATTTGAGGAAAAGTCACCGAGTTTCAAGCCGGAATTCTGAAAAATGTAGTCACAGAAGAGAAATAAAAAACGAAAAAAATCAAATGACTCCATCAGTAGTTCTAGTGATTCCCCATATCAATATATAGGATTACATTATATAATGCTATAACATGTTGTGCCTTTATTAATATGTCTCTCTTTCCTCTTCAGAGCCGCCTGTATTAATACTAATATGCTGCCACGCCACTTTGATGTTTATATCCCACAACAACTTCTTCAGCACGTCGTCCTTTCTACTCCTCCCATCTGTGGGACGTCCTCCAGTTCCTAAGCACCCACTGGAACGCAAACTATTAGTGGTGGAACTCACATCCATTGATTTCCTGCCACCTCACTTCCTGTCTGACGCTCTGTGCTCTCACTGACGCTTAGTCCTGCCTCTTCCTTTCTTATACAGCTGATTTCAGCTATCCCTGCACTCAGACTTGCGGTGGACACCGCGTCCCATGCAGAGATCACATTCACCGCTGGACTTTATCCCACAGGTCAGTCTCTGACACATGCTGCGGTCACACTGCTCTTCCATTATCCAGATACTTACACCTGGCCATTTTTTCAGGATATCGGCTCAAATAGAGACATTTGGCTTCATTCTTATCTACCACCACTGGGTATGTTTCATATGTATATCTCTATGCACATAGACCGTTTGTATCTTGCAACAGCACGCATTATATTCCTATTTTCACTTTACAGCTGCATCCAGCTTCTCCTTTTCCCATTGTGGATTAACCCTTTATGCAGTGGTTTGTGGTATGTCCCCACTCTTGTCGCTGTTTCTGATACCTCTATTTTACTCTGATCTATGACCTCTCCCTGATCTCTCTAGCATTGGATCTGAAATAATTTTTCCCTATTTCTCGCTCTGAAATGACCAAGTTGCTATATGTATATACTTTTTTTCACTTTTGATGTTAATATTATCCTTTTTCTTTTTTGTTATAAATGTAGTGACTGATGAAGGTCCATGATATAGGACCGAAACGTTTCGCTACTACTGTGAATAAAAACCTTATATCTCATACACATAAGTTGAGTGCCGAGTTCATTTCATATTTAGTTACGGTGTGGGAACCTACTCGGGCACCTCTCTCTTTGGCTGTGCACACGGTTACCTTTTCACATGATCACACTGCTGGCATCGCTCTGACCCGGCGGTCATAGCTTCAATTGCATTCTGTAAGACGCGAGTACAATTGTTCCCTGGGAGCCGGCGCGCTGCAGCTTCTCTGTGCCAGCTGTCAGCTTGACAGCCGGCACAGATAACGGCCGACTGCCAGTCAGGGAGCGGCAGAATGCCGCCGCCGGGTTGAGACACTGGGGACCGCAGCCCCCCTGCCGGCTGCACCCAGGGCATATGCCCCGGCTGCTCCCCAGATACGCCTCTGGCTGTTATAGAGGGACTAGGAGGATCTGAGCTGTGCTTGTTGCCTGCTATTGAGAGATTAGTAATATCAAACTCAAAATTCAGCTCTGGTGATGCATATGACTGAAGATAACCCTCTCCCATATACTGTGGCTTGTATAAGTATTTACTCCCCTTTGAATTTTTTGTGTTTTGCTACTTCACAAGTTGGAATTTCACTTTTGTTTTAGGGTTTGCATCAGTTCATGTAAAGAACATGCCTACAACTGTGAACATATCATTTTCTTTTTATTGTGAAGCAAACAACAAATAGGTCAAAATAGCTGAAAACTTCAGTGTGCATAACTATTTACCACCCTTAAATTTAGTACTTTGTAGAGCCTCCTTTTGTGGCAATTGTAAGAAGAAAGACTGTGCCACGGGTGCAGTCTTTCTTCTTACACGGTCCCCGCCACTGCTGTGAGAGACTGTGATAAGAGACATGAACGCGCTGGAGGGAGATTCACATTGCGATTGCTAAGCGGGATGGCGTAGGAATAGGACCTCCTTATATAGTTCTGCGAGACCAGTTAGTGGCAGGCATTAGAGATACGCTGCTTAAACAGGACTTGCAAAAGCGCTTGAGAGTTAATCTGCGCATGTCCTTTCTGGAAGTTGGGGCTGAAGCATGCGCACACGAGCAAGAGCAGAGGGTGACAGTTCCGGCGGGGAAGGACCAGAGCGGGAGGTATCTGTCTGGTTGATAACTGAACCAAGTTGGCTGAGAGAGCTTTGGAAAGAAATTCAGGACATGCAAGAGGAATGGTCGACCTGAAGAAGAAACCTTCAGTACCACTGGACCCCTACTGGGGCAGAACTGGTCCCGAGCCCCGTAAGGAACCGAGACTGCAACGCATTGTAAGGGATGTGGCAGGTAAGCGGGATGCAGTGACAAACAGGAGGCAGATCACGAGTTAACGGGGGGTTAATTACAGGGATATTCCACGTAGGGAGGTAGTAACTGGGAAAGGGTTGGCAAAGTTTAAACAGAAAACAAGCGCTCAATAAATGATTGCACTTACCAGTCAGTTGCTCTCAGCGAATGAAGGCAAGGAGGATCCGCAATGATGCTGTAAGCAGTGCATGAAGACTCTGGCCTGGTTGCGGAGGTACTTGAGACACTGACTCCGGACAGTCACGATGAATCCTGGCGCTCCTGGAGGTGGTCTGAAGGTTCCGGTGCGAGGTTTCAGCGGAGGAGAAGAGGAAGATCCCGAAGTGAGAGTATCACGGGAGGGAGACAGCCTACAGTCAGCGGCACGGCAAGGAATGTCTCTGCAGTGGCGGGGGTTGGAGCGGTAACGGTCACATGTTAGAAACAGTCTGTCTGCATGTGCGTGGACAGTTGGCCATACGGCCTGGCCTTCAGGAGCTGTGGTGAGGACAGCGAATTAACTTTTTCCTGCTGCACACACTGTCTTCCCGCCGAAAGCCCAGCTTTCCCTCGCTCAACCCCTTTTATATCTGATCCCCCCCTGCAGTCAGGTGCAAAGGTCGGTCCAGATTAGAAAGTCTTCCCCCCGGGAACAATGGTGTCAGCCTCAATAGTTCTGGCACAGACATGAGAGGGACGCCACTGGCCCGGGCCATCTCCCTACACTATCAAGCGGTCACCAACCGTTTTTCAACTGTGGGGACGTTGGACATTATGCTAAAGAATGTGCATGTCGGGGAAGACCCCTCCACCGCCATCCGTTAAACTAGTGGGCTCCATGGTTAGGGGACGCCACCCGGAGCCTGAGCAGCCAAGAAGGAGAGAAAGAAGTCCCATAAGTTTAATTTCATTGAGTCCTCTTGTTTGGGCCGAAATGGATGGCCGGGCTGTTCGCTGTTTAGTTGATAATGGCTCCCAAGTAATTACGATGCCTGAGACTTATTTTAGATGCCACTTCCCAGAGGCAATGCGACCTGAGTGGGGTCCCGTGTTCAAATTGACAGCAGCCAATCAGCGTTCCATCCCGGTCACAGGGGTGGCTTGGATGCAAATCACTGTGTGCGGCAAAGATTTGGGCTGGAAGGGAGTCTTGTTAACCACCCGAGACCCCGGCCGTGGTCCCCCTGTGACTTTAGGAATGAACTTACTGAAGGAACTGGAAAACATCCTGGTCAGCGAGTCAGTAGATATGTTTCTGAATTGATGGAGCCTCACACCCCACAGAGAAAAGTGTATCAACAGTTGATATGAGTGGCCCAAGCCAAGTGAAGGGAGAACAATAGGCAAAGTGATCGTTCTGGCCTCCGCCAACCTCGTCTTAAATCCGGGTCAGACTGTGCTTATGCTGCCTGTCCGAGCCTGTACCCCTCTTGAAGGAGTTGAAGTTCAGACAGAACCAGCTGTTATGGAGCAGAGATGGGTGGCCTGCATGGCCAAGTAACAATACTGATACAAGATTGCCTACAGGAGAGGAGCTGAGAACACCCATGGGGATGCTTTATCCAGAGTGACTCACAAGCGACCTGGACCAAACCGGGATGAAGAGCTGGAGGCTGAAGAAATCCCTGAGTTTTGCAACCCTGCCAGGATGATTGCGGCGATGCAGGGACAGCTTGAGGAGGTGTCTGGAGGACACACACTGGGATGACCCCACAATGACTGGGTACGGCTTCAGCAAGAGGATAGAGGACTCGAAAAGATGAGATGATGGGTGGCCTTAAGAGAACTCTCTAGCACAAGAGAAATAGATGCCCTGTCCCCGGAAACCTTACAGATTCTTCGGCAATGGGAGAGGCTCCAGTTGGAAGATGGCCTGCTGTATAGGAAGGTGCAGTTGGCACGAGAGTTGGGGGTTACCTGGCAGGTGGTACTCCCAGAAAAGATGCTGCATGAGGTGGTCACAGAAGCTCATGAGAGAGGGGATCACTTCGGTCCAGAAAAGACGTTCCAGTGGCTACAGAAGTTGGTCTACCATCCGTGACTTAAGGTGGCAGTGGATGAAGCTTGTTGACAATGCAGGAGCAGCGAGTTAGCGAAGTCTCCAGAACAGAGGGCCCCTGCACAAACCATCGTGAGGTCTGCTCCCCTAGAGGTGTTGATGTTTGGCTACTTGACTATAGGCCCAGCTCACCTTGGGTATGAACACTGTCTGGTAATGACTGATCATTTCACCAAATTCGTGGTGATGACCCAGACCCGAGATCAGACTGCTGAGTAAGCGGCCCTGGCCATTTGCAGAGACTTTATCCGAGTGGACGGTTGTCCAAAGGTAATTCACTCTGACCAAGGCGCCTATTTCCAAGGATGAGTTATGGAAGAGTTGCATCGCTTGTATCGGATTGAGAAATCCAGGACGATGCCCTATCATCCTCAAGGGAATGGAGCCTGGGAGTGCTTTAATTGTAAACTGATTCAGATGTTGAGAACCCTGGTGGAAGACCGGAAAATTCATTGGCCCGAGTTTGTGGCTGAATTAGTCTGGGTGTACAACAATTGGTAGTACAATACAACTGGATATACACCATAAAATCTACTGTTTGGCCAGAAGGGGTGAGAGATCACTGAGCTGGAGTTGGACCCAAAGGAGGACTACCCATGGACGGGGTGTCCACCTGGGTCCGTGAACATCGTCACCGGTTGCAGACCCTACATCGGCTTGTGCAGACCAATGTTGTGAATGGACTTGAAATGAGTTCTGAGCAGAGGCTCCCTCTGGTGGTTACAAGCGGTACTGGACTGTCCAGTGAAGATTGTGAGGAGTGGGAATCAGGTGTTACTGACTGGTCTTATATAAGGGAGTCGCCTTCCCATCAGGGTTGCCGGTGATCAATTGTTCTGGTCTCACTCCATGATTCCTGTTTCCCTTGTAGCCTGCTGTGTCGTGTCTGCATCTCCTGCTAACAGATAAGACATTTTCTTCTTTTTGTTTTTGTGCTTTATTTTTGCATTTTGTCCTGCACTTCTGTGGGGGCCTTCAGGGTCCCCTCCGGGGGCTTTTGCCCTCTCAGTTTAGTTCAGCCACTGATGTTTGTACTTTTGCTTTTTCCAGTTTCTTCAGTGGCTGCTGTTTTGATTTTGTTACACCAGAGAACTAATTTAGGTGGTAGAGGTCGTGTGATCTCAGGTGTTTTTGAAATTAGTAGAGTTGGTGCTTTGCAGGGTTTTTTGGGATTGCAGTAAGTACCCTTCCTATCCTTTTCTATTTAGTTAGTTTGGGCCCCGTTTGCTCATACTATTTTCTGTCTGTGTCAGTATTTCTTCTTGTCTAACAGCCATTACATGTTTGGGGGCTTTCTATGTTCTTTGGGGATCTGCTCCGGGGCAGATAGCTTTCCTATTTCTATCTTTAGGTGTAGTTAGTTTCTCAGGCTGTGACGAGGCGTCTAGGACCAACGTAGGAACGCTCCACGGCTGCCTCTAGTTGTGGTGGTTAGTCAGGGTACTGCAATCTCATAGATTCCAACTGCTCTGGTGTATTGCCTTTTTTACCTGCACTCCTCAGTTACCGAAACATAACAGACCAAGTTCCGGGAACTTGAAAATCATGAGGTGACCCTCCTGCGAGGGATAGCTCTTAAGGTTGGAGACCACGTGTTGTTCCGAGACAAACGCCCTCTAGTCAAGTTGGAGTGAACCTGGGAGTGTCCCCACCCACTCAACCTGACTCCACTACTCAACCTGTTTCCACTACCCAACCTGACATACGTCGCACAGAATGGACAACCGCAGGAATACTGCCCAACCGATATGAACAAGACAAGTTTATTTGGCAACGAATCATCCAAGAGATGGAAATATGCCAATGTTTGCTGCAAGAACTCTCGCCCGTGGAATGGCGAGCAAAAGGAGAAGGGGAGTGTAAGAAGAAAGACTGTGCCGCGGGTACCTGTTTTGCGCCAGTTCCGGTACTGTTGGGGCTGTCTACTCTGTTGCTGGTGGAAAGCTTGAGGGACCAGACCAATCTGGATCTTCGGAAGCAAGGGGTCTGGCTAAGCGTGTGCAGCCACAGCGTGCGCAGAAACAGTCAGACTTGGCAGGAAGAGACAGAGCACAGCAGGGTGAAGTGAGTGCTCCGTCCTTCGAGCACCGCTACAGCGCAGGTCCACACCCGAGCATCCCCCCGCTGCTGTGAGAGACTGTGATAAGAGATGTGCAGTGTGCCCGGTGGTCACTATGAAGTGAGGTGCCAAATGCTCCAGGCCCGTGAGTACTCTGCACATGCTGCCTATGAAGGACCGGATGTGGGACCGATTCCTGCGCTCTGACCCCCAGCATATACCTGCCGGTCCACATTGAGTATAGACAGTGTGGCGGCCATCTCTCTCACAGCCACATCAGGATGTAGACAAGAGGCCGAGCAGACGCTACCAGAAGTAAACAGTTGCCGCCAGGAGACAGATCATTGTTATCTTCAGGACTTCGTCGGACAAGCTAGTCGACCTGAGAGACGACTGACAGGATAAGTTGGCCCCACAAGAACTGCTATTACTTTACCTGTTGTTCTTTAACCCTGCATATTATTTTACAACTGAGCTGCTTATTCCCCTCCGTTTAACTGTTTAACTCCCTGTGTGGAATATTCAAGTATTAATTAAAATTGTTAGCCCTTGCTCTGTCTCCTGTCCGTCACTGCATCCCACAACCTGCTCACACTATTACAGCTGCAAGTCACTTTGGATAAGTCTCTACGAGCTTTCAACATCTTGAAACTGGGATTTTTGCCCATTCCTCAAGGCAAAACTGCTCCAGCTACTTCAAGTTAGATGGTTTCCTTCAGTGAACAGCAATCTTCAAGTCTGACCATAGATTCTCAATTAGATTAAGGTATGGATTTTGACTAGGCCACTCCAAAACATTTACACATTTCCCCTTTAACCACTCAAGTTTTGCTTTAACAGTATGCTTTTGGTCATTGTCTTGTTGGAAGGTGAACATCTGTCCAAGTCACAAATCACTGACAAACTGAAACAGGTTTTCATAGAATCATAACATCATAGAATGTTAAGAGTTGGAAGGGACTTCCAGGGTCATCGTGGCCAACCCCCTGCCCAATGCAGAATTCACTAAACCATCTCAGACAGATGTCTGTCTAGCCTCTGTTTGAAGACTTCCATTGAAGTAGAACTCCCACTGCCAGTCCATACCTCCGGGACATAGAAAGCAATTGCGTATGCTGGCGCATGCGCACAACTGCTTTCCAGCTTTGCCCACAGTTGGGCAAAGCATACTGCACATGCGCGAGATCACATTTGAATGCGCATGTGCGAATTCAATACGCGATCTGCGATACTCACGGAAAAGAATGCATACAGCAAGCCGAGGAGGGGTGGAGTGAGGGAACGTAAGCCACGCCCAACAGACCGTACCGAATATATTAACATATAGCGCGGGACAAATAAAAAAGGTTTTTATGGATGATACATGGGGAGTCAGGGGCTTTCAGAAGTAGTTGTGGATTACATAACTGACACTCAGTTAAGTGATATTTTTAGCTGGTAGGCCAAAAACGAAGTGACAGGTTCCCTTTAACTGTTCCTTGTAGGACATACTTTGCAGTCCTCTCACCATCCTGGTAGCTCTCCTCTGAATTTGCTCCAGTTTTCAACCTTATTTTTAAAATGTGATGCCCACTAATGGACACAGTATTCCAAATGAGGCCTGACCTAGGAGGAGTAGAGGAGGATAATTACTTCATGTGATCTAGACTCTATGCTTCTCTTAATATATCCTAGAAGAGTATTTGCCTTTTCTACTGCTACATCACGATGTTGACTCGTGCAGTCTATTAGTATACCCAAGTTTTTTTCAAACGTACTGTTGCCTAGTTTTATTTTTTCCATTCTGCATATGTAATTTTAATTTTTCTTGCTCAGATGCAGAATCTTGTATTTTCTGTGAAATACCATTCTATTTGTCACTTCCCATGGTTCAAGCTTATCTAGATCCTTCTGAATCCTTTCTCTGTCTCCTCTAGTGTTAGCTATCCCTCCTAGTTTTGCATCGTCTGCAAATTTGATTAGTATACCTTCAGTTACTTTATCTAGATCATTTATAAAAATGTTGAAGAACACTGGGGCGGTAATGGAGCCTTGTGGTACCCCACTTGAAACATTTCCAATTGGATGTGCAACTATTTATTACCACTCTAGTTGTGAATACACCTAACCGTGGCCTTGTCAATCCCATACTTGGCCATTTGCTCAATAAGGATAGTATATGATACTTTATCAAATGCTTTGCTGAAGTTGAGATATACTATATCTACCGTATTTCCCTAATCCACCAAGTCAGTGATTACATCATAGAAGGAAATTAGATTAGTCTGGCATGACTTGTTTGCTACAAACCCATGCTGGCTCTGGTTAATTAAGCCCGGGTCTCACATAGCGATACACCAGCGATCCCGACAACGATCAGGATCGCTGGTGTATCGCTACTTGATCGCTGTTGAGCTGCCAAACAGGCAGCTATGCGTGCTGGCCAGCGGGAGACCAGCGATCAAAAAAATGTCCAGGACATTCAGCAACGATCAGCGATACCCAGCAGGGGGGCTGATCGTCGCTGAATGTCACACACAGCGATATCGCTGGGGACATCGCTGCTGCGTCACAAAACTAGTGACTCAGCAGCGATCTCGCTAGCGAGATCGCTGTGTGAGACGGGGGCTTTACTTAATTCTTATCCAAGTACTTACATACATGCTGTTAAATAATTTGTTCAAAGATCTTTCCTGGTGTAGAAGTAAGGCTCGCTGGCCTGTAATTTCCTGGCTCCACCTTCTTTCCTTATTTGAAGATAAAGACAACACTTTCCCTTCTCCAATCTTCTGGGACCTCCCCTGTTCTCTAGGATTTTTCAAGATTCTGGAAGGTGGTTCTGCAATTTCCTCTGCTAACTCTTTCAGTACCCTAGGATGTAATTCATCTGGACCAATTGATTTAAATTCATTTAAATTAGCTAATTGTTCCCTCACCATCTCTCTGTTGATGGATAGAGTGGATTCTTTTTTTCCTTAAATGGCACCTTGAAGATCAGTTGATGTTACAATTGCTTTCTTAGAGAACACAGATGCAAAATGGGAATTTAAAAGTGCTGCCTTCTATACACCATTTTTGACCATTTCACCGTTTTAATCCTGTTAAAATCCTATAGCATGTTAGACTATTCTTTTGTT
Organism: Oophaga sylvatica; assembly: GCA_033576555.1. Lineage (NCBI taxonomy): Eukaryota > Metazoa > Chordata > Amphibia > Anura > Dendrobatidae > Oophaga > Oophaga sylvatica. The sequence continues at coordinate 31,717,822 of JARQOD010000001.1, forward strand.
TTTGATAGACCCCCAAGTTTTGCTCAATAATTTCCCTGTATTTTGCACCATCCATCTTGCCCTCAATGCTTACCAGTGCTGAGATTTCATCTACCGAGATCTTGGTGCCGAGATCTCCATCTGCACATGCCCCGGCAGCCATTTTCCTGGAGTCCACCGCACAGTAAACCATGTAAATACGAGGGCTCTAGGCTTTCACAAAATGTTGGCAGAGCCCCCGCACCACCGAACACACGCAGCGGCGCACATCGGAACACCCCCTCATCCCAGCCTGCTGTCTGCAGCTGCGCTCCACTCTTGCTTCCTCCAGCAGTGACCCTGGGACCTCGCTTCACCGCTGCCACCACCCCCGGTAAGCAATAAGATGCATGTATTGTAAGAAGCACCATCATTTTATTAAAAAAAGTTTTTTTCCTATTTTTCTCCTCAAAATTTGGGGTGCGTCTTATAATCCGCAAAATACTGTATATATTATATATAGTAGATCTATCTAAGTAACATATTTTCACTTTCCTTAATGCTGCTTAAAAGAAACAATTATAATTAGCAGAAATGTTCTGTCAGCCACATAAGAGAAGCAATGTACCTAGTAATATATTCCTTTTCATAAGGAAAGTGCTATTACATTGTTTTTATTTCTTGCGATAAATAAAGGGATGACAAATTTGTTCTTGACAGCATTGTTTCATAACAGTACATTGCTATCTTCTATTAAAGAAGGCTGAAAAAGTTCCTTTTGTGGTTAGGTCTTGTAAAGAAAGAAGAAGAATTCATGCTTTGTGAGTAATGCTTACCATTCAGAAATACAAAGACAGAAATAACAAGCTAAACAAAAACCAAAAAATCCAATAAAAAAAAATAAATAAAAAATTTAACATGTAATAAATAACTGTTTGGACCTTCAATAACAGCCATTCATAATGTATACAATGCTGTTAATCATTGAAGAAAGCTCATCTCCTACTACCAAGAGTCACAATGGAGCTCGATGATAAAAGATAATAGAAGATAGAAGCTGTAAAGTCAAAATTACATTCTTTCAATACGCTATTATACTGTTTCTTCTTGTTGAACCTGTTTCCCTAACCTTTCCTTTGGTTGAATGTGCAGATTCATGACTTTTTGTATTCTTAAGCCTCCTCCTAACTACACGAACACATAAACTCATAGAAGTTTTAATGTTTTATACAGTATTTCTTGCAACAGACTCTAATGACTTGTCTAATCTCCTAACGTTTCTGTATTAATGAATACTTGTTTTCCAATGAAATAACAATAACGGCCCCCTGAGGAAGCCCACCCGAAACGCGCGTTGAGGCTGTGTGGTCTGATGGCTCACAGGGACTCACATGGGTAAGGACCTTTCCTATTGCACGGTGCCACTTTATTTACAGATATAATGCATCTATTGACAAATGCGGTGATGAACTAGTGACTAGTGTTGAGCATTCCGATACTGCAAATATCGGGTATCGGCCGATATTAGCTGTATCGGAATTCCGATTCCGAGTTCCGATATTTTCGTCTTATCGGATACCGGAATCGGGATTGTCACTGTCACTGTCAGTGTCCGTCGGTCGGGTCTGTCAGGAGTCAGCGGCACTTACCTGGCAGAAGATCTCCGGCGGTCACGGGCTGGACTGCTTCATGGCCGCCATCCTCTTCTCCCCGGCGGTCACATGCAGTTTCTCGCGATAACTGCAGTGACTGCTGGGTAATCCCGGCCGTAAAGCAGTCAGTCCGATGACGTCACCGCCGGGGAAGCAGGTAATCAGCTGTGCTGCGTTGCAATGACAGGCTCTGCCTGTCATTGCGATGTAGCAGAGCTGGATCGTCGTGGGACTATCGTTATGGACTGCGTCGGACAGGTGGTATACTGTTGGTTTGTTTTTTTTCTTTTTTACAGGAGATCGATGGCGTCGCAGGAATGAGTGTATAATAAAAGAAATGAAAACTGTGTTGTCTCTTTTATTTCATTAAAATACTTTTTTCTTGCTGTGTCTTTTTTTTAAACATTTAATAACTTTGGGATTAATAATGGATCGGTGTCTTATTGACACCTCTCCATTATTAACCGGGCTTATTGTCACCGTGCAATCAACGGTGACAATAACCCCTTATTACCCCGCTTGCCACCGCTACAGGGCAAGTGGGAAGAGCCGGGTAAAGTGCCACAATTGGCACATCTTTTGATGCGCCAAATGTGGGGCTGCTGTAGCCTGGTATTATCAGGCTGTTGAGGGCCAAAATCCATGGGCCTTGACAGTCTTTTAATACCAGGCCGCAGCAGTCTGCATTTTACTTGGCTGGTTAACAAAAATAGGGGGGATCCCCACGCCGTTTTTTTTTCGAGGGATCCCCTATTTTTGTTAACCAGCCAAGCTAAGCAGACTGCTGTGGCCTGGTATTATCAGGCTGGCAAGGTCCATGGATATTGGATCCTTACCAGCCTGAAAAACCAGGCCTCAGCGGTCTGCTTCATCTGGCTGGTTAACAAAAATAGGGGGGACCCCACGCCAATTTTTTTCGAGGGGATCCCCTATTTTTGTTAATCAGCCAAGATATGCAGACTGCTGTGGCCTGGTATTATCAGGCTGGCAAGGTCCATGGATCTTGGCTCCTTAACAGCCTGAAAATCCAGGCCTCAGCGGTCTGCTTCATCTGGCTGGTTAACAAAAATAGGGGGGACCCCACGCCATTTTTTTTTCGAAGGGAACCCCTATTTTTGTTAATCAGTTCCCTCTGACGTCACTGATTGTGTCCCTGGCTGACCTGAAGTGAAAGTGGAAAGCAATCAATTAAGCTTTCCACTTAAGGGCCCGTCTCACATAGCGATATCGCTACCGAGATCGCTGCTGAGTCACTAGTTTTGTGACGCAGCAGCGAGCTCACCAGCGATATCGCTGTGTGTGACATTCAGCGACGATCAGCCCCCCTGCCGGGTATCGCTGATCGTCGCTGAAATGTCAGGACCTTTGATCGCTGGTTTCCCGCCTGTCACACGCAGCGATGCGTGCCTGTCAGAGGGAAACCAGCGATCAAAAAAAGGTCCTGACATTTCTGCGACGATCAGCGATACCCGGCAGGGGGGCTGATCGTCGCTGAATGTCACACACAGCGATATCGCTGGTGAGCTCGCTGCTGCGTCACAAAACTAGTGACTCAGCAGCGATCTCGGTAGCGATATCGCTATGTGAGACGGGCCCTTAAGCGATGTTACCCGCAGTGTCGCTGTCCCAGATCGCTGCCTGAGCTGCCTGTTTGGCAGCTCAGCAGCGATCATGTAGCGATACACCAGCGATCCTGACAAGTGCATATCGTTGTCGGGATCGCTGGTGTATCGTTATGTGACACCCAGCCTTTACTCTCCTGTCAGGCAGGAGAGGAACTCATTCATTTGGGGTTTACTGTGAGGCTGCAGCATTAGCTGCGGTCCCTGCAGTAAACATTAACCCTTTCTGAAGGATTACACCGTGGGACCTGGCTGTGCATGGGATAGGTAAGAATAATTTTGCTTTTTTATTTATTTTTATTACAGGAAATGGTTTTTGCAGTAAAATAAAAGATGGTCAAAAACATGTGTCTTTATTTCATTAAAATGATTTTTAATTAAAGTGTGTGTGTTTTATTTTATTTCATGCAATAGGATTAATAATTGATAGTTGTCTAATTGACAGCTCTCAATTATTAACCTGGCTTAAGGTCACCTTTCAATAGCAAGGTGGCTTTAACCCATATTAACCCATTCGCCACCGCTACAGGGCAATGGAATAGACGGGCAAAGTGCCAGAAAGGGCGAATCTAATTATAGATTTGTCTTTCCTGGGGTTGTCTGGGGGCAGATGTTAGTAGCCGGGGGGGGCAAAAATAATGGTCCCTCTCTGGCTATTATTATCTGCCCCCACTCACTGGCTTTGTCTGTCTGGTTGCGAAATATGGGCGGGAGCCCACGCATTTTTTTTCAGCAATTTTACACCTCATATATATATATACATGTCATTGAATTTGTGACACATATAATATATATTTATATTTGTAGTTCATACACTTCTACATAGTATAATAGCCGCTAATTCAATTGCCGGCTTTTGTGAAAATGCAGAACCCGACATGAAATGACACTTGGTGTACATAGGGTTAACCATGTCTTTTCATGTCCTTTGCTATCTAATTTGCACAAACAATTAAATCAGACTATGTGTGCAAAATTTCACACCTCTAGGGGTTAATTAAAGGTGTAAATTCGTAGCAAAAAAGTCCGTTTTTTTTACAACGAATTTACACCTTTAATTAACCCTAGAGGTGTGAAATTTTGCACACATAGTCTGATTTAATTGTTTGTGCAAATTAGATAGCAAAGGACATGAAAAGAAATGTTTAAACCCTATGTACACCAAGTGTCATTTCATGTCGGGTGACCCGACATGAAATGACACTTGGTGTACATAGGGTTAACCATGTCTTTTCATGTCCTTTGCTATCTAATTTGCACAAACAATTAAATCAGACTATGTGTGCAAAATTTCACACCTCTAGGGTTAATTAAAGGTGTAAATTCGTAGCAAAAAAGTCCGTTTTTTTACAACGAATTTACACCTTTAATTAACCCCTACAGGTGTGAAATTTTGCACACATAGTCTGATTTAATTGTTTGTGCAAATTAGATAGCAAAGGACATGAAAAGAAATGTTTAACCCTATGTACACCAAGTGTCATTTCATGTCGGGTGCTTCTGTCTTTTCACTGAAGCCGCTTTACCCGGCAATTGAATCAAAGGATATTTTACTATGTAGAAGTGTATAAACTATACATATATGTATAATATATGTCACAATGACATGTATATATATATATATGTATTCTATGTGTGTATATTTAGTGTTTACAAGGAAAGAATGGGTTTTTTTAGTTGCGATATTTGTTCCCATAGACTTACATGGGACTTCCGATATCGGTATCGGGTATCGCCGATATTTTAGTGATATCGGCGATACCATTCCGATTCCGATACTTTAGCATATCGGAAAGTATCGCTCAACTCTACTAGTGACACTTTGCCTATATGCAGAATTGTGCTCGTATATAGTAGTTTATATACTGCGTCACATATACTTACTTTGGATTGCCATAATATGAACTCCTATGTCATAGAGTCTTTAGGAATGTGACCTCCTGGTCCATATACAATTTGTGTTTGCCTCAGACCCCTCATTGTTCGAGTCTTTCACTCTTTAATCCTTTTGTCCATATATACGTTTTGTAATTATTATTTGATCATGATGTCATGACGTTATTGTAATCAAATAAAACACTTTTGTAATTTTTAAACAGATTTCTTTGTACTCCCTGTTCTCTTCATTTTTGCGCTCATGTACTGGAATAAATCTGTTGCAATTGACAATTTTACCAAAGGCTTTGAGGCCTATACAGTCCCTGACAGAAGTTATGTTGCTTATCCATGTTATGTAAATCAAAGCTTATAACCTGATGTTAAATTCATCCATTGGTTTTATAAATTACTCTTTTTAAAGCTGAAACCCTCCCAAATTTAGTTTAGGTTAAGAAAATAAATTGGCATCAATGCTGAAATATTGATCATTTAATGAACACAGAATGGTCAGGTTTTGGCAAGACAAAAGTTTTGTCACCTGGTCATATAATGCACCCAATCCTAGTTTACATCCTCACCAGTGCTCAGTAAATGATCGGTTAATTAGTGGGTGTGTATAAAAAGAAACCCAGCACCCCAAACCTTTACTTGATCTGCAACTTGAGCTCTGACAACATGCCAAAAATCCACCCTGCGACCAAATCCTGGATTATCAAGAGGCTGAAGACCAGATCCACTGCAGAAGTGGCTAGCACCTTTAATGTGTCTCAGCGTCAAGTACAAAGAATTAAAAAAAGATTTGAAGAGACTGGAGATGAGTTTGACAAGCCCAGGTCCGGCAGACCCCTCAAGACAACTGCTCAGGAGGAACGTTTGTTTGTTAGAAAATCCAAAGCAAGCCCCTCTTCCACTGCAGCAGAGCTCCAACAGGCCTGGTCACCTCAAGTCCCTGTGTCAACTAGAACAGTTTGTAGGATTCTGTCTTGAAATGGCCTCCATGGTCGATTCAGTGCCCAGAAGCCAGAACTAAACAAAAGAAAAATAAAAAACCATGTGGCATTTGCAAAGTCCCACAGCCTGCTAAACAGATGGACGCTGGAAAAGTGGCAGAAGGTGGATTTCTCTGATGAATCTTCAGTAGAATTACACCACAGCTGCCACAAATACTGCAGGAGACCTACTGGAGCCCATATGGATCCAAAATACACCCAGAAAACAGTTAAATTTGGTGGTGGAAAGATCTTGGTCTGGGGTTAAATTCAGTATGGGGTGTGCGAAACATTTGCAAGGTGGAAGGCAATATCAATAGCCTAAAATATCAAGAAGTATTAGCTACCTCTTACATTCCAAATCATAAAAGGGGTCAAATTTTGCAGCAGGATGGTGCTCCATCACATACATCTATTTCTAGAACAAAGTTTCTCCAGGCAAAAAAGATCAAGGTGCTCAATGACTGGCCAGCCCAGTCACCAGACATGAACATCATTGAGCATGTTTGGGGTAGGATGAAAGAGGAAGCTTGGAAGACAAAACCAAGGAATCTAGATGAACTCTGTGAGGCAGTAAGACTGCATTCTTTGCTATTCCTGATGACTTCATTAATAAATTGTATGAATCATTGTTGAACCGCATGGATGCAGTCCTTCAAGCTCATGGAAGTCACACAAAATATTAAATATGACTCTAATAGCACCACAACTTAATTTACCAATGTTATGCAACATATATTTGTATTTTAAGATAATTATTTGTTTGAATATCACATTACTGTCTGTGGGCAACAAAACTTTTGTCTTGCAAAAATCTGACTATTCTGTGTCCATTAAATGATCAATATTTCAGCATTGATGCCAATTTATTTACTTAACCTAAACCAAATTTGGGAGGGTTTCAGCTTTCAAAAGAATAATTTATAAAACCAATGGATGAATTTAACGTCAGGTTATAAGCTTAGATTTACATAACATGGATAAGCGACATAACTTCTGTCAGGGACTGTAGTCACCTTTGTGTGATATTTTTTGTTCAAGTTATTTCTAGTTGAAATAACAATTCTGTAGCATATTTCCTTAAAAATATTTTGCATTGTTCCTGTTATTCATCCAGACATTTTTTTATTAAATAGACAACTGGGTGTGTCACTATACACTCTGACAATCCTGTAAAATCAGTGACCGTATGGGGACACATACCTCTGTCTAATTACTTACATTTTACAGTAGCCATTTACTAACATCTTAGTTTCAAAATGGCTTGCTGAAATCACTGTGCATTAACACCCACTACCCTCTAATGTGTACCTGAATGTTGGCATCAGAGGCAGTGAATGGTCCCTGTGAAAGATTTATCTGGCACCCTTCATCCATCAGTTTTTCCACCAATGTAAGCACGTATTTATTTATTTTACTCAGTTTTATGATGCGATTAATTCCACAACGCTTGACGGACATTATCATCACTGTCCCCATTGGGGCTGGCAACCTAGATTCCCTATAAGTATGTCTTTGGAGCTTGGGAACTTTTTGTTTTCTAATAAATTGGTGAATGAGGGATGTTTTCTATGTTTTTCAGGTTTCCATTTGTAAACTATGGCTGATTCCCTGAACTACTTTGGATTCCCTGGACTACAGTCATGGCCAAAAGTTTTGAGAATGACACAAATATTATATTTTCACATGATCTGCTGCCCTCTGGTTTTTATGTGTGTTTGACAGATGTTTTTATCACAGACAGAAATATAATTGCAAACATATGAGTAGCAAAAGCTTATATTGACAGTTAGAATGAGTTAATGCAGCAAGTCAATATTTGCAGTGTTGACCCTTCTTCTTCAGGACATCTGCAATTCTCCCTGGCATGCTCTCAATCAACTTCTGGACCAAATCCTGACTGATAGCAGTCCATTCTTGCACAATCAATGCTTTCATTTTGTCAGAATTTTTAGGTTTTTGTTTGTCCACCCGTCTCTTGATGATTGACCACAAGTTCTCAATGGGATTAAGATCTGGGGAGTTTCCAGGCCATGGACCCAAAATCTCTATGTTTTGTTCCCTGAGCCATTTAGTTATCACCTTTGCTTTATGGCAAGGTGCTCCATCATGCTGGAAAAGGCATTGTTGATTGCCAAACTGCTCTTGGAGGGTTGGGAGAAGTTGCTCTTGGAGGACATTCTGGTACCATTCTTTATTCATGGCTGTGTTTTTAGGCAAGACTGTGAGAGAGCCGATTCCCTTGGCTGAGAAGCAACCCCACACATGAATGGTTTCAGGATGCTTAACAGTTGGCATGATACAAGACTGGTGGTAGCGCTCACCTTGTCTTCTCCGAATGAGGCGTTTTCCTGATGTCCCAAACAATCGAAAAGGGGATTCATCAGAGAAAATAACTTTACCCCAGTCCTCAGCAGTCCACTGCCTGTACCTTTTGCAGAATATCAGTCTGTCCATGATGTTTTTTCTGGAGAGAAGTGGCTTCTTTGCAGCCCTCCTTGAGACCAGGCCTTGTTCTAAGAGTCTTCGCCTCACAGTGCGTGCAGATGCACTCACACCTGCCTGCTGCCATTCCTGAGCAAGCTCTGCACTGCTGGTAGCCCGATCCCGCAGCTGAAACACTTTTAAGAGACGGTCCTGGCGCTTGCTGGTCTTTCTTGCGCGCCCTGGAGCCTTTTTGGCAACAATGGAACCTCTCTCCTTGAAGTTCTTGATGATGCAATAGATTGTTGACTGAGGTGCAATCTTTCTAGCTGCGATACTCTTCCCTGTTAGGCCATTTTTGTGCATTGCAATGATGACTGCATGTGTTTCTTTAGAGATAACCATGGTTAACAGAAGAGAAACAATGATGCCAAGCACCAGCCTCCTTTTAAAGTGTCCAGTGGTGTCATTCTTACTTAATCATGACAGATTGATCTCCAGCCATGTCCTCATCAACACCTACACCTGTGTTAATGGAGCAATCAATGAAAAGAGGTTAGCTGGTCCTTTTAATGCAGGGCTGCAATGATGTTGAAATGTGTTTTGGGGGATAAAGTTCATTTTCTAGCCAAATATTTACTTTGCAAGTAATTGCTGTTAAGCTGATCACTCTTTATAACGTCGTGGAGTATATGCAAATTGCCATTAGAAAAAGAGAAGCAGTAGACTTTGTAAAAATTAATATTTGTGTCATTCTCAAAACTTTTGTCCATGACTGTACAGCAGACCTGCATGGCTTTTTTCAATTATTGTAATTGTTTATTATTTTTGTAGCAACTGTGTAGAAGAAAAAGGTACTCCAGATCACAGAATAGTCTGTAGGTGAGCAATATAATACCAAGTTTTTTGAGGGTTACATACCAACAAAATGTAATGGGACCATGGAATAACCTATGGATGAGCACTATAATACCGATACATTTTTTAACATTTTTTTTTACTCTGTCATACCAACAAAATGGATCCCAGAAAATAATTTATTAATAAAATGCATGTACAGTGATGCGCACGTACCAGGGCTATGGGGTACTCGGCACCGAGCCCATGGAAGTCTATGGGGGACGTCACGGGTAGCACAGCTCGGTCCGTGCCCTGGGCGCTCACCGTAATGTGGGATATTTACAGGGGATGATGGGATGTTCATATAATTTGTCGTGACGCCACTTGTAGTATCTGGTCAAGGGGAAACCAGCGCTGCTGTGCATTTACTCTGGAAGGGATGGTGTTGGGCAGCTAGATGGTAGGTCTTCTACAAGTAAGACGGGGTCCTTCCAGGGCAGATAGAAATAGGAGGATGCAGGACAGGTGGGGATCCCGCCGTCAGAGACAATAAGGAAAGCACACACAAAAGTCAGTTTGGTACCTTTACTGTAGAAATGGCAGGTACTCCCCGGAGCACGATAGGGCAAAGGATGCACATCAGGATTCCTCCACTGATAGGTGTATGGCCTCCTGTCCTCTGTCGTTGTACAATAAAGTCTTGACCTGCTTATAGCTAGGTCTAACTTGATCTCCGTCCTATACCTGGTTGATTTTGTGGTTGGACCTTCTCTCTGGCAGGTCAGGGTCCTTGATGGCTGGCCTAGCCGGACTCCGTCCTCCTGATCCTGTTACTTATCAACTCTGTGGTAGTCCTGAGACTTATAGTCCTCCAGGAACTCCGGTGTTCTCCTAATAGGTCGTGTAGATCCTTATAGGCTCGGGAACCGGTATCCGGTATTTCTTGCTGAGGGGAGCTATTAATGCTTACAGATCCCTCCAATTCCTCTTGCCTTCGGCCTACCTGGGTCCTAATAAGATCACACACAACAACAGTTGGTAATCTGCCTCTTCGCCGCTCTCTAAGCGTCGGCACGCTTCCTTGTGAGCTACACTTCAGATTCAGCTCTGACTGGGCTAAAGTGATTCCCTTTTCACTTGTACCAGCCTCCACTTACGCTCAAAGTGAACTGATTGAACAGCTCTGAACTGAACTTCACTGAGCTAGACTCCTCTCCTCTCATCTCCTTAATCTGTTCGTTCTGATCTGATCTCCTCTGATCTGTGGCAAAGTGAAACTAAACTAGTTTTTATATCCTAACACAGCTCCCTCTACTGGTCTTTTTAGGTAAGCTGCAATGTGTGTGCGTATAGTGACCTCTAGTGGGATCTTCCTTTAGTGCATCCTTCAGGAAGATATGGATCCAGTCACAGCTGGGCTCCACATACCCCCCTAGTAGAACTCAGCACTCCGGGGCTGAAATACAAAAACAGGTAACAGAACAATAACATATCAAAACAATTCTTCCTTTACAGGAGGTTAGGCATTCTTGAACTGTTGCATTAACGGTAACTGGTCAATTATATACAATGAGGGATTGAGAAATTGTTGAGCAGCCATAAAAGTCCCAGTCTCTTTTGGAAAGGATGCTCAAAATAGGGGTGAGAAAACAAGAAGAAATAATGTCCATTTCTCTTGTTCCAAGATGATAAGGGAAATAAATAATGGTATATACAGCATATATAAGCAAACATATATACATTTATATATAATGACTTTAAACAATTATTTACATTTGCCAAAGGTTAAACTAATCTCTGAACCTAGCAGGGATGTGTCCTTTTGTGCTACGTTCTGATCTGCGTGGTGCAATGACCTGTGAGGTAGCAGTTTCCCTATTTGTTCTATGTGAAAGAGAATTATAGAATTGTCTCAACCTCCCTACTGGGCTGGCAGGCACACTGTAAACTGAGGGAATCGGTGCAACTTCTGCAGGGGATCCTTCTTCCTGAGGTTCAGTTTCTTGGGATTCTGCTTCTTGTAGAGCTGCGTCTTGTGGTTCCACTGGTTGGGGTTCCACTGGTTGAGGTCCTTCGGGAACTGGCTCTACTGGCACAATTGGTACAATTGGATTTAGAGATTCTTCTTGCGGTTGATAAAATTGAAGCACGGGAATGATTACGGCTTCTCCAATTCTGGGCCAATCTGCGGGGAAATCTCCCAAGTCTGTATGTATAACTGCTTCATCATTCTCTTCCTGATTGACAACAGGTTCTTCCTCACGAAGCTTTAATGGGTCCGGACACAACTTTAGATGGTCTCTAGACACAGTTGCAGTGGTTTTTCCTCCATCCTTACTTATTATGCACGTTTTCTTGTTATCAAACTTTGAATTCTGTATGATGTAGGGCTCTCTTTCCCACTGATCATCGAGTTTGTGTAATCTCCTTTTTCTTTTCAGTACCATTTCACCAGGTGCGAAAGGTTCAGCTGGCGCACTTTTATTGTAGCGATCTGCTTGTTTATCCCTTCCTCGATTAAGACTTTCCTCAACACAGGCCTGTACTTTTCTGTACTGTTCCTGTCTGTTTGTGTTCCAGTCTCCAGTAGTTACATCCGCTTCCGGTTCTACAACTCCAAGCTCTAGATCCATGGGCAGTTTTCCTGGTCTTGCCCGCATGAGATAGGCTGGGGTGCAGTTGGTGGAACTCACCGGTATATGGTTGTACATGTCTACCAGGTCAGGTAACAAGTCTGGCCACCGATTTTCTTTCCTCCAGTGGTACAGATTTCAGTAAGTCAATGACGATGTGATTCATCTTTTCACAAAGTCCGTTGGTTTGAGGGTGGTACGGTGTTGTTCTGATCTTCCTACACCCGTACAAGTGACAGAACTCCTTGAATAATTCGGCCTCAAAGGCTGGGCCTTGATCAGTTAATACCTGCTCAGGATAACCGTGTGGTCTGCAAAAACTTGCTTGGAAGGTCTTTGCTGCTGTCTCTGCCGTCAGATCTTTAACAGGAGCGACCACCAGGAATCTGGAGTAGTGGTCCACCATAGTCAGGGCATAGGAATATCCTGACCAGCTGGGTGACAACTTCACATGGTCCAGGGCCACGATTTCCAAAGGGCGAGTCGTCTGAATGGGCTGCAGGGGTGCCTTCTGACTGCTGTAGTCTTTTCGTCTGAGGCTACAGGGTCCACAGTTCCGGCACCACTTCTCGATGGAGCTGCGCATCCCTACCCAGTAGAACCGACACTTCAACAGGGTCTCCAGCTTTTTCCAGCCAAAGTGTCCCGCTTGATCGTGGTAGGCTTCCAACACCATCTGGATGTCTGCTTTGGGAACCACTATCTGCCAGACCATTTCATGGGTCCTTGGGTTGACGTATCTCCTGCACAGCTTCTCACGGTAGATGAACAACCGGCTTCTCTCGTTCCACAGCTGCCTTGCTGGTAGGGGTGCGTCTTTCTCCAAGGAGGAATCTTCTCGTATTATCAGCTCCTTGATACGGCTGACCACTGGATCGCTATCCTGAGTCTCTTTCCAGCTGTGGTGAGGTAAAGGATTTAACGTCTTACCAGGCGATCTCCTGCTGGCTTGTTGTTCATAGATCACCCCATTCCGGTGAAGGGCAGGTAGTTCAATCTCTTCCAGATCATCCACTTCCTCTTCAGTGTCTGATTCATGAGGCATCCTGGACAGGGCATCAGCATTGGCATTCTTGCAGCCCGCCCGGTACTTAATGGTGAATTGATAATTTGATAGTCGAGCCATCCATCGTTGTTCCATAGCCCCCAGCTTAGCTGTTTCAAGATGCGTCAAGGGGTTGTTGTCAGTGTAGGCAGTGAACTTGCTGGAGGCCAAATAGTGTTTAAACCTTTCCGTGATGGCCCAGACCAGTGCCAGGAACTCCAACTTGAAGCTACTATAGTTCTCGGGGTTCCTTTCGGTCGGGCGGAGCTTCCTGCTAGCATAGGCGATGACTGTCTCCAGGCCATTTTGCTTCTGACTGAGGACTGCTCCCAATCCTTCGTTGCTGGCATAAGTATACAGGAGGAACGGCTGGCTGTAGTCAGGGTAAGCTAGGATCTCATCACCTGTCAGGATCTCCTTCATTTCCTTGAATGCTTCTGCCTGTTCTATACCCCAATGGAATTGAGAATTTCTGCCTTTGAGGACTGTCCCACCAGGAGGTCTTGCAGAGGGGCTGCTTTCTTAGTGTAATCTTTTACAAACCTCCGGTTGTATCCTGTCAGTCCTAGGAACTGTCGCACTTCTTTAGGATTTTTCGGCTCCGGCCATTTCTGGATGGCGGTGATCTTCTCAGGGTCTGGCGCTACTCCTTCTGAACTGACAATATGTCCCAGATACTGTACTATTTGTTTGAGCAAATGGCACTTAGAAGGCTTTAGTTTCATCCCATACTTGGACAGTGACTCAAATACCTCCGCCAGGTGCTTCAAATGGTCTTCGTACGTTTTGGAGTACACGATGACATCGTCCAGGTACAGCAACACAGTTTCAAAGTTGAGATGCCCCAGGCAGCTCTCCATCACTCTCTGGAACGTTCCAGGGGCACTGCTGAGTCCAAACGGCATTCGGTCAAACACACAGAGTCCCATCGGGGTGGTGAAAGCGTCTTCTCCCGATCCTCCTCAGCCACAGCTACCTGCCAGTACCCACTAGTGAGGTCAAGGGTGGAGAAGTAGTTAGCAGTTTTTAGTGCAGCTAAGGATTCCTCAATGCGTGGTAATGGGTATGCATCTTTATGTGTAATGCGATTTATTTGTCGGTAATCTACACACATTCGCATGCTTCCATCCTTTTTCCTGACTAATACTAGAGGTGCTGCCCAGGGACTGCAACTATCTCTTATCACCCCTGCTTCCTTCATATCACGCAACATCTCCTTAGCTTTCTGGTAGTGTGCTGGTGGTATAGGCCTGTACCGTTCTTTGATGGGAGGATGATTGCCTGTGGGGATGTGATGTTGAACCCCTTTAATTGTCCCAAAGTCGAGCGGGTGTTTGCTGAACACCTGAGCATACTCCTGAACTACTCGTAGTACTCCCTGTTTCTGGTGGTTTGGAGTGGTGTCTGTCCCAACATGGAGCTGCTGACACCAATCCTCCACCTGGGTGGTCGGACCGTTATCCTCCACTGGTTGTGGGGAGGTTAAGGGCTCCGCTGGGTGAATGGAGTTATTATCCACAGCATGTAACTTAGCAACAGTGGCATAACGTGGTAACTTGACTTCATCTTCTCCCCAGTTGAGAAGACACACTGGCACCCTCCCATTATGTACCTCCACTACCCCTCTGGCAGTCAAGAGTGTAGGTCTGTGTTCTGAACAATGGGGCTCTACTACTGCTTGGTAGTTCCGTCCTTTCAGACCTATTGCTGCTCTACACCAAATAAGCATTTCACTCATAGGGGGTATCACAATGGGGTTCGGGTCTGTTACCCGTACATTACCAATCTCACCACCGGTCATTTTCACTTGCTGTTGGCACATCAGGGTTCGGATCTCCCTCGGATCTCTCCCTTTTGCCTTGGTCTGGCAATTTCGGCAAGCTGTTGGAGTAAAAACACAACCTCCTCCAAACAGTTACTAATAATGTTAGTGCCTAAGACCACATTCAACCCATTTTCTTCATTAACAGTCTTTACTACAAGAAGTCCCTGATTCTTTAGCTCCACTCTCCCCACTTTTACGTCTACATCTTTAGCCCCCCGTAATTCAAGAGGGAGACCATTAGAGGCGTATACGGTAAAGTCAGGGTTTGGGGGTTGGAGACTGTCACTGGACCAGTACTTGTTGTAGAGAACATCAGGTATAATGGTTACCTGGGATCCAGTGTCCAGCAGGGCAGGGATGGCGATCCCGTCCAATATGATGGACAGGTAAGGTCTTCCTCCCACAAACCTGCGGTTCCAGTCTGAGGGGCTTGAGGAGTCTATTCCTGGGGGTTGGCCCTTGGACCCAGGACTTGCTCGTTTAAAGGACACAGACGTGCTGGGTGACCTTCCCTGTGGCAGCGGTAGCAGATGATCTCCCGGCGAGGATGCTGATGGTCGCGGGTCCTTCCTGGGGGTGGCGTTGTCCTCCTCCGGTGGGGCGATGTCCTCCCTCTCCTCCGGCGCATCCAAGGGACATCCTCCGGGCAGTCAGCAAGCAAGATCTTTCCTTCTTCTTTCGTCGGCAATTGCAGGGCACTCATTACAGTGGCCAGGTTTTTGGTCAACTGGCGCACTTCTGAGCGCAGACAGTCCAGCTCAGTAGGGGGAGCCTCCTGCGTTTTGGCTTCCGCAACCAGCGGGGAAAAGGTGGATGTTGCTGGCTTTAGGGTGGTTTCACTCGGGTGACACTGGGTTGCCATCTCGGGTGTTTCCAGAGGTCGCAGTCCTTTTATAGCCATATCCTTAAGGGCATCAAAGGTAGCATCAGGATGATCCAAGGACCACCAGTGCACAGTCCTGCCTTCCGCTTGGGACCTCAGTCCCCGTACAAATTGTTCCTTTAACATTTTATTTTCGTCGGTGACACTTATAGGGTTAACTTGTTTAAGAGCTCGCAGGGCCCCTTGTAGCCGGCAAGCATAGTCTCTAATGCTGTCATCTGGTTTCTGGGAGCATTGGTAAAACATCATCCGGAGATCTGTTTCAGTGCGGTCCTCAAAGATAGACTGTAGCTTTAAGAAAATTGCATGCACTGACTCCTGGTCTGCAGCTGTCCAAGTCTCTACCTCCCTCTCAGCAGCACCAGTTAATTGCCCTATTACCACCGCAGCTCTTTGCTTTTCTGTCATAGGGTACATGTCCATTATGCTGCATATTTTTCGCTTGAACCCTGACAGGGTGTCTGGCTTGCCGCTGTACTGAGGGAGCCACTTCGCTCCAGGCATGTATGGCAGCGTTAGTGGTACTATTGGGACCACAGGACCGGGTGAGGGGCCTGGATTTCTATCCTGCGCTGCAGTGCCAAGTGGTAAGTCATTGGGGTTGTCGGCCTGGGCCGCGCTGTCGGCTTGCTGCTGCGACATATCTGCGCCCCCCTGAGTTAATTGTGGCCTACCTTCTCTGAAGGCTGCAGCTCTGCAGGCACAGCGGTGGAGAAAGGACCTGTGTCGCTGGCGCTCTGACGTCAGAGCGTTCACTGGAGCTCTCCAGAGGACCTGCCGCCGCGTCACGTTGGGGGCGTGTTCAGGACTCAGCGCGCTTTTGCAGGTACGCCCACTAGTTTTCGCGCCGGGACGCTATAAATGGCGGCAAATGGTGGGAAATCTTCACCACTATACACAACAGTCTTTTTTGCAAGGCACACAGTACCCGGTGGCAACGGGCACAAATTACTCCGTTGCTGCAGGCACGAGATCCTGTTCGTGACGCCAAGTTAAAGATGATGCACACGTACCAGGGCTATGGGGTACTCGGCACCGAGCCCATGGAAGTCTATGGGGGACGTCACGGGTAGCACAGCTCGGTCCGTGCCCTGGGCGCTCACCGTAATGTGGGATATTTACAGGGGATGATGGGATGTTCATATAATTTGTCGTGACGCCACTTGTAGTATCTGGTCAAGGGGAAACCAGCGCTGCTGTGCATTTACTCTGGAAGGGATGGTGTTGGGCAGCTAGATGGTAGGTCTTCTACAAGTAAGACGGGGTCCTTCCAGGGCAGATAGAAATAGGAGGATGCAGGACAGGTGGGGATCCCGCCATCAGAGACAATAAGGAAAGCACACACAAAAGTCAGTTTGGTACCTTTACTGTAGAAATGGCAGGTACTCCCCGGAGCACGATAGGGCAAAGGATGCACATCAGGATTCCTCCACTGATAGGTGTATGGCCTCCTGTCCTCTGTCGTTGTACAATAAAGTCTTGACCTGCTTATAGCTAGGTTTAACTTGATCTCTGTCCTATACCTGGTTGATTTTGTGGTTGGACCTTCTCTCTGGCAGGTCAGGGTCCTTGATGGCTGGCCTAGCTGGACTCCGTCCTCCTGATCCTGTTACTTATCAACTCTGTGGTAGTCCTGAGACTTATAGTCCTCCAGGAACTCCGGTGTTCTCCTAATAGGTCGTGGAGATCCTTATAGGCTCGGGAACCGGTATTCGGTATTTCTTGCTGAGGGGAGCTGTTAATGCTTACAGATCCCTCCAATTCCTCTTGCCTTCGGCCTACCTGGGTCCTAATAAGATCACACACGACAACAGTTGGTAATCTGCCTCTTCGCCGCTCTCTAAGCGTCGGCACGCTTCCTTGTGAGCTACACTTCAGATTCAGCTCTGACTGGGCTAAAGTGATTCCCTTTTCACTTGTACCAGCCTCCACTTACGCTCAAAGTGAACTGATTGAACAGCTCTGAACTGAACTTCACTGAGCTAGACTCCTCTCCTCTCATCTCCTTAATCTATTCGTTCTGATCTGATCTCCTCTGATCTGTGGCAAAGTGAAACTAAACTAGTTTTTATATCCTAACACAGCTCCCTCTACTGGTCTTTTTAGGTAAGCTGCAATGTGTGTGCGTATAGTGACCTCTAGTGGGATCTTCCTTTAGTGCATCCTTCAGGAAGATATGGATCCAGTCACAGCTGGGCTCCACATACAGTAAGCTACACAAGCACTGTACTAATTATATACAGTACAGACCAAAAGTTTGGACACACCTTCTCATTCAAAGATTCTTCTGTATTTTCGTGACTATGAAAATTGTACATTCACACTGAAGGCATCAGAACTATGAATTAACACAAAAAAGTGTGAAACAACTGAAAATATGTCTTATATTTTAGGTTCTTCAAAGTAGCCACCTTTTGCTTTGATTACTGCTTTGCACGCCGAAAAGGTGAATGGATGGACTCTACATGCCTAGTTCCCACCGTGAAGCATGGAGGAGGTGGTGTGATGGTGTGGGGGTGCTTTGCTGGTGACACTGTTGGGGATTATTCAAAATTGAAGCGGTGAGCAGTCCAGCTCACCCCAAACCATCTCGATTGGGTTCAGGTCTGGTGACTGTGGAGGTCAGGTCATCTGGCGTAGCACCCCATCACTCTCCTTCTTGGTCAAATAGCCCTTACACAGCCTGGAGGTGTGTTTGGAGTCATTGCCCTGTTGAAAAATAAATGATGGTCCAACTAAACGCAAACCGGATGGAATAGCATGCTGCTGCAAGATGCTGTGGTAGCCATGCTGGTTCAGTATGCCTTCAATTTTGAATAAATCCCCAACAGTGTCACCAGCAAAGCACCCCCACACCATCACACCTCCTCCTCCATGCTTCACGGTGGGAACCAGGCATGTAGAGTCCATCCGTTCACCTTTTCTGCCTGCAAAGCAGTAATCAAAGCAAAAGGTGGCTACTTGAAGAACCTAGAATATAAGACATATTTTCAGTTGTTTCACACTTTTTTGTAAAGTGTAATGTATAAATTCCACATGTGTTAATTCATAGTTTTGATGCCTTCAGTGTGATTCTACAATTTTCACAGTCATGAAAATACAGAAAAATCGTTGAATGAGAAGGTGTGTCCAAACTTTTGTTCTGTACTGTATGTCACTCCCATTTTTATATCTATCTTTCTGTGTGCATCTAATCTATTTATTTATCTATCTATATGTAGAAGAATATTTCTTTTGAAAATGACGTGTAAATGACATAAAGAATTGCTATATGCAAAAGCTCATGTTAAAATCGCATTGCAATCGGATCGCATTCGCATGTAATGCAAATACATAATGTATACTGTGCACACACGCCTAGACAAGTACTTTCTCCCTTCAATAGGAAGTGTCACAGAGCTGTGCAATGGCGTCAGTGTGCCGAGCCGGATGGTACCTGTCCTTTTATAATCTCTGATGATGTCAGATGGCCAGCCAATCACAGTAATGCACAATCAAGATGGTTAGTGCATTACATTGACTCACAGGCAATCCCCGCATGCTTATTGGCTGTGTAGCGGGTGTGCAGGCGGCTGCTGCTTTGGACTCCACGCTCCCACTCATGCCTACCCAGTGAAACCGGGTACAAATTATGTGCTTATTATGTACACTGTATACACTGTATAATATGATAATAGCTGACAATGTCCTGATATGAACTGTTGTACCTGTGTTCATATCTGTGTGAGTTTGGAACAGGAATAGGAACAGTCAGTGCTAGAATTAGGTCAGCATTGGTAAGGGTTATGACAGTGTAGTTTTGGGTTAGTGTCAAGTGTCTAACCATAGAGTTAGCTGTAGATTAGATTTAGATAAGATAGTGTTAGGCCAATAGGAAGAGGGTATGGGTGGATGTTATGATTTGGTAACTGAGGAGTGCAGGTAAAAAAGGCAATACACCAGAGCAGTTGGAATCTATGAGATTGCAGTACCCTGACTAACCACCACAACTAGAGGCAGCCGTGGAGCGTTCCTACGTTGGTCCTAGACGCCTCGTCACAGCCTGAGAAACTAACTATACCTAAAGATAGAAAGAGGAAAGCTATCTGCCCCGGAGCAGATCCCCAAAGAACATAGAAAGCCCCCAAACATGTAATGGCGGTTAGACAAGAAGAAATACTGACACAGACAGAAAATAGTAAGAGCAAACGTTGGGGCCCAAACTATCTAAATAGAAAAGGATAGGAAGGGCACTTACTGCAATCCCAAAAAACCCTGAAAAGCACCAACTCTACTAATTTCAAAAACACCTGAGATCACACGACCTCTACCACCTAAATTAGTTCTCTGGTGTAACAAAATCAAAACAGCAGCCACTGAAAAAACAGAAAAAGCAAATGTACAAAACATCAGTGGCTGAACTAAACTGAGAGGGCAAAAGCCCCCGGAGGGGACCCTGAAGGCCCCCACAGAAGTGCAGGACAAAATGCAAAAATCAAGCACAAAAACAAAAAAGAAGAAAATGTCTTATCTGTTAGCAGGAGATGCAGACACGACACAGCAGGCTACAAGGGAAACAGGAATCAAGGATTGAGACCAGAACAATTGATCACCGGCAACCCTGATGGGAAGGCGACTCCCTTAAATAAGACCAGTCAGTAACACCTGATTCCCAATCCTCACAATCTTCACTGGACAGTCCAGTACCGCTTGTAACCACCAGAGGGAGCCTCTGCTCAGAACTCATTTCAAGTCCATTCACAACAGTACCCCCCCCTTGAGGAGGGGTCACCGAACCCTCACTTGAGCAACCAGGTCGGTCAGGATGAGTTCTATGATACGCACGGATGAGTCTCCTAGCATGGATGTCCGAAGCAAACACCCAAGAATTGTCTTCCTGACCATAACCTCTCCACTTAACCAAACACTGGAAAAACGAGAATTCAATATTTTCTCAACCACAAACTCCATATTGCCCTCAACCAGAACAGGGTCAGGAGGCAAAGCAGTAGGAACCACTGGCTCAACAAACCTCTTCAACAAGGACTTGTGGAACACGTTATGGATCTTAAATGTCCCTGGAAGAAGCAAACGAAAAGAAACAGGATTAAGAATCTCCATGATCTTATAAGCTCCAATGAACCTAGGCTTAAATTTAGGAGATGCCACTCTCATAGGAATATTTTTTGAGGACAACCAGACCAAGTCCCCCACTTTAAACCGAGGACCATCAGTCCTATGCCGGTTAGCAAACCGCTGGGCCCTCTCCTGAGAGAGGGACAACCTCTCCACTACCTGGTCCCAAATCTGTTGCATACGCTCCACAACAGAGTCAACACCTGGACAGGCAGAAGCCTCCGTCTGTCCTGAAGAAAATCGAGGGTGAAACCCAGAATTACAGAAAAATGGAGACATCAAAGTGGCAGAGCTAGCCCTATTATTAAGAGCAAACTCAGCCAAAGGCAAAAAAGAGACCCAGTCATCCTGATCAGCAGACACAAAGCATCTTAGATAAGTCTCAAATGTCTGGTTTGTTCTCTCAGTTTGACCATTGGTCTGAGGATGAAACGCCGAGGAGAAAGACAACTGAACACCAAGCTTAGAACAAAAGGTCCTCCAAAATCTGGAAACAAACTGGACTCCTCTGTCAGACACAATGTTCTCAGGAATGCCGTGTAAACGAACCAGTGCTGAAGGAACAAAGGCACCAATTCAGAGGAGGAAGGCAACTTAGGTAATGGCACAAGATGTATCATCTTGGAAAACCTATCACAAATCACCCAGATGACGGTCATTCTCTGAGAAACAGGGAGGTCGGAAATGAAATCCATAGAGATATGGGTCCATGGTCTCTTGGGCACAGGCAATGGCATCAACAAACCACTAGAGCGAGAGCAAGGCTTGGAGCGAGAGCAAGTCCCGCAGGACTGCACAAATTCCCTGACATCACGAGACAAGGTAGGCCACCAAAAGGACCGACTAACCAAGTTTCTGGTACCAAAAATTCCGGGATGACCGGCCAACGCGGAACAATGAATCTCAGACATCACACTCTTTTTCCATGGTCCGGGACAAACAATTTCCCAACAGGACAGCGCTCGGGCCTATCCTCCTGACACCCCTCCAGAGCCAGTCTCAAATTGGGCAAGATGGCGGAAAGAACTACACCTTCTTTCAAAATAACAGAAGGATCAGATACCTCAGGAGAGTCCGCAAGGAAACTCCTCGAGAGGGCATCCGCCTTAACATTCTTAGTGCCAGGAAGAAAGGAAACCACAAAATTAAAACGTGTGAAAAACAAGGCCCACCTGGCCTGTCTAGGATTAAGTCGCTTGGCAGATTCCAGATAAACCAGATTCTTATGGTCCGTAAGGACCACCACCTGATGTTTGGCTCCCTCCAGCCAATGTCTCCACTCTTCAAAAGCCCACTTCATGGCCAATAACTCCCGATTACCCATGTCATAATTACGTTCAGTAGGAGAAAATTTTCGAGAGAAAAAGGCACAAGGGTTACTTTTAGAGGTCTCTGGATCTCTTTGGGACAAAACGGCACCTGCCCCAATTTCAGAGGCATCAACCTCCACCTGAAATGGCAGAGAAACATCAGGCTGCCGTAGAACAGGAGCAGAAGTGAATCTCTGCTTAAGTTCCTGAAATGCAGAAACTGCCTCAGGAGGCCAATTCACCACATCAGAACCCTTTTTGGTCAAATCAGTTAATGGTTTAACAATAACCGAGAAATTACCAATAAATTTACGATAAAAATTGGCAAAACCCAAAAATCTTTGAAGAGCCTTTAATGAAGTAGGTTGGACCCAATCACAGATGGCCTGAACCTTGACCGGGTCCATTTCAATAACAGATGGGGACAAAATGAATCCCAAAAATGAAATCCTCTGTACCCAAAAAGACACTTTGATCCCTTCACATACAAAGCATTCTCTCTCAAAATCTGGAATACAGTTCGAACATGTTTCACATGAGAGTCCCAGTCATTAGAAAAAATCAAGATATCATCCAAATAAACAATCAGAAATTTATCCACAAAATCCCTGAAAATGTCATTCATGAAGGACTGGAAGACAGAAGGAGCATTAGTGAGCCCAAAGGGCATCACAAGGTACTCAAAATGCCCCTCAGGGGTGTTAAATGCCGTCTTCCATTCATCCCCGTGCTTAATGCGAATAAGGTAATATGCCCCTCTGAGGTCAAGCTTGGTAAACCAAGTAGCGTTTTTCACCCTGGAAAACAGGTCAGAAATCAAGGGTAACGGATATTGATATTTCACAGTAATATTGTTCAAAAGACGATAATCAATACAGGGCCTTAATGAACCATCCTTTTTGGCCACAAAGAAAAAAAACGGCACCTAAGGGTGAAGAGGATGGTCTGATATGGCCCTTCTCCAATGACTCCTTGATATAAGACCGCATAGCGTCATGTTCAGGTACAGACAAGTTAAAAAGGCGACCTTTAGGGAATTTGCTACCAGGCACTAATTCAATAGCGCAGTCATAGCTCCTATGGGGAGGCAAGGATGCAGATTTACTTTCGCTAAACACATCAGAAAAATCAATCAAAAAGTCAGGAACATCCTGAGCCTGGGGGGAGGCAGAAAAAACAGGAGTGTTGGTATTAACACATTGGCAGCCCCAACTGTTACAGACACAGATTTCCAATCCAAAACAGGATTATAAGACTGTAACCAAGGGAAACCCAGCACGATAATGTCATGCAGATTATACAGAACCAAAAATTTGCAGCTCTCCTGATGATCAGGTTCAACCCTCATTATCACCTGAGTAGAGAACTGAGGTTTATTCTCAGCCAAAGGGGTAGAATCGATTCCCAGTAGGGGAATAGACTTCTGTAGGGGTATCAAGGGAAACCCGCAACGTTTAGCAAAATCAAAATCCATCAGGTTAATAGCTGCTCCCGAATCAACGAAAGCCTGAGCAGAAAATGAGGACAGAGAGCATATCAGAGTAACAGTTAATAAAAACTTAGTCTGAACACTACCCAAGACAACTGAGCGTGCAAAATGTCTTCCCCGCTTAGGGCAGACTGAAATAGCATGAGAGGCATCACCACAGTAGAAACATAACCCATTGCGCTTTCGAAACTCATGACGCTGTGCCCCAGAAACCACTCTATCACACTGCATGGGTTCAGAATCAGGTTCACAAGGCAACACTATTCCACGCATACTTCTCCGCTCACGCAAACGTCTGTCAATTTGAATCGCTAATGACATAGAATCATTGAGACCAGAGGGGACAGGGAATCCCACCATAACATCCTTTACATTATCTGACATACCCTTCCGAAAAAGGGCTGCCAAAGCGTCGTCATTCCATTTGGTCAGGACTGCCCACCTACGGAATCTCTGACAGTATAACTCAGCGTCATCAAGCCCCTGATTTAATGCCAACAAGGCTTTTTCAGCTTGATCAGTGACATTAGGCTCATCGTACAATAACCCCAAGGCCTGAAAAAATGCATCAACATCATTCAAAACAGGATCCCCAGGTGTCAGGGAAAAAGCCCAATCCTGAGGATCGCCGCGCAGGAGAGAGATGACAATTTGAACCTGCTGCGCTGCGTTCCCTGAGGACTTAGATTTTAAGGCAAAAAACAATTTACAATTATTTTTGAAATTCAGAAACTTGGCTCGATCCCCCAAAAACAAATCTGGCATGGGAATCCTAGGTTCCACAACAGGCAACCTAGCAAGATAGGTAGCAATACTCTGAACCTCAGTGGCAAGCTGATCCACACGGCCAGACAACTGTGCAAACTCCATTGAGAGAAAAAATCCTCCCCAGCACCCAGAGATACAGAGGGAAAAAAAAAAATGCAACAAACAGAAAAATATCTCTGACAACTCTGACAACCTTTTTTTTTTCTTTCACAATATTTTTCCCTTCTGTGAGTACCATATAATTTTCAGTTATGGCCGGTGATACTGTTATGATTTGGTAACTGAGGAGTGCAGGTAAAAAAGGCAATACACCAGAGCAGTTGGAATCTATGAGATTGCAGTACCCTGACTAACCACCACAACTAGAGGCAACCGTGGAGCGTTCCTACGTTGGTCCTAGACGCCTCGTCACAGCCTGAGAAACTAACTATACCTAAAGATAGAAAGAGGAAAGCTATCTGCCCCGGAGCAGATCCCCAAAGAACATAGAAAGCCCCCAAACATGTAATGGCGGTTAGACAAGAAGAAATACTGACACAGACAGAAAATAGTAAGAGCAAACGTTGGGGCCCAAACTATCTAAATAGAAAAGGATAGGAAGGGCACTTACTGCAATCCCAAAAAACCCTGAAAAGCACCAACTCTACTAATTTCAAAAACACCTGAGATCACACGACCTCTACCACCTAAATTAGTTCTCTGGTGTAACAAAATCAAAACAGCAGCCACTGAAAAAACTGGAAAAAGCAAATGTACAAAACATCAGTGGCTGAACTAAACTGAGAGGGCAAAAGCCCCCGGAGGGGACCCTGAAGGCCCCCACAAAAGTGCAGGACAAAATGCAAAAATCAAGCACAAAAACAAAAAGAAGAAAATGTCTCATCTGTTAGCAGGAGATGCAGACACGACACAGCAGGCTACAAGGGAAACAGGAATCAAGGATTGAGACCAGAACAATTGATCACCGGCAACCCTGATGGGAAGGCGACTCCCTTAAATAAGACCAGTCAGTAACACCTGATTCCCAATCCTCACAATCTTCACTCGACAGTCCAGTACCGCTTGTAACCACCAGAGGGAGCCTCTGCTCAGAACTCATTTCAAGTCCATTCACAACAGGTGGAGTTAGCTAGAGGTTAGAGGAAGTTTTGTGAGAAGTAGGTAGGGAGTAGTTGATGAAGAGAGAGGCAAAAAGGACTGGAAAGGAGAGTTCTGAAGAATGAAAGATGGTGGGGCACATGTGGATCTAGGCAGCCTGAAAGGTTCAGTGGCTAGGCTGTGGGTTAACTTCAATGACGTCCGGGACCTACGGTCCGACCATGATTTGCAGTCTCAACCTGAATTTTCGCCCAAGATG
This sequence comes from Oophaga sylvatica, assembly GCA_033576555.1. Taxonomy (NCBI): domain Eukaryota; kingdom Metazoa; phylum Chordata; class Amphibia; order Anura; family Dendrobatidae; genus Oophaga; species Oophaga sylvatica. The sequence continues at coordinate 31,743,610 of JARQOD010000001.1, forward strand.
GGGAAAGTGGACACAGAGCACCTAGTACCAACTAGCTGGACCGACCAGGGAACTGTGGGACTGGATGCCACGTTGCCAGGGGTCATGTCAACAGGAAAGGTTAGGGAGAACTCAGGAGGAGAAGTTCATATGCCATCTTAAGATTGTTGGACTGTAACTGTTGTGAAGATGAACGAATTAAGTAAAATGTTATGGTAAATGAACTTGGACTATGAGGATTTGTGAGCGCTGTTAAAGAATGTGGGTGTTCTGTAGCCTGAGGAGGACTCTGACCCACAGGTGGGTGAATTACACCGCACATACACCGCACCTCAGAAAGGAGATTTTAATTATGCAGCGGAGCATTAATGTGTGCTTAAACAACAACAGCCCTTCACCATGACTACCATCCTGGCCCCCGATACAGCTGCATAACAGGCACTGTTTGGTATGAAGCAGATATCATATGGCTATATGAGTTGCCTGTAATTATTTGTGAATGGTGTGTTCTTCGGTTGGTGGGTTTCTCAGTCGGAGTGGGAGAAAGGATTTCTATTTACTCATAAGCTATCAATCGCTTGTGCTGCCCAGGAAAAAAAGCTATAAAATTATTACAAGATGATATCATTATTATCCCTCAAAATTGCCTGCTATTCTTCCATCTGTGCCTGACACATGTTGGCGATGTGGATACAGATATGGTGAGATTGCTGTAGACTCAAGCAATTCTGGGAAAAGGTTTTTTCAAATTACTGTTTGGTTACGGGTAGAAGTTTGGAGTTTAGCCCTAAGATTGCTCTTCTTTCTATTTTTCCCTCTTCAATAGGTTCTCAAAAGAAAAATAGTCTCCAATTTTATTTAACTGCAGGGCGGTCAGTGATTCCAAGACATTGGAAAACAACGCATACTCCCCTATTGTTGGAACGGTTTGCCGTGATGGTTAATATTTGTGGGATGGAAGAACTCACAGCCGAAAGCTCTGGACGCACTGATAGTTTTAGGAGATTGTGGAGCGACTGGATCTTGTTTCAGGACTTTTATAAACTATTCCAATAGATGATTTGTTTCTCGTGAAGTGTTTCTGGGTTGTTGCTGTGTGCTTACTTCAAGATTGTCGCCTCATTTCCCCTCATCTTTCCCTCCCTCCCTTTTTCATACCCCTTCTCCCTATTATCTCCCACTAGATATGAGCGAATTTGTTCGGATTCGGTTCCGAAATTGTTCGTTTTGCAATATTCATTGAACACAGCCGAACGTCATTCGAGTCAATGGGAGTAGAAATTGCCGAAAATGTTCGTAACCGATTATAAGACATACATTCGGCACGAATATTGTTCGAATACGGCTCAAACATGTAAAAATCAGATTCGGGGACAAAATCCGAACAAATTTGCTCATCTCTACGGTCCCACTTCTCCCTCCTAATACTACACTCTCCCTAAAAAATGTTATTATATAAAAAAACATTCTCTTCACTTCTCTTTCCCTATTTCTCTTTCTAACCTCTATGCATGGCCACGAAAAATAACATTAGCCCGCTCTCTGTTGCTTTAGCAGTGTAAGAAATGGTGCTAAGCAAGTTTTTTTTTTTTGCGAACTTCAAATCAAATCTCAAAATGTTCAAATTTGCAATAAAACATGACTTTTAGGAAACTCAGCTCAAACTCGATCGTGCGCTGATATTATAATAGATATGGGAACAGAGCCTTTTCCTGAAAATTACTACAGATCCCTCATTCCGTGCACACGGTGATCAGGATATTGTAAAGGGTCACTTCATTTTGCCAAAGAAAAAATCTTTTTCTCATTGCAAGGAAAAAGTTGAATCTGCTAAACTCCTTTTCTCAACGAGAATGTGTTATATTAATGCAGTTTAACTATTACATTAACTTAATGGCTTTTTTTCCCTTAAAGGGTATGCCACACTAAACAATATCGCTAACGGGATCGCTAAAAAACGTCACTATTTAGCGATCCCGTTAGCGATATTGTTCAGTGCGGCAGCTTCCAGCGACGAGCTTCCTGCTGTGATCTCGCTCGTCGCTGGAATCGTTCCGGACCCTATTTTCTCGTCGGCGCTCCCGCTGGGTAAGTATATATCGCTAGTGTGGCACCTTTTCTTAGCGATTTAGCGGTACTTTTGTACCGCTAAAGTCGTTAAGAAGATCGCTAACGGCGATAGCGTCGTTAACTATATCGCTAAATGTGGCCGCATTTAGCGATATAGAAACAATCCCGCTAGCGATCGCATTAGTATGCGTCGTTATAGTGATCGCTAGCGGGATTGTTTAGTGTGGCAGTACCTTAACTCTGCTCCAAGCAAACTAAATGTGGCGATAATAATGAGGTGCTAATGCTGTCTTTCTGAAGTCTCCACGGTATCTTTACAGCTTTGCTTATCTTCTGCATCATAAAACACTATAATTTAGTGTTCAAACATTTCTTTAAGGAAGAAAAATGTCATATTTCTTCCAGATCATTCTGTGTAAAATAGTTAACATTTTGTGGAAACATTTTTAAATGTCATATTTTGCATGCAGTTTACATTAAACAGAGAGATGTTGCATATAATGTGTGGATATTTTGTATTTACATACTCCAAGTAAATGTTTTTTTTTTGCTATACATATAGATTTCCAATGCACAAAGCAGATATAGTGATTAAAGTGAATGTGTCACTTACTTAATTTGTATTTAATTTGTTATGAATATCGAAGAAAAAAGAATGGCACTTATTTCCTTAAGCTATCTAACGTCAAGTCAGTGCAGACTTGTGATGCACCTAGTATGATCACAATTGATTGATCTTTGCACACAGACTGTCAATGTTCTCAGCAGCACATGACCTGTTTACACAAGTAAATATGCTTCAGAGAATAATTAAATTTTTTAAGTAAGTCTAAATCTGATTTTACCCCACAAACGAGCATTTTGCTTGTTCATCGAATGATCAGCAGTTTGTTTACACTGCATGATCGTCAGAAACAAGTGCTCTTCCTCCTGATAATCGTGCAGTGTAAAAGCACACTAAGGCTAATCTATCAGTTGATTTATTTTGGTCAACTATGTTAAAGGGAACATGTTATCAGAAAAAACGCATATATGGGTTAATCTGCTGGATAATAAGGGGTTAATCTGCTGGATAATAACGTTATTAACCTGTCCAGTGCCCGCACTTAACCGAACGCTGCAGGGAGAAAATGAACTTTATTCCCCCGGCAGCGTTCCAGTTTCAGTCATGGGGTGGTGCTGGTTCAGTCATCGATCTGAGTATACAGAGCGGTGGCTGCAAACACACCCCCGACCTTCACTGATATTAGCTATGCATTGGGGCCGGCTATCAGTCAGGCCTGGGGACGCGGTTATAGTCACCGCTCTGAATACTCAGAGCGGTGACTAAACCCGAGCCTGTGCTGCCCCTGTGACTGAAACCAGAATGCAGTGGGAGGAGTAAAGTTCATTTTCCCCTTGAATCACTCACCTAAGTGCAGGCTCCCAGCTGGTAACCTGCAGATTAACTCCATATCTGCAGGTTAATAACGCTTTCTCTGATGACAGGTTCCCTTTAATCCAAATTTTGGTAGATATTTTCTCCAATTTTGAATTGAATTCTACTCAAAATTTATTAAAGTCTGCCCTTGGCCAAAATACTGATTTTTTGTAATTGACTTTCACAATGTGGAGGCCACTGACAACCATTTAACTGACTAAAAAAGGGCCATCAAAGGTTAGAAATGAAAAATTCTTATACTCACTTTACAGCTGACCTGCTTGGTCCTTCCGCTCATCACTGTTATATCTTCTGATCATCACCACGAGAGCTGGCCTGGGATGGTTCTGCGCATGCAAGGAGTGATGCTGAGTCACCTCGCATGAACAAGATGTGAGTCAGGGTATACAAGAAGTCCAAGGTTTATTGCCAGAAGTGCACATCATAAACAGAGGGAAGATACAAAGGCATAGTCAGCTAATGGTCCAAGGTCAAAATACCAGGAAGATAGCAGATCAGAGCTAAAGGGGCAATACAAACAGGTAGTCAAAAGAAAAGTATAGGGTCCAGCAACATAGTCAGAATGCTGAGAACAAGGCACAGAGGAACAAGCCACACAGAGCTGAAAGCTATGACTGGCAGCTATCTGGGCCAGACAGCTCAGTTAAGTAGCTGAGGATTCAAGGCAACAGAGAGCACCTGATGAGAGCTCAGCACCTCCCAGTCTCAGATTGAATGGCAGAGCTGTCAATCAAACCACAAATCGCTCAGCACACCCCTGCACTAGACTGGACAAATGAGCCATCAATCACGGCACAGACAGCTCAGCACAGCCCAGCACTAGACTGAATGGGTGAGCTGTCAATCAATGTGTCCTAAGACACATTGAGAGTTGAAATCATTACACAGAGCCCCTATTGGACAAACAATCAGTAGATTTGGTTTTCCCGTACCATCTCTATGCTGATGACACCCAATTATACACTTCTTCACCCAATATCACGCCTGCCTTTTTAGAAAACACCAGTGATTATCTTAACGCTGTCTCTAACATCATGTCCTCCCTTTATCTGAAACTGTACCTGTCAAAAACGGAACTCCTCATGTTTCCTCCCTCTACTAACCTACCTTTGTCTGACATTGCCATCTCCGTGTGTGGTTCCACCATTACTCCCCAGCAACATGCCCGCTGTCTTGGGGTCATACTTGATTCCAATCTTTCATTCACTCCCTACATCCGATCACTGGCTCGCTCTTGTTATCTCCACCTCAAAAACATCTCTAGAATTCAACCTTTTCTTACTTTCGACTCAGCAAAAACTCTTACTGTTTCTCTTATTCATTCTCGTCTGGACTATTGTAACTCTCTACTAATCGGTCTCCCTCTTACCAAACTCTCCCCGCTCCAATCTGTCTTGAACGCTGCAGCCAGGATCATATTCCTCATCAATCGTTATACCGATGCCTCTACCTTGTGCCAGTCATTACACTGGTTACCCATACACTACAGAATCCAGTGCAAACTTATTACCCTCACCCAAAAAACACTCCATGGCTCAGCACCAACCTACATCTCCTCCCTTGTCTCAGCCTACCATCCTACCCGTGCCCTCCGTTCTGCTAATGACCTGAGGTTAGCATCCTCAATAATCAGAACCTCCCACTCCCATCTCCAAGACTTTTCACGTGCTGCGCCAATTATTTGGAATGCACTACCCAGTTAATACGATTAATCCCCAATCCCCACAGTTTTAAGCGTGCCCTAAAAACGCATTTGTTCAGACTGGCATACCGCCTCAACGCATTAACCTAACTATCCCTGTTGGCCCATTCAAAAAATTTTCTACCATAATCAGGTACCTCGTATTATGTTCTCACCCGCTTTATGCATTTAATAGCCCTCTGTGTCTGTACTGTTACATACTTTGGCTGTTAACTGGTTCATGCAGAATTACATGTACACCCGATTCTTACACTATGGCTGGTCCGAACAATGAAAGCAATTATTACCATCTACCTTTTGTGTCTCCCCTTTTTCCTCAAAGATTGTAAGCTTGCGAGCAGGCCCCTCATTCCTCTTGGTATCTACTTTGATCTGTGTTTATTGTTAGGCTGTAATGTCTATTGTCTGTACTGTACAAGTCCCCTCTATAATGTAAAGTGCTGCGGAATATGTAATTATTATTATATTATTATTATTATTATAGCACATGTCAAGACTGCTTGAGCAGAACCCTTTTAACTTCATCAGAGTCAGAGATTACAGTGCTTGCGAGGGAGATAAAAAGATGCATCGAAGATCAGACAGGTGAAGAAAGGAGCTGTAGAGGTGAGGTGGGTATAATGATTTCTCTTATTTTTTACATCTTACGTTTAATGTGCTCTGGGTCTGGAGAGACCAGGGGAGGAGTCCAGCTAAGATAATTTGCATATTTCCAGTGCATTCTGGGAAAAGAGTCAGTGCCACTGGATTTTGGTCATTGCAGAATAAAGGAGGACATCGGAAAACTGTATGAATTTTGGCATCATCTTCACCCTATCTTTAAAAAAGGAAAGAAGATGGAGCAAGAAAATTTACTGGCCAGTGAGTCTCACTTCTATACCAGGAAAGATATTTGAACAAATTATTAACCCCTTGCTGACCTCGGATGGTATAGTAAGTCCGAGGTCAGATCCCCACTTTGATGAGGGCTCCGGCGGTGAGACCGCATCAAAGCCGGGACATGTCAGCTGTTTTAAACAGCTGACGTGTGCTCGCAATAGGATCAGGTGGAATCGCAATCCACCCGCGCCTATTTACTAGTTAAATGCCGCTGTCAAACGCTGACAGTGGCATTTAACAAGTGCTTCTGGCCAACGGGCCGGAAATACGTGCATCGCTGACCACTGTCATGTGATTGGGGGTCAGAGATGCATTAGCATAACAACCAGAGGTCTCCTTGAGACCTCTATGGTTGTTGATGTCAGATTGCTATGAGCGCCACCCTGTGGTCGTCGCTCATAGCAATGCTGTAATTCTGCTGCATATAGGCGATCTAATCACCTCCTGTATGCAGGAGAGGCGATCGAGTTGTGGCAGCTTCTGGCCTCCCATGGAGGCTACTGAAGCATGCCAACATTTAAAAAAAAATGTTTTTAAAAATATGAAAAAAAAATAAAAAAGTTTAAATCACCCCCCTTTCGCCCCATTCAAAATAAAACAATAAAAAAAATCACACATACCCATATTAGGTATTGCCGCATTCAGAATCGCCCAATCTATCAATAAAAAAAAAAATTAACCTGATCGCTAAGCGGCATAGCGGGAAAAAAATCGAAATGCCAGAATTACATTTTTTTGGTCGCCGTGACATTGCATTAAAATGCAATAATGGGCGATCAAAAGAACAGATCTGCACATGAGCAGTATCCTTAAAAACATCAGCTCGGCACACAAAAACTAAGCCCTCACTCAAACCCAGATCACAAAAAATGGAGACGCTATGGATATTGGAAAATGGAGCAATTTTTTTTAACCTAATTTTGAAATTTTTTTTTCACCACTTAGATCAAAAAGAAACTAGAAATGTTTGGTGTCTATGAACTTGTAATGACCTGGAGAATCATAATAGCTGGTCAGTTTTAGCATTTAGTGAACCTAGTAAAAAAGTCAAACAAAAAACCTGCGTGAGATTGCACTTTTTTGCAATTTCACCACACTTGGAATTTTTTTCCCGTTTTTTAGTACATGAAATGATAAAACCAATGATGTCTTTCAAAAGTACAACTCGTCCTGCAAAAAATAAGCCCTCACATGGCCATATTGATGGAAAAATTAAAAAGTTATGGCTCTGGGAAGAAGGAGAGCGAAAAACAAAAACGCAAAACCGAAAAAGGCTGGGGTCACTAAGGGGTTAAACAACACGTATGTAAGTACCTGGATCAGAATGAAATGATTAACCAGAGTCAGCATGGGTTTGTAACTAATAAGTCATGTCAGACTAACTTAATTTCCTTCTATCACAAAATCATTGGGTGGATCAGGGAAACACAGTAGATATAGTATATCTTAATTTCAGAAAAGCATTTGACAAAGTATCTCACACAATCCTTATTTAAAAAATTACCAAATATGGAATGGACAAGGCAACTGTTAGGTGGATTCATAACTGGCTTAGTGATTGGACCCAAAGAGTGGTCGTAAATGGCTGCACATCCAGTTGGAAGAACGTCTCAAGTGGGGTACCACAGGGCTCTGTCCTCCAGGGCCCTGTATTGTTCAACATCTTTATCAATGAATTAGATGAAGGAATTGAGGGTAAACTGATTCAATTTTCTGATGACCCAAAGCTAGGAGAGATAGCTAATACTAAAGAAGAGAGAGTGTGGATTCAAAAATATCTAACATACTGGAACTGTGGGCAGCAACTAACAGAATGGTTTATAACAGTAAAAAAGGCAAACACAATTCTGGGTTGCTTTAACTGAAGCATCCAGTCTACATCACGTGAAGTAATTATCCCCTTATACTCCTCTTTGGTCAGACCTCATCTGTGTTCAGTTCTGGGCACCACATTTTAAAAAAAGCATGATCAAACTGGAGCAAGTTCAGAGAAGAGTGACCAAAATGTTGACCGTTCTGCAAACCATGTCCTATGAGGAACGGTTACAGGATTTGGGAATGTTTAGCTTGCAAAAAAGAAGACTGAGAGGAGACTTAATAGCTGTCTACAAATATCTCAACGGTTGTCACACTGTCGAGGGATCAGTTTTATTCTCATTTGCTCAAGGAAAGACTAGAAGCAAGGAAGTCCCTTCTAAATCTACCATTCTATGATTCTATGAGACCCTAGAGCATAATAAGGGACATTAAATTCATGGAGAATATCTTCTCTATTAATTGAATTTTCCTTGACATTCTGTGGCAAAGGAATTTGACCTGAACTGTTTTTTTATATTTAGATCACTCCCTGTTCTTCATCTACTTTCCAGAAGGCCATTCCCTTTTGTCAACTATGTCGAAAATGTGTCTACAACATATCTAATGCAGATAATAAATGTGATGCACAGCATAGAAGACAGTTATTTGAGATTTCTTGTTGGTACTGTTACTCTTTGCTTTCCAGTTGGCAGGATATTGTTGATTCTAGTCGGCAATTTAAATCTTCACTACGTATTTAGCTCTGTAGTTGTACAGATCCTGACCATGGCCACCTGTCATTTCTGCTCCAGCATAGTCTTATGGATACAATGCCAAATATTTGTCGTTCTACTGTAATGGATCTTGTTCTTTCCTTCTTCTGACCGCGATTCATATTATTATCTTGTTGTAGCTGCTGTATTCTGTTCACCACATGATATGTAACAATAGAATATTACAGCCTACAAAGACAAATTAATAAAAGACTTTCCTCCTAAAAACTGAGGGAGGAAATGATAAAATTCTTGGTAGACTTTAAAATAAGAGCTGTAATAAGCTCTTTCGTAATATAACCACTGCATGGATTTTTTACTCTTCTGTCCCAGATTCAGGCCTGTCTCATAAAAGAGAAAGCTTGATCTGGCATTCTCTGGGGGCGTGTTCTTTTATTCCCCTGCATGACACCTCCTGCTTATGATTGGTTATTGTCTTTCAGGGGATAATTTAAATGTCCCCCAGAGATGAATTTATGATAATAATGCCTACTGATCTTAGCGAAAATTAAAGTCTAAACCTTACAAACCAATTTAACTGCAACAGAGATGAGAAACAAAAAATGAAAATTATGTTTTATTCAACTCTGCTGCCTCTATTTCAAAATGTAGCCAGTATGCCATGCAAAAACTGACAGTAAAGACAGTACTGTTGAACAGTTCTAGGCAGGTGTGGAAAAAATGCTGCAAAGTAAAAATGCTTTAAAAAATGGAAGCGGTAATATTTTTTTTATCAGTTGATTACATGCAAAGTGAATGAACAAAGCAGGAATCTAAAGGTCATCAGTATTTGGTTTAATCATTCTTTGCCTTTAAAGTAGCATCTCTCTAGGATTACTTGCTCAATGTCAGTGATTTTGTAAGATTATGGTCTGGTGTATGAGTAACCAATTATATTGTAATATTATATTATTTTTAAAGCTTTCTAACTTTGAATGTCGATTTCCAAGGGATCAATCTAGTTCTGTTCAAGTGAACAATAATTTAGATACAAGAAATGACATAATGCACTAGAAACCTGCTCAAATCTTGACATCCATCTAGAGCCATCAAATAGATCTATATGAAGAGCACAGGGCTTTCCCAGGTCTTTTGATAGTAAATATAATAGCTTCACCCATTGATGGAGGTAGAGAGCCCACAAGAGACTGTTCAAATATATTCATTGGTGTGGAGGCCAGGCACTATGCAACCTGTTCATAAAACTCTCACAGGAAGACATCTAATCCCAGTGACTTGCCATGAAGCCCACTAGAAGGTCCAAAACCTCTTGATTTAGGGAAGGGAGCTGGATGAGTGCTAGGTATTTCTCAATTCTGAAATCTGATTTTGTAAGGAGGCCAAATGCAGTGGAGAAAATAGGTGTTTGATACACTGCCGATTTTGCAAGTTTCCCCAGTCCCCACCTACAAAGAATGAAAAGATCTGTAATTTTTATCGTAGGTACACTTCAACAGTGGGAGATAGAATCTAAAGAATCCAGAAAATCACATTGTATGATTTTTACATAATTAATTTGCATTTTTTTGAATGAAATAAGTATTAGATACAAGAGAAACACAGAACATAATATTTGGTACTGAAACCTTTGTTTGCAATTACAGAGGTGAGATGTTTCCTGTAGTTCTTGACCAAGTTTGCACACTGTAGCAAGAATTTTGGCACACTCCTCCATTCAGATATTCCTCAGATCTGTCGCTGGGCAACATTGAGCTTCAGCTCCCTCCAAAGATTTTCTATTGAGAACAATGGGGATAGGGGAAAATATGTGCAAGTGGGTTAAGAACTGGCTCATGGATAGGAAACAAAGGGTGGTTATTAATGGAGCACACTCGGACTGGGTCATGGTTAGCAGTGGGGTACCACAGGGGTCAGTATTGGGGCCGCTTCTCTTTAACATATTTATTAATGACCTTGTAGGGGGCATACAGAGTAGTATTTCAATATTTGCAGATGACACTAAACTCTGCAGGGTAATAAAGACAGAGGAGGATAATTTTATATTACAGGAGGATTTATGTAAACTAGAAGCTGGGCTGATAAATGGCAAATGAGCTTTAATGGGGATAAATGTAAGGTCATGCATTTGGGTAGAACAAACAAGATGCATAATTATGTGCTTAATTGTAAAACACTGAGCAAAACTGTCACTGAAAAAGACCTGGGTGTATGGGTGGACGACAAACTCACATTTAGTGGCCAATGTCAGGCAGCTGCTGCCAAGGCAAATAAAATAATGGGATGCATTAAAAGAGGCATAGATGTTCATGAGGAGAACATAATTTTACCTCTATACAAATCACTGGTGCAACCACACTTACACTATCCAGCAAAGCCACTAAAGGAGACTCAAGGCCTCCAAATACGGGTATGTGGAGAGTGGCAGTTTCATCTGGTATTTTGCACCTGTGCTGCTAACATCTTGCTTTATGGGCTAGCTGCACCCTGCAGTGCATTTGTTCTGAGATCTGGGTAGGTAAGTGTTGATGTTTTTTTCTGCTGTTTATATTGAATTTTTGGAGGCCTTGAGTCTCCTTTAGTGGTTTTGCTGGATAGTGTAGAGTAGGACTTGTAAGCGTGGGGACCTTTGGCGCAGGTTACAAGCTTACGTATTTTGGCCAAAATATCAACTAATACCCCACTATTTTTGTATTTTTTGCATTGTATTTTTCGGGGTGCAGCGAAGCCCAAACATGTTTGGTCTCGCATGAGGGGTGTTCACACTGGTGCGCATTGAGAGTGTACTGGCCAACCCACCTAATCGAAGAGTAGGGGCATGACTAATAGGCTGTGAACCAGACACTATGCAGTATCCTTGTGTGAACGGCTCCCTATGTGGGCCTTTATTGTGCAATTGTATACTGGGCAGTCACCCCCTCCCTATATGGGTATGTGGAGAGTGGCTGTTTCATCTGGTATTTTGCACCTGTGCTGCTAACATCTTGCTTTATGGGCTAGCTGCACCCTGCAGTGCATTTGTTCTGAGATCTGGGTAGGTAAGTGTTGATGTTTTTTTCTGCTGTTTATATTGCAACCACACTTAGAATACTGTGTGTTGTGAATGTCTAGAAATGAATTCTGAGCAGAAGCTCCCTCTGGTGGTTACAAACAGTACTGAACTATCCAATGAAGATTGTGAAGATTGGCAATCAGGTGTTACTGACTGGTCTTATATAAGGGAGGTTCCCTCCCATCAGGGTTGCCGGTGATCAATTGTTCTGGTCTCATCTTTGATTCCTGTTCACTTTGTAGCTTGCTGTTTCGTGCCTGCATCTTCTGCTAACAGATAAGACATTTTCTTCTTTTAGTTTTTTGTGCTTGCTTTTTGCATTTTGTCCTGCACTTCTGTGGGGGTCTGCCGGGTCCCCTCCGGGGGCTTTTGCTCCTCTCAGTTTAGTTCAGCCACTGTTGTTTGTTCATTTGCCTTTTCCAGTTTTTTCAGTGGCTGCTGTTTAGTTTTGTTACACCAGAGAACTAATTTAGGTGGTAGAGGTCGTGTGATCTCAGGTTTTTTGTAATTAGTAGAGTTGGTACTTTTCAGGGTTTTTTGGGATTGCAGTAAGTGTCCTTCCTATCCTTTTCTATTTAGGAAGTTTGGGCCCCAACGTTTGCTCATACTATTTTCTGTCTGTGTCTGTATTTCCCTTGTCTAACCGCCATTACATGTTTGGGGGCTTTCTATGTTCTTTGGGGATCTGCTCCGGGGCAGATAGTTTTCCTCTTTCTGTCTTTAGGTGTAGTTAGCTTCTCAGGCTGTGACGAGGCGTCTAGGACCAACGTAGGTACGCTCCACGGTTGCCTTTAGTTGTGGTGGTTAGTCAGGGTACTGCAATCCCATAGATTCCAACCTCTCTGGTGTATTTCCTTTTTTGCCTGCTCTCCTCAGCTACCAAATCATAACAACTGTGTACAGTTCTGGTCTCCGGTGTATAAGAAAGACATAGCTGAACTGGAACGGGTGCAGAGAAGAGCGACCAAGGTTATTAGAGAAGTGGGGGGACTGCAATACCAAGACAGGTTATTACACTTGGGGTTATTTAGTTTGGAAAAACGAAGGCTTAGGGGTAGTGTTGAGCGATACTGCTCGATATCTAAAAATATCGGATCGGAATGGTATCGCCGATATCACTAAATATCGTCGATATCCGATTCCGATACCGGAAGTCCAATGTAAGTCTATGGGAACAAAATATCGCAACAAAAAAAAACCCTTTCTTTCGTTGTAAACACAAAATATACACACATAGAATACATATATATATATATATATACATGTCATTGTGACATATATATATATACATATATTTATAGTTTATACACTTCTACATAGTAAAATAGACTCTGATTCAATTGCCGGGTAAAGCCGTGACATACCCCATAGAAGTCGACGGGCTCGGTGCCGAGTACCCCCAAAACCTCTGGCTCTGTGCGACTCAACTTGGGCGTCACGAACAGGATTCTGTAGCTCGCTATAAGCGAGTCCTGTGTGCCTGAATTGAACTGGTTTTGTGCTTGAGAATTGCTAAAATCATCAGAGAATGTATTTGCCATTTTTCCGCCATATCTGCGTCACGACGAGGCACTGGTGAAGAAGAAGGGCGTGCTCTTCGTGGGTGTACACTCACTCAGTGGCGCGAAAACGATGGCCGACCACTCTAAATGTTACTGCAATGTAAGATCGTGCCCCACAGCTCTTCAGTTCCGCCTCCTCATCCTCCTCAGTGTGCGGAAACTAACACGAAGGTCCCGCCTCACTACAAAAGAGGGGCCCTCTCCAGATGCTAATGACACATGTGACTTGGCAGAGATGGCTAATGGACACGAGCAGAAGTGTGAAGGGATGGAGCAGTCAGAGCTCTCCCCCCACGGAAGCGACCCGATCGCCACGGAACCACCGTTGGGCACCCGGCCTGGAAACCCTCCTACGCTGCAAGAAGCGGAGGATACCCTAAGAGGCCTGGCCCGGCACCGGGAGGAGGTCGCCAGGATGGAAGCCAGCTGGCGTGCCCTAAAACTAAACTTGGAGCGGCGCCAATCCCTCTTACCTGAAGTGTCTGTACCGGAAGGTGAGTCACCCGTTCTAGTAGAGGAGTCCGTGCGGGCATCCCAGCCCTTGCAATGTGATCCGGTTGACGTTGTGCAGTGGAGGCACCCGTTCCTGCAAAAAACGCTGCACCGGCAGCACCCCAGATCCCGCTGTCTGCCCCCGTCGCTGAGACAGAAGAAGCGACACCCGTCCTCATGGAGGAGGCCGCGCAGGCACCAGAGGTCTACCTGTCTGTACCGGAGCCCCGACTGTCATCTGTTCCAGAGCCGGCTGCTTCCTCCGCAGGTGAGCGCCGCCAGGACTGTCGGGCGCCAGGAGAGCTGCCGCAAACCGGACATCGTAAGCTGCAGTTTGATGGTGGAGACATGGAGATGCTGGTGGAGGAGAATTACAACCGGCGTCAGGAGGAAGAGTGGAGACGTTGGGAGCGGGAAGCAGAGCGACAAAGGGAGCAGCGAGAATCCCAAAAGCTTCGGCAACGTAACCTGGAGAAGGACCGGGCAGATAAGGCCCGGATGAAAAAAGATAAAGGAACCCTGTGGGAGCCGCAGCGTAAGGGTGCAGTACGGAACTTTAAGTTAAAAGGTGGTTGGGGCTTCATCCAGGAGCCTGGACTTTATTTAGAAGTGTTTGTGACCCGGCGGGACGTGGAGGCTCACCTCCCAGAAGGACACCCGGGAGGGACCTGTTGCCAGGAGACTTGGTGACTTACACCCGACACTGGGGTTACAATGGATGGTACGCCCTAAATGTTACTAGGTGCGACCCCTACTCCCCAGAGTGTGAGGAACCTGTGAGACCCTCGGAGCCTTCAGCCTCCCACATCCAGGCCTCTGCACAAGTGCCCACCCCACGCCGTAAATCTCCCCAGCCTCCCTCAGTGGTCTCCTCAGCAGCCCCAGCTATGGACTTGATAATGATAGCTGGCCCGTACCCGGCGCCTGTTAGGCCCCCTGGGGTTCGTTCAGTCCGGGACATAGGGCTCCAGACCCGGAGGGAGATGAAAGAGGTGGCCACACAGACACAGATAGCGGGTCACGACTTGACTGTACAGGCCACACAATGTCATCAGGTCCTGGTGGTCCTTGGTGTCTTGGATGTTTGGCAAGCATCAGAAGAGTACCAGGTGGTACCTGGAACACCCCTGCCAAAGAATTATAAATAACCCGGACAGGGTCCCTGTATGTAAATAGTTAAATTGTTGATGTACCCGGACGGGTGAATGTTCATAAAAAAGTTTTTTAATTTAATAAAAAAAACAACACAGTTTTCATTACTTTTATTACAGTCTCATCCTGCGACGCCATCGATCTCCTGTAATAAAATGAAAAAAAAAACAGCAGTATACCACCTGTCCGACGCAGTCCATAGTAACGAGTGTCCCACGATGATCCAGCTCTGCTACATCAGAATGTCATCCCGGCGCAGCACAGCTGATTACCTGCTTCCCCGGCGGTGACGTCATCGGACTGGTTTACGGCCGGGATTACCCTGCAGTCACTGCAGTTATTGCGAAAAACTGCATGTGACCGCCAGGGAGAAGATAATGGCGGCCATCAAGCAGTCCAGGACATGACCGCCGGAGATCTTCTGCCAGGTAAGTGCCGCTGACTCCTGACAGACCCGACTGACGGACACTCACAGTGACAGTGACATCCGATTCCGGTATCCGATATGACGAAAATATCGGTACTCGGAATCGAAAGCCCGATACAGCTAATATCGGCCGATACCCGATATTTGCAGTATCGTATCGCTCAACACTACTTAGGGGTGATCTTATTACAATGTATAAATATATGAGGGGACAGTACAAAGACCTTTCTAATGATCTTTTTACTCTTAGACCTGTGACGGGGACAAAGGGGCATCCTCTACGTCTGAAGGAAAGAAGGTTTAGTCATAATCACAGACGGAGATTCTTTACTGTAAGAGCAGTTTCTTTACTGTAAGAGCAGTGAGACTATGGAACTCTCTGCCGTCTAATGTTGTAATGAGTGATTGCCTACTAAAATTTAAGAAGGGACTGGATGCCTTTCTTGAAAAGTATAATATTACAGGCTATAATCACTAGTTTCCTAGATATTGCGTTGATCCAGGGAGCTAGTCTGATTGCCGTATGTGGAGTCGGGAAGGAATATTTTTCCCCAATGTGAAGCTTACTGTTTGCCACTTGTTTTTTTTTTGCCTTCCTCTGGATCAACATGTTAGAGCAGGTTAGGATATGGGTTGAACTAGATGGACTTAAAGTCTTCCTTCAACCTTAATAACTTTGTTACTATGTTACTAGTGGGTTAGGCCACTCCAGGACCTTGAAATGCTTCTTAAGGAGCCACTCTTTAATTGCCCTGGCTGTGCGTTTCGCGTCATTGTCATGCTGGA
Source organism: Oophaga sylvatica (assembly GCA_033576555.1). Classification (NCBI taxonomy): domain Eukaryota; kingdom Metazoa; phylum Chordata; class Amphibia; order Anura; family Dendrobatidae; genus Oophaga; species Oophaga sylvatica. The sequence goes on from JARQOD010000001.1 coordinate 31,759,680, forward strand.
AGACCCAGCCATGACCTATCATCAATGTTCTTACTGAGGGAAGGAGGTTGTTGGCCAAAATCTTGAGATACATAACCTCATTTATCCTCCAGTTAAATATGGTGCAGTCATCCTGTCCACTTTGGAGAGAAGCACCCCTAAAGTATGAGGTTTGCCCCACCATACTTCATGGTTGGGACGGTGTTCTTGGGGTTGTACTCATCCTTCTTCCTCCAAACATGGTGAGTGGAGTTGATACCAAAAAGTTCTATTTTGGTCTCATCTGACCAGATGATCTTCTCCCATGCCTCCTCTGGATCATCCAGATGGTAATTGGTGAACTTCAAACGGGCTTGGACATGTTCTGACGTGAGCAGGGGGACCTTGCGCGCGCTGAAGGATTTATTCCATGACGGTGTAGTGTTTTATTAATGGCAATGTTTGAGACTGTGGTCCCAACTCTGTTCAGGTCATTGATCAGGTCCTCTTGTGTAGTCCTGGGCTGATTTCTTACTTTCTCAGATTCATCCTTACCCCACGGGGCGAGATCTTGCATGGAGCCCCAGACCGAGGAAGATTGACAGTCATCTTGTGTTTCTTCCATTTTTTAATAATTGTGCCAACAGTTGTTGCCTTCTCACCAAGCTGCTTGCATATTGTCCTGTAGCCCATTCCAGCATGGTGCAGGTCTACAATTTTGTCCCCGGTGTCTTTACACAGCTCTTTTTTCTTGGCCATGGTGGAGAGGTTGGATTGTGATTGATTGTGTGTAAAGGTGTCTTTTATACAGATAACAAGTTCAAATAAGTGAAATTAATACAGGCAATGAGTGCAGAGCAGGAGGGCTTCTTAAAATAAACTAACAGGTCTGTGAGAGCCAGATTTCTTGCTGGTTGGTAGGTGATCAAATACTTATTTCATGCAATAAAATGCAATTTAATTATTTAAAAATCATACATTTTCTGGTTTTCATTTTTAGATTCTGTCTCTCACAGTTGAAGTGTACGTACAATAAAAATAACACACCTTGTGGAGACACGGGGGGTCAGTGGTTGCCCCAGTCCGCTAGCTGAAACTGCATAGACCAGGGATCATCCCACTAAATGCCCGCTCTCCTTTTAATGTGGGCGTAACACTACTCAGCACAACACAGGGTGAGGGTACAACAGTGTGGCAATACTTTATTGAACCACAAACAGGCAAATAGCACATAGAACAGTCCCATTCAAATGCCAAAGATGGTGCACAATAGCAGAGTCTCACCCTTCCGCTAATTTGCCGGGATAAGAGCAGCTGTTACTTCAGAAATTCTAGGGCTGACTACCCCACCAGTGGCACGTACAAAGAGAGGAGTAAATGAAAAGCTTAGGAATATGACAGTCCATTAAGTTACAAGGCCAGTTGACAAGAGGGTCACAAGCCTGGCTTATCTAAACATCTCCATGGAGCCAGGTGACCATAGGGTCTCATCCTAGCTCTCACAAATGTATCCATGGGTCAGTTATGGTCAATGGAGCAGATCTGCATTATACCAGCTGAAGCCGTGGTCCCCTAAGCTGGCATCCTGTAGAATGACAAATCTGTTTCCCTCATGATAGAGCCATGATGTCTTGGCTGCTGCCCTGTAGAGTGTCTTTGGTTCTTTGGATCTCTGGATCTCTTGGCTGCCTCTGTTTCATATTACACAAGCATATAACCTCTTTTTATAGTTAACAAATGTCCTTCAATCCAGCATTCACAGGTAAAGTGGAAGAATGGTGATGAGAACAAGTCGCATTATTTGAATGTTTAATCTATTTGCACAGTTTTTCCTCCTCTGTTTTGCAAGTCAACAAACTAGCTGGCCTGGACAATGTGTAATCAGCATATCAGCAAACATCATTGTTCAATATCCTGTGTGAAAGAAGAATGAGCATTTCAGATTCTTGATCAACTGAAGAAAAAAGAAAAAACGCATAAATTATATAGTCAACATATAGATAACAGTCTATTCTTCCTGGCTTGCTGAAAATATGCGTCTGGTTAATTAAGATACAATGCTATGTCCTCACAGACCTCTCCATTCTTTGTAGGTGGGAAAACTTGAAAAATAAGCCATGTATCAAACAGATATTTTCCCCATTGTAGATTATTTGATGGAAAGACACAAATTGTGCAAGAACTCACTAGGTCTCCCACAACAGTCCTATCTCCCAATATCAGGGTGTTGATAACTGGAGCATTAGAAGATCTTAAATATTCACTGTAATATAAAAAGACAAATCATTCAAGTTTATTCAAGTGATGGGAAAGAACAAAGGAAGGTGCACATGAATAACCACATTGCATGAGCGAGTCTACCCCAAAAGAGCTAATCTTTCCCTCCTGATCCCAATTGTTGATCCCCAGGGCAAAAATTCAGAAAACTTTTACAACTTTACATATTACATGTTATTTTTTCTAAAAAAGAACCAAGCCTTTTTTGAATCCATCAAAGTTTTCTGTTGTGACCAGTTCCTGAGGTAGACTATTCCACAGATTAATAGTTCTCATAGTAAAGAAGGTCTGTCACCTCTAAAGATTGACTATTTTATTCTTTAAACTGATAGAGTGCCCTGTTTTTTTACGCCTTTTGCATAAAACAGCTTTTCATTGTTTTATTTATGTACTTATAGATGTTTATCATGCCTCATATTGTTCTTCTCTTCTCAAGACTAAACAGCTCATTTGCATATAAGAAAAATGTGGATTTCAATGGTGGGGGACAGTATAACCATAACGATGAGATAACAATCTAAAGTGGTACTGTATAAGAAAACATACAGTATATGCCCTTTCCATCTTTATATTGTGACATGAGAAGTTTAAAGCTCTCCTAACCATGATGGGCATGTGTGGTGAAAACTGAGTGATAATGCCAACCCACTCATGGCTTCTTCAGGGTAGTTGTTTTGCACTCACTAAAATGGGTTTCCTGTAAACAGGCTATGTCTACTAGTCTGGTGTGGACATAGCTCTTGTCCCTGTGACCATGATAGGAAGGAAATAAGCCTTGCCACAACTGCTATGATGTGATTTGGGTCAGCCATTGGGAGCATTATTAAATAATTGTAGGGTGGCCCCTTACAACCAATATATAGAATCCAACCCATACTTAACAGGACACACATTGCACAAAGTAGTAGAATTAATACTTAAAACCTCCCATTCCATTTCACTCCCTGGACATAGTGATATCTGCATTCAAACCACCTCACATAGACATAAATATAAGCAACGCTAAGTGAGTGTCAACATTTAACTATCCATTGATATAAAACAGAATAGGTAAGGCAAAATTGCATAGGCTAATTATTGTCATAACAGGAGTAGCAGTGGAGTGTAATTTCTTATGGTCAGTGTGATCCTCTCTCTCTTTGTCTCTCTCTCCTGTAGAGTGAGCTGTTATGGTTAGTGGGATCTTCTGTCTATCTCTGGTAGAGTGTAAGCTCTTATGATGAGCTGGGTCTGCTGTCTCTGTGTTTCTCTCTCCTGTAGAGTGTAAGCTCCTATGGTCAGCGGTGTACTCTCTCTCCTGTACAGTGTAAGCTCTTTTGGTCAGTAGGGTCCTCTCACTCTCTCTCCTGTAAGATTTTATGATCAGTGAGGTCCTCTCTCTCTTTGTCTCTCTCTCTCCCGTAGAGTGGGCTATTATGGTCAGAAGGGTCCTCTCACTCTCTCTCCTGTAAGATTTTATGATCAGTGAGGTCCTCTCTCTCTTTGTCTCTCTCTCTCCTGTAGAGTGGGCTATTATGGTTAGCTGGGTCCTCTCTCTCTCTGGTAGAGTGTAAGCTTTTATGGTCAGTGGGGTCTTCTCTCTCCTGTGGAGTGCAAGCTCTTATGATCAGCGGGTCTTTTCTCTCTATGTCTCTTTCTACTGCAGAGTGAGCTGTAATGGTCAGTGGTATCGTTTCTCTCTACTGTACGGTGTAAGCTCTTATAGTCAGCAGGGTATAGTCTCACTCTCCCGCCTGTAGACTATGTACTCTCATGGTCAGCATGTCTCTCACTATGTCTCTCTCTTCTGTAATGTGAACTCTTATAGTCAGCAGGGTCTTCTCTTCCCGCCTGTAGAGTGTATACTCTTGTGGTCAGTGAGGTCCTCTCTCTCTTTCTCCTGTACAGTGTAATGGCTTATGGTCAGTGTGGTCCTCTCTCTCTCTCTCTTTCTTTCCCGTACAGTGTAATGGCTTATAGTCAACAGGGCCCTCTCTCTCGCGCCTGTAGAGTGTATACTCTTGTGGTCAGTGGGGTCCTCTCTCTCTTTCTTTCCCGTACAGTGTAATGGCTTATAGTCAGCAGGGCCCTCTCTCTTCCGCCTGTAGAGTGTATACTCTTGTGGTTAGTGAGGCCCTCTCTCTTCCGCCTGTAGAGTGTATACTCTTGTGGTCAGTGGGGTCTTCTCTATTTCTTTCCCGTACATTGTAATGGCTTATAGTCAGCAGGTCCTTCTCTTCCGCTGTAGAGTGTATACTCTTGTGGTTAGTGAGGCCCTCTCTCTTCCGCCTGTAGAGTGTATACTCTTGTGGTCATGGGTCTTCTCTATTTCTTTCCGTACATTGTAACGGCTTATAGTCAGCAGGGCCTCTCTCTTCCGCCTGTAGAGTGTATACCTGTGGTTAGTGAGGCCCTCTCTTCGCCTGTAGAGTGTATACTCTTGTGGTCAGTGGGGTCTTCTCTATTTCTTTCCCGTACAGTGTAATGGCTTATAGTCAGCAGGGCCCTCTCTCTTCCGCCTGTAGAGTGTATACTCTTGTGGTCAGTGGGGTCTTCCCTCTTTCTTTCCCATACATTGTAATGGCTTATAGTCAGCAGGGTTCTCTCTCTTTCTCTCTTTCCTGTACAGTGTGAGGGGCTTAGGGTCAGCAGGGCACTCTAATTCTCTCAATTATAAGTTTAAAGTGCGGAAATTCACAAAAAAAATGTATTTGCTGCTGATCAAATTTTGGTGGGAACATTGAGCAAAGGAAGTGATATCAAATTTCAAAAGATCCATCCATTTCTAATTGTCTTCACGAGACAACACCAGTAATATGGCAAACAAGTAATCATAAGAGTGGAAAACGTACTCAGTAATCTCTGTAATACTGCCTAAACTGCAACATGCACTAGCATCCTTAAGGGTATGCCACACTGAACAATATCGCTAACGGGATCGCTAAAAAACGTCACTATTTAGCGATCCCGTTAGCGATGTTGTTCAGTGCGGCAGCTTCCAGCGACGAGCTTCCTGCTGTGATCTCCTCGTCGCTGGAATCGTTCCGGACCCTATTTCATCGCTGGCGCTCCCGCTGGGTAAGTATCTAATCGCTGTGTGGCACCTTTTCTTAGCGATTTAGCGGTACTTTTGTACCGCTAAAGTCGTTAAGAAGATCGCTAACGGCGATAGCGTCGTTAACTATATTGCTAAATGTGGCCGCACTTAGCGATATAGAAACAATCCCGCTAGCGATCGCATTAGTATGCGTCGTTATCGTGATCGCTAGCGGGATTGTTTAGTGTGGCAGTACCTTTAGCCTTTTTACCAGCTTTACCCTCCAGCTAAGCAGGAAGACAGTTGTAAATGTTTTTTTTTGCTAAAGATTCAATTATTTTCAACACAGTATATATTTTTAATTAGGCTGTTAAAATATCAACTCTGCTTGCAGATCTTTAACCACCTGAATGGATTTTCATTACCCTGTAAAATAATCCTGAGTGTTCCTGTGGCTATTCGAATAAGGAAACACATTTCACAGCTCTTAGACTAGAAGTAATTGTAAACGTATTAGCGCAGGATCAAAGTCAGCCAGGTACAACATTGGGGGAAACAAATGCAGGAAAGAAAATTGGCAGGTACTGTCAGCCCAGCTAGAGAATGTTCCTTTGTAGATTATGATGCCTAGTAATGAATTGTTATGCCTGCTTTATCTGTGGACAGTCTGTATAGCTTCAAGGGCTATATCCTTCAAATGTCATCGGAAGTATCGGAAAAGCTGCTGGTTGAAAAGTCCAAGACAAAATTTATTATGGAAAGGAAGACAGAACAATAACTTTACATTTGTGAGCATATAATGTAAAAGACATGGCTGAGACAATTACATTGCATTCAAAGGAGTCGTACCATCAGGATGAATACACTTTAGCATCTGTATGTATGTATCAAGAGAATGCCAAGAGTGTGCAAAGCAGTCATCAAAGCAAAAGGTGACTACTTTGAAGAACCTAGAATATAAGACATATTTTCAGTTGTTTCACACTTTTTTGTTAAGTATATAATTCCACATGTGGTAATTCATAGTTTTGATGCCTTCAGTGTGAATTTACAATTTTCATAGTCATGAAAATACAGAAAAATCTTTAAATGAATGAGAAGGTGTGTCCAAACTTTTGGTCTGTACTGTATATGTGTTCACTGCAGAGTATGTATGCATTGTGCGTGCTATAAACCCATGTGTGGATAAGGCCTTATTCAGACAGTCGAATTTTCACGTATGAGTGTTTTTTACTAATACTTGTGATAGTACTTGAGACTAGAGATGAGCGAACCTTTTCCCAACGTTCACTGAACAGTTTGTCGAACGTAACCGAACCCCATTGAATTCAATGGGAGGGAAAACCAAACACACAGATAACACCTTCAGGAAGGCCCAAAAGCTGCGAAAACAGCTCAAATTAGGAGCAGACACCAGGAAAAGTGGCATCAATTGACCCAGAGTACAAATAGTATAAATACACAGCATGGGTGCATGGGACAGTCCCTGAGACAGGGCTTGGACAAGCATTTCTAGCTTAAACATTGATCAGTAACAGGTGGATGAGTGACAGCTGTAGGTCTGGTGCTCTTTGAGCCCTTTGAAATTTAGGCAACACACATGAAGGAGACCCAACTTGGAGTCCAAACATTTCCAAAAATTAGGGGCAGACACATGGAAAAGTGGCATCAATTGACCTACAGTAGAAATGCTATAATTGTGCAGCATGGATGGATGGTATGGGGCCTGGTCAAGCAATTCTAGCTTACAAATTGATCAGTAAGAGGTGGATAACAGAAAAGTAAAGGCCTGTTGCTCTAAGACCCCTTCCACTACAGGTAACCCACCAGATGTAGACCCAACTTGGAATCTCCACATTTCAAAAAATATTGGCTCACAACACTAAAGTGTCATCAATTTCCCCAGAGTAGAATCAGTATAATGGTGATCTGAGACCCTTCTACTACAGTCAACCCACCAGATGGAGAACCAACTTGGAGTCTTCACATTTCAAAAGTTAGCTACAAGGTGTACTGCTGTGCGGCTGTCAAAGAAAGGGAGATGAGTGGCCACTCCAGTAACTGAAGTTGTCAGTTGTCTTTGGATAGTATGAGCAGGTGTTTATTGAGTAGAGCTTTCAGTAACATTACTGTCTACCACTCGTACACCTCAAACACTAAGCCTATTCCCCTTTCTACCACAACCTCGCTTTTTCCCACTCATGTTGAATGTACCCTTCCCCTCTTTTAACCAGCTGTTTCACAACTCTAGGTCTAGACCTGTCAGTCACCTGTCGCTAAGTTTACAATTAGTATTTATTGCTGAGATAGTGTGGTTTGACCATAGAATTAGCACAAAAGATTTATATGCTGAAATGTGAACTTGTGGCTGGACCACACAAATAGCACAAAAGGATTGATATGCTGAAATGTGGACTGGTGGCTGGATCAATCGAACATAACTAGAATGATCCCAAAAATTGGACATCACAAGGATGACATCCGAGTACTGTCCAATTTTTACAGACAGTAACAATGGAAAAGGTGGAGAAACTTTTTTTTTTCTCCAAGCACAAGAAAAAGGGATGATACTCGTGTCACACTCTAATCAAAGTCTCATCAGAATAATTAGTCCTTTTTTCTCGTATGGGGATAATTTGGATTTGTCAATGAGGCCTAATACATATGAAACGGAAAATTGCTAACAGAACTAATACCTCATTATTCTATCCTACAGCATTAAAATTTGTTTTTTTGACCCTTTTATTCTTTACCCTGAGAGAAAGTTTTAATTATATATTTTAATTATATATTTTTAAATATTTTTCTTATTTTCTCATACTTAACGCGAGGTGTATCCTATGGTAAAGTGCAATCAAAATAGTAATTATGGTATTCCTGTGGATGGTGCCTAAGTAGGATACGATCCCATGTAAATCTTGTAGAAAACTTGACACTAACGCCTGAGCTATAATAAAGTGAGTCACAAAGTGTGATATACAGCTCTCGCAAAAATTAAGAGACCACTGCACAGTTTTATAAAAATCAGCTTCTCTACATGTCTGACAGCCATTCCATTCCAGTGTCAGTTGAATTACAACCAGAGTTCACCTCATTCTACTTAATGTGCTTCTGATTAGGTGATTACATGAACCAAATCTTATTTAATGAAGGAAAGTATAAAAAAAAATGCTGTGGTGTTCACAATCCTCTTGCAATAGGACAAGCTGGATGGCAAAACAAGTGCTAGTAATATTCCAAAAGTAATGAGAAAATAACTTTTAACCACGCCAAAGGAGTTGAAAAGAAAAGTCTTGAGTGAGGAAAACAAGGGCTCAATGCTGGCTTTACTAGCAGAAGGATACAGTGAGTGTCATGTTGCCTTCATCCTTAAAATTTCTAAGCCGGCAGTTCATTACAACAAGGTCAAGCGGCAAACATTGGGGACAACAAAGCTACAGACCGGCAGAGGGCGAAAACGACTCTCCACTGACCGGAATGACCGTCATCTTATTCAAATGTCACTCAGCAACCGCAGGATGACATCAAGTGACCTACAAAAGGAATGGCAAATGGCAATCTTCTCTGATGAGTCTAATTTTCAGCTTTGCCAAATACCTGGTCGTCTAATGGTTAGACGGAGACCTGGAGAGACGTACAAGCCACATTGTCTTGCATCCACTGTGAAATTTGGTGGAGGATCGGTGATGATCTGAGGATGCTTCAGTAAGGCTGGAATTGGGCAGGTTATTCTTTGCGAAGGACGTATGAGTCAAGCCGCATAGAAGGTTATCCTGGAAAAACAGTTGATTCCTTCTGCTCAGACAATGTTCCCCAACTCTGTGGACTGGTTTTCCAGCAGGACAATGCACCATGCCACAGAGCTAACTCAATCAATGTGTGGATTAAGGATCACCACATTAAATCCCTGTCATGGCCAGCCCAATCTCCAGACCTGAACCCCATTGAAAACCTCTGGAATGTAATCAAGAGGAAGATGGATAGTCACAAGCCATCAACAAAGAAGAACTGCTTAAATTTTGGTCCCGGGAGTGGCATAAGGTCACCCAAAAGCAGTGTAAAAGACTGGTGGAAAGCATGCCAAGACGCATGAAAGCTGTGATTAAAAATCTATGGTTATTCTGCAAAATATTGATTTCTGAACTCTTCCTGAGTTCAAACATTATTATTGTTGTTTCTAAATGAGTATGAAATTGTTTTCTTAGCTTTATTTGAGGTCTGCAAGCACTGCATTTTTGTTATTTTGACCATTTCTCATTTTCTGAAAATAAATGCAAAATTTATTGCTTGGAAATATGGAGACGTCAGTAGTTTATAGAATAAAAGAGCAATTTACATTTTGCTCAAAAATATACCTATAAAGAGAAGAATCAGACAAACTGGAAATTTTGCAATGGTCTCTAATTTTTGCCAGAGCTGTATGTGGTGTATCAATTAGTGCTGCAGCATTCCTATTTCATGGACTAAAAGAGATAACAGCAATTGGGCCCGCTCTGATCAGTAGGTTATACTACCTCCTATAATGGTGGACAGACTCCCCGCTGCCTCTCTCATTAATGCTCTCCTTGCCCGCGCTGAGAGTTTTGGTGGGCGGCCCTCTCTTGGCAGGCTTCTTGTTGTACCATGTGATTTCCTTTGGATTTGATGGTGCTTTGGTGGATCACCAGAGATTGGGATATTTTTTATAACCCAACTCTGTCTTGTATTTCTCAACAACTTTCTCCCTGGCATGTTTTTAGATTTCCTTGGTCTTCATGGTGTTGTTTGGTTAGTGGTGCCTCTCTCTTAATGCTGTTGCAGCCTCTGTGGCCTTTCAGAAAAGGTAAAGTATATATACTGACAGACCATGGGACACTTAGATTGCACACAGGTGGATGTCCTGTCACTAAGCATGTGACTTATGAAGGTAATTGATGGCACCAGAAATTTTTAGATGCTTCATAGCAAAAGGGGTGAATACATATGCACAAGCCAATTTCTTACTATTTAATCCCATAAATTTAATTCATGCCTATATTTTTCTCATTTCACTTCACCACCTTAGACTATTTAATGCTGATGCATCACACATAAATCAGATTACAAAAATATTTAACCCCTTTACCCCCAAGGGTGGTTTGCATGTTAATGACTGGGCCAATTTTTACAATTCTGACCACTGTCCGTTAATGAAATAATAACTTTGGAACTCTTCCATGGATCCCGGTGATTCTGACAATTATTTCTCATGACATATTGTACTTCACGTTAGTGGTAAAATTTCTTTGATATGACTTGTGTTTATTTGTGAAAAAAATGGAAATTTGGTGAAAATTTAGAAAATTTCACGATTTTCCAACTTTGAATTTTCATGCCCTTTAATGACAGAAATATGTCACATAAAAAACTCATTAAGTAACATTTCCCACATGTCTACTTTACATCAGCACAATTTTGGAGCCATATTTTTTTTGTTAGGAAGTTATAAGGGTTAAAAATTAACCAGCGATTTCTCATTTTTACAACACCATTTTTTTTAGTAATCATATCACATTTGAAGTCACTTTGAGGGGTCTATTTGATAGAAAATACCCAAAAGTGACACCATTCAAAAAACTGAACCCCTGATGGTGCTCAACACCACATTCAAGAAGTTTATTAACCCTTCAGGTGCTTCACAGGAATTTTTGTAATATGTAAAAAAAAATGAACATTTAACTTTTTTTCCACAAAAAATTTGCTTCAGACCCAATTTTTTTATTTTACCAAGGGTAACAGTAGAAATTGGACCCCAAAAGTTATTGTACAATTTGTACAATTTGTCCTGAGTACGCTGATACCCCATATATGCAGGTAAACCACTGTTTGGGCTCACGGCAGAGCTCGGAAGGGAACGAGTGCCGTTTGACTTTTCAATGGAAAATTGGCTGGAATTGAGATCAGACGTCATGTCGCGTTTGGGGAGCCCCTGATGTGCCTAAACAATGGAAACCCCCACAAGTGACACCATTTTGGAAAGTAGACCCCCTAAGGAACTTATCTAGATGTGAGGTGAGTACTTTGAAACCCCAAGTGCTTCACAGAAGTTTATAACGTAGATCCGTAAAAAATAAAATCATATTTTTTTTACAAAAATGATCTTTTCGCACCCAATTTTTTTTTTCCCCAAGGGATACAGGAGAAATTGGACCCCAAAAGTTGTTATACAATTGGTGTCTCGTTTTTTGTGGGAGATGATGACATTTTCATTGGTACCTTATTTATAACCGTCTTTTTGTTCACTTGTTATTCCACTTTTTCTTTGGCGGTATGATGATAAAGCATTGTTTTTTGCTTTGTTTTTTTTGTGGTATTTACTAAAGGCGTTAACTAGTGATACAGTTTTATAGGTTGAATCGTTATGGATGCAACGATACCAAATACGTGTACTTTTATTGTTTAGATTTTTTTTCATTCAAATATTTATTTAGTGATAGAATAAATACTGATTTTTTTATTAATATTATTTTTTTAAATATTTTAACATTTATTTAATTTTTTTTTTACTTTATTCTAATTTTTACACTTTGTCCCATTATGGGACAATCATTTTGTGCAGGCTGATCGCTTCTATAGCATGCAGATGAAGCAGCATGCTATAGAAGCTCTCAGGCTGCACTCAGTGCACACTGACCTGAGTGACTTGCTGACATGTACTGTACATGACAGGAAGTTTCTCTGCTCTGGAGACCCAGATGTCGTCATGACAACATCATCTCTCCATGGCAGCGATCGAGACCCCGCGTCACACCGCTGTCAGCCCTCTGCCTGCTGCCGGAACACTGCGATCTTGTTTGATCGCAGTGTTCCAGGGGTTAAAGTTCCGGGAGCGGTCTGTGACCACTCCTGGCACTTAGTGAGAGAATCACTTAGTGAGAGAATCAGCTGACACCGGCTTCGCTCCCACCGAGAGCACGGCCGATCGCCATGGCATATTATCCAGTCCATGATCTAATTGTGCCGGGTCACATGGACGGGATAGTACGTCAGATGGCAGAAATGGGTTAAACACAGGTTTTAATGTAACAAAATAGGTAAAAAAGACAAGGAAGGTGAATACTTACACAAGCCAATGTACATAGAATAGATGTTGCTTTTTTCCTTTTTCTAGCTAGATACATAGATCAATACAATACATCAATATTTGGTGTGAACACCCTTTGTAATCAAAACAACATCAAATCATCAATTTTTCAAGGTACACTTGTTCTTACACATAATTTATGAAGGAGCTCGACATTGTGGTTGTTCCAAACAGCTTGAAGAACGAACCACAGATCTTCTGTGGATGTCACTTCTCCAAATCCTTCTGTCTCTTCATGTAATCCCAGACAGACTGGATAATGATGATGAGATCAGGGCTCTGTGGGGGCCGGATCATCACTTCCAGGACTCCATGTTTCTCTTTACGCTGAAGATGGTTCTTAATGACATTGACTGTATGTTTGGGGCCGTTGTCCTACTGCTGAATTTTGAGCTAGACAGACAATATTTTTTAAGGATTTTAAGGAAAAACCATAACCATTTTGATTAGTGATCCATGCCTACAGCCTATAATTGTAATATGAAGACATCAGCTACATTCACTGTAAAATGATGATAATTAGAGTCAAAATAATATGTATAAGTTTCTCCAGCTACAAAAAAAAAATCATGGACGCCTTTAATTTTTTATGGACAGGGCAGAAAAGTGTTCTATTTTTACGGACCATCTTGGAATTTCTGGGCGGTTTAATATCCCTGGTGCCAGACGCCTCCCGGATTTATATTGCATGATAGAAAAAGATATATGTATAATCCTAGTCAATGCAAAAGAAAATAAAAATATATAAAATATCAAATATGAAGTCATGAAGACAAAATGCATTTTTGACATTTTATGTTCTCTACATAATGCCCATAAAAACAGAACATTAGAGATCATAAATCCACAGAATCTGGACAGTATTAAGTCAACCCCCACCTAGATGCAGCTGATATAATAGTTAATTGAGCAGAAAACGATAGCATACCTTATGGCAAAACATTATATAGTTCAGGAGAGTTCACAGTCATGGCCAAAAATAACCAGCTGCTTGTACGCAAAAATAAACTAACAATCCCCATACATTTAGGATGTCACAGAGTATTGTCGCACTTTGTAACTTGAAATTTGTATGAAATGGTTTCAATCCCAGTAATTGTGCTTTAATTGTCACTATTTCCTGAGTTTAATCGAGAGTTTAACACCCATGTCAACAACACGCCTGAATGAAGAACGTTTTAGGTTTCCTGGATGTAGAGCGGGTTATCTAGGTTATCGGCTTATCACATCCTGCAGTTAGCTCCGACATTTCCTAACACAATTATTTTTCTTTTTTACCTTTTAAATAAGTTTCATTCTTTTTGTGAAACCTATTCTTCAATGGACTTCCTTTTCAAAACAAAACAATGAAGCCATGAAGCCGATTCTGACACAGTTTATACGTTACGGATGGGAAAATGCCTTATTTTGTCTGAAGGTGAATGCTTTCAAAAATAATTCAGAAGCCAAAGTAATTGTTTTTACTGTAATTAGAACGTTTTTTTTCCAACCGCTCCTTCAACAAATATGTCATTATTTTACCATGATGATAAGTAACAAACTTTCTGTGAAGTCTCTTCTTTAGCCCTTCACAAGAAAATTCCATACATGAACACAATAACGATTGAGCTATTCGCTTCTAGAGAATCTTCCCTATTTTCTGCCAAATTCTACACTGTATTGGATGAAGAAAAAAGTGACATAGGGACGCCCTGGTGACCTACGCAATAACAGAACCTCCATTTTGTCCAGTAACAGTATCTCCAAACATAAAATATATAAATATATTATAGTTGTAATGTCACCCTTTGTGACCCGCCCAGTAAAAATGTCTCCCATACTAATGAATACTTCCCCTTTTGTGACTCCTGTACAATACTAAAATTGCTCTTTGCTCACCTACACGGTAGTAATGTCATCCTTGTGCCCAAATATAACTGTAATTCCCCCCTCTCGGGTAGAATACGATAGTAGCGACCATAGTTTCTGCTCATTTACAATAATAGCATCCACCTTTTATGCACCTCTGCAGTTGAAAAGTCCAAAATTTTGCATCCATACATTAATAATTCTGCAACATTTCCTCTAATGGTAGAATCTCTGCTACAATCCCTGCTTGCTGTCATCTGATGTTTACCATTCTGCACCATTTCCTTTAATGGTATATAACAGTGCCTGCTGAATGTTTGCAAAATTCATTTGTTGCATTGTACTCAATACTTACTGCTGTATATCCATGTGGGGTCAGTAGAGATGTAATCAGGGGCAAGTGTTACAGCATATGGATGTAGCCAGGCCCTGTGCCTTTGATTGTCTAACCTCCCTGGTGTGCTAGCCAATTGCTAATGTATCCTAAACCTGTTGCCACAATCCCTCTCACCTGATCCTCTACTCAATCCTATATATTTAGTAGCATCCTAAGGGGGGCCCGGTGTGGGGTCTGGCACGCGTCTGCCTGCAGCAAAGTCTTACTGCAGCTAAGTCTCAAGAAGCTGTAGTTATTTCAACGGCAGTTAGTCATGGCAGGAGTCAGGACCCCACACTATGTATCTGTCTCTTTTTGGGTATCTCTGCTGAGTAAGCACTTTTTATTACTTGGATGTAGCTTTTCTATCAACTCTCTTACTCCTTCACCATGTTTACATATGCACATATGCCCTCAGAGTGTTTGCTCTGTTAATTCTCACTCTCCTTAGCAATCCCCAAACCCCAGCACCCTCTAACCAAATAATCATCTCCCCTTCCCTCCTTCCTCCCACCTGTCCTCCTCTGCTGACCTGCTCCTCAACCTCAAATCTGTCCTAATAAAGCATAAAACAATCCGCCATTCTCCTTCTCCCACCTGCTCTCCCTTTCTCTCCTTCTTTGGTGAAATATCTCCCAATCCTGGACCCCCACAGCTGATACCTCCCATTCCTACCCCCTCCTACAGCTCCCTATCTGATAAGAACTACCGCAATCTTTCCAACGTAAAACCCGTGCCATTGACACCTACCCCCCTGCTCCCTCTTTCTAGAGCACTGTATCTGCAATAAGCTTCATGTGATCCATGACCTCTTTCTCTCTCGCAATCTTGCCTTCCTCGGCCTCACAGAAACATGGCTGACACCCTCTGATACCGCCTGTCAGCGGCGCTGTGTTACTGCGGCATCTACTTCACCCACACTCCTTGCCCTGGCAACAGACATGGTGGAGGAGTGGGTATTCTCCTTTCTTCTAACTGCACCTATAACCTAATCCCACCTCTATCCTCCCTAATCCTCCCTCTTTTGAAGTCCACTCTGTCCGTCTGACCGCATCTACTCTCCCTCTAACCTCCAAGTGGCCATCATATACAGACCTCCGAGCCCAACCTTTGGCTTCATTGACCAATTCTCTACCTGGCTTCTTCACTTTCTTTCCACTGACATCCCCACTATCATCATGGGTGACTTCAACATCCCCACTGATACCCTTCAGTTAGCAGCCTCCAAACTCCTGTCCCTACTTCATCCTTTGGACTTCCTCCGTGGTCCTCCTCAGCCACCCACATAGAGGACATACATTACACCTTGTCTTCACCCTCCTCTGCTCTCTATCTAACTTCACCACCTCCCTCTCCCTCTATCCGACCATCATCTACTCACTTTCTCATCCCTATCCTCCTGTCCTGTCACCCTTGTCCAGCAACATGAGAACTCCCTCAGAAACCTCGTACACCTAGACTCCCACACGCTCTCTGACTCTATTCTACCACTTGCATCCATATCCTCATTCCACCACACAGACAGTGCCACTGCTTTCTACAATGTCACTCTCACATCAGCTTTTGATGCGGTTGCCCCTTTCGTTCATGGCAGAGTGTGACGTACCAATAGACAACCCTGGCACAATAACAACATTAAAAAGCTCTGGTAAGTGTCCAGGATTGCAGATTGGCGTTGGAAGAAACCAAATTTGCAAGACGACTTCGCTGCTTTCAAACAGGCAACATTCGCTTTCAAATCTGCCCTCACCTCTGCTAAACAGGCCTACTTCACAACTCTCGTATCTTCCCTATCCTACAACCCCAAACACCTATTCAAAACTTTTAACTCCCTTATCCGCCAACACTGCCCCCTCCAAACTCCCTCATTTCTGCTGAAGACTTTGCCACACACTTCAAAATAAGATTGACTGAACAAGGCAAGTCTTCACTGTTCTACCACCACAACCCTTTATATACCAGACAAATGCCCAAATCCCATAACCTCCCTCTCCAACATCACTGGAGGGGAGCTTAATTGTCTACTCTCCAAATCGCACCTCACAACCTGTGCACTCGATCCCATCCAATCCCAACTCCTCCCCAACTTCACCACCACTATTTTCCCATCACCCACCTCTTTAACTTATCACAAACTTCCGGTACTTTCCCTTTTGCTTTCAAACATGCCACAATCACGCCTATCCTTAAAAAGCCAACCGCTATGTCCAGCTATTGCCCAATATTGCTGCTCCCATTCGCTTCCAAACTCCTGGAGCAGCACTGTTGTGAATGTGCTAGAAATGAATTCTGAGCAGAAGCTCCCTCTGGTGGTTACAAACAGTACTGAACTATCCAGTGAATATTGTGAAGATTGGCGATCAGGTGTTACTGACTGGTCTTATATAAGGGAGGTTCCCTCCCATCAGGCTTGCCGGTGACCAATTGTTCTGGTCTCATCTTTGATTCCTGTTCACTTTGTAGCTTGCTGTTTCGTGCCTGCATCTTCTGCTAACAGATAAGACATTTTCTTCTTTTAGTTTTTTGTGCTTGCTTTTTGCATTTTATCCTGCACTTCTGTGGGGGTCTGCCGGGTCCCTCCGGGGGCTTGTGCTCCTCTCAGTTTAGTTCAGCCACTGTTGTTTGTTCATTTGCCTTTTCCAGTTTTCTCAGTGGCTGCTGTTTAGTTTTGTTACACCAGAGAACTAATTTAGGTGGTAGAGGTCGTGTGATCTCAGGTGTTTTTGTAATTAGTAGTGTTGGTACTTTTCAGGGTTTTTTGGGATTGCAGTAAGTGTCCTTCCTTTCCTTTTCTATTTTGGAAGTTTGGGCCCCAACGTTTGCTCATACTATTTTCTGTCTGTGTCT
>JARQOD010000001.1:31777203-31894343 GCA_033576555.1 Oophaga sylvatica
CATGTTCTAAATCCTTTTTTCTTTCTATAGTAGCCATAATGGCACTTCAATATAGGGTATGTTACCATTTATGAAAGAAAAAATAGTGATTTAGTTATATTTTGGAGTCAGCAAGCATTTTTTCTTACCTATATGGGATATAATTGACAGGACCACATTTGCAATAGCCTATTGTCTGTCTCCTTTTGCACAATCTATTAAGTACAAAGAGCATTTTATAGAACAATCACTAATTGGCAATTTATGAACATATTGCCCGGCCATCAACAATTAATATATATATTTGTCATAGCCAAATTTTGATTATAGTGTATATATATTATTGATGCTTTTTGATGGACATGGGTGGGGTGAACTTAGTGTGTCATTCCTGGATATGAGGCAACCCTTTTTAAATGTTTTGTATCTGTTTCAATAAAAATTGTTTCTATATACACTCCTGTGCTTTTTCTGGTATTTCTTAAAGGGCATTGGTTGAATGATTTATTACGGAGTGTGACCTCTTGTGAAGGTTTCTATGGACTAATATGTATGCATATAGGAAAGGATTGTCTGGACATTCTCCCTTTAAGACAGCTAGTACACTTCATCATTTGACTACACTGGTTGATTTCAATGCCATTTGGAAGTTGAGCTAGCTTCCTTACTGCCTCTAGGTCTCTTGCCCAAGACGTCTGTGCCATACATAGATACAGTTCTTATGCTGATCTTGTCTAGAACTGTACACTCTTTCTTTGAATTTTAGCTGATAAAGTTCATCTTGGATTTTTCCTTCTGCAAGAGTGTGACCTTTCTTTGAGATGGGTCAGCTGTTATCTCTAAAAGTAACTACATTCGCCTTTTGCGTGAGCTTCTTTATTGACAGAAGATTCCTTTCAAGGCTGGGAACATAGAGAACATCCTTTATTGGGATCTTTCTGCTTTGTGCTGAGGAAACTGGACAGTGGAGGTAGAAGTCTCCTACTCCTTCTGAAGTCATATCGTGACATTAGCTAAGTGACCTTTTCTGACTTGCTTTCATTAAGGTCAGTGAAGAAATCCTGCTTGCACCAGAATGTATACATCATATATGCTTTGCAGATGGGCTTGTACTGGCATTAAATGAAGCTTCAACACATGCAGAATCTTCCTTTACAACTGTCTGACCCCAGCCACCCCAGAAAAGACAAATCTATAATTAGATTCGCCCTTTCTGGCACTTAGCCCGTCTTTTCCCATTGCCCTGTAGCGGTGGCGAATGGGTTAATAATGGGTTAAAGCCACCTTGCTATTGGAAGGTGACTTTAAGCCAGGTTAATAATTGAGAGCTGTCAATTAGACAACTATCAATTATTAATCCTATTGTATGAAATAAAAATAAAACACACACACTTTAATTAAAAATCATTTTAATGAAATAAATACACAGTTTTTGACCATCTTTTATTGTACAGTTAATCCTCGATTCCCTTGTTCTCCTGTAATGAAAATAAAATAATAAAGCAACATTATTCTTACCTATCGGTGTTCAGTCAGGTCTCCCGATGTAATCCTTCTGAAAGGGTTAATGTTTACTGCAGGGACCGCAGCTAATGCTGCCAGCCTCGCAGTAAACCCCCGAATGAATCATCTCCTCTCCTGGCTGACAGGAAAGGAAGTGATTAGTGTGGGAAGCTTAATTGATTGCTTCCCACTTTCACTTCAGGTCAGCCGGGGGCACCGCACAGCATCAGTGACGTCAGAGGTAATCCCGGCTGACCTGAAGTGAACTGATTAACAAAAATAGGGATCCTCTCGAAAAAAAAAATGGCATGGGGTCCCCCTATTTTTGTTAACCAGCCAGATGAAGCAGAATACTGAGGCCTGGTATTTTAGGCTGTTAAGGATCCAATATCCATGAACCTTGCAAGCCTGATAATACCAGGCCACAACAGTCTGCTTATCTTGGTTGGGTTAACAAAAATAGGGGATCCCCTCGAAAAAAAAAATGGCATGGGGTCTCCCCTATTTATGTTAACCAGTCAGATGAAGCAGACTACTGAGGCCTGGTATTTCAGGCTGGTAAGGATCCAATATCCATGAACCTTGCAAGCCTGATAATACCAGGCCACAGCAGTCTGCTTATCTTGGTTGGTTAACAAAAATTAGTAAATTATACTTTTTCCAAGCGGTATCATCATACCGCTTGGAAAAAGTGCAATAACACGCGATCAAAAAGACGGATATAAATAAACATGGCACCACTGAAAACGTCATCTTGTCCCGCAAAAAACAAGCCACCATACAGCATCATCAGCGAAAAAATAAAAAAGTTATAGCTCACGGAATTAACTGATGCAAAAATAATTATTTTTTCTATAAAATTTTTAATTGTGTAAAAAACGCCAAAACATAAAAAAATATATAAATGAGGTATCGCTGTAATTATACTGACCCAAAGAATAAAGCTGCTTTATCAATTTTACAACATGCGGAACGGAGAGAAAAAAAAAACAATTCCTGAATTGCTGGTTTTTGTTCATTCTGCTTCCACAAAAATCGGAATAGGAAGCGATCAAAAAACGTTATGTGCCCGAATATGGTACCAATAAAAACGTCGTCCCGCAAAAAATAAGCCCACAGATAACTTTGTGGAAAAATTATAGCTCTCAAAATACGGCGATGCAAAAATTTCTTATAAAAAATTCTTCCAAAAAAAAGCGTCTTTTAGTGTGTGACAGAAGCTAAACATGAAAAAAGAAGTCAATCTGGTATCGCTGTAATCGCACTGATCCGAAGAATAAAGTCGCCTAATCACTAATACAGCACGAGGAACGGCGTAAAAAAGAAAACCAATATTTCACCTGTTGTGGATTTGTTCATTCTGCCTCCCAAAGATCGTAGTAAGGCGATCACGGTGGTCCCCCCACATATAGGGTATCAGCGTACTCAGGACAAATTGCACATCAACTTTTGGGGTCCTATTTCTCCTGTTACCCTTATAGAAATAAAAACTTGGGGGCAAAAAGATAATTTTTGTGGAAAAAAATATGATTTTTTTTATTTTCACGGCTCTACGTTATAAACTTCTGTGAAGCCTTGGGGGTTTAAAGTGCTGAACACACATCTAGATAAGTTCCTTGGGGGGTCTAGTTTGCCAAATGGGTCACTTGTGGGGGGTTTCTACTGTTTAGGCACATCAGGGGCTCTCCAAGCGCGACATGACACCCGCAGACCATTCCATCAAAGTCTGCATTCGAAAACGGTGCTCCTTCCCTTCCGAGCTCTGCCATGCGTCAAAATAGTGGTTTACCCCCACATATGGGGTATCAGCGTACTCAGGACAAATTGCACAATAGCTTTTGGGGTCCTATTTCTCCTGTTACCCTTATAAAAATAAAAATTTGGGGGCAAAAATTATTATTTTTGTGGAAAAAAATATGATTTTTTTATTTCACGGCTTACGTTATAAACTTCTGTGAAGCACTTGGGGGTTCAAAGTGCTCACCACACATCTAGATAAGTTCCTTTGAGGGTCTAGTTTCCAAAATGGGGTCACTCTTGTGGGGTTTCTACTGTTTAGGCACATCAGGGGCTCTCTGTTATGATTTGGTAGCTGAGGAGTGCAGGTAAAAAAAGGCAATACACCAGAGCAGTTGGAAACTATGAGATTGCAGTACCCTGACTAACCACCACAACTAGAGGCAGCCGTGGAGCGTTCCTACGTTGGTCCTAGACGCCTCGTCACAGCCTGAGAAACTAACCACACCTAAAGATAGATATAGGAAAGCTATCTGCCCCGGAGCAGAACCCCAAAGACAATAGAAAGCCCCCAAACATGTAATGGCGGTTAGACAAGATGAAATACTGACACAGAAAGAAAATAGTATGAGCAAACGCTGGGGCCCAAACTAACCAAATAGAAAAGGACAGAAAGGGTACTTACTGCAATCCCAGAAAACCCTGAAAAGCACCAACACCACTAATTTCAAAAACACCTGAGACCACACGACCTCTACCACCCAAACTAGCTCTCTGGTGTAACAAAACCAAAACAGCAGCCACTGAAAAAACTGGAAAAAGCAAAAGTACATACATAAGTGGCTGAACTAAACTGAGAGGGCAAAAGCCCCCGGAGGGGACCCTGAAGGCCCCCACAGAAGTGCAGGACAAAAATGCAAAAATATAGCACAAAAACAAAAAGAAGAAAATGTCTTATCTGTTAGCAGGAGATGCAGACACGACACAGCAGGCTGCAAGGGAAACAGGAATGAAGGATTCAGACCAGAACAATTGATCACCGGCAACCCTGATGGGAAGGTGACTCCCTTATATAAGACCAGTCAGTAACACCTGATTCCCAGTCCTCACAATCTTCACTGGACAGACCAGCACCGCTTGTAACCACCAGAGGAAGCCTCTGCTCAGAACTCATCTCAAACCCATTCACAACAGTACCCCCCCTTGAGGAGGGGTCACCGAACCCTCACCTGAGCAACCAGGCCGGTCAGGATGAGTTCTATGATACGCACGGATAAGTCTCCTAGCATGGATGTCCGAAGCAAACACCCAAGAATTGTCTTCCTGACCATAACCTCTCCATTTAACCAAATACTGGAGTTTCCGTCTAGAAAAATGAGAATCTAATATTTTCTCAACCACATACTCCAGATTGCCCTCAACCAAAACAGGGTCAGGAGACACAGCAGCAGGAACCACTGGCTCAACAAACCTCTTCAACAAGGACTTGTGGAACACGTTATGGATCTTAAATGTCCCTGGAAGAAGCAAACGAAAAGAAACAGGATTAATAATCTCCATGATCTTATAAGGTCCAATGAACCTAGGCTTAAATTTAGGAGATGCCACTCTCATAGGAATATTCTTTGAGGACAACCAGACCAAGTCCCCCACTTTAAACCGAGGACCATCAGTCCTATGCCGGTTAGCAAACCGCTGGGCCTTCTCCTGAGAGAGGGACAACCTCTCCACTACCTGGTCCCAAATCTGTTGCATACGCTCCACAACAGAGTCAACACCTGGACAGACAGAAGCCCCGTCTGTCCTGAAGAAAATCGAGGGTGAAACCCAGAATTACAGAAAAACGGAGACATCAAAGTGGCAGAGCTAGCCCTATTATTAAGAGCAAACTCAGCCAAAGGCAAAAAAGAGACCCAGTCATCCTGATCAGCAGACACAAAGCATCTTAGATAAGTCTCCAATGTCTGGTTTGTTCTCTCAGTTTGACCATTGGTCTGAGGATGAAATGCCGAGGAGAAAGACAATTGAACACCCAGTTTAGAACAAAAAGTCCTCCAAAATCTGGAAACAACTGGACTCCTCTGTCAGACACAATGTTCTCAGGAATGCCGTGTAAACGAACCACGTGCTGAAGGAACAACGGCACCAATTCAGAGGAGGAAGGCAACTTAGGAAATGGCACAAGATGTATCATTTTGGAAAACCTATCACAAATTACCCAGATGGTGGTCATTCTCTGAGAAACAGGAAGGTCGGAAATGAAATCCATAGAGATATGGGTCCATGGTCTCTTGGCACAGGCAATGGCATCAACAAACCACTAGAGCGAGAGCAAGGCTTGGAGCGAGAACAAGTCCCGCAGGACTGCACAAATTCCCTGACATCACGAGACAAGGTAGGCCACCAAAAGGACCGACTAACCAAGTCTCTGGTACCAAAAATTCCGGGATGCCCAGCCAATGCGGAACAATGAATCTCAGACATCACACTCTTTTTCCACTGATCCGGGACAAACAATTTTCCAACCGGGCAGCGCTCGGGCCTATCCTCCTGACACCCCTCCAGAGCAAGTCTCAAATTGGGCGAGATGGCGGAAAGAACTACACCCTCTTTCAAAATAACAGAAGGATCAGATAACTTAGGAGAGTCCGCAAGGAAGCTCCTCGAGAGGGCATCCGCCTTAACATTCTTAGTGCCAGGAAGAAAGGAAACCACAAATTAAAACGTGTGAAAAACAAGGCCCACCTGGCCTGTCTAGGATTGAGTCGCTTGGCAGATTCCAGATGACCAGATTCTTATGGTCCGTAAGGACCACCACCTGATGTTTGGCTCCCTCCAGCCAATGTCTCCACTCTTCAAAAGCCCACTTCATGGCCAATAACTCCCGATTACCCACGTCATAATTACGTTCAGTAGGAGAAAATTTTCGAGAGAAAAAGGCACAAGGGTTACTTTAGAGGTCTCTGGATCTTTTTGGGACAAAACGGCACCTGCCCCAATTTCAGAGGCATCAACCTCCACCTGAAATGGCAGAGAAACATCAGGCTGCCGTAGAACAGGAGCAGAAGTGAATCTCTGCTTAAGTTCCTGAAATGCAGAGACTGTCTCAGGAGGCCAATTCACCACATCAGAACCCTTTCTGGTCAAATCAGTTAATGGTTTAACAATAACCGAGAAATTACCAATAAATTTACAATAAAAATTGGCAAAACCCAAAAATCTCTGAAGAGTCTTTAATGAAGTAGGTTGGACCCAATCACAGATGGCCTGAACCTTGACCGGGTCCATTTCAATAACAGATGGGGACAAAATGAATCCCAGAAATGAGATCCTCTGTACGCCAAAAAGACACTTTGATCCCTTCACATACAGAGCATTCTCTCTCAAAATCTGGAATACAGTTCGAACATGTTTCACATGAGAGTCCCAGTCATTAGAAAAAATCAAGATATCATACAAATAAACAATCAGAAATTTGTCCACAAAATCCCTGAAAATGTCATTCATGAAGGACTGGAAGACGGAAGGAGCATTAGTGAGCCCAAAGGGCATCACCAGGTACTCAAAATGCCCTTCAGGGGTATTGAATGCCGTCTTCCATTCATCCCCGTGCTTAATGCGAATAAGGTTATACGCCCCCCTGAGGTCAAGCTTGGTAAACCAAGTAGCGTTTTTCACCCTGGAAAACAGGTCAGAAATCAAGGGTAACGGGTATTGATATTTCACAGTAATATTGTTCAAGAGACGATAATCAATACACGGCCTCAATGAACCATCCTTTTTGGCCACAAAGAAAAAAACGGCACCTAAGGGTGAAGAGGATGGTCTGATATGACCCTTCTCCAATGATTCCTTGATATAAGACCGCATAGCGTCATGTTCAGGTACAGACAAGTTAAAAAGGCGACCCTTAGGGAATTTACTACCCGGCACTAATTCAATAGCGCAGTCATAGCTCCTATGGGGAGGCAAGGATGCAGATTTACTTTCGCTAAACACATCAGAAAAATCAATCAAAAAGTCAGGAACATCCTGAGCCTGGGGGGAGCAGAAAAAACAGGAGTGTTGGTATTAACACATTGGCAGCCCCAACTGGTTACAGACACAGATTTCCAATCCAAAACAGGATTATGAGACTAAACTATAATAACTGCCTGCGCCCTTACATAGGTAGAAATAGCCCCCACAGAAAAAACCCCTAAAACAGTTTTTCAGCCACGGTGATAGATATGTAGTGCTGACATACAAATGAAGGTGAAAACACTTACTGTCACCGTAGCGGAGGGTAAGGTGGAAATATAAAAGTCCTGATTCGATACTAGTGATGGTCGGATCGTGAGCCCAAGGCTGTCAGACTGATCGTAGCGAGGCAGGGAGCGTCCTCCCTGTAGTTGGAATCCTTCAGTTGAGCCGGGATGCACAAAGTCCGGAAGTTAGCACGGTGTCCTCTGGCCACGAGGCACCGTGAGTATGAGATGGACAAGTCGGGAGCAGGACAAAAATTGGTGACGTCACCGCCGTACCAAGGTACGGAAGGCAGGGAGGGTCAAAAAGGGTTCCAACGCGTTTCGAAGGTACACAGACCTTCTTCGTCAGGGATCCAGACCCACACTAAAGCCTGCCTTATATAATTTTTGCCAGAAACCCCCCGCCCACTCGCCAAGTGACAGAAAGTGAGTTAAAAAATGTGCTAATTGTTACACACCATGCCTGCAAAGACTATAAAAAACACTGAACCAAAGATAAAATACCTTTTAAGGTTGTGCCTGCAAAAAATTAAAAACACTTTATTTGATTTATTAAAAATAAAAATAAAAATAGACCTACAATGGTAATAAGTTAAAACCCTCAGTCAATGTATATATACTTTTATGTGCACAAACAATAATCGGGTGTACTGAACAACCCATATCTATACATGAAAATAGACTGCAGTGAAATACATTGATCAAAAATAAGAATTATAATTAAAATTAAAAAGGATTATGAGACTGTAACCAAGGGAAACCCAGCATGATAATGTCATGCAGATTATACAGAACCAAAAATTTGCAGCACTCCTGGTGATCAGGTTCAACCCTCATTATCACCTGAGTTGAAAACTGGGGTTTATTCTCAGCCAAAGGGGTAGAATCGATCCCCAGTAGGGGAATAGACTTCTGTAGGGGTATCAAGGGAAACCCACAACGTCTAGCAAAATCATAATCCATCAGGTTAATAGCTGCTCCAGAATCAACGAAAGCCTGAGCAGAAAATGAGGACAGAGAGCATATCAGAGTGACAGTTAATAAAAACTTAGTCTGAACACTACCCAAGACGACTGAGCGTGCAAAACGTCTTCCCCGCTTAGGGCAGACTGAAATAGCATGAGAGGCATCACCACAGTAGAAACATAACCCATTGCGCTTTCGAAACTCATGACGCTGTGCCCCAGACACCACTCTATCACACTGCATGGGTTCAGAAGCTGGTTCACAAGGCAACACCATTCCACGCATACTTCTCCGCTCACGCAAACGTCTGTCAATTTGAATCGCTAATGACATAGAATCATTGAGACCAGAGGGGACAGGGAATCCCACCATAACATCCTTTACATTATCTGACAGACCCGTCCGGAAAAGGGCTGCCAAAGCGTCGTCATTCCATTTGGTCAGGACTGCCCACCTACGGAATATCTGACAGTATAACTCAGCGTCATCAAGCCCCTGATTTAATGCCAACAAGGCTTTTTCAGCTTGATCAGTGACATTAGGCTCATCGTACAATAACCCCAAAGCCTGAAAAAATGCATCAACATCATCAAACAGATCCAGTGTCAGGAAAAGCCCAATCCTGAGGATCGCCGCGCAGGAGAGAGATGATAATTTGAACCTGCTGCGCTGCGTTCCCTGAGGACTTAGATTTTAAGGCAAAAAACAATTTACAATTATTTTTGAAATTCTGAAACTTAGCTCGATCCCCTAAAAACAAATCTGGCATGGGAATCCTAGGTTCCACAACAGGCAACCTAGCAAGATAGGTAGCAATACTCTGAACCTCAGTGGCAAGCTGATCCACACGGCCAGACAACTGTGCAAACTCCATTGAGAGAAAAGATCCTCCCCAGCACCCAGAGATACAGAGGGAAAAAAAAAAATGCAACAAACAGAAAAATATCTCTGACAACTTTGACAACCTTTTTTTTTTTTTTCTCTTCACAATATTTTTCCCTTCTGTGAGTACCACACAATTTTCAGTTTTGGCCGGTGATACTGTTATGATTTGGTAGCTGAGGAGTGCAGGTAAAAAAAGGCAATACACAGAGCAGTTGGAAACTATGAGATTGCAGTACCCTGACTAACCACCACAACTAGAGGCAGCCGTGGAGCGTTCCTACGTTGGTCCTAGACGCCTCGTCACAGCCTGAGAAACTAACTACACCTAAAGATAGATATAGGAAAGCTATCTGCCCCGGAGCAGAACCCCAAAGACAATAGAAAGCCCCCAAACATGTAATGGCGGTTAGACAAGATGAAATACTGACACAGAAAGAAAATAGTATGAGCAAACGCTGGGGCCCAAACTAACCAAATAGAAAAGGACAGGAAGGGTACTTACTGCAATCCCAGAAAACCCTGAAAAGCACCAACACCACTAATTTCAAAAACACCTGAGACCACACGACCTCTACCACCCAAACTAGCTCTCTGGTGTAACAAAACCAAAACAGCAGCCACTGAAAAAACTGGAAAAAGCAAAAGTACATACATAAGTGGCTGAACTAAACTGAGAGGGCAAAAGCCCCCGGAGGGGACCCTGAAGGCCCCCCACAGAACTGCAGGACAAAAATGCAAAAATATAGCACAAAAACAAAAAGAAGAAAATGTCTTATCTGTTAGCAGGAGATGCAGACACGACACAGCAGGCTACAAGGGAAACAGGAATGAAGGATTCAGACCAGAACAATTGATCACCGGCAACCCTGATGGAAGGTGACTCCCTTATATAAGACCAGTCAGTAACACCTGATTCCCAGTCCTCACAATCTTCACTGGACAGACCAGCACCGCTTGTAACCACCAGGGAAGCCTCTGCTCAGAACTCATCTCAAACCCATTCACAACAGCTCTCCAAACGTGACATGACACCCGCAGATCATTCCATCAAAGTGTGCATTCCAAAACGGCGCTCCTTCCCTTCCGAGCTCTGCCATGCGTCAAAATAGTGGTTTATCCCACATATGGGGTATCAGCGTACTCAGGACAAATTGCACAATAACTTTTGGGGTACTGTTACCCTTTGGATAATAAAAATTGGGGGTGAAAAGATCATTTTTGTGGAAAAGATATGATTTTTTAATTTTACGGCTCTACGTTATAACCTTCTGTGAAGCCCTTGGGGGTTCAAAGCTCTCACCACACATTTAGATAAGCTTCTTGGGGGTCTAGCTTCCAAAATGAGGTCACTTGTGGGGGTTTCCACTGTTTAGGCACATCAGGGACTCTCCAAATGTGACATGGCGTCCAATCTCAATTCCAGCCAAAAAAGTCAAATTGCGCTGCTTCCATTCCGAGCTCTGCCATGCACCAAAATAATGGTTTACCGCCTCATATGGGGTATTAGCGTACTCAGGACAAATTGTACAATAACTTTTGGGATCCTTTTATCCTTTGAAAAATAAAAATTGGTGGTGAAAAGATCATTTTTGTGGAAAAAATATGATTTTTTAATTTTACGGCTCTACGTTATAACCTTCTGTGAAGCCCTTGGGGTTCAAAGTGCTTACAACACATTTAGATAAGTTCCTTGGGGGCTAGTTTCCAAAATGGGGTCACTTATAGGGTTTTTCCACTGTTTAGGTACATCAAGGGCTCTCTAAACGCGACATGGTGTCCCCTCTCGATTCCAGCCAATTTGACATTCAAAATCTCAAATGATGCTCCTTCCCTTCTGAGCACTGCCGTGCACCTAAAGATTGGTTTTCCCCCACACATGGGGTATCGGTGTACTCAGGAGAAATTGTACAACAAATATTGTGGTTCATTTTCTCCTGATACCCTTGACAAAATTAAAAAATTGTGTCGGAAGAAAAATTTTGGGGACAAAAAATTAAATGTTCATTTTTTCCTTCCACATTGCTTCAATTCTTGTGAAGTACCTAAAGGATAATAAACTTCTTGAATGTGGCTTTGAACACCTTGAGGGGTGAAGTTTTTAGAATGGTGTCACTTTTGGGCATTTTCTGTCATATTGACCCCTCAAATTCACTTCAAATGTGAGGTGGTCCCTAAAAAAAATGGTTTTGTAAATTTTGTTGGAAAAATGAGAAATCGCTGGTCAACTTTTAACACTTATAACTTCCTAACAAAAAATAATTTTGGTTCCAAAATTGTGCTGATGTAAAGTAGACATGTAGTAAATGTTATTTATAAACTATTTTTTGTGACATATCTCTCTTATTTAAGGGCATAAAAATGAAAAGTTTGAAAATGGCAAAATTTTCGCCATTTTTTCCGTTTTTTTCATAAATAAACACAAGTTATATCGAATAAATTTTACCACTATCATGAAGTACAATATATCACGAGAAAACGTCTCAGAATCTCCAAGATCCGTTGAAGCGTTCCAGAGTTATAAGCACATAATACAGTGTCAGATGAAAAATTGGCCTGGTCATTAACCTACACAATGGCTTGGTCGTTAAGGGGTTAATTGTCTGCTGCCAAATCTGATACCAAATGGATGTATGGACGCGTAAGCAGAGAATAACCATAGTAGATTGGCAATGTCAGTCAAATCACAGAAATGTGACGCCATGTCATGCGACAGGTAGAAGGAGGTTTGTAGGGTTCTGGTCTGGCAGTCACTGGATCAAGGTGTTGCAAATCTTTTTGCTCAACTCCAGTAATTTTAGGGCCCTATTTGGATTTTGGTTCATGTTACTGCTGTGGTCGGAGGTGGAGACTGAATGGGTAATAGAATCAATGGACTCTATGACAGACACATTTTGCAGACAGCTAAAAAGCTTGTTTTTTCCTGGTAGAAGACGTGTATTGTCCCAGCAGCCCCTTTGGATAAGCTCTTAAGGTAACGTTATCTTTTTCTATGAAATGCATTCAGTTTTGTGGTCTGGTGCACATGTGAAGACTCCTTGAGTTGTTTTCACATTAAACATCAGTCTCTTAGTGATTTCTAAATTATTTCTAAATGTACAGTATACACTCAATCAAGTAATTTTAATTTAGAAAAAAAAATAAAAACTAGATTATTACATTTTGTACATCATGATAACTCCTATAGATAAATGCGGAAAGTTTACATGTATGCCTATAGGAAACGCTGCAATATCATTGTTCATCATCCTAAATGCCAAAATTAAAGAAAACCTGTGGCCAGTTAAAAAGTGGACAGTTTTTGCTCTAATTTTATTCCACTGTTCCCCTGAGTATTCTGCTTGTTTTGTTTAAAAAAAAAACATGTATTATGGCTCCAGAGATATGGGCCATTTTATTTAGTGTCATTTTTAGGGTATTTTCAAGGAGGAGGGGAAAACAGGGAAAGTATGCAAAGCAGCCTACAGACACCAGAGAATCTTGTGAGTAATGCACTTTTGGCAAAGACTATAACAATTAAGAATAAAATAACAGCAAAATCTGGCCGCTTTCGACCTGGCGACAGAGTCCCTATAACTGGGGTACAATGATAATTCCAGCCCTATTATATGAATATTAGTAGCATATAATGAACAGAAGGCACATTAATGACATTTACCAACATATGCAAGTAATATATTAATAATTATAAATTAATATAGCTATTTACCGATGTCATCCACAATTAATACAGTAGTATGACGGGTATGATGAATGCAGAGGGAATGACAACAGGTACCTTTATATTATGATCGGGTTCATCTGTGGCCATCATTGTAGAGACTACAGTGGAAAAGGAATGCACTGTGGTTGATGTTTGGTGTGTTATGAGTGATAATGAGAGCATGGTGGTTCCTGGTGTTAACGCTGACAGCATGAAGTCCCTGTGTGTGTTTTTGCCTCTCTACTTTTATAGTATCAAAGCTCCAGATGATATATACTGTGCTTGTGTGTATGTCTGTATATATATTACACAGTATATTCTCTTATGTTTAGCACTGCCTCTTATTACAAAGCATACTCTCTAGTTATGTACAGCGACATCCCTTATTACGTAGCATCCTCTCTAGTTATGTATGGTTCTGTCTCTTATTACGTAGTATGCTCTCTTGTTTTGTTTAGCTTCATGCTATAATTTTATAGCATTATCTCTTGTCATTTAAAGCATCATTCCTTACACATCGGATTCTCTTGTTATTTACATCACCCTCTCTTTATTTCATAGAGCGTCCTCTCTTGTTAGATATAAAATATCATTACTGCTAATGGAAAATGGTAAACCTTTTTGATAGAAGAGGCTAATGGACTGATCTTCTGGTCAGATGCTGCTCTCTCAAGAGTCATATTTTTTATATTACTAACAAGAGCGTACTCTATACAATAAAATCAACAAAATTATCAAGATAATACGCTATGTAAAGGATGGTGCTATACAAAAGAGATGGTACTATATAATAATAGAACAGCACTATGCATAACAGGAGAGAATTCTATGAAATAACAGGATACGTAACAATAAAGCACACTACGTACTAAGGGAAGATGCTGTACATAACTAAACAGTAAACTATATACTAAGGGGAGGTACTATACATAATAAGGCTGGATTCATAAATCTGTGTGAAGTGTCGGTGTGCTGCCCTAATTTCTTTTCTCAGATTTCTTTCATGGATGTGATTTTCATGGATGTGTGATTGAACCTACAGTGGGGGAAATAAGTATTTGATCCCTTGCTGATTTTGTAAGTTTGACCGCTGACAAAGACATGAACAGTCTGTAATTTTAAGGGTAGGTTAATTTTAACATTGAGAGATAGAATATCAAAAATAAAATCCAGAAAATCACATTGTATAAATTATATAAATGTATTTGCATTTTGCAGTGAGAAATAATTATTTCATCCCTCTGGCAAACAAGACTTAATACTTGGTGGCAAAACCCTTGTTGGCAAGCACAGATGATGAGGTTTGCGCACATGTCAGGACTCAGGAGGAATTTTGGTCCACTCCTCTTTGCAGATCATCTCTAAATCATTAGGCGTATTGTCGGTCATACGGGGTTAATGCAAGTCATACATTATAGATACAGAATAAACATTTACATCCGGAGACACCTCATCTGATTAGTATCGTTCTCCTTTGTTTCTTCTTCATCAGGTCAGAACTCCACGTTGTCAACTTCCAGCCATAACTCATCAGCTTTGATAAAGATCGCATCGGCGATCGAAAAGCATAGCTCGTCCTCACGTGTGCCTTGATGTTGTCTAAGAAGCTGCTCATGACAAAATAAAGGAATTTTTTATAGACGAGCTGGAACAATTGGTCTCAAGTAACTCATCGTGCCACACTGATCACCGCAGACCTGAAAATAACAAGGTTACATGTATATTTGCCTCTTGAATAAAAAATCCCTCATACTGCATCCTTGAATACAATTAAATAGACATGCACCATTCAAAATATAAATTTATAAGCTTGCACTGTGCCTCCCCCGATAGTTATAATTTCCAATTGCCCAATAAATATAAATTAATCAGTCTCAGATTTCCTTACTGAGACTCTCCCTCACAATTCATTCAAAGTCCTAGTCCTGTGTCCTCTTTTATCCAAATTCATTTTAAGTCTCTGTTTCGTATCCTCTCTTCCCCAAATTCATTACAAGTCCCCGTATAGTGTCCTCCCCACGCCTCAACTCATTATAAGACCCTGATAAGATCCTTATCCTTCCTCCAATTCACTATAAGTGCTCAATAGAGTTCTTTACCCCTTTCCTCCTCCATAGTGCTTTTCAAACTGTGTTAAAAAAATCACTCACCTCTCCAGACTGCTTCCTCCTTCTTCCAGAAGGTACTTTCTAAATGATGCATGCGGCTTGTTGACTTTATCACACCTCATGTACATGAGTCAAAGAAAAAGCTCTGGGCTGGGAGCTGAGAATAGTAAGAGTAGCTCCACTGCTATTTTGTACTGTAGACAGCAGAACTATGGGAATTCTTCCCACCTAGCATGTCGCTAATGATGAGGGCAATCTGGCCATGGGTCCCAAGGAGCCTCGGGCTACAAGATATATACAGTGGGTTCCTAAAGTATTCAGACCCCTTTAAATTTTTCACTCTTTGTTTCATTGCAGCCATTTGGTAAATGCAAAAAAGTTCATTTTCTTTTCTCATTAATATATACTCTGCACCCCATCTTGACTGATAAAAACCAGAAATGTAAAAATTTTTGCTAATTTATTAAAAAACAAAAACTGAAATATCACATGGTCATAAGTATTTAGACCCTTTGCTCAGACACTCATATTTACATGACATGCTGTCCATTTCCTTGTGATCCTCCTTGAGATGGTTCTACTCCTACATTAGAGTCCAGCTGTGTTTAATTAAACTGATAGGATTTGATTTGTAAAGGCACACACTTGTCTATATAAGACCTCACAGATCACATTGCATGTCAGTCCAAATAAGAATCATGAGGTCAAAGGATCTAAAAAGGAAAAGGAACAGCATCCAGTCCGGGTAGAAATATAACAAATCCTTTATTCAGCCACCAAAGATATCAACGTTGTTATCTTTGGTGGCTGAATAAAGGATTTGTTATATTTCTACCCGGACTGGATGCTGCTTCTTTTCCTTTTTGGATTCTTCTGTTCAATTGGATCCTTGAACGTTTGAACGTGCATCCGTGACACTCCCGAGTGCTGTCAGCTGCTGGTTTGTTGGAGGTCAAAGGATCTGGCCAAGGACCTCAGAGACAGAATTGTGGCAAGGCATACATATGGCCAAGATTACAATAGAATTTCTGCAGTGCTCAAGGTTCCTAAGAGCACAGTGGCCTCCATAATCCTTAAATGGAAGAAGTCTTCTGACCACCAGAAGTCTTCCTAGAAATGGCCGCCCAGCCAATCTGAGCAATCGTGGGAGAAGAGTCTTGGTGAGAGAGGTAAATAAGATAAATAAGAGAGTCTTGGTGAGAGAGGTAAATAAGAACCCCAAGATCACTGTGGCTGAGCTCCACAGATGTAGTAGGGAGAAGGGAGAAAGTTCCACAAAGTCAATTATCACTGCAGCCCTCCACCAGTTGGGACTTTATGGCAGAGTGGCCCGACGGAATCCTCTCCTCAGTGCAAGACATATGAAAGCCTGCATAGAGTTTGCTAAAAAACCACATGAAGGACTCCCAGACTGTGAGAAATAAGATTCTCTGGTCTGATGACGCGAAGATAGAACTTTTTGGTGATAATTCTAAGTGGTGTGTGTGGAGATAACCAGGCACTGCTCATCACCTGCTCAATACAATCCCAACAGTGAAAAATGGTGGTGGCAGCATCATGCTATGGGGGTGTTTTTCAGCTGCGTGGACATACAACGATGGATGGTGCGATCTGACACTGATGTTCCTTGAGCTTGAAGTTCAACCTTTAATCTGTTTAGTAGTTTCTCTGGGCTCTTTTGTTACCATTTGTATTATCCATCTCTTTGATTTGTCATCAATTTTCCTCCTTTGGCCACATCCAGGGAGGTTGGCTACAGTCCCATGGAGCTTTAATTTCTGAATAATATGTGCAACTGTAGTCACAGGAACATCAAGCTTGAAGATGGTCTTATAACTTTTACCTTTAACATTTTTGTCTATAATTTTCTTTCTAATCTCCTGAGACAACTCTTTCCTTCGCTTCATCTGGTCGATGTTCAGTGTGACGCACACCATGTCACCAAACAGCACAGTGAGTATCTGTAGCCCTCTATACAGGCTCCCTCACTGATTCCAAGATTGTAGACACCTGTGATGCTAATTAGTGGACACACCTTGATTTAACATGTCCTTTGTGTCACATTATTTTCAGGGGTACCATCATTTCTGTCCAGGCCTATTTCATGAGTTTAATTTTTTTTTAATTCTGTGGAAGCATGGTTGAAAAGCAATGTCTGACTTTCATTTGTTCATTTTCTTAGATTTTTATTTATTATTACTTTTGTCAGATTCAAGTTATTTCTGTTACCATTGTGGATTTTTCTGTCATTAAACGAGGGGTACCAACAATTTTGACCACGTGTGTAAGATAGCAAAGATGATTGTCTATAAATGGTATGGTAGTCTCACATTCAAAGCAGTAGTGGATGGTGAGATATGGAACCTGAAAGTCAAAAGTTCAAAACATTGGTACCTTTTTGCTCATCTCTGTATATCCCCCCCATCCAGAAATATATGTCCCCATCCGGGAATATATGATCCCCATCCAGGTATATATGGCCCCCGATCCAGGAATACATGGCCACCCATCCTGTTATACATGGACCTCATTCCCCATCCTGGTATACATGGCCCTGTCCTAGTATATATGGCCCCCACCCCAATCCTGGTATACATGGCTCAATCCCCATCCTGGTATACATGGACCTATCACAATCCTGGTATACATGGTCAGCGCAAAACCCATCCTCGTATACATAGCCCCTCATCCCCATCCTTTAATACATGGTCCCCCCATTATGGTATATATGGCAGTCATCATGCTGCACACATAAAAAAATAAATGATTCTACTTACTTTCGCTCTGCTCCCACGCAGAGCAGCATCCTGTTCTGATGCCAGCAGCTAATTTTAGGGTGTAAGCAGCGTATGACTTCACTGCCATGCGCCACCCAGTTGCCGAAATATTCACTGCTCCCCATGCCCGGGAGTATAGGAGTTGGAGAGCAGTGAATATTAATTTTCTTTAATAGCGGGAACACTGTTAGCCGCAGCCGCTGCGCTGGCTCCTGCAGCTGCTGGGAGATCACGTGTGCTTGCTATTAATGAGAATATTCACTGATCTCCACTTCTATAGTCCCTCCCACCTCTCGGTGCCGGCTTCAGTGCATAGAGGTGGGAAGGACTATCGGCATGGGGAGCAGTGAATTTTCATTTTTTTAAT
This sequence comes from Oophaga sylvatica, assembly GCA_033576555.1. Taxonomy (NCBI): domain Eukaryota; kingdom Metazoa; phylum Chordata; class Amphibia; order Anura; family Dendrobatidae; genus Oophaga; species Oophaga sylvatica. The sequence goes on from JARQOD010000001.1 coordinate 31,795,473, forward strand.
AGTGGGCACAAGTGTTAGCTGTACTTGCCGGCTCCTGTCTCATGTGACCCGCATTTCCTCTGCTGCCGCCCCGCGATCCACAGCAACAGCCACATAAGGTACATCTGAACTATAAGACGCATCCTCCACTTTCCTCCAAAACTTTGGAGGAAAAAAATCCAAAAAATACAACAGGTTCATTACATTTAAAGCTCATTTAATGATTTAACTAATGAGAGGAGTCAATATTTTACGATGAATGAAGACATAAGTTTACAAATCTATTATTCATATTGTTTTCACCTATACAATCAGAAATATTATTAGTCCTTTGAGACATTCATCATGCTCTAGTTATAAATTATTTTGATAAATGTTGTTTTTATTACCCTCTGATAATCATAGGTATAGTATTAAACGTTTAATTGCGTCCTTGTATGGCAATATGTGTTTTTTTTTTGTGTGGATCTGAATTTTATCAGTCTGTGTATTATTACTGAATAAGGACACTGCCACCACTATGCTTCACTGTAGGCACCATACATTTAAAAAAATGAATTTAGAAAAATGCACGGTGCTTACAGTGAGACATGGAAGCAGCAGGATCCTTTTGTGGGCTTCAACAGAGTGTTTCTGTTGCCAGGAGCTATATTTCATTGATGGCATCATGAATTCACAGATGTACTGCTCTACATTGAAAGTGAAGATGCTCCTATCACTCAATGCCCTTGCTAGACATATATATTTCCAGAATGACAATGATCTAAAATACATGTCTGAGGGAACTGTTGTATTTCTGAAGATCAACAGGGTGAAAGTGATTGAGGCCAGGTGTTTCCTGATCGAAACCCAAACAAACATGGGAAATGGGGAATTCTGAACAAATTGTTATCACTCTCCATCCAATATCCAGGCTCTAAAATAGGTCATTCTTCAAGGATGGAAAAAGATAGATATTGTAATATGCTGCCAACTTGTTCATTCCATGCCTAGAAGACTTGGAGCTGACCCGTAAAAGTTATGGAAGTCAAACAAAATAATAGATGTAGTTGTTTTTGATGTGTCACTTTTGACTTAACTAATTTGAAAAAAAAAAGTTTTTGCAATGAAAGTCATAATAATAACCCTACATTCATGTTATTATTATTTATTTATATAGCAGCATTGATTCCATGGTGCTGTACATGAGAATACAAAATACAATAATAAGTTACAGTAAACAAACTAACAATGATAGACTGGTACATAGGGAAGAGGATCCGGCCATTCCGAGCTTACAGTCTACAGTGTTAGATTATGGGTTAAAACAATGTTATATATATAAATATATAGTTGTGTAAAAGTGTTTGCCCCTTCCTGATTTCCTATTCTTTAGCATATTTGTCACACTTAAATGTTTCAGATCACCAAACAAATTTAAATATTAGACAAAGATAACACAAGTAAACACAGAATGCATTTTTTAAATGAAGGTGTGAAAAAGTGATTGCCCCCTAAACCTCACTGATTGGCCAACCTTAGCAGAAACAACTGCAATCAATCATCTGTCATAACTGGCAATGAGTCTTTTACAACACTCTGGAGGAATTTCGACCAACTCATCTTTGCAGAATTGTTGTAAGTCAGCAACATTCCCCCCTCATCTCTTCTTCCCACAACCGCTTACAAGACTTCTCCCAGGCTTCCCCCATACTCTGGAACACCCTGCCGCAAAACATCAGACTTTCACCAACGGAAACCTTCAAGAAGAACCTGAAGACCCACCTGTTCCGACAAGCCTACAGCCTACAATGATCCTCAGTCTACTGAACCATCGCACGACCAGCTCTACCCTTTCCTAGTGTATCCTCACCCATCCCTGTAGACTGTGAGCCCTCGCGGGCAGGGTCCTCTCTCCTTCTGTACTTGTGTGTCCTTTGTCTAGCACGTTTATTGTACCTGTCTATATTTTCCCTTTTCATATGTAAAGCGCCATGGAATAAATGGCGCTATATAAATGTGTAATAATAATAATAATAATAACATTGGAGGGTTTCCGAGCATGAACTGCCTTTTTATGGTCATGCCACAGCATCCCAATCGATTAAGGTCAGGATTTTGACTAGGCCACTCCAAAGTTTTAATTTTGTTTTTCTTAAGCCATTCAGAGGTGGACTTGCTGGTGTGTTTTGGCTCATTGTCCTGCTGATAACCCAAATGTCCTTCAGCTTGGGGTCACGAACAGATGGCCGGCATTATCCTTCAGGATTTTTTGGTGTACATCAGAATTAATGGTTCCATTTACCCCAGGAAGTCTTCCAGGTCCTGAAGCAGCAAAACAGCCCCAGACTATCTCACTACCACCACTACATTTTCTTGCTGTTATGCTGTTCCTTTCCTGAAATTCAGTGTTACTTCCACACCAGATGTAATAGGACATACATCTTCCAAAGACTTCAACTTTTGTCTTGTTAGTCCATAGAGTATTCTCCCTAAAGTCCTGGGGAACATCAAGATCTATTCTGGCCAAACTGAGATGAATCTTTATATTCTTATTGCTCAGCAGTGGTTTTTGTCTTGGAACTCTGCCATGCAGGCTATTTTTGCCCAGTCTCTTTCTTATGGTGGAGTAATGAACTCTGTCCTTAACTGAGGCAAGTGAGGCCTGAATTCTTTGGATGTTGTTTTGGGTCTTGGAACTCTGCCATGCAGGCCATTTTTGCCCAGTCTCTTTCTTATGGTGGAGTAATGAACTCTGTTCTTAACTGAGGCAAGTGAGGCCTGAATTCTTTGGATGTTGTTTTGGGTTCTTTTGTGACTTCTTGGATGAATCATTGGATTGCAGCAAGATGTCTAACTTTGAGGATCTTTTGGTTGGCTTCACTTTGTCAGGTCTTTTTTAAGTGATTTCTTGATTGAGAACAGGTGTGGCAGTAATCAGGCCTGCAAGTGGCAAGGGAATTTGAAGTCCGCTTCCCAAAGATGTGATAAACCAAAGTTGGTTTATGTTTTAAGGGGGGAAATGGAATCACTTTTTCACACGGATCTATAGGTTCGGATATCTTTCCACCTTAAAACTAAAGACCTTGATTTAAAAACTGCATGTTGTGTTTGCTTTTGTTATCCTTGTCTGATATTTAAATTTGTTTGCTGATCTGAAACATTTAAATGTGACAAACATGCAAAAAAATAGGAAATCAGAATGGGGAAAACATTTTTTCACATATATATATTTCTTTTTTATTTATTTATTTTTACAGTAGGGGTTTCAGCTCTCTGGTAGTCTCTTGGACACACACAGGCAAGTTTATTATCCCTTAAACTTTTCAGTTCAAAATAAAAACAGCTTTCTTCAGCACAAGTGAATAACAGAACAGTTCTTTCTTTGGGTAAGGCAGGGTAAATCAAACGATGTCACCAACTTGGTGTCACAAGAGCATTTCAGTTTATAACACATCTACATCTTTCTAGACCAGCTGCCTGTTATTAGTCCTGTGATACCCAGACTAGAGTATTGGAGCAACTTTTCCCACCCAGTCTCTTTTGGTCGCTCCTTAATCCCAGACCAAAATCCAGTTACATTAAAACCATCTTAATAACCTATTTTTATTAGTGCACGTCTTATGGGACTTACATCACCGAGCCACCAAACCGTCACCAGCCACCTCAGTGACACATATCTGCCATCCAGGACCTTACCTCCTGCTTTCTTATGAAATATATGTACGGTATATTGTCAATACACGAAAACCCAGACTCATATTGATAAGTTCACCAAGTGAGATTCACGTAGCTAGTCACAAAAGAACTCCAAAACCAAAACATGTTCCAAAAGAGGAGAACCATAGGAGTTTTTTCCTATGTATATTGTGTAGCATAGCAGGGAAGGAAACGGTTAAATCCCAGCTCTGCCGAGTCTTGAATTAAAATAGATTTTAACTATACATTTGTTTTCAAACAATCCCATATAAAGCTGCCAAACCAGGTGCTCATCTCTGTGGCCTGACCTGAACTCAATTTTAGCTATTTAATAAACATAGAAAATGGAAATATTTAGCTTCTCTGTCTGTTTATAGCGGCGAATGCTTTTATATTGTTGTCTAAAATGGATAAGAATAAATAGGATGAATTGCTGTATTATTTCCCATTCCTAATCTGACGCCCTAAAACCTCCGAGATGGATCTTCGATAATGTGCTTATCTTAAAAAAAAAAAAGGTCATTACTCACAAAGTAGGCTTGACAAAAATGAGCAATTACATTTCTCCTACTTTTCTAAATTGCTCGGTAATTTAAAAGACAATTAACATTTAAAATGAACAATTGAAAAGATAATTAGATCTCATTATGTCTGCCGGGTTATTGAGATGAAGAATATGTGCTATAGGACAGTAATGATTTAGTGGAAACATATGATGTGAGACATAGAGCAGAGAGTTGATTAGTAGCTGCAGGGATTTCAGCTTGACTATTAATGCAGGTTATTGACTAGGAACATTTCACATTATCAGAAATAATATAGGTATATAGAGAATGTTTCTGCTCTGCAAAGCAACTGATCTTTGTAATTCACATCAAGATTGCACAGGACTCCCATGTGCCCGCGATTTCTCAGGGAAATCATAGTTTTTACAACAGGAAATCTTTAACTTATAACGCTTGCATGCATTTTGTATAGCTTCATCAGATAAGCGTAATTACTTGGGGAAGCGTCATCTTGCTCCTTGAGATGGGAAATGCTGTCAAATATCGTTCAGTATTTTTCCATTTTGGTTTTGAAATATAATAAATAGAAAAAGTAGCAATATAATATTTTATCACCATTGACTCTGCAGGATTATTTATTTAGCAATGTGGTTTTAATATTCAGTGTATGCAAAGTACGGGACTTGATCATTTTGGATCTCTAAAATGGTCACAAATAAAGTCTGCTGAACAGCGTAGCCCCTAAACATAAGTCCCTTATTCTTTGGAGAAAGGCAACGCATTGGCAAAATTATACAGACCTTACCATCTTACCCCAATAATGTATGTAGTTGCAATAGTGCCATAAAGTCTACTAGTAATGAAAACTGTACTTCTGCACAGTGCTCAAATAAATAGCATAAACATTGCATAAAGGGTTTGTATCAAGTTTGGAAGTTAAGCCCCCGTCACACACAGCGATCTAGCTAGCGAGATCGCTGCTGAGTCACTAGTTTTGTGAAGCAACAGCGATCTCCCAAGCGATATCGCTGTGTGTGACATTCAGCGACGATCAGCCCCCCTGCTGGGTATCTCTGATCGTCGCTGAATATCCTGGACATTTTTTTTGATCGTTGGTCTCCCGCTGGCCAGCACGCATCACTGCGTCTGGCAGGCAGGAGACCAGCGATCAGTTGGTAACCAAGGTACACATCGGGTTTCCAGGCGCCGGCCAGCACCTGGAAACCCGATGTATACCTTGGTTACCAGCTCCCTGCACCAGCGGGCTGGTATCCAACGTACACTGCGGTTAACTAGGCGACGTTACCCGCAGTGTCGCTGTCCTGATCGCTGCCTGAGCTGCCTATTTGGCAGCTCAGCAGCGATCATGTAGCGACACACCAGCGATGTTGGGATCGCTGGTGTGTCGGTATGTGTGACGGGGCCCTTAATCAAGCAGCTATCTAAAGAATGGAGCGAAGGCACCCATGACCGACCTCTACTCCATTCAAAAAATTCTGCCAATCAGTGGGGATCCCAGCAGATGTACTCCCAGCTGTCAGAAAATTATCTCCTCTCCTACGGAAATTTGGAACAAACCTACAAACATGCAATGTTGCACCCGTTTAGTTCTAAACATAAAACCAGAAGATCAGGCTCCAGTAAGCGAATGAAAAATTGACCAATTTTCAGCCAGAAAAAATATTTTTATATATTTTTATTTTTAATTTTATTACAATCCAGTGTTCCACATTCAAAGATTTACTCAAAGTGAGGAGATAAAGACAAACACCATCATGGTCAAAAGAGAGAGAACAAGTGAATATAATATGAAAAGGTACATTTTTATAAGACTGACTTTCAGTAATCCAACCGTGGTTGCTATACTTAAAAAAATGTCTTCTTTGTTAGAAACAACATTAAGAAGGTGATTATTACGGTAATTATAATCCAGTTTTGCTTAAGCAGCTAAGAACTGGAGGCCAGATTGCAGACTCTAAAATCTGACATTGAAAAGACCTATGCAAGCCTATTTAAATTTGAAGGCACAGCAAGTTTCGATGCTTCTATTACGAAAATGAAGGAACATCTTACTTTCATTAAGACCAAAAGATCAAAACTAATTAGAGATACCTCTGACTACCAAAATGATAGGGCCTATAATTGGCACAATAGTTTTCTGGACAGTTCACATGCCGAACCAATATTAAGACACTTCACATCCTTCAAGCGCAATAAAGGGGCACAATCCAAATCGGTCTCTTTTTTTCTTCTTCTGAATGCCTTACAACCGATTATGATTCAGATTTATCCATTAATGGCCCACAGATCAGACATGTGCAAGCACCGTCAAAAAATGCAGGGGTGATGAATCACAGGTGATTCTGAAAGAGAAATCTGGAAATGTTATCTGGCCATGGACAGCAGAATGCGACGACATCTTTGAATGACAATTTTACCAACGTTTTGATCCTCACTCCTACTATACACTCCACCACACAGATTAAAGTTCAAGGGTCTTCATTTCATCTCCAGCAATAATTTCGCTTTGTTACAAACTATCCACGATGTGAACAAATTCACCAGGCTTATCACAGTTAAAAAGCATTTTTTTTCCGGACAATCAACCTGAAATAAATCCTCCAAGTACTAAATTCGAGACTCAGGACACCTCATCTTTTTCTCCCAAGGAGCATGTGGCTCTTCTAACTTTGCAGTCTCTCCAGGATATGGACAGTCATGAACAATTGATCAAAGACAATGACATCAAAATCGCTTTCAAAAACTTCACTTATTATCCGCTACAGTCTAGGGTACCCTGCCTTGATTTATTCCAATCCCTCTGAACATGATCTTAAGGAGTTACATCATCGGACCAGCCTATCCAGTATGCACAAAAACATCATCCAGGCTGAATTTCAAGCCATCAGGGACATACAAGCTAATGTCATTTTAACTGTGCAGCAATCGGATAAGGGGGGCTGTGTGACTGTTATAGAAATTGCATTATGTATTCAATTGGCCTACAATATTCTTACTGACACTCTCACATATAGACCATTAACAGTTGATCCCACTCCAGCTTTCAAATGCATCTCATCAAGTTTATTAAATGAAGGAACCTGCACAGGTGTCATTTCCACAAAACTTCATAGATGGCTACTACCTGACTTCCCAGTTTTTCCAAGTTTTCATGAGTTACCCAAATCTCAAAAGGGTAATTTTCCCCCTCCTTTACACCTCATAATATAGGACATAGGCTCTCTTAATGAGAATTTGAGTCAATGGCTAGATGAGCATCTCCAGCCCTTAATTGCCAGGCACTCCGGCTATCTTAAAGATACCAACAGTGTACTCCAGGTGTTAGATATATTTAAATGGCATAATGATTTTTCTTTTGTAACTACTGATGCAGTTAATTTGTAATCCACTATCCCTCACTCTCTAGATCTGATCGCTATTCAATACCATCTCGATAAAAATAGTTTATTAGTACATATTCTCATCCTTTAAAATCATTCATTCTTGCTGCGCTAAAATATTTACTTAAACACAATTTTTTCAGTTTTAATTCAGAATTTTTTTGCAGATATTGGGTGCCCCGATGGGCTCCAAATTTTCCCCCTCCTTGGCAATTCTCTACATGTGATGGTGGCAGATAAATAACATTTTCACCGACACTAATAATTTTTTCTCTCTTACATCAAATGATTTGGCAGATATGTGGACGACCTCCTACTTTTCTGGGAGGTTCCCACAAACTCATTTGAGGGTATTTCTTCTTATGTTATTGTTATGTCTAATGATTTAAACAACACTTCACAGTAACTATTCCCTCTGCCCAAATTTCCGTTTTAGATGTCACTTTGAAAGGCAATCCTCTGCAACAAGGTTGAGACATCCCTTTTCAGAAAGATGTTTCAGGGAACACCATACTTCTTTCCAGCAGTTCCCATCCTCGCCATGTCACTCAAGCAATACTGTTGTGAATGGACTTGAGAAGAGTTCTGAGCAGAGGCTCCCTCTGGTGGTTACAAGCGGTACTGGACTGTCCAGTGAAGATTTGTGGAATCAGGTGTTACTGACAGGTCTTATATAAGGGAGTCACCTACCCATCAGGGTTGCCGGTGATCAATTGTTCTGGTCTCAATCCTTGATTCCTGTTTCCTTTGTAGCCTGCTGTGTCGTGTCTGCATCTCCTGCTAACAGATAAGACATTTTCTTCTTTTTGCTTTTGTGCTTGATTTTTGCATTTTGTCCTGCACTTCTGTGGGGGCCTTCTGGGTCCCCTCCGGGGGCTTTTGCCCTCTCAGTTTTGTTCAGCCACTGATGTTTGTACATTTGCTTTTTCCAGTTTTTTCAGTGGCTGCTGTTTTGATTTTGTTACACCAGAGAACTAATTTAGGTGGTAGAGGTCGTGTGATCTCAGGTGTTTTTGAAATTAGTAAAGTTGGTGCTTTTCAGGGTTTTTTGGGATTGCAGTAAGTGCCCTTCCTATCCTTTTCTATTTAGATAGTTTGGGCCCAACGTTTGCTCTTACTATTTTCTGTCTGTGTCAGTATTTCTTCTTGTCTAACCGCCTGTTAGGGTTCGAGTTCCCGCTCCTGCACAAGGGGAGTCTCGAACCAGTGCCGCTGCGGTCTCCCATTCATCTCCGGCCGCAGTGGAGCCTGCTCAGCAGAGACGTCGTTCCAAGCGTCTTGCCCACTCCACTACTGGGCAGTGACTTGTTGCTGCCTTTCCTGGATCTGCTATTATAGCCAGTTCTGGAGCAGACGTCTTTAGGATAAAGTCCTGCATTTTCCCTTCTGAGCGTGCCCAGAGTGAGATCTCTCATTGGAGATCAGGGGTCACATGCTTAGGTACTGCAGCAGCTCCTATTGGCCCGCCAGGAAGGCCCTGTTACTACTAGTCTTCTGAACAGGTTCTCATTGGTCCTTGTTCCTGGAAGGTCCTGTAGCTGTTGCTATAAAAGGGTAGCATGGCTGGGCCGCCATGCGCTAATATCAACCATTGTATGCTATGCGCCAGTGTGGTCATGCGTGTGTGTGGTTAGGGACCCGGCTGAAATAAGCCACTAGAATACCGACTTAATCGGTGAGGAGTTTAGTGTGCTAGCTGGTCAGGGTCGGTGTCCTAGATGCCCTAGATTACCGGCATAACCGGTGAGGAGTTTGATTGCCGTATTCAGGGTCTGGCGTTCAGACGCCATAGATTGCGGGTGACTCCCGCGAGGACATTAGCGCATGACCACGTATTATGCTCGCTTAGCAATTAACCGTGTGCCTGAGAGCCTGACAGGACACGGTGTTTGTTCTCAGCGGCTCTGTGACGTAACAGGGTTCGCTCTCGACGCTAGACAGCGCCCTAGCGTTTTACTTTGCGGCTCACTGAAGCTAAGTGAGTTCGCACATATCGCCATATAGCACTGTGGCATCCCGTTAGCGGCTCTGTGAATTAACAGAGTCTGCACTTACTGCCACAACGCGCTACGGCGTTTATTTTAGCGACTCTGCGGGATAACAGAGTTCGCTACTTTCGTCATCTTACTAGCAGCAGGCTTTGCTTGCACGGTGGACCCCGGGCTGCGAACGCACCTGTCCACTTTATATATTTGGTGCGTTCCGCAGACCCTAACATAATATTAGCGCCAGGGTCTGGCTAGTAAAATGGCGGACGAACAGCGTCTATTGCAGTACATCCAGCAGCTGAAGGGTAGGTTGGAGGCTCTTGAGAGCACAACCTCAGCTGTGGATGTTACCGCAGTCGCTGTTCAGGCTGCTAGCGTGGCTGCAGCCAGTTTGTCCTCTGCCACCTCTGCCCCTACATTATCCCACCTCCGCTTCCTGACAAGTTTGCCGGTGATAGCAAGCAATGTCGGGGATTCGTGAGTCAGTGCTCTATACATCTCGAGCTTCTGGCTGCACGTTTTCCCACGGATCGGGCACAAGTGGGTTTTGTACTTTCTCTACTCTCGGCAGAGCGTTGGAGTGGGCAACGCCGCTGTGGGAGCGCGATGATCGTGTGGTGCAGAGTGCTCCTCGTTTCTTGGAGGCTCTTAAAAAGGTCTTTTTAGGACCCCAGGTCACCCACGATACGGCGCTACAACTGCTGGCATTGACACAGGGTTCGTCTTTGGTCAGTCAGTTTTCCGTCCAGTTTCGGACTCTGGCTGCTGAGCTAGATTGGTCTGATAAAGTTCTTATTCCTATCTACTGGCGGGGACTGGCTGACCATGTTAAAGACGCTTTGGCTACCAGGGAGATTCCCGCCACACTGGAGAAGCTTATCTCCATATCTACCCGCATTGACCTCCGTTTTCACGAGCGGAGGTTGGAGCGGGCCCAGTGTAGGCAGAGGTTTCGGTTGGCTCCTACCTTTGCCAAACCTCTCGAATTCCCCGATCTGGCGTCCGAACCTCAAAAGGCCACAGAAGTTCCTCATGCAGGACCTAAGTCTCGGTCCGTCCGAGTATCCGTGGTTTGTAACCATTGTCAGCAGACAGGACACTATGCCAACAGATGTCCACAGCGATCGGGGAAGCGATCGCGTCTAGTGGCCCTGGAGGAGGTTCACTAGAGACAGCGGCATTTTCCTCCAAGATAACATTTAAAGGGACAATCACTGTTGGTACTTCCATTCTCACCGCCGACCTTTGCGTGGACTCAGGAGCAGAGGGGAATTTCATGTCCTCTAGCTTTGCTCGCCGTCATGCAATACCTCTGGTGGCGCTTGACAAATCAGTGACTGTTCGGGTAGTGAATGGGTCGTCATTGCCCTCACAAATTACACACCAGACTGTCCCACTTGCATTGTCTGTATCTCCTTCCCATCAGGAATTTATTTCCCTACTCGTCCTTCCCGAGGGAATAGACGAGATCCTACTAGGTATACCTTGGCTCCGTTTCCACTCCCCCATATAGAGTGGACTTCGGGTAGGATACTGGGTTGGAGTGATGCATGTACAGGCAGATGTGTCAGAAGTTGCGTTCAGGTTACCACTACTGAGTTACCCGCAGATCTTACTCCACTTCCCAAGCACTACTGGTCATATGCAGACGTGTTCTCCAAGAAGGCTGCGGAGACTCTTCCGCCTCATCGCCCCTATGACTGTCCTATCGACCTCTTGCCTGGCGCAGAACCTCCTCGGGGAAGGGTCTATCCCCTCTCTCTTCCTGAGACAGAGGCCATGTCGCAATATATTCAGGAGAACCTGGCAAGAGGGTTTATTAGGAAGTCGGTGTCACCGGCAGGGGCGGGATTTTTCTTCGTGCAGAAGAAAAACGGAGAATTGCGTCCGTGTATTGATTACAGGGGTCTTAACGCCATCACCGTTAAAAACAAGTACCCGTTGCCCCTGATCTCTGAGCTATTTGATAGGCTTCGGGGAGCAAGGGTATTCACTAAACTAGATCTGGCGGTGCTTATAACCTGATTCGCATCCGTGAGGGGGACGAATGGAAGACGGCTTTTAATACCAGGGATGGGCATTACGAATATCTGGTGATGCCCTTTGGGCTCTGTAATGCTCCAGCCGTTTTCCAAGACTTTGTCAATGACATCTTCCGGGATATGCTCTCCACCTCGGTCGTAGTCTATCTGGATGATATACTCATCTTCTCTCCAGATATTGACTCCCACCGGAGGGATGTTGGCAGGGTCTTCGACCTCCTACGGGCAAATTCCCTTTACGCAAAGTTGGAGAAATGTGTGTTTGAGCAGGAGTCCTTACCTTTCCTGGGCTATATCATCTCCGCCCAGGGATTGGCTATGGATCCTGCCAAACTACAGGCGGTGATGGACTGGCAAGAACCCCACTCTCTAAAGGCGGTGCAGCGCTTTATGGGGTTCATTAATTACTACCGTCAGTTCATTCCCCACTTCTCAACTTTGGTAGCTCCCGTGGTTGCCCTTACCAAAAAGGGAGCTAATCCCAAATTGTGGTCTGAAGAGGTCTCCAAGGCCTTCACGTCTATTAAGTCTCATTTCGCTAGAGCTCCCATCCTACATCGCCCCGATGTTGATAAGCCATTTATATTGGAGGTGGATGCCTCGTCCGTTGGTGCTGGAGCAGTCCTCTTCCAAAAGGATGCTCAAGGTCGGAAGCATCCATGCTTCTTTTTCTCCAAGACCTTCACACCAGCAGAGAGGAATTATTCCATCGGGGACAGGGAGTTGCTAGCAATGAAGTTGGCCTTCTCGGAGTGGAGACATCTGTTGGAGGGAGCTCGCTTTCCCTTCCAAGTCTTTACGGATCACAAAAACCTGGTATATCTTCAGACAGCCCAGCGGCTTAATTCTCGCCAAGCCAGATGGTCCTTGTTCTTCTCCCGGTTTCATTTCACACTGCATTTCCTCTCGGGAGAGAAGAACATTCGTGCCGACGCTCTCTCTCGCTCTGTGGTGTCCTCGGAGGAGGAGGTGGAGGAGCCTCGGCTTATCGTCCCCACAGAGAGCCTGAGAACAGTGGCCCCGGTTTCGCTAGAGTCTGTGCCCCCGGGCAAGACTTTTGTGCCTACTAATTTGCGACCGGAGGTACTCTCTTGGGCACATTCGTCCAGGGTGGGTGGACACTTTGGGGCAAAGAGGACATCTGAATTGCTGGCGAGGACATATTGGTGGCCGCATATGGTCCGTGATGTTGGAGACTATGTTCGGGCGTGTGTCTCCTGCGCCAAAAATAAGTCTCCACGACAACGGCCAGCTGGGTTACTTTACCCTTTGCCGGTGGCAGACAGGCCCTGGGAGATGGTTGGGATGGACTTTGTGGTGGGCTTGCCCAAGTCTCGGGGTTGCACCATCATTTGGGTAATCACCGACCATTTCTCTAAAATGGTGCATCTGGTGCCACTACCACGGTTACCTTCTGCACGGGCTCTGGCAGCGTTGTTTGTTAGGCACATCTTCCGTTTACACGGCATGCCGGACAAGATTGTCAGTGACCGAGGTCCCCAGTTTGCGTCTCGGTTCTGGAGGAGAGCTTTGTCGTCTACTCAGTATTGAGTTAAATCTCTCTTCAGCGTACCATCCTGAGACGAATGGGTTGGTAGAGAGGGCCAACCAGACCTTGGTCACCTATCTACGACATTTTGTCTCAGCCAGGCAGGATGACTGGGCATCCTTGCTACCATGGGCTGAGTTTGCATTAAACAATGCTGTGGCTGATTCCACCGGACAGACCCCATTTCCTCCTGAACTACGGTCAGCATCCGCGGGTACCAGTGCCTATGCCCGTGTCTTCTGCCGATTCCAGGGTGGCAGACTGGGCTGTGGAGGCACGGGACATTTGGGACCGCACGCAGGATGCCATTCAGGCCTCCAAAGAGAGGATGAGGTCTTCGGCCGATGCCCATCGGCGCCCCGCTCCTACATTTGCTCCTGGGGATTTGGTGTGGCTCTCCGCCCGTAACATCAGGCTGCGAGTTGAGTCCACTAAGTTGGCACCCCGCTACCTGGGTCCTTTCAAGGTCCTCGAGCAGGTTAACCCTGTGGTATACCGTTTAGCTCTTCCACCACGCCTGGGTATCTCCGACACCTTTCACGTGTCCCTCCTGAAACCCGTGCTCATGTCCCGGTTTTCTGAGTCATCTGCCGGGACATCGGGTTCATCTGCGGATGACCATGAGGTGAACGCCATCGTGGGGTGTAAGGTGGTACGGGGCAAAAAGTTTTATTTGGTGGACTGGAGGGGCTATGGGCCTGAGGATAGGTCTTGGGAGCCTGCCGAGCATGTTCACGCTCCGCAGCTCATCGCTGCCTTTGAGCGCAGCGAGGCCCAGAGAAGGGGGGGCCCTAGGAGGGGGGGTAATGTTAGGGTTCGAGTTCCCGCTCCTGCACAAGGGGAGTCTTGAACCAGTGCCGCTGCGGTCTCCCATTCATCTCCGGCCGCAGTGGAGCCTGCTCAGCAGAGACGTCGTTCCAAGCGTCTTGCCCACTCCACTACTGGGCAGTGACTTGTTGCTGCCTTTCCTGGATCTGCTATTATAGCCAGTTCTGGAGCAGACGTCTTTGAGATAAAGTCCTGCATTTTCCCTTCTGAGCGTGCCCAGAGTGAGATCTCTCATTGGAGATCAGGGGTCACATGCTCAGGTACTGCAGCAGCTCCTATTGGCCCGCCAGGAAGGCCCTGTTACTACTAGTCTTCTGAACAGGTTCTCATTGGTCCTTGTTCCTGGAAGGTCCTGTAGCTGTTGCTATAAAAGGGTAGCATGGCTGGGCCGCCATGCGCTAATATCAACCATTGTATGCTATGCGCCAGTGTGGTCATGCGTGTGTGTGGTTAGGGACCCGGCTGAAATAAGCCACTAGAATACCGACTTAATCGGTGAGGAGTTTAGTGTGCTAGCTGGTCAGGGTCGGTGTCCTAGATGCCCTAGATTACCGGCATAACCGGTGAGGAGTTTGATTGCCGTATTCAGGGTCTGGCGTTCAGACGCCATAGATTGCGGGTGACTCCCGCGAGGACATTAGCGCATGACCACGTATTATGCTCGCTTAGCAATTAACCGTGTGCCTGAGAGCCTGACAGGACACGGTGTTTGTTCTCAGCGGCTCTGTGACGTAACAGGGTTCGCTCTCGACGCTAGACAGCGCCCTAGCGTTTTACTTTGCGGCTCACTGAAGCTAAGTGAGTTCGCACATATCGCCATATAGCACTGTGGCATCCCGTTAGCGGCTCTGTGAATTAACAGAGTCTGCACTTACTGCCACAACGCGCTACGGCGTTTATTTTAGCGACTCTGCGGGATAACAGAGTTCGCTACTTTCGTCATCTTACTAGCAGCAGGCTTTGCTTGCACGGTGGACCCCGGGCTGCGAACGCACCTGTCCACTTTATATATTTGGTGCGTTCCGCAGACCCTAACACCGCCATTACATGTTTGGGGGCTTTCTATGTTCTTTGGGGATCTGCTCCGGGGCAGATAGCTTTCATCTTTCTATCTTTAGGTATAGTTAGTTTCTCAGGCTGTGACGAGGCGTCTAGGACCAACGTAGGAACGCTCCACGGCTGCCTCTAGTTGTGGTGGTTAGTCAGGGTACTGCAATCTCATAGATTCCAACTGCTCTGGTGTATTGCCTTTTTTACCTGCACTCCTCAGCTACCAAATCATAACAGTATCACCGGCCATAAACTGAAATTTATATGGTACTCACAGAAGGGAAAAAAAAAATATTTTGAAAGAAAAAAAAAAAAGGTTGTCAGAGTTGTCAGAGATATTTTTCTGTTTGTTGCATTTTTTTTTTTCCCTCTGTATCTCTGGGTGCTGGGGAGGATTTTTTCTCTCAATGGAGTTTGCACAGTTGTCTGGCCGTGTGGATCAGCTTGCCACTGAGGTTCAGAGTATTGCTACCTATCTTGCTAGGTTGCCTGTTGTGGAACCTAGGATTCCCATGCCAGATTTGTTTTTGGGGGATCGATCCAAGTTTCTGAATTTCAAAAATAATTGTAAATTGTTTTTTGCCTTAAAATCTAAGTCCTCAGGGAACGCAGCACAGCAGGTTCAAATTGTCATCTCTCTCCTGCGCGGCGATCCTCAAGATTGGGCTTTTTCCCTGACACCTGGGGATCCTGTTTTCAGTGATGTTGATACATTTTTTCAGGCCTTGGGGTTATTGTACGATGAGCCTAATGTCACTGATCAAGCTGAAAAAGCCTTGTTGGCATTAAATCAGGGGCTTGATGACGCTGAGTTATACTGTCAGAGATTCCGTAGGTGGGCAGTCTGACCAAATGGAATGACGACGCTTTGGCAGCCTTTTCGGAAGGTCGTCATATGTAAAGATGTTATGGTGGGATCCCATCCCCTGTCCAATGTTTCTGTCATAGCGATTCAATTGACAGAGTTGCGTGAGCGAGAAGTTGCGTGGAATAGTGTTGCCTTGTGAACTGCTTCTCAATCCATGCAGTGTGATAGAGTGGTGTCTGGGGCACAGCGTCATGAGTTTCGAAAGCGCAATGGATTATGTTTCTACTGTGGTAATGCCTCTCATGCTATTTCAGTCTGCCCTAAGCGGGCAAGACGTTTTGCACGCTCAGTTGTCTTGGGTAGTGTTCAGACTAAGTTTTTATTAACTGTTACTCTGATATGCTCTCTGTCCTCATTTTCTGCTCAGGCTTTCGTTGATTCGGGAGCAGCTATTAACCTGATGGATTTTGATTTCGCTAAACGTTGTGGGTTTCCCTTGATACCCCTACAGAAGTCTATTACCCTACTGGGGATCGATTCTACCCCTTTGGCTGAGAATAAACCTCAGTTCTCTACTCAGGTGATAATGAGGGTTGAACCTGATCATCAGGAGAGCTGCAAATTTTTGGTTCTGTATAATCTGCATGACATTATCGTGCTGCGTTTCCCTTGGTTACAGTCTCATAATCCTGTTTTGGATTGGAAATCTGTGTCTGTAACCAGTTGGGGCTGCCAATGTGTTAATACCAACACTCTTGTTTTTTCTGCCTCCCCCCAGGCTCAGGATGTTCCTGACTTTTTGATTGATTTTTCTGATGTGTTTAGCGAAAGTAAATCTGCATCCTTGCCTCCCCATAGGAGCTATGACTGCGCTATTGAATTAGTGCCTGGTAGTAAATTCCCTAAAGGTCGCCTTTTTAACTTGTCTGTACCTGAACATGACGCTATGCGGTCTTATATCAAGGAGTCTTTGGAGAAAGGTCATATCAGACCATCCTCTTCACCCTTAGGTGCCGGTTTTTTCTTTGTGGCCAAAAAGGATGGTTCATTAAGGCCGTGTATTGATTATCGTCTTTTGAACAATATTACTGTGAAATATCAATACCCGTTACCCTTGATTTCTGACCTGTTTTCCAGGGTGAAAAACGCTACTTGGTTTACCAAGCTTGACCTCAGGGGGGCATATAACCTTATTCGCATTAAGCACGGGGATGAATGGAAGACGGCATTTAACACCCCTGAGGGGCATTTTGAGTACCTTGTGATGCCCTTTGGGCTCACTAATGCTCCTTCTGTCTTCCAGTCCTTCATGAATGACATTTTCAGGGATTTTGTGGATAAATTTCTGATTGTTTATTTGGATGATATCTTGATTTTTTCCAATGACTGGGACTCTCATGTGAAACATGTTCGAACTGTATTCCAGATTTTGAGAGAGAATGCTCTGTATGTGAAGGGATCAAAGTGTCTTTTTGGCGTACAGAAGATCTCATTTTTGGGATTTATTTTGTCCCCATCTGTTATTGAAATGGACCCGGTCAAGGTTCAGGCCATCTGTGATTGGGTCCAACCTACTTCATTAAAGGCTCTTCAAAGATTTTTGGGTTTTGCCAATTTTTATCGTAAATTTATTGGTAATTTCTCGGTTATTGTTAAACCATTAACTGATTTGACCAAAAAGGGTTCTGATGTGGTGAATTGGCCTCCTGAGGCAGTCTCTGCATTTCAGGAACTTAAGCAGAGATTCACTTCTGCTCCTGTTCTACGGCAGCCTGATGTTTCTCTGCCATTTCAGGTGGAGGTTGATGCCTCTGAAATTGGGGCAGGTGCCGTTTTGTCCCAAAGAGATCCAGAGACCTCTAAAAGTAACCCTTGTGCCTTTTTTCTCGAAAATTTTCTCCTACTGAACGTAATTATGATGTGGGTAATCAGGAGTTATTGGCCATGAAGTGGGCTTTTGAAGAGTGGAGACATTGGCTGGAGGGAGCCAAACATCAGGTGGTGGTCCTTACTGACCATAAGAATCTGGTTTATCTGGAATCTGCCAAGCGACTTAATCCTAGACAGGCCAGGTGGGCCTTGTTTTTCACACGTTTTAATTTTGTGGTTTCCTTTCTTCCTGGCACTAAGAATTTTAAGGCGGATGCCCTCTCGAGGAGTTTCCTTGCGGACTCTCCTGAGGTATCTGATCCTTCTGTTATTTTAAAAGAAGGTGTAGTTCTTTCCGCCATCTCGCCCAATTTGAGACTGGCTCTGGAGGGGTGTCAGGAGGATAGGCCCGAGCGCTGCCCTGTTGGGAAATTGTTTGTCCCGGACCAGTGGAAAAAGAGTGTGATGTCTGAGATTCATTGTTACTCGTTGGCCGGTCATCCCGGAATTTTTGGTACCAGAGACTTGGTTGGTCGGTCCTTTTGGTGGCCTACCTTGTCTCGTGATGTCAGGGAATTTGTGCAGTCCTGCTGGACTTGCTCTCGCTCCAAGCCTTGCTCCCGCTCTAGTGGTTTGTTGATGCCATTGCCTGTGCCCAAGAGACCATGGACCCATATCTCTATGGATTTCATTTCCGACCTCCCTGTTTCTCAGAGAATGACCGTCATCTGGGTGATTTGTGATAGGTTTTCCAAGATGATACATCTTGTGCCATTACCTAAGTTGCCTTCCTCCTCTGAATTAGTAGCTTTGTTCCTTCAGCACGTGGTTCGTTAACACAGCATTCCTGAGAACATTGTGTCTGACAGAGGAGTCCAGTTTGTTTCCAGATTTTGGAGGACCTTTTGTTCCAAACTTGGTGTTCAATTGTCTTTCTCCTCGGCGTTTCATCCTCAGACCAATGGTCAAACTGAGAGAACAAATCAGACATTGGAGACTTATCTAAGATGCTTTGTGTCTGCTGATCAGGATGACTGGGTCTCTTTTTTGCCTTTGGCTGAGTTTGCTCTTAATAATAGGGCTAGCTCTGCCACTTTGATGTCTCCATTTTTCTGTAATTCTGGGTTTCACCCTCGATTTTCTTCAGGACAGACGGAGGCTTCTGTCTGTCCAGGTGTTGACTCTGTTGTGGAGCGTATGCAACAGATTTGGGACCAGGTAGTGCAGAGGTTGTCCCTCTCTCAGGAGAGGGCCCAGCGGTTTGCTAACCGGCATAGGACTGATGGTCCTCGGTTTAAAGTGGGGGACTTGGTCTGGTTGTCCTCAAAAAATATTCCTATGAGAGTGGCATCTCCTAAATTTAAGCCTAGGTTCATTGGACCTTATAAGATCATGGAGATTCTTAATCCTGTTTCTTTTCGTTTGCTTCTTCCAGGGACATTTAAGATCCATAATGTGTTCCACAAGTCCTTGTTGAAGAGGTTTGTTGAGCCAGTGGTTCCTACTGCTTTGCCTCCTGACCCTGTTCTGGTTGAGTGCAATATGGAGTTTGAGGTTGAGAAAATTTTGAATTCTCGTTTTTCTAGACGGAAACTCCAGTATTTGGTTAAGTGGAGAGGTTATGGTCAGGAAGACAATTCTTGGGTGTTTGCTTCGGACATCCATGCTAGGAGACTCATCCGTGCGTATCATAGAACTCATCCTGACCGACCTGGTTGCTCAAGTGAGGGTTCGGTGACCCCTCCTCAATGGGGGGTACTGTTGTGAATGGACTTGAGATGAGTTCTGAGCAGAGGCTCCCTCTGGTGGTTACAAGCGGTACTGGACTGTCCAGTGAAGATTGTGAGGATTGGGAATCAGGTGTTACTGACTGGTCTTATATAAGGGAGTCACCTTCCCATCAGGGTTGCCGGTGATCAATTGTTCTGGTCTCAATCCTTGATTCCTGTTTCCTTTGTAGCCTGCTGTGTCGTGTCTGCATCTCCTGCTAACAGATAAGACATTTTCTTCTTTTTGCTTTTGTGCTTGATTTTTGTATTTTGTCCTGCACTTCTGTGGGGGCCTTCAGGGTCCCCTTGGGGGGCTTTTGCCCTCTCAGTTTTGTTCAGCCACTGATGTTTGTACATTTGCTTTTTCCAGTTTTTTCAGTGGCTGCTGTTTTGATTTTGTTACACCAGAGAACTAATTTAGGTGGTAGAGGTCGTGTGATCTCAGGTGTTTTTGAAATTAGTAAAGTTGGTGCTTTTCAGGGTTTTTTGGGATTGCAGTAAGTGCCCTTCCTATCCTTTTCTATTTAGATAGTTTGGGCCCAACGTTTGCTCTTACTATTTTCTGTCTGTGTCAGTATTTCTTCTTGTCTAACCGCCATTACATGTTTGGGGGCTTTCTATGTTCTTTGGGGATCTGCTCCGGGGCAGATAGCTTTCATCTTTCTATCTTTAGGTATAGTTAGTTTCTCAGGCTGTGACGAGGCGTCTAGGACCAACGTAGGAACGCTCCACGGCTGCCTCTAGTTGTGGTGGTTAGTCAGGGTACTGCAATCTCATAGATTCCAACTGTTCTGGTGTATTGCCTTTTTTACCTGCACTCCTCAGCTACCAAATCATAACACAATACCATTAGGCGAATTTACATGTACCAGACTCATGTGCTCTACTGAGGATTCGCTCTGCAAGGTAAGTGCAGTAATTAAGAAAAGATTATTCACCCGGGGTTACAGCAGTTCTAAAGTCAAACATGCGCTAACAAAGGATTTTGGCAAATCTAGGTCTGCATTATTGTCTAAAAGAGATTCTGCGGTAGTTGATGATCATTCCCCTATTATCTTGTCAACCGCTTCCAGCCCCCAATTCAATGCAATATAGAGGATTATCGTGCAATATTTACCTGTCGTGAACCAGGACACCACCCTGTGAACGATTCTGACTAATGGGTGCAGGGTGCTAGTTAAGAGAGGGCTTACATTAGGCAATATGCTATCTTCGAGCATGTTAAAAATGTCTCCCCCTTCCCCCACTTGGTTAACTGTTAAGGAGTTTTATAAATGTGCTGGGTCTAAATGTAATGTTTGCCAATTTGTCTGGGATATTTATTATTATTATTATTTAAATATATAGCGCCATTAATTCCATGGTGCTGTACATGAGAAGGGGTTACATACAAAGTTATAGATATCGTTTGCAGTAAACAAATTTACAATGACAGACTGGTACAGAAGGGAGAGAGGACCCTGTCCTTGCGGACTTACATTCTACGGGTTAATGGGGAAGAAACAGAAGGTCGGGGGTGAGGCAGCTCTGGTGGTGGTGACGGCGAGGTGGCAGCTCTGGTGGTGGCGGCGTGGCGGCAGCTCTGGTGGTGGCGGCGAGGCGGCAGCTAGGGTGGTGGTGGCGAGGCGGCAGCTCGGGTGGTGGTGGCGAGGCGGAAGCTAGGGTGGTGGCAGCGAGGTGGAATGGTTATTGCAGGCTGTAGGCTTTCCTGAAGAGATGGGTTTTCAAGTTCCGTCTGAAGGATCCAAGGGTGGTGGATAATCGTACATGTTGAGGCGTGGAATTCCAGAGGATGGGGGATATTCGGGCGAAATCTTGGAGGCGGTTGTGTGAGGAACAAATAAGTGTGGAGGATAGTAGGAGGTCCTGGGAGGATCGAAGTTTACGTGAAGGAAGATATTGGGAGATTAGTTCAGAGATATAGGAAGGGGACAGGTTGTGGACGGCTTTGTAGGTCAGTGTTAGTAGTTTGAACTGGATTCATTGGGGAATTGGGAGCCAGTGGAGGGATTTGCAGATGGGAGAAGCATGGGAGTAGCGAGGGGAGAGGAGGATTAGTCGGGCAGCAGAGTTGAGGGCAGACTGGAGTGGTGCAAGAGAGTTGACGGGGAGGCCACAGAGGAGGGTGCTGCAGTAATCAAGGCGGGAGATGATGAGGGCATGCACAAAAGTTTTAGTAGATTGAGGGCTGAGGAAGTGACGGATTCTGGAAATGTTTTTAAGTTGGAGGCGACAGGAGGTGGCAAGAGTTTGGATGTGTGGTTTGAAGGACAGGGCAGAGTCAACAGTTACTCCGAGGCAGCGGATTTCAGGTGCGGGAGAGATCGTGATGCCGTTTACTATAATAGATAGATCGGGTAGGTAAGATACGTGAGATGGAGGAAAGATGACGAGTTCGGTTTTCTCTACATTGAGTTTTAGGCAGCGAGAGGTGAAGAAGGAGGATATGGCTGATAGACACTCCGGGATTCTGAACAGCAGAGAGGTGACATCTGGGCCAGAGAGGTAGATCTGAGTATCGTCCGCATACAGGTGGTACTGGAAGCCATGGGACTTTATGAGTTGTCCTAGGCCAAGGGTATAGATGGAAAAAAGTAGGGGCCCAGGACAGAGCCTTGAGGGACTCCAACAGAGAGAGGGCAGAATGAGTAGGTAGAGTGGGAGTGGGAGACGCTAAATGTGCGGTCGGAAAGGTAAGTGGCGATCCAGGACAGGGCAAGGTCTTTGATGCCAAGGGAAGAAAGAATCTGTAGCAGTAGGCAGTGGTCGACTGTGTCAAGGGCAGAGGACAGGTCAAGGAGGAGGATTAGAACTGTCTGTTAGCTTTGGCTGTGAGTAAGTCATTAGTAATTTTGGTCAGGGCAGTTTCAGTGGAGTGGTGGGGGCGTAAGCCAGATTGGAGGTTGTCAAGGAGAGCGTTAGATGAGAGGTGGTAGGAAAGTTGAGCCTAGACATGCTGCTCAAGGAGTTTAGAAGCAAACGGGAGCAATGATATTGGGCGATAGCTGGGCATAGCAGTTGGGTCAAGGTTTGTTTTTTTGAGGATGGGTGTGATGGTGGCATGTTTGAAGGCAGAGGGAAAAGTACCAGAAGATAGCGATAGGTTGAAGAGATGGGTTAGGGCTGTAATGAGCATGTTAGTGAGGTTGGGGAGCAGGTGGGAAGGGATGGGGTCAAGTGCACAGGTGGTGAGGTGTGATTTGAAAAGGAGATGAGTAAGCTCCATTCAATCACCATTTCTCCCAATATTCAATACACAATTAATTGACTCATTAATTGAAATTCTAAATATGTGGTCTACTGCATAACTTGTGTTACTTGCAAAATCATAGGGCAGACAATCAGAAAACTCAGAGAATTGCTGAGCACATAGCCAATATTAATAACAGAAACATCATATATTCTGGAGCTTGTAAACACTTTGTCTCTGTTCATTCAGGTGATCTCTCTCACCTTGCGTTTTTTTGGTTTGGAAAAGATACCATGCCCCAAAAGAGGGGGCAAAGAGAACTTGCCCTTACGGGGGAATACTGGATTTTATATTTAAATACTAAATTCCCTAATGGGATGAACTAAATTATTTACATTATATTTACTTATTTTTTGTTGAATCTTTGCTAACATTTTTGTTGTTGTTCTGTTTCATCTGTTTACACTTTTCATGTGATTATTACCATTTCAGGATTGGTCATTTCTCTTTTATAGTTTTGTTCTCATTTTTCTCCTTTATATCCTATGACTAAGGGTGCTCTCTCGCACCAGAAACGCGTCAGATTTATTTTAATGTCTTTTAGCATGAATTAAATAAATAATATTAATTTTACCATGATGGGAGTGCCGGATTAAATCCATTTTTCCCTACAAATAACCTTGTAAGTGAAAAACAGAAAAATCTAAATATTGCAGCATGAAAACAGGGATTACTCAAATTTTTTTGACCATAGTTTATTAAAGGCTTAATTGTTCTCCTATTGCATTTTGCAGACCTGTCCTCCTTTATGAATCTGTCTTTTCTTTTTCATGGAATGTTGTGTTATCTCTGTTGTAAGTCACATTGTTTCTTACATTTCTTTCCATTCAATAAAGCAAATACTAAGCTCTCTTTCAAATTTCTTGTCTTTCTTAAGAAAATGTATTGGCGATTTGCGAGTTGATGTCAGCATGGGGGGAGTTAAATGGTATTTTCTTATAACAAGCAGTTCTTCATTACTCTTTAAGTAGCGATATATCCATTATGACCATTATTTTACACATTATAGGTCATTTTACGATTTATAGTTGATCCATTACTGTTTGGATGTCCAAAATAAGTACTACATGCAGGAAATATATTAATATATATATATATATATATATATAAATATATAATATATTATATATTTCTTGACTGGCACATCCAGACTAATGTGAACTAGGTGCAAACCAAGGGAAGCTACCCCCATGTAAAACATACGAAAAAAGGCTGCACTCTATCATACTAAAGCATGACAACATAGAATACATGAAATTTTGAATAGCAATATGGCTTTGGAGTATAAGGAAAAATTTGAGACGCTTAGTATAAACATTTGGCCAAACATTTTAAAGCCCACCAACCATCGTCAAGGTGGTCTCAATTCTGGTGAGTCCCTGACCTAATGTGAACATACCTCTATTAGGCTGATATCTGAATTTCTGGGTGAATGTGCACCTCTGTCAGTAAAGCCTGCCTTTATGGGTAAAGTAGGGACCTAGTGTAATTAAAATCACCACCTGGTGGGGGCGGAGTGCTCGGTCAGTAAGCTAACATTCAAAAGACAAAAAAACCTGACTTTCACATCCAGACTAATGTGAACTAGGTGCAAACCAAAGGGAGCTACCCCCATGTAAAACATACGAAAAAAGGCTGCACTCTATCATACTGAAGCATGACAACATAGAATACATGAAATTTTGAATAGCAATATGGCTTTGGAGTATAAGGAAAAATTTGAGATGCTTAGTATGGTGGGCTTTAAAATGTTTGGCCAAATGTTTATACTAAGCGTCTCAAATTTTTCCTTATACTCCAAAGCCATATTGCTATTCAAAATTTCATGTATTTCATGCTTCAGTATGATAGAGTGCAGCCTTTTTTCGTATGTTTTGCATGGGGGTAGCTCCCCTTGGTTTGCACCTAGTTCACATTAGTCTGGATGTGCCAGTCAGGTTTTTTTGACTTTTGAATGTTAGCTTACTGACCGAGCACTCCGCCCCCACCAGGTGGTGATTTTAATTACACCAGGTCCCTACTTTACCCATAAAGGCAGGCTTTACTGACAGAGGTGCATATTCACCCAAAAATTCAGATATCAGCCTAATAGAGGTATGTTCACATTAGGTCAGGGACTCACCAGAATTGAGACCACCTTGACGATGGTTGGTGGGCTTTAAAATGTTTGGCCAAATGTTTATACTAAGCGTCTCAAATTTTTCCTTATACTCCAAAGCCATATTGCTATTCTAAATTTCATGTATTCTATGTTGTCATGCTTCAGTATGATAGAGTGCAGCCTTTTTTCGTATATATATATATATATATATATATATTTCTTGTTAGACAGCAGATAAACTCTTAGTTTAGTTTTTCAAGAGAAATGTGTGTTTTTCCTTTTTTAAAGGGAACCTATCATATTTTACGTGCAGTCCAATCTGGGACTGGGATAGAGAAAGAGGTGCTGAGCAGAATGATATGAAGGAATTAGTAAAAGTTTAATTTTATCCATTGAAATCCTTGATAATTGTCTGCATGCAAACACCAGGTTCAGTGTGCAGTCCTGCTCACTGATTGACAGCTATCATACAGGGAAGACAGTCAATCACTCAATAAGGCCACTTATTGGACACAAACACCAAGGATTTCAATGAGTAAAATGCAAGTTTTACTGATTTTTTTTCCCAAAAAATGTTTATCAATCTAATCAGTTCTTCCTGCTCTTTAACATTCTGCCTGCGGATCAGACACCATATGACAGGTTCCATTTATAGGAAACATGCATTCCTATTTATGGACAGAGCGTATAGAACAGAAAGAACAGAGCAGATTGGTATATCGTTTGGTAAAGATTTAAAATAGTTTGTCATTTGTCATTAAAATGCTTGTTCATTTTGGGATTAGCAGTCAAGTGAGTGGCTTTATTCAATTACTGACAACTACAGTGGCTTGCGAAAGTATTTAACGCCCTTAGCATTTTTCTTGTTTTGCTACCTCATAACCAGGAATTTCACTGTTTTTTTTTTTGAGGTTTTACATCAGTTCGTGTAAAGAACATGCCTTCAACTGTGAACATTTGGTTTTCTTTTTATTGTGAAACAACAAATAGGACAAACTAACTGAAAACTTCAATGCACATAACTATTCAAGCCCCTAAAGTCACTACTTTGTAGAGCCTCTTTTTGCAGAAATTACAGTTGTAAGCTGCTTTGCATAAGTCTCTATAAGCTTTCCACATCTTGTCACTCAAATTTTTGCTCATTCCTCAAGACAAAACTACTCCAGCTCCTTCAAGTGGGATGGTTTCCTTCAGTGAAGAGCAATCTTCAAGTCTGACCACAGATTCTCAATTGGATTATGATCTGGGCTTTGACTAGGCCACTCATAAACATTTACACATATAACCTAAAACCACTTGAGTGTTACTTTAGCAGTATGCTTTGGGTCATTGTCTTGGCCTAGCCGATCGCTGCGCTCTGCAAAGGACTTTCGACTAACCTCTGCACTTATCTGTAAATCCCATTATTTTGCTTTAATTATTATATTGCTAACGTTGTTACTTATGACTTGCGTTTGAACTTGTTAAACTGTAAAGGGCTGCGGAATATGTTGGCGCTATATAAATAAAGATTATTACTATTATTATTGTTGGAAGGTGAACCTCTTGCTTAATGGTGTTGCAGCTAGAGTTTGAACGAGCACTAAAATAATCGAGTGCTCATTGCTCCAACCAAGCAATTTCTAATACTCGAATGCTTTTTTCAAGTAACGAGTATAATGGAAGTCAATGGAAAATCCAAGCATTTTTCCTGAAGACCATACAAAGAGGTCTGCTGGGGTCATTGAAAATAGTGAAATGGATAGGAAAAGTTCTGAATGGAAGAAGAACAGCATGGGGAAGACCCCTGGAAGCATCTCTGACATCCAGATCACTGCTGAGAACAATGATATCAACTTTTACTCCACTTTAACCCCTTACTGCCATCGGACGTACTATCCCGTCCATGGTACCTGGGCCCGTATGACCGGGGACGGGATAGTACGTCTCGTGCGATCGGACGCGCTCCCGGTGGGAGCGCAGCCGATCGCGGCCGGGTGTCAGCTGATTATCACAGCTGACACCCATGACTGTGTGTCAGGAGCGGTCACGGACCGCTCCCGGCACATTAACCCCTTGCACACCGCGATCAAACATGATCGCGGTGTACTGGGGGCAGAGGGGAGGATCGCGCAGGGTGGGGGGCTCCCTGCGCGCCCCCCTGAGACCCTCAGAGCAGCGCGATGTGATCGCGCTGTTCTGAGGGCTTCCTCCCTCCCAGGACCCGGATCCAATATGGCGCCAGGGTCCTGGAGGGAGGCGGCTACCTCACTGCCTGCCGAGAGCAGGCACTGAGAAGCCTGCTGCACTGCCTGAGCGATCGCTGGTGTGACAGAGTGCTGTGCACACTGTCACACCAGCGATCTGATAAAATACAGTGATGTCCCACCCTGGGACAAAGTAAAAAAGTTAAAAAAATAAACATGTTTTAAAAAAAAATCCAAAATAAATAAAAAAAATATATATATTCCCCAATAAATTCACTTCTTCCTGTAAATAAAAAAAAACAAAGCAATATAAGTACACATATTTGGTATCGCCGCGTCCGTAACGACCCCCCTATAAAATTGTCCCACTAGTTAACCCCTTTAGTGAACCCCTTAAAAAAAAAAAAAAAAAACGAAGCAAAAAATCAATGCTTTATCATCATACCGCCGAACAAAAAGTGGAATAACACGCGATCAAAAAGACCGATATAAATAAACATGGTACCGCTGAAAACGTCATCTTGTCCCGCAAAAAACGAGCCACCATACAGCATCATCAGCGAAAAAATAAAAAAGTTATAGCTCGCAGAATAAAGCGATGCAAAAATAATTATTTTTTATATAAAATTGTTTTTATTCTATAAAAGCGCAAAAACATGAAAAAATGATATAAATGAGGTATCGCCATAATCGTACTGACCCGAAGAATAAAACTGCTTTATCAATTTTACCACACGCGGAACGGTATAAATGCCTCCCCCAAAAGAAATTCATGAATTGCTGAATTTTGTTCATTCTAACCTCCCAAAAATCAAAATAAAAAGCAATCAAAAAACGTCACGTGCTCAAAAATGGTACCAATAAAAACGTCAACTCGTCCCGCAAAAAATAAGACCTCACATGACTCTGTGGGCCAAAATATACAAAAATTATAGCTCTCAAAATGTGATGATGCAAAAACTATTTTTGCAATAAAAAGCGTCTTTTAGCGTGACAGCTGCCAATCATAAAAACCCGCTATAAATAGTAAATCAAACCCCCCTTTATCACCCCCTTAGCAAGGGAAAAATAATAAAATTAAAAAAAGTATTTATTTCCATTTTCCCATTAGGGTTAGGGTTAGGGTTGCGGCTAAAGTTAGGGTTAGGGTTGGCGCTAAAGTTAGGATTAGGGTTAGGGTTGGGATTAGGGGTGTGTTAGGGTTAGGTTTGTGGTTAGGGTTGGGACTAGGGTTAGGGGTGTGTTGGGGTTAGGGTTGGAGTTAGAATTGGGGGGTTTCCGCTGTTTAGGCACATCAGGGGCTCTCCAAATGTGACATGGCGTCTGATCTCAATTCCAGCTAATTCTGCGTTGAAAAAGTCAAACGGTGCTCCTTCACTTCTCAGCTCTGCCATGCGTCCAAACAGTAGTTTATCCCCACATATGGGGTATCAGCGTACTCTGGACCCCAAGAGTTATTGTGCAATTTGTCCTATTTCTTCTGTTACCCTTGGGAAAATAAAAAACTGGGGGCGAAAATATCATTTTTGTACAAAAAAAAATATTTTTTTGTTTTTACGGCTGTACATTATAAACTTCTGTGAAGCACTTGGGGCTTCATAGCACTCACCACACATCTAGATAAGTTCCTTGTGGGGTCTATTTTACAAAATGGGGTCACTTGTTGGGTATTTCCACTGTTTAGGCGCATCAGGGGCTCTCCAAATGCGACATGACGCCCCCAGACCATTCCATCAAAGTCTGCAATCCAAAACGTCACTACTTCCCTTCCGAGCCCCAACGTGTACCTATACAGTAGTTTTCTCCCACATATTGGGTATCAGCGTACTCAGGACAATTGGACAACAACTTTTGGGGTCCAATTTCTCCTGTTACCCTTGTAAAAATAAAATATTGGGGGCGAAAAAATCATTTTTGTAAAAAAAAAAAAGATTTTTTATTTTTACGGCTGTACGTTATAAACTTCTGTGAAGCACTTCGGGGTTCAAAGTGCTCACCACACATCTAGATAAGTTCCTTGTGGGGTCTATTTGCCAAAATGGGGTCACTTGTGGGGGGTTTCCACTGTATAGGTGCATCAGGGGCTCTCCAAATGTGACATGACGCCCCCAGACCATTCCATCAAAGTCTGCAATCCAAAACGTCACTACTTCCCTTCCGAGCCCTGACGTGCGCCCATACAGTAGTTTTTCTCCCACATATTGGGTATCAGCGTACTCAGGACAAATTGGACAACAACTTTTGTGTTCCAATTTCTTCTGTTACCCTTGTGAAAATAAAATATTGGGGGCGAAAAAATCATTTTTGTAAAAAAAAAAAAAGATTTTTTTATTTTACGGCTGTACGTTATAAACTTTAGTGAAACACCTGGGGGTTAAAAGTTCTCACCACACATCTAGATAAGTTCCTTGAGGGGTCTAGTTTCCAAAATGGTGTCATTTATGGGGGTTTCCACTGTTTAGGCAGATCAGGAGCTCTCCAAACACGACATGGCGTCCAGCCAATTCTGCGTTGAAAAAGTCAGACAGCGCTCCTTCCCTTCCAAACTCTGCCATGCACCCAAACAGTGGTTTACCCCCACATATGGGGTATCAGCGCACTCAGGACAAATTGCACAATAACTTTTGGAGTCTTGTTACCCTTGGAAAAATAAAAATTGGGGTGAAAAGATCATTTTTGTGGAAAAAATATGATTTTTAAATTTTACGGCTCTACGCTATAAACTTGTGTGAAGCACTTGGGGGTTCAAATTGCTCACCAAAGATCTAGAAAAGTTCCTTAGGGGGTCTAGTTTCCCAAATGGGGTCATTTGTGGGGGGTTTCCACTGTTTAGGCACATCAGGGGCTCTCCAAATGCAACATGGCATCCAATCTCAATTCCAGCCAATTTTGGTTGGAAAAAGTCAAATGGTGCTCCTTCAATTCCGAGCTCTGCCGTGCGTCCAAACAGTGGTTCCCCCCCACATATGGGGTATCAGCGTACTCAGGACAAATTGGACAACAACTTATGTGGTCCAATTTCTCCTGTTACCCTTGGGAAAATAAAAAATTAGTGACTAAAAGATAATTTTTGTGGGAAAAAAATAGGATTTTTTATTTTCATGCCCGGGCATTATAAACTTGTGTGAAGCACTTGGGGGTTCAAAGTGCTCACCAAAGATCTAGATAAGTTCCTTAGGGGGTCTAGTTTCCAAAATGGGGTCATTTGTGGGGGGTTTCCACTGTTTAGGCACATCAGGGGCTCTCCAAATGCAACATGGCATCCAATCTCAATTCCAGCCAATTTTGGTTGGAAAAAGTCAAATGGTGCTCCTTCAATTCCGAGCTCTGCCGTGCGTCCAAACAGTGGTTCCCCCCCACATATGGGGTATCAGCGTACTCAGGACAAATTGGACAACAACTTATGTGGTCCAATTTCTCCTGTTACCCTTGGGAAAATAAATAATTAGTGACTAAAAGATAATTTTTGTGGGAAAAAAATAGGATTTTTTATTTTCATGCCCGGGCATTATAAACTTGTGTGAAGCACTTGGGGGTTCAAAGTGCTCACCAAAGATCTAGATAAGTTCCTTAGGGGGTCTAGTTTCCAAAATGGGGTCACTTGTGGGGGGTTTCCACTGTTTAGGCTCATCTGGGGCACTGCAAACGGAACATGACCCCCATCAACGTCTGCATTCCAAAACGTTACTACTTCCTTTCCAAGCCCTGCCATGCACCCAAACAGTTCCCCCCCCCACATATGGGGTATCAGCGTACTCAGAACAAGTTGGACAACAACTTTTGGGGTCCAATTTCCTTGGGAAAATTCAAAAATTTGGGACTAAAAAATCATTTTTGTGGAAAATTGTTTTTTTTTTTTTTCACACCCAGGCATTATAAGCTTTTGTGAAACACTTGGGGGTTCAAAGTGCTCACAACAGATCTAGATAAGTACCTTAGGGGGTCTAGTTTCCAAAATGGTGTCACTTGTGGGGGTTTCCACTGTTTAGGCGAATCAGGGGCTCTCCAAACACGACATGGCGTCCAATCTCAATTCCCGCCAATTTTAGTTTGAAAAAGTCAAACGGCGCTCCTTCCCTTACGAGCTCTCCGTGTGCCCAAACAGTGGTTTTCCCCCACATATTGGGTATTGGCGTACTCAGGAGAAATTGCATAACAACCTTATCTGTCCATTTTCTCCTTTTACCCTTGTGAAAATAAAAAAAAAGTTTGTAAAAGATCATTTTTGTGGCTAAAAGTTAAATATTCATTTTTTCCTTCCACGTTGCTTTAGTTCCTGTGAAGCACCTGAAGGGTTAATAATCTTCTTGAATGTGGTTTTGAGTACCTTGAGGGGTGCAGTTTTTAGAATGGTGTCACTTTTGGGTATTTTCTGCCATATAGACCCCTCAAAGTGACTTCAAATGAGAGGTGGTCCCTAAAAAAAATGGCTTTGTAAATTTTGTTGTAAAAATGAGAAATCGCTGGTCAACTTTTAACCCTTATAACTTCCTAACAAAAAAAAATTTTGGTTCCAAAATTGTGCTGATGTAAAGTAGACATGTGGGAAATGTTATTTATTAACTATTTTGTGTGATATATTTCTCTGTTTTAAGGGAATAAAAATTCAAAGTTTGAAAATTGCGAAATTTTAAAAATTTTCGCCATATTTGCGTTTTTTTCAAAAATAAACGCAAGTTATATCGAAGAAATTTTACTTCTAACGTGAAGTACAATATGTCACGAGAAAACAGTCTCAGAATCGCGAAGATCCGTTGAAGCGTTCCAGAGTTATAACCTCATAAAGAGACAGTGGTCAGAATTGTAAAAATTGGCCCGGTCATTAACGTGCAAACCACCCTTGGGGGTGAAGGGGTTAAGGAGTGAAATTAAAACATTCCAAAAAGATGAGAAATTGCATTTTACAGGAAAAAAAAATGTTAAGAAACAGTTTTTCCTGTATAATGACTTGTATATAACAGAAAATTTAAAAAGGATTTATCAAATACATAATTTAAGTAAATTAAAATTTAATTTTTTCTAAAAAATTTGGAAATTTCAGTGTAATTTTCAGTGTAATTTATGAAGGAAGCAAGAACTGCCAAAAAATTAGGGACTGAGATACAACCTGTATTAGACATAAAGTTGAGCTTCATACACATTCTATTCAAATTGTCATGTATTGGTACTCCTAGACTCAGAAATGCTATGCACTAAGTACAAATCCTGCCTAAAGTTACAAGTAGGGTCATCCATACACCCTTGAAGGCACCAACTGTATAGCCTCATTCAAATATTGGAAACAAGGTGTAGTTATGGAACTCCTGCACTCATAAAGGCATTGCTCAAAGTGCAAAGCCAGGAGAAAATTATAAGTAGGGTCATCCATAGACCCCAGAAGGCAACAACTTGTGGGCCTCATTCAAATATAGCACATTAAAACCACTTTATGTGCTGCTATCATCTGGTTGTGTGGAAAAGTTGGGTCTAAGCCAGGCTTTGCTCATTGCTATCAGAGTGAGCCTGTCAGAACTTCCTATTGACAGGCAAAAGTGTCTGTCTGTTATAGCTCCCCCTGGGCACCAAAAATCTGCTCAGACAAGATGCTAAGGTAGGGCAAACCAACACCACCAAGTCATAGGGGGGACTGTTATGAATGTGCTAGAGATGGTTTCTGAGCAGAGGCTCCCTCTGGTGGTCACAGACAGTACTGAACCTTTCAGCGAGGAATGGCAATCTGGGATCACTGACTGATCTGATATAAGGGAGGTTCCCTCCCATGATGGTTGCCGGTGATCAATTGTTCTTGTCTCAATTGTGGTTCCTGGTTCATTTGGAAGTTTGCTGAGTCTTGCCTGCATCTTCTGCTATCAGATAAGATATTTTCTGCTTTTATTTTTGTGCTTGTTTTTTGCATTGTTCCCTGCACTTCTGTGGAGGTCAGCCAGGTCCCCTCCGGGGGCTTCTGCTCCTCTCAGTTTATCTGAAGCCACTGTTATATGTTCATTTGCTTTTTCCTGTTTTTTCAGTGGCTGCGGCTTAGTTTTGTTACACCAGAGATCTGATTTAGGTGGTAGAGATCGTGTGATCTCAGGTGTTTTTGCAATCAGAAGAGTTGGTATTTTTTAGGGTTTTTTTTGGAATGCAGTGAGTATCCTTTCCTGTACTTTTCTGTCTAGACAGATTGGGCCCCAGCGTTTGCTCATTCTATTTTCTGTCTGTGTCCGTGCTTCTTCTTGTCTAACCGCCATTACATGTTTGGGGGCTTCCTATTTTCTTTGTGGATCTGCTCCGGGGCAGATAGCTTACATCTTTCTGCCTTTAGGTGTAGTTATCTCTCAGGCTGTGACGAGGCATCTAGGATCAACGTAGGAACGCTCCACGGCTACCTCTAGTTGTGTGGTTAGTTCAGGTTACTGCAATCCAATAGGTTCCAGCCTCTCTGGTGTTTTGCTTATTCTCCTCAGCTACCAAAACACAGCAGTATCATCGGCCCAAACTGAAAATTATATGGAAAAATAGAAGGGAAAAATAGTGTGGGAAAAAAAAAAGTTGTCAGAGTTGTCAGAGATTTTTTTTTTCTATTTGTTGCATTTTTGCCCTCTTTTTCTCTGGGTGCTGAGGAGGATTTTTTTTTCTCTCAATGGAGCTTGCACAGTTGTCTGGCCGTGTGGATCAGCTTGCCACTGAGGTTCGGAGTATTGCTACCTATCTTGCTAGGTTGCCGGTTGTGGAACCTAGGATTCCCATGCCAGATTTGTTTTTGGGGGATCAAGCTAAATTTCTGAATTTCAAAAATAACTGTAAGTTGTTTTTTGCCTTAAAGCCTAAGTCCTCAGGGAACACAGCACAGCAGGTTCAAATTGTCATCTATCTCCTGCGCGGCGACCCTCAGGATTGGACTTTTTCCCTGACACCTGGGGATCCTGTTTTGAATGATATTGAAGGATTTTTTCAGGCTCTTGGGTTATTGTACGATGAACCTAATGTCACTGATCAAGCTGAAAAAACCTTGATGGCATTAAATCAGGGTCTTGAAGACGCTGAGATGTACTGTCAGAAATTCCGAAAGTGGGCAGTCCTGACTAAATGGAATGATGATGCTTTGGCAGCCCTTTTTCGGAAGGGGCTGTCAGAGAATGTAAAGGATGTTATGGTGGGATTCCCTGCTCCCTCTGGTCTCAATGATTCTATGTCATTGGCTATTCAAATTGACAGACGTTTGCGTGAGCGCAGAGGTATGCGTGAGATAGTGTTGCCTTGTGAGACAGCTTCTGAGCCCATGCAGTGTGATAGAGTGACTTCTGGGGCACAGCGTCATGAGTTTCGAAAGCGCAATGGGTTATGTTTCTTCTGTGGTGACGCCTATCATGCTATTTCAGTCTGCGCTAAGCGGGGAAGACGTTTTGCATGCTCAGGTGTCTTGGGTAGTGTTCAGACTAAATTTCTGTTGACTGTTACCCTGATTTGCTCCCTGTCCACATTTTCTGCTCATGCTTTTGTTGATTCAGGAGCAGCTATTAACCTGATGGATTTTGACTTTGCCAAATGTTGTGGGTTTCCCATGATACCCCTGCGGAAATCTATTCCCCTAGTGGGCATTGATTCTACCCCTTTGGCAGAGAATAAACCCCAGTTTTCTACTCAGGTGATAATGAGGGTTGAACCAGATCATCAGGAGAGTTGCTGTGACCAGTTGGGGCTGCCAATGTGTTAATGCCGACACTCCTGTTTTTTCTGCCTCTCCCCAGTCTCAGGATGTTCCTGACTTTTTGACTGATTTTTCGGATGTATTTAGTGAAAGTAAATCTGCATCCTTGCCCCCTCACAGGAGCTATGATTGCGCTATTGAATTAGTGCCTGGTGGTAAATTTCCTAAAGGTCGCCTTTTTAACTTGTCTGTACCTGAACACGATGCTATGCGATCTTATATCAAAGAGTCATTGGAGAAGGGTCATATCAGACCATCCTCTTCACCCTTGGGTGCCGTTTTTTCTTTGTGGCCAAAAAGGATGGTTCATTGGGGCCGTGTATTGATTATCGTCTCTTGAATAAGATCACTGTGAAGTATCAACATCCGTTACCCTTGATTTCTGACCTGTTATCCAGGGTGAAAAGTGCCAGTTGGTTTACCAAGCTTGACCCCAGGGGGGCGTATAACCTTATTCGCATTAAGCACGGGGATGAATGGAAGACGGTGTTTAATACCCCAGAGGGGCATTTTGAGTACCTAGTGATGCCCTTTGGGCTCACTAATGCTCCTTCCGTCTTCCAATCCTTCATGAATATTTTCAGGGATTTTGTGGATAAATTTCTGATTGTTTATTTGGATGATATCTGATTTTTTCCAATGACTGGGACTCTCATGTGAAACATGTTAGGACTGTGTTCCAGATTTTGAGAGAGAATGCACTGTATGTGAAGGGATCAAAGTGTCTTTTTGGCGTACAGAAGGTCTCATTACTGGGATTCATTTTGTCTCCGTCTGTTATTGAAATGGACCTGGTCAAGGTTCAGGCCATCTGTGATTGGGTCCAACCTACTTCATTAAAGGCTCTTCAGATATTTTTGGGTTTTGCCAATTTTTATCGTAAATTTATTGGTAATTTCTCCGGTATTGTTAAACCATTGACTGATTTGACTAAAAAGGGTTCTGATGTGGTGAATTGGCCTCCTGAGGCAGTCTCTGCGTTTCAGGAACTTAAGCAGAAATTCACTTCTGCTCCTGTTCTACGGCATCCTGATGTTTCTCTACCGTTTCAGGTGGAGGTTGATGCCTCTGAAATTGGGGCAGGTGCCGTTTTGTCCCAAAGAGATCCAGAGACCTCTAAGAGTAACCCTTGTGCCTTTTTCTCTCGAAAATTTTCTCCAACTGAACGTAATTTTGACGTGGGTAATCGGGAGTTATTGGCCATGAAGTGGGCCTTTGAAGAGTGGAGAAATTGGCTGGAAGGAGCCAAACATCAGGTGGTGGTCCTCACGGACCATAAGAATCTGGTTTATCTCGAATCAGCCAAGCGACTTAATCCTAGACAGGCCAGGTGGGCCTTGTTTTTCACACGTTTTAATTTTGTGGTTTCTTTTCTTCCTGGCAATAAGAATGTTAAGGCGGATGCCCTCTCGAGGAGTTTCTTTGCGGACTCTCCTGAGTTATCAGATCCTACTGTTATTTTGAAAGAGGGTGTAGTTCTTTCCGCCATCTCGCCCAATTTGAGACTAGCTCTGGAAGGGTGTCAGGAGGATAAACCTGAGCGCTGCCCTTTTGGGAAATTGTTTGTCCCAGACCAGTGGAAGAAGAGTGTGATGTCTGAGATTCATTGTTCCATGTTGGCTGGTCATCCCGGGATTTTTGGTTCCCGAGACTTGGTGAGTCGGTCCTTTTGGTGGCCTACTTTGTCTCTTGACGTCAGGGAATTTGTGCAGTCCTGTGGGACTTGCTCTCGCTCCAAGCCTTGCTCTCGCTCTAGTGGTTTGTTAATGCCATTACCTGTGTCCAAGAGGCCATGGACCCATATCTCTATGGATTTTATTTCGACCTCCCTGTTTCTCAGAGAATGACCATTATCTGGGTAATCTGTGATAGGTTTTCCAAGATGATACATCTTGTGCCATTACCTAAGTTACCTTCCTCCTCCGAATTGGTGCCTTTGTTCCTTCAGCACGTGGTTCGGTTACATGGCATTCAGGAGAACATTGTGTCTGACAGAGGAGTCCAGTTTGTTTCCAGATTTTAGAGGACATTTTGTTCTAAACTTGGCGTTCAATTATTTTTCTCCTCTGCATTTCATCCTCAGACCAATGGACAAACCGAGAGAACAAACCAGACCTTGGAGACTTATTTGAGATGTTTTGTGTCTGCTGATCAAGATGACTGGGTCTCTTTTTTGCCTTTGGCTGAGTTTGCTCTTAATAATAGGGCTAGCTCTGTCACCTTGATGTCTCCATTTTTCTGCAACTCTGGGTTTCACCCTCGATTTTCTTCGGGACAGGCGGAGGCTTCTGTCTGTCCGGGCGTTGACTCTGTTGTGGAGCGTATGCAGCAGATTTGGGATGCATGGACATTACAAGTATAGGAGACCTGCTACTTTCTAATGGGAACATTTTTAAATGAGGCCCTCCTCCACCTCTCTTCCAAGGGGCATTGTAGTGCCTCCGAATTATTGGCAGCCCTTGCATTTACTGCATAGGCAAACACTTTGGGAGATGCACTTCCTAATAATGGGAACATTTTTTCACGAGGCCCTCCTCTACATCTCTTCAAAGGGACATTGGAGTGCCTCCAAATTTTTGGCAGCCCTTGCATTCACTGCATAGGCAAACAGTATGGGAGACCCACTTCCTAATAATGGGAGCATTGTTTACGGGAGGCCTGTTATGTTTAGGTAGCTGAGGAGAAAAAGCAAAAACGGCAATACACCAGAGAGGCTGGAACCTATTGGATTGCAGTAACCTGAACTAACCACACAACTAAAGGTAGCCGTGGAGAGTTCCTATGTTGATCCTAGACGCCTCGTCACAGCCTGAGAGATAACTAAACCTAAAGGCAGAAAGATGAAAGCTATCTGCCCGGACAAGATCCCCAAAGAAAATAGGAAGCCCCCAAACTTGTAATGGCGGTTAGACAAGAAGAAGCACGGACACAGACAGAAAATAGAATGAGCAAACGCTGGGGCCCAATCTGTCTAGACAGAAAAGTACAGGAAAGGATACTCACTGCAATCCAAAAAAACCCCTAAAAATACCAACTCTTCTGATTGCAAAAACACCTGAGATCACACGATCTCTACCACCTAAATCAGATCTCTGGTGTAACAAAACTAAGCCGCAGCCACTGAAAAAACAGGAAAAAGCAAATGAACAAATAACAGAGGCTTCAGATAAACTCAGAGGAGCACAAGACCCCCATAGGGGACCTGCCTGACCTCCACAGAAGTGCAGGGAACAATGCAAAAAGCAATCACAAAAATAAAAGCAGAAAATATCTTATCTGATAGCAGAAGATGCAGGCAAGACTCAGCAAACTTCCAAATGAACCAGGAACCACAATTGAGACAAGAACAATTGATCACCGGCAACCTTCATGGGAGGGAACCTCCCTTATATCAGTCCAGTCAGTGATCCCAGATTGCCATTCCTCGCTGTGAGGTTCAGTACTGTCTGTAACCACCAGAGGGAGCCTCTGCTCAGAAACCATCTCTAGCACATTCATAACAGTACCCCCCCCTTGAGGAGGGGTCACCGAACCCTCAGTTGTGCAACCAGGCCGATCAGGATGAGCTCGGTGATAGGTACGGATCAATCTCCTAGCATGGATGTCCGAAGCAAACACCCAAGAATTGTCCTCCTGACCATAACCTCTCCACTAAACCAAATACTGGAGTTTCTGTCTAAAAAAACGAGAATCCAATATTTTCTCAACCACATACTCCAGATTGCCGTCAATCAAAACAGGGTCAGGAGGCGCAGCCATAGGAACCACTGGCTCGACAAACCTCTTCAATAAGGACTTGTGGAACACATTATGGATCTTAAATGTCCCTGGAAGAAGCAAACGGAAGGAAACAGGATTAAGAAACTCCATGATCTTATAAGGTCCAATGAACCTAGGCTTAAACTTTGGAGATGCAACCCTCATAGGGATATTTCTTGAGGACAACCAAACCAAGTCCCCCACTTTAAACCGAGGACCATCAGTCCTATGCCGGTTGGCAAACCGTTGGGCCTTCTCCTGAGAGAGAGAGACAACCTCTCCACTACCTGGTCCCAATCTGCTGCATTCGCTCCACAACAGAGTCAACACCCGGACAGACAGAAGCCTCCGCCTGTCCCGAAGAAAATCGAGGGTGAAACCCAAAATTGCAGAAAAATGGAGACATCAAGGTGGCAGAGCTAGCTCTATTATTAAGAGCAAACTCAGCCAAAGGCAAAAAGAGACCCAGTCATCTTGATCAGCAGACACAAAACATTTCAAATAAGTCTCCAAGGTCTGGTTTGTTCTCTCAGTTTGTCCATTGGTCTGAGGATGAAAAGCCGAGGAGAAAGACAATTGAACACCAAGTTTAGAACAAAATGTCCTCCAAAATCAGGAAACAAACTGGACTCCTCTGTCAGACACAATGTTCTCCGGAATGCCATGTAAACGAACCACGTGCTGAAGGAACAAAGGCACCAATTCGGAGGAGGAAGGTAACTTAGTTAATGGCACAAGATGTATCATCTTGGAAAATCTATCATAGATTACCCAGATAATGGTCATTCTCTGAGAAACCGGGAGGTCGGAAATAAAATCCATAGAGATATGGGTCCATGGTGTTAGAACCCTCTTGTTAGATTTTGTTTCAGTTTGCTGGTCACATGACCTTTTTTCCCTATTTAGTCGGGCTCCGCCCTTCTGGCTTTGCTGGACTTCATTGTATTATCTACTCTTAAGCTAGCCGGGTGCTTAGGTGCCTTACTCTGTCAGTTTTGCTTGATCTTAGGATCTCTTAGTATTTGTTTTCTGTTTTATATTCCCTGCTA
Source organism: Oophaga sylvatica (assembly GCA_033576555.1). Lineage (NCBI taxonomy): Eukaryota > Metazoa > Chordata > Amphibia > Anura > Dendrobatidae > Oophaga > Oophaga sylvatica. The sequence continues at coordinate 31,834,975 of JARQOD010000001.1, forward strand.
CACTTTCTGTTAGGAGGTGTCCACCTTTTCACCCAGTCCCTAGATCTTGTAGGGATTCCTCCCTCGCAACTATAGGTCTTCGTTCAGACTAGCTGAGGACTTTAGCGGGTCTGGTCGCAGGATCAGGTTCCCCGTTACATCGTAGGGATCCAGCTCAGTCCTACTGTAGGGACAGAATTCCCACCTTTCCTTAGTGCTTGTAGCAGATCATAACAGTAAGTCCAGCCCAAAGAAAAAAAAAAAAAAAAAAATCTCTAAGGAAAGATTTTCTGTTTCATCATGGTTTCGGTTCAAGATTTGGTTCAACGCCTGCAGGGACTTTCTCTGGAGGTGGCTGAGATAAAGCAACACGTGAGTAGTTGTTCTGGAGCACATTTCGTGGAGCCAAAGGTACGTTTGCCTGATTTATTTTTTGGTGAACAACAAGATTTTTTTTCTTTTAAAAATGCTTGCTTGTTGTATTTCCGTTTGAGACCCAGATCCTCTGGTGATGAATCACAGCGCATCGGGTTCATAATGTCACTTTTGCGCAAAGAACCTCAGGACTGGGCCTTTTCTCTGCAGTCTAGTGATCCATGATTTAGATCAGTGGATAGTTTTTTTTTCTGCTTTGGGGTTATTGTATGACGATCCGGATCGTGTTTCATCAGCTGAGACAGAATTGAGACGTTTGAGACAGGGATCAGGTAATGTGGAAAAATATTGTACTCACTTCTGAAGGTGGTCCACTCAGGTAGGATGGAACGATTCAGCTTTGAAAAGTTTATTTCTTGTAGGGTTAAGTGAGAGGGTTAAAGATTTGCTGATTGCTTATCCCATACCTGGTAACTTGCAAGAGGCTATGCAATTAGCCATACGGGTGGATAGGAGACTGCGTGCAAGGGTTAATGAGAGTAAATCTGCCTTGTCAGCTCCAAGTTTGGAGAAGGAATGTACTGACATTGCAGAGCCGATGGAAATTGGAGCAACGGCACCTCACTCTCGAGAAAAAGAACGCAGATTTGCTCAAGGGTTGTGTTTCTATTGTGGTAAATCTGAGCATTTCATTAAGAACTGTGCGCTTCGAATGAATAAAGAGAGAAAAAAAGGTCAGTTTTGCCCGCATAGCTTGTTTAAACAATAAAGGTGTCTTTCTTTCTGCTACCACTGCTGTTGAGGAGGAATTAATGGAGTTTCGGGTATTTGTGGATTGTGGTTCAACTCTCAATGTGATTGATGGGAAATTTTTGGAAAAACTAAATTAAAACCCAAACTTCTGTCTTCCCCTATTAATGTGGTGTCTGTGGATGGTTCTCCCTTGAAAAATGTTACTCACCATATCTGTGAATTTCCTCTTACTATTAATGGTGTTCATCAAGAGAATTTGGATTTGGTAGTTTTGAATAATTTGCCCTCACTGGTGATTTTGGGGTTACCCTGGTTAAAATTGCACAATCCGGTACTGGATTGGTCTACCAATGAAATTAAGTCCTGGAGTCCTAAGTGTTATGACAAGTGTTGTAACGGGCGTATTGCTGCTGTAGTTAAGGGGGAGTTACCTGTACCTATTCAGGATTTTTGGAAAGTTTTTTCTGATAAGGAATCGCAGGTATTGCCTCCTCATAGAGATTATGATTGTGCAATTGAATTTGTCCCTGGAGCGACTCTTCCTAAAAGTCGTTTATTTAATTTGACTATTCCTGAGAGAAAGGCTTTGGAGGAATACATACAGACAAGCTTGGCCGCCGGTCACATTAGGCCTTCCAAATATCCTGTGGCGGTTGGATTTTTTTTTGTTAAAAAAAAGGACGGCGGTTTACGGCCTTGTCTAGACTTTCGTGAGATTAATAAGATTACTGTACGCAATCCTTTCCCACTGCCATTGATTCCTGATTTGTTTAATCAGTTAGTGGGGGCCAAGTGGTTCTCGAAAATTGATCTTCGAGGGGCATACAATTTGTTGCGCATGAAGGAGGGGGATGAATGGAAGACTGCGTTTAACACTCCACTGGGTCATTTTGAGAATCTGGTCATGCCCTTTGGACTTTCCAGTGCTCCGGCATTTTTTCAGAATCTTATTAATGACATCCTTAGACCTTTGATCGGCAGAAATGTGGTTGTGTATTTGGATGACATTTTGATTTATTCATCAGATTTGGAGTCTCATTGGAGGAGTGTGCGTGAAGTATTACAGTTACTGAGTGATAATTCACTTTTTGCCAAACTAGAAAAATGTGAGTTCGCTGTACAGAGACTTAGTTTTTTGGGCTACATTGTCTCCAGTGAAGGTTTTGAGATGGACCCAGTGAAAGTGCAAGCTGTGCATGATTGGCCTAGACCTATTGGTGTGAAATCAATACAGAGGTTTTTGGGGTTCGCCAATTATTATAGAAAATTCATAAAAAAAATTTCTGTGATTGCCAAACCTCTGACCGATCTCACCAGGAAAGGTGCTGATGCGGTTCAGTGGACTACTGAGGCTATTGAGGCTTTTGTGTTGCTAAAGGGGAGGTTCAGCTCTGCTCCCATCCTTACGCAGCCTGATGTGACTAAACAATTTTTGGTTGAGGTTGATGCTTCTTCTGTGGGGGTCGGCGCGGTGTTGTCTCAGGCAAAGACGGATGGAGTACATCCCTGTGCTTTTTTTTCAAAGAAATTTTCTGAGTCTGAACTAAATTATGATATCGGTAATCGTGAATTGTTGGCAATTAAACTCGCATTTGAACACTGGCGTCATTTTTTGGAGGGAGCGGAATTTCCTATTCAAGTCTTCACTGATCATAAAAATCTGATCTACCTTGATGCTGCCAAACGCTTGAATGCCCGTCAGGCTAGGTGGGCACTGTTTTTCTCACGGTTTAATTTTACCGTTACTTACATCCCAGGTACTAAAAATGTTAAAGCTGATGCTTTGTCTCGCAGCTTTTCTCCTATGGTGGGTACTGAGGAGGAGGAGGAGAACATCTTGCAAGAGGGGGTTGTTATTGCTGTTTTGGACTCCGTGTTGGAAGATGAGATTCTTAAAGCACAGGACAATGCCCCATCTAACATGCCGCATGGGAGGTTGTTTGTGCCTGGTACCCTGAGGAGAGATTTGTTTGTTGAATGTCATGACTCTCGGTTGGCAGGTCATCCTGGAATCTCTGAGACAAAGAGACTTGTGGGTCGCAGTTTTTGGTGGCCAGGATGGCAGAAGGAAGTCATTAAGTGGGTGCGTCAATGCACTGTGTGTGCTAGATATAAGTCTTCTCATACTCCTGCTGCGGGGTTGCTTTGTCCTCTGGAGGTCCCTAGTGCACCTTGGACACATTTGGCTATGGACTTTATTACTGACCTTCCCCCCTCTGAGGGTTTCACTGTCATCTGGGTGGTCGTGGACCGTTTTAGCAAGATGTGTCACTTGGTTCCTTTCATCAAACTGCCCTGCGCTAAGACTCTCGCTAAGGCCTTTGTCAAGGAAATAGTCAAACTACATGGCGTTCCTACTGACATTGTTTCCAATAGGGGACCTCAGTTTGTGGCTCGTTTTTGGCGCGCTTTTTGTGACAGGTTGGGAGTTCATTTGTCGTTTTCTTCCAGATATCATCCTGAGTCTAATGGCCAGACAGAAAGGAAAAACCAGGATGTTGAGCAGTTCTTGCGTTATTTTGTGACTGATAATCAAGAGGGGTGGTCTGAGTTTCTGCCACTTGCTGAGTTTGCTCTTAACAATCATACATCCGCTTCTGCTGTTGTTCGCCTTTTTTTTGTTGTACTGGGAGACATCCGTCTTTTGGGTCATTTTCCAAGTTGGGATCGGCTGTACCTGAAGAGGAGAATTTTTCTGCTGTTTTGGAGAGAGTTTGGACTGATGTGCGTGGTAATCTTCAGGAGGCTAACAAAAGATCCAAAGTGTATTTTGATAGAAAACGACAAGAGGTTTTGTTTGCTATTGGTGACATGGTTTGGTTGTCCTCTAAGAATCTGCGCTTGAGGATTCCGTCTAAGAAATTGGGTCCCAAGTTTGTAGGGCCCTTTAAGGTGCTTCAGGTTATTAACCAATCTGCTGTTAAGTTGGAGCTTCCTACCTCCTGGAAGATTAATCCGGTGTTTCATGTTTCTCTCTTGAAAAAAGCTGAGGTCTCAGATGGAGACGTCTCGGCTACTGTTCCCTGGTGGTGGAGGACGGGCAATATGAGATTTCCCGCATCCTAAATTCTAGACGGTATAGAGGGAGTTTGCAGTACCTCGTCGCTTGGTAGGGTTATGGACCGAGGATAACTCATGGGTGAGGGCGGATGATGTTTCTGCGTCTAGACTTGTTAGAGCGTTTCACAAGAGGTTTCCGAATAAGCCTAAGTCCTAGGGGATCCGGAGGATCCTCTTTGAAGGGAGGGTACTGTTAGAACCCTCTTGTTAGATTTTGTTTCAGTTTGCTGGTCACATGACCTTTTTTCCCTATTTAGTCTGGCTCCGCCCTTCTGGCTTTGCTGGACTTCATTGTATTATCTACTCTTAAGCTAGCCGGGTGCTTAGGTGCCTTACTCTGTCAGTTTTGCTTGATCTTAGGATCTCTTAGTATTTGTTTTCTGTTTTATATTCCCTGCTACACTTTCTGTTAGGAGGTGTCCACCTTTTCACCCAGTCCCTAGATCTTGTAGGGATTCCTCCCTCGCAACTATAGGTCTTCGTTCAGACTAGCTGAGGACTTTAGCGGGTCTGGTCGCAGGATCAGGTTCCCCGTTACATCGTAGGGATCCAGCTCAGTCCTATTGTAGGGACAGAATTCCCACCTTTCCTTAGTGCTTGTAGCAGATCATAACACATGGCCTCTTGGGCACAGGTAATGGCATCAATAAACCACTAGAGCGAGAGCAAGGCTTGGAGTGAGAGCAAGTCCCACAGGACTGCACAAATTCCCTGACGTCACGAGACAAAGTAGGCCACCAAAAGGACCGACTCACCAAGTCTCTGGTACCAAAAATCCCGGGATGACCAGCCAACGCGGAACAATGAATCTCAGACATCACACTCTTCTTCCACTGGTCTGGGACAAACAATTTCCCAATAGGGCAGCGCTCAGGTTTATCCTCCTGACACCCTTCCAGAGCCAGTCTCAAATTGGGCGAGATGGCGGAAAGTACTACACCCTCTTTCAAAATAACAGTAGGATCAGATAACTCAGGAGAGTACGCAAAGAAACTCCTCGAGATGGCATCCCCCTTAACATTCTTAGTGCCAGGAAGAAAAGAAACCACAAAATTAAAACGTGTGAAAAACAAGGCCCACCTGGCCTGTCTAGGATTAAGTTGCTTGGCTGATTCGAAATAAATTAGATTCTTATGGTCCGTGAGGACCACCACCTGATGTTTGGATTCTTCCAGCCAATGTCTCCACTCTTCAAAGGCCCACTTCATGGCCAATAACTCCGATTACCCACGTCATAATTACGTTCAGTTGGAGAAAATTTTCAAGAGAAAAAGCCACAAGGGTTACTCTTAGAGGTCTCTGGATCTCTTTGGGACAAAACGGCACCTGCCCCAATTTCAGAGGCATCAACCTCCACCTGAAACGGTAGAGAAACTTCAGGCTGCCGTTAGAACAGGAGAAGAAGTGAATCTCTGCTTAAGTTCCTGAAACGCGGAGACTGCCTCAGGAGGCCAATTCACCACATCAGAACCCTTTTTGGTCAAATCAGTCAATGGTTTAACAATACCGGAGAAATTACCAATAAATTTACGATAAAAATTGGCAAAACCCAAAAATCTCTGAAGAGCCTTTAATGAAGTAGGTTGGACCCAATCACAGATGGCCTGAACCTTGACCGGGTCCATTTCAATAACAGATGGAGACAAAATGAATCCAGAAATGAGACCTTCTGTATGCCAAAAAGACACTTTGATCCCTTCACATACAGTGCATTCTCTCTCAAAATCTGGAACACAGTCCTAACATGTTTCACATGAGAGTCCCAGTCATTGGAATAAATCAAGATATCATCCAAATAAACAATCAGAAATTTATCCACAAAATCCCTGAAAATTCATTCATGAAGGATTGGAAGATGGAAGGAGCATTAGTGAGCCCAAAGGGCATCACTAGGTACTCAAAATGCCCCTCTGGGGTATTAAACACCATCTTCCATTCATCCCCGTGCTTAATGCGAATAAGGTTATACGCCCCCTGAGGTCAAGCTTGGTAAACCAACTAGCACTTTTCACCCTGGAAAACAGGTCAGAAATCAAGGGTAACGGATATTGATACTTCACAGTGATCTTATTCAAGAGACGATAATCAATACACGGCCTCAATGAAGCATCCTTTTTGGCCACAAAGAAAAAACCGGCACCCAAGGGTGAAGAGGATGGTCTGATATGACCCTTCTCCAATGACTCCTTGATATAAGATCGTATAGCATCGTGTTCAGGTACAGACAAGTTAAAAAGGCGACCTTTAGGAAATTTACCACCAGGCACTAATTCAATAGCGCAATCATAGCTCCTGTGAGGGGGCAAGGATGCAGATTTACTTTCACTAAATACATCCGAAAAATCAGTCAAAAAGTCAGGAACATCCTGAGACTGGGGAGAGGCAGAAAAAACAGGAGTGTCGGCATTAACACATTGGCAGCCCCAACTGGTCACAGACACAGATTTCCAATCCAAAACAGGATTATGAGACTGTAACCAAGGGAAACCTAGTACAATAATGTCATGCAGATTATACAGCAGCAGAAATTTGCAACTCTCCTGATGATCTGGTTCAACCCTCATTATCACCTGAGTAGAAAACTGAGGTTTATTCTCCGCCAAAGGGGTAGAATCAATGCCCAATAGGGGAATAGATTTCGGCAGGGGTATCATGGGAAACTCACAACGTTTGGCAAAGTCAAAATCCATCAGGTTAATAGCTGCTCCTGAATCAACAAAAGCCTGAGCAGAAAATGTGGACAGGGAGCAAATCAGGGTAACAGTCAACAGAAATTTAGTCTGAACACTACCCAAGACAACTGAGAGTGCAAAACGTCTTCCCCGCTTAGGGCAGACTGAAATAGCATGAGAGGCGTCACCACAGTAGAAACATAACCCATTGCGCTCTCGAAACTCATGACGCTGTGCCCCAGAAGTCACTCTATCACACTGCATGGGCTCTGAAGCTGGCTCACAAGGCAACACTATCTCACGCATACCTCTGCGCTCACGCAAACGTCTGTCAATTTGAATAGCCAATGACATAGAATCATTGAGACCAGAGGGAGCAGGGAATCCCACCATAACATCCTTTACATTCTCTGACAGCCCCTTCCGAAAAAGGGCTGCCAAATCATCATCATTCCATTTGGTCAGGACTGCCCACTTTCGGAATTTCTGATAGTACAACTCAGCGTCTTCAAGACCCTGATTTAATGCCAACAAGGTTTTTTCAGCTTGATCAGTGACATTAGAATCATCGTACAATAACCCCAGAGCCAGAAAAAATCCATCAATATCATTCAAAACAGGATCCCCAGGTGTCAGGGAAAAATCCCAATCCTGAGGATCGCCGCACAGGAGAGAGATGACAATTTGAACCTGCTGTGCTGCGTTCCCTGAGGACTTAGGCTTTAAGGCAAAAAACAACTTACAGTTATTTTTGAAATTCAGAAATTTAGCCCGATCCCCCAAAAACAAATCTGGCATGGGAATCCTAGGTTCCACAACCGGCAACCTAGCAAGATAGGTAGCAATACTCCGAACCTCAGTGGCAAGCTGATCCACACGGCCAGACAACTGTGCAAGCTCCATTGAAAAGAAAAAAAAATCCTCCTCAGCACCCAGAGAAAAAGAGGGAAAAAATGCAACAAGCAGAAAAAAAAAAATCTCTGACAACATTTTTTTTTCTTTCCACACTATTTTTCCCTTCTGTGAGTACCATATAATTTTCAGTTTGGGCCGGTGATACTGTTGTGTTTTGGTAGCTGAGGAGAATAAGCAAAAACGGCAATACACCAGAGAGGCTGGAACCTATTGGATTGCAGTAACCTGAATTAACCACACAACTAGAGGTAGCCATGGAGCGCTCCTACGTTGATCCTAGATGCCTCGTCACAGCCTGAGAGATAACTACACCTAAAGGCAGAAAGATGAAAGCTATCTGCCCCGGAGCAGATCCCCAAAGAAAATAGGAAGCCCCCAAACATGTAATGGTGGTTAGACAAGAAGAAGCACGGACACAGACAGAAAATAGAATGAGCAAACGCTGGGCCAATCTGTCTAGACAGAAAAGTACAGGAAAGGATACTCACTGCAATCCAAAAAAAACCCTGAAAAATACCAACTCTTCTGATTGCAAAAACACCTGAGATCACACGATCTCTACCACCTAAATCAGATCTCTGGTGTAACAAAACTAAGCCGCAGCCACTGAAAAAACAGGAAAAAGCAAATGAACAAATAACAGAGGCTTCAGATAAACTGAGAGGGGACCTCCACAGAAATGCAGGGAACAATGCAAAAAGCAAGCACAAAAATAAAAGCAGAAAATATCTTATCTGATAGCAGAAGATGCAGGCAAGACTCAGCAAACTTCCAAATGAACCAGGAACCACAATTGAGACAAGAACAATTGATCACCGGCAACCATCATGGGAGGGAACCTCCCTTATATCAGTCCAGTCTGTGATCCCAGATTGCCATTCCTTGCTGTGAGGTTCAGTACTGTCTGTAACCACCAGAGGGAGCCTCTGCTCAGAAACCATCTCTAGCACATTCATAACACTGTATGGTTCCTTGCTTCAGCTCATCGTGCTCCGCCTGCAATGCATCCTCTTTGATTGTGAGCAGAGAGCTTTTCAGAACACAGAGAAGCGGGATGGTGATGATAATTATGGCGTCATGGCCGCTCACCATCTTGGTGAAGTCCTCAAAGTTTTGGAGGATGCTACATATGTCTGACATCTATGTCCACTCATGAGGTCTTATGTGTGGCGTCTGAACTGAATACAGACTCCCTTGTTGATGCTGGTAGTCAACAACTGCCCTCTTCTGCTCACAAATCCTTCCCAACATTTGCAGTGAAGCGTTCCAGCGTGTGGGGACATCACACACCAGTCGGTAAGTCGGAAGCTGCAAACGCTGCTGAAGCACGGCAAGGGCGGCGGAAGCTGTAGCTGACTTTCTAAAATGGGCACACAGGCGGCGGACTTTGACAAGCAGATCTGGCAGCTCCGGGTAAGTTTTGAGAAAAATCTGAACCATGAGGTTAAGCACATGAGCCATGCATGGTACGTGTGTGAGCTTGTTTTGCCTCAGAGCCGCCACCAGGTTCTGGCCATTGTCACATGGCTGGCTGTAGGTTCAGCGGTGTCAGCTACAGATCTGCCTGCTCTTTCAGAACTGTCCACAACTCTTCAGCATTGTGCAGTTTGTCACCTAAGCACATTAGCTTCAGCACAGCCTGTTGCTGCTTGGCTGAGGCAGTGCTGCAGTGCTTCCAGCTTGCAACAGATGTGGCCATTTCAGAGATGGAGGAGGAGGAGGATGAGGTGCAGGAGCCGTAGACTGTGGGGGCAACCTTGATTGACCTAGGACCCACAATCCTCGGCGTCAGGAGGACGTGTTCCATCACAAGGTCTGACTGGGTCCCGGCTTCCACTATGTGAACCCAGTGTGCCGTCAGCGAGATTTACCGTCCCTGCCCAGAAGCACTTGTCGATGTGTCTGTGGTTAGGTGGATTTTCCCAATAACTGAATTGTTGAGGGCACTGCTAATGTTATGGGACACGTGCTTGTGTAATGCAGGGACGGCACACCAGGAGAAATAGTGGCGGCTGGGGGCCAAGTACCTAATGACGTCCGCCGCCATCAAGTTGCGGAAAGCTTCCATCTCCACGAGCCTAAAAGGCAACATTTCGAGAGCAAGCAGTCGTGAAATGTGGGAATTTAATAGTTTGGCCTGTGGGGCGTTGGCTGCATATTTGCGCATGCATTCCAAGGACTGGTTTATGGACAACTGATTGCTGCACTGGGACAAGGACGTGGATATGCTTGATGATGGTGCTAGTTGAGTGTGTGCAATGACATGTGCAGGGCAGGAGGCATCTTTGCATGCACCATGGACAGGGGATTGGCTTGCATGCAGAATAGAGGAAGAAGTAGTGGTGTCACCTGCAGACACTGTTCCTGGACCCTGGGGTTCGGCCCACAAAGTCGGGTATTTTGCTGCCTTGTGCCTGATCATGCTGGTGGTGGTCAGGCTGGTAGTTTTGCTACCCCTGCTGATGCTGGCCTGGCAGGTGGTGCAAGTGGCCTTTTTGAGGTTATTGGCAGAGTCTTTAAAAAACCACCAGACTCTTGAAGACCTAACAGACAACTTCCATCATGTTGCTGTTACGGGAATGGTTGCCTGCCTTCTGTCTGCGGCCACCACACTGCTTCTTCCTGCCTGTTGGGGTGCTATGCCTCCTGCCAGGTTGGGTCAGTTACTATATTATCCACCACCTCATCTTCCACTTCTGCTCCCTGGTCCTCCTCCTGACTTTCTGGCAATTGTGTCTCATCGTTGTCCACCTCTTGTGACACTTTCCCACCATCGCCTTCGTGTGACTGTGGCTGCTCAAATATTTGGGCATTGCTACATGCGATCTCCTGTCGCCCCACTTCAAGTGGACCGAGCGAGAGGCCCGAATCGAGAAATCGAAAACTGAACAGCTCTTCGGAGTGTCCAAGTGTGGGATCAGTTGTCTCTGGGCACTTGGCATGGTGGGAGGAAGGAGTATCAGGGTGAGGAATGTGTGGTCCAGACTCACAGCTACTGAGACTTGACCGTGTGGAAGACAGGGTGGTGGTGATGGTGGCAAAATGACTGGAAGCATTATGCGCTATCCAACCAACAACCATTTGACACTGCTCTGGGTTCAATAGTGGTGTGCTGCATTCCCCTAGTTATTGGGACAGGAAGGTCGGGCGAGAAGATGTGGGTGTTTGTTGTGGCACAAATTCAGCTTGCCCACGGCCTCGGCCTCTACTTGCACCATCACCATCACGTCCAGTTCACCGTCCCTTGCCACCCGCCTTGCTCATTTTAAATGGAGGACAATATTTTCCATGTTCACTACAAATGGCTGAATTTGGAGTGAACTTATATGTGATCCGTATGATGGAAAACCACAGTTTTAAAAAGCTGGCCTGTAGGTAACTATTTTTAACAGCAAACTGGTGTCAATAACTTCGTTAACACACTGCAACAAAATTTAAATGGAGGCCAGAAATGCAGAATTTTGAGCGCACTGATATGTGATCCGTGTGACTGAAAAACCACAGTTTTAAATAGTTGGCCTGTAGGTATTTATTTTTAACAGCAAACAGGTGTCAATAGCTTCTCTAGCACACTGCAACAAAATTTAAATGGAGGCCAGAAATGGCAGTATTTTGAGCGAACTTACATGTGATCTGTGTGACGGACAAACCACAGTTTTAAATAGATGGATTTTTAGCGCTGTAATATGAAAAGGATCTGGCTGTATTCTGCAGTTACAACAAGCAAATGGAGCAGAAAACAGTGTTCTCTGGATTGCTTTTTAAGCAAATAATCAGGATTAAGATCCAAAAAAAAATTATTCCTTGCCCTGATACCTGGGGCTATGTCTAGAAATATCTGTAAAAGCAGCAGCAGACATAACTGGAATGGACACTCTTGCTATATGCACTGCCATCTGCCACATACACTGCCTGCCTGACTAGCACTGATATCTATGCAGCTGGATTAGTCCTCAGAAGAACTGTTAGTTGAGATGGATATGTGTATAATATATTGTGGTATACCTACACTAACTAAGAAACAAGCAAATCTCTCCCTAGCTCAGCAGCACCTCTCCCTACACTTACTGATTCCGGAGTAGACTGAGACGAGCATGGCGGTGCCAGGTCTGATATAGACCCGATGACGCTGTGCAGCCAGCCAATCACTGTATTGCCACAACTAACATGGCTGCGGCACTACAGTGTGTGTTCATTGGCTCTCTAAAAAGTGCCAAACATGCAGGGAGGGGACCCAAGCTCCCGCCAAGAAACTGCAGAAATACTCGGCGAGCTCTGAGCATCTCGAGCAGTGAGATGCTCGGGCGAGTACCGATTAGTGACGAGTAAAGATGAGCAACTTTGGCTCCGGGAGGGTCGAGTCGGGTTTCGGACCACCCGACTTTCCCAAAAGTCGAGTCAAACGAAGTCGGCCGACTAACGAAAAAGTCCAGTCGAAAATCCGACCCCAATGCAAGTCAATGGGGAATAAAAGTCGGCGGTAGTGGAGGACAGTAAACACACCTACAGTCATGGCCAAAAGTTTTGAGAATGACACAAATATTATATTTTCACATGATCTGCTGCCCTCTGGTTTTTATGTGTGTTTGACAGATGTTTTATCACAGACTGAAATATAATAATTGCAAACATATGAGTAACAAAAGCTTATATTGACAGTTAGAATGAGTTAATGCAGCAAGTCAATATTTGCAGTGTTGACCCTTCTTCTTCAGGACCTCTGCAATTCTCCCTGGCATGCTCTCATTCAACTTCTGGACCAAATCCTGACTGATAGCAGTCCATTCTTGCACAATCAATGCTTTCATTTTGTCAGAATTTTTAGGTTTTTGTTTGTCCACCCGTCTCTTGATGATTGACCACAAGTTCTCAATGGGATTAAGATCTGGGGAGTTTCCAGGCCATGGACCCAAAATCTCTATGTTTTGTTCCCTGAGCCATTTAGTTATCACCTTTGCTTTATGGCAAGGTGCTCCATCATGCTGGAAAAGGCATTGTTGATCGCCAAACTGCTCTTGGAGGGTTGGGAGAAGTTGCTCTTGGAGGACATTCTGGTACCATTTGTAGGGATTCGCTCTGGTAGGCTGAGGCTGGGCACGCAGTAATGAGGCAACGCACAGGCATTATGTCCGAAAAAAACACTATTTTACTGTCTCTTTAAATCCGGTAACAAAGCATAACAACACATAAATGCATTCCATCCTGGATAATCACTGATTCCAGACTCACCCTTGCATGGGACGGGCTTAACTAAGCGGCTGCAAGCCAGCAGGGACCGCCAGGTGCCACTCCCGGGTGGTCTGGACTCGCTTCTGCTGCACCGACACACTGTAACAAAACAGTCCTTTCCAGGCTGACTCCAGCCAAACTCAATAGAACCGCATGGTTCTCAGTGTGAGACTGTCACAGGCTCTGCACACACATGTGTCCTGTCCGGGTGCTATACCCCAGTCCAACACCCTGGCTACCAAGCTCCAAGTCTCACCACGTGCTTCCAGGAATCTTCCAACACCGGCAGACCTTCCAGGAACCTTCCAGGCAGCCCTGTGCAGGACACACTCTTCACTCGTCTCAGCCAGACTCCCTTGAGACAGACATCAGAGACATTTCCCAGCCTCCACCACGTTCTCCTCTCATGTGCACAGCACTGGCTTTTACAGGTGTAACCCCACCCACAGATGAGGTCAGGATCACATGGTTAGGTCACCTGGTCATGACCTCATCACAGGTCCTTTACCACAACACACTATTATATATAGGTTTTATCCCAGGTATTCAAACACATACCCCTTGAGTGGGTTTGTAGGTGACTGGACCCACCCAGCTCTCCTAGTCACCTGGAAGCCTCCCAATACATAGCACAACTCTCAGCAGTAGATCTGCTGAACAAACATATCCAGGCTTCCATCACAGAGCCACCCATCTCTGCGATACATACCGTCCATCCATGACATGTCTCCATGCATATCCCGAGGGCCATACACAGCGCCCCCTAGCTGCATCAGGTGTCACTACACCACATACCTCCCCCCTCTGTTCAAACTTGAGGGGTTGAACACTTGTTATTCGACCAGAGACCCTTCTCAGTCGTCTCTGCCAGTCACACCGTCTCTCTAAGTCGGGCCCTGCCACTGATCTCCTTTTTAGGCGTCCGTCCTCCGACTCTGTCACATTTGTTTTGATGCCCCCCTGTCAGACCACCCGCATCCCCAGCGGTCAGTACAGTTTCGCAATTCTCTTCCACCACTACTTCCTGTCTGGTCTGTGTCCTTTTCATTTTTCCCACTATAAGTTCTACTACTTAGGTCACTCATCACTGAGCTAACTGAGGCATCACTACTTCTACCTCTTCTCCTCTCAATACCACGGGTTGAAGGTGGAGGCCATCTTCTTTCTATTTCCTGCCGGTTTCTGTTGATCTGGTCCCTCTCAAGTCGTAACTGCTCTACTTCTCTCAGGTAGGACACACGATACTCCAAGAGCATCCGGATATTCTCAAGGCTCTCCTGGGATCCGACAACGAGGAACGGAACCATCCCATCTTTAGCCACTACCTGGACTTCGTCATCAGCCGGAATCCTGACTCTCGTCACACCGGACTTATTCACCATCTCCTGCATTATTTTCCCGAGTCTTCCGATGACCTTCTTCACCAGACCTCTGGGCACTTGAATGATGTCTTCCATCAAGCCAATCTGATTTTGAGCCTTTCTTGCTTGCTCCAGATGTCGAGCGGCTTCTTTATTTCTCAACAGGATCACCTGTTTCGTGCGGAGACAATGTAGATGCATGTCCCTCAGGATAGCCACTCGCTTCATTGTGACTTCCCTAGTCGACAGTATAACCAACTGCTTCTTCTCTGGCACCCAGTTCACACTACATGCTTCCACCGCTTTTCTAAAGGCCTGATGTACATCCTCACTGGCACAAGCTTCTTGCATGTCTTCGGGTACCTCTATTATACACTTGAAAAGCGATTTCTCCTTTTCCTGCACATGCGGTTGGACCTCCTCATCCTGAGCATCAGCGCAGTTCTCCAAGACCTCATCATTTCTTGTGTGGCCATCTGTGTGGCACTTCGCTTGCTGTACTTCGTCTCCCGTGGACTTCTGGAGCTGGGCATTAGTCTCCTCCTGTATCTTGAGCATACGGAGAACTTTATCTCGCTCCTCTGCCAAGCCGCGACACTCATCCTTCCTCCTGAGAAGTTCCTGCTGATGCTTCTCCTGGGCCTCTCTGAGCACCTCCATATCTTTCCATAGGGCCTTGTTCATACTATGACACGCGGACAGATGATCTCTGAGCCTAGAGACTTCCCTCTCCAGCTCCTCCATTCTGTGCTCAATTGTCTCTTTATCAAGGACAGTAACCTGACCAGTACCTGACCCTGACTCTTCCTCATCATTTCTCTTCTTAGAGGATGTAGCCTGTCCCGCCTTTCCGCGGCGACTGCGGCGAGAGGAAGATCGGACATTTTTACTCGGCTCCACGTTACTGCACTCGCTTTCCCTTGCGGTCGAGTCACAGTCTGGACAGGAGTCACTCTCGGGGCCCCTCCCGTTACCCTCTAACCGGGTGTCCGTTCTAGAGGTCTTAACTACCACATCGTCATTGGTTCTACTGTTATACATTTCAGAGGACATCATGTCAGTAAGTCGGGCAGACCCACCCTTTCCTCCTGTGTCACCGTCTGACTCGTCAGTTTTGGGAGGTGTCACTGTCCCAATGTCTGCCACTCCAACAGTAGAGAGGCCTCCCTCCTGCTGTAGAGGAACTCCCCTGTCCCACAAGTCAGAGAACAGTTTAGAGTCCCGGCCTACAACTACTGGACCAGCTAAGTTTGGAACTAAAGCGGCCTTATGTCTTTTAATGTCCCTGTCCGTCTCTAGGATCACACAGACCTCTACATAGTCTCTAGTGGACCCATGGATGTAGGTGACCTTGATACTTCTTGTGGTTATAAAGTTATCAAGTGCAGTCCTCACTAGGGTCACCGAGCTTCCTGAATCGACCAGTCCGTGTACCTCCTCCTCACCATTCATTAGCAGGTCACACACACGAAGCCGATCACCTGGAGGGTAATTCAAATGACAGACTGGACATACATAACGCGATTGCCCCTGGCAACCATCTGATGTCGCCTCCCCTTTTCCGTTGGGATACTCCACTCCCTTTTTACCTCCCATCCCTGCTGGTGGGTTACCGCCCCTTTTTGGCCACCACCCCACTCTGGGATACACCCTGTGGACTCCCCCACAGTTTTCTTAAGCACAACCCCCACAGTGCAGTTTTATCTCTTTTGGGCTGTTACTGGCCCTTTAAGAGTCTGTGTGACCTGATTCACACTGTCCTATTCCCACACTAGCTCGTGCGGGTACTGCCCCTTCCGGTTGCAGCCACGAACCACCAACACCTCCGGATGTTGCTTATAAGCTGCTATGGCTGTTACTGCAGCTCCTGCAGAACCTCTTGCTGCAAGTCACTGTAGCTCCTGCTACCACCAGACTCTGCACGCTGCGCTGTCTTGCCGCTTGTCACCTTCGTGACTCCACGAGTCACAGCCAGCCGCTTGTCCCCTTCGCAACCTCACCGGTTACAGCCAGCCGCTTGTCACCTTCGCATTTGTTATGCAGAGTAAAAAAAAAACATCCACACAAAAAAACAGCCTGACCTCACTGCGTATGCCCGCATTCGAGCACCAATTGTAGGGATTCGCTCTGGTAGGCTGAGGCTGGGCACGCAGTAATGAGGCAACGCACAGGCATTATGTCCGAAAAAACACTATTTTACTGTCTCTTTAAATCCGGTAACAAAGCATAACAAAACATAAATGCATTCCATCCTGGATAATCACTGATTCCAGACTCACCCTTGCATGGGACGGGCTTAACTAAGCGGCTGCAAGCTAGCAGGGACCGCCAGGTGCCACTCCCGGGTGGTCTGGACTCGCTTCTGCTGCACCGACACACTGTAACAAAACAGTCCTTTCCAGGCTGACTCCAGCCAAACTCAATAGAACCGCATGGTTCTCAGTGTGAGACTGTCACAGGCTCTGCACACACATGTGTCCTGTCCGGGTGCTATACCCCAGTCCAACACCCTGGCTACCAAGCTCCAAGTCTCACCACGTGCTTCCAGGAATCTTCCAACACCGGCAGACCTTCCAGGAACCTTCTAGGCAGCCCTGTGCAGGACACACTCTTCACTCGTCTCAGCCAGACTCCCTTGAGACAGACATCAGAGACATTTCCCAGCCTCCACCACGTTCTCCTCTCATGTGCACAGCACTGGCTTTTACAGGTGTAACCCCACCCACAGATGAGATCAGGATCACATGGTTAGGTCACCTGGTCATGACCTCATCACAGGTCCTTTACCACAACACACTATTATATATAGGTTTTATCCCAGGTATTCAAACACATACCCCTTGAGTGGGTTTGTAGATGACTGGACCCACCCAGCTCTCCTAGTCACGTAGAAGCCTCCCAATACATAGCACAACTCTCAGCAGTAGATCTGCTGAACAAACATATCCAGGCTTCCATCACAGAGCCACCCATCTCTGCGATACATACCGTCCATCCATGACATGTCTCCATGCATATCCCGAGGGCCATACACAGCGCCCCCTAGCTGCATCAGGTGTCACTACACCACACATTCTTTATTCATGGCTGTGTTTTTAGGCAAGACTGTGAGAGAGCCGATTCCCTTGGCTGAGAAGCAACCCCACACATGAATGGTTTCAGGATGCTTAACAGTTGGCATGAGACAAGACTGGTGGTAGCGCTCACCTTGTCTTCTCCGAATGAGGTGTTTTCCTGATGTCCCAAACAATCGAAAAGGGGATTCATCAGAGAAAATAACTTTACCCCAGTCCTCAGCAGTCCACTGCCTGTACCTTTTGCAGAATATCAATCTGTTCATGTTTTTTCTGGAGAGAAGTGGCTTCTTTGCTGCCCTCCTTGAGACCAGGCCTTGCTCCAAGAGTCTCCGCTTCACAGTGCGTGCAGATGCACTCACACCTGCCTGCTGCCATTCCTGAGCAAGCTCTGCACTGCTGGTAGCCCGATCCCGCAGCTGAAACACTTTTAAGAGACGGTCCTGGCACTTGCTGGTCTTTCTTGGGCGCCCTGAAGCCTTTTTGGCAACAATGGAACCTCTCTCCTTGAAGTTCTTGATGATGCGATAGATTGTTGACTGAGGTGCAATCTTTCTAGCTGCGATACTCTTCCCTGTTAGGCCATTTTTGTGCATTGCAATGATGACTGCACGTGTTTCTGTAGAGATAACCATGGTTAACAGAAGAGAAACAATGATGCCAAGCACCAGCCTCCTTTTAAAGTGTCCAGTGTTGTCATTCTTACTTAATCATGACAGATTGATCTCCAGCCATGTCCTCATCAACAACCACACCTGTGTTAATGGAGCAATCACTGAAAAGAGGTTAGCTGGTCCTTTTAAGGCAGGGCTGCAATGATGTTGAAATGTGTTTAGGGGGATAAAGTTCATTTTCTAGCCAAATATTGACTTTGCAAGTAATTGCTGTTAAGCTGATCACTCTTTATAACATTCTGGAGTATATGCAAATTGCCATTAGAAAAAGTGAAGCAGTAGACTTTGTAAAAATTAATATTTGTGTCATTCTCAAAACTTTTGGCCATGACTGTACAGTGCCCATTTCAATGCCAACGACATCAATTCTTATTACTTAAGTTTGTCAACCTTAATTTACTTTATAATAATAGTAACGCAATGAAAACTGGAGGTTATTTGGCTAAAGTTGTGGGGGGTCAGGGCTGGCTCCTGGTTTTCGTGGGCCCCGGGCGAAAGAGTATCAGTGGGACCCTTTAACACATACCACAATTCATGATGCTCCGATACGGCAGAGAAATATAGGTATAGTACAATGCCAAATACTTCACTTCTTACATTACATGAGTGATATCTATTTTAAATTCTACAATAGCTCAAAAAACAGACAGTATAGTCCTCCATACAGTATTATGGGCACCACATAGTGCGCCATACAGAATAATGAGCCCCATATATTGCTCTATACAGAATAATGAGCCCCATATATTGCTCCATACAGAATGGGCTCCATATAATGCTCCATACAGAATAGGCCCCATATGTGCTCCATATGATGCTCCATATATAAAGGGCCCTATATGATGCCCCATAAATAATGAACCCCATATGATGCTCCAGTATGTGATGGCCCCATATGATGCTCCAGTGTGTGATGGGCCCCATTTATAATGTTCCAGTGTATGATGGGCCTATCATTGAATCATAGAATGGTAGAGTTGGAAGGGACCTCCTGGGTCATCTGGTCCAACCCCCTGCTCAAAGCAGGATTCACTAAATCATCCCAGACAGATATCTGTCCAGCCTCTGTTTGAAGACTTCCATTGAAGGAGAACTCACCACCTCTCGTGGCAGCCTGTTCCACTCATTGATCACTCTAACTGTCAAAAAGTTTTTTCTAATATCTAATCTGAGTCTCCTCCCTTCAGTTTCATCCCATTGCTTCTAGTCTTTCCTTGTGCAAATGAGAATAAAGATAATACTTCTACAATGTGACAGCCCTTGAGATATTTGTAGACAGCTATTAAGTCTCCTCTCAGTCTTCTTTTTTGCAAGCTAAACATTCCCAAATCCTGTAACCGTTCCTCATAGGACATGGTTTGCAGACTGGACACCTTCTGGTCGCTCTTCTCTGAACTTGCTCCTGTTTGTTGATGTCTTTTTTAAAATGTGGTGCCCAAAACTGGACACAGTATTCCAGATGAGGTCCATATATAATGGACCCCATATAATGCTCCAGTGTATAATAGGCCACGTATATGATGCTCCAGTGTATGATGGGCCCCATTTATAATGCTCCAGTGTATGATGGGCCCCATATATAATGCTCCAGTGTATAATGGGCCCTATCTATGATGCTCAAGTGTATGATGGGCCCCATATATAATTCTCCAGTGTATAATGCTCCCCATATATTGCTCCAACTATTAAAAAAATGAAATACCTCTCCTCGCTTGGCACTGCTCTACTCAGGACTCCTCAGCGTCACCACCTTCCAGCTCTCTGCACTGTGACTGTTCAGGCAGAGGGCGCACAGACGTGACGTCATCGCGCTCTCTGACCTGAATGTCACTATCAGGAAACGCGGAAGACATCACAGTGGTGGAGCAGGGAGAGGTAAGTATTGCAAGTGCTGGGGCCCTGAGCAAGCAGGGGGGGCACACTCGTGGGCGCCGGGAACTGGCACAGGGCCCCTCATACTACGCCGGTGTCTCTGATGGCGAGTGGGCCCCCCGCCTGCTCAGGGCCCCGGCACTTGCCCGGGTGTGCCACGTGCTGACGCCGGCCCTGGGGGGGATAGCCCAGTTAGGGCGGTGGAAAAACTGGCATATGTTGAGGTGTAGGCTGGACGTTAAGCAGCTGCAAATAGAGGAATTGGAGAAGTCGGAGGAAGAGGAGGACAAAGCGAGCCATTTTGCTGGCAAACTATGTGTCATCAGGGTAAGGTGGTACATAATCCTTTGAAACCCAGGCATGGTTCATTTTAATGAAGGTGACATCACCTACATTTTGGGTCGACAGCCGGGTCCTTCTTTCTGTCAGGATTGATCCAGCAGCACTGAAGAATCTTTCTAATATCACACTACCAGCAGGGCAAGCGAGCTCCTGTAAGGCATATTGTGCCAATTCAGGCCAGGTGTCCAGTTTACAGGCCCAGTAGTCAAAGGGGAATGAACTGTGAGGGAGAACATCAATAGGGGAGGAGAGGTAATTTTGAAACATAGTTGACAACTGTTGTTTCCTGTCTGTTGCAATCGATTCAGTATTACCAGTCGCGTGAGCGTTACTCGAGAAATCAGTCCACAACATGGTCATGAAACCCATCTCCAACGCCACTTCGTCTGTGTGCACTGCGAACACCTCTTCCATGTTGCCCAGTACGGCTCGTGGTAGAACCTGCACTGCTGCTGTGTGCTGGGAATGCCTCTAACAAACGGTATACCAGAGTTGCTTGTTTGTTCGCCAATATTAGTTCTAGGTTCTCCTGTGGCATGATGTTGTGTAATTTGCCTTTATAGCGTGGATCGAGGATGCTGGCCAACCAGCAGTCGTCATCCTTCATCATTTTGGCAATGCGAGGGTCCCTTTTTAGGATCCGCAAGACATAATCACACATGTGGGCCAATGTTCCAGGTGTCAATGATGCACTGCCAGTGGAGGGTGGAGGAGCACTTTCTGCCAAATTCACATCCCTCCAGTCACGCACAAACCCTGTACCTGACCTTGGCAAGCGAACATTTTCTCTTGCCCCTGAGAATCATCCTCCTCCCCAAAATAATCATCCCCCTCATCCTCATCCTCCTCCTATTCTACCTCAACCTCGTCCAGGACAGTTCCCTGAGCAGTCAATGCCTGACTGTCATCAAGGCTTCCCTCCTCCTCCTCCGCTGCAGACGCCTGATCCTTAATGTGCGTCAAAGTTTGCATGAGCAGACGCATAAGTGAGATGCTTATGATGGCGTCATCTGTGCTTACCTCAAAACAGCTTTGACCACCGCTCACCCGACAACTCCATGTCTGCCCTCTTACTGCCTGCCCGTGTATCCTCCCACAAATGCATTACAGCCTGCCTCTGCTCGCACAGCCTCTCAACCATATGCATGGTGCAGTTCCACCTTGTTGCAACGTCTATGATTAGGCAGTGCTTAAGGAGGTGGAGCGATCGCTGCAGCCTCTGCATACAACTGGAGTCTACGGGCGAGCGACGGATGTGCGAGCACAGTCTTCGCACCTTATGGAGCAGGGCTGGTAACTCTGGATAATTATTTATGAAGCACTGCACCACCAGGTTCAAGGTGTGAGCCAGGCAAGATATATGTCTGAGTTTTGCCAGGGCTATGGCCGCCACAAAATTACGGCCGTTATCACTGACTACCTTGCCTGGCTCAAGATGTAGACTGCCCAGCCATGACTCAGTTTCTCGCTGCAAGTAGTTGGCCAGTACCTCAGTGGTGTGTCTGTTGTCGCCCAAAGACATCTTTCTTTAAAACAGTCTGCTGACGCTTACCACTAGCTGTACGATAGTGGGACACCTCGTGTGCAACACTGGCAGCTGCGGATGAAGTGCTCATGCGACTGTGCTCTGTCGACGAGCTTTCGCTTCTGGAGGAGGAGGAGTAGGGTCGAATGCCTACAGCCAACTGTTGCCTATACCATGGGCTAGGCAGCACTGTCCCACCGCCGCTGTCCCCTGTGGACCCTGCATCCACCACATTAACCCAGTGCGCAGTGATGGACATGTAACGGCCCTGGCCATGCCTACTGGCCCTTGCATCTGTTGTGAGGGCATTGATGGCTTTTCTAGAAAAGAAGTGCCGACTGGGTAGGTCATAGCATAGGACAGCGTAGGCCATGAGCTCTCGGAGCGCTGCGCTTTCAACCAAACGGAAGGGCATCATCTCTAATGAGATCAGTTTGGCAATGTAGGCGTTCAAAGCCAGTGAGGTTTTGTAGTCCGTCCATGCTTGCAAGTGCATGGTGTTTGAATGTCAAAGCATGCAACTGGTATTCAATTTTCAGAGATTTTTCCCTCGGCTAAAGGTCCTTCCGCACTTCTTACAGATAACTTTTGCCTCATCAATAGGATTTTGGTCAAAAAAGTGCCACACTGCACTCTTCCTACTATGGGATAAATTTTCAGGGCTTGCACGCTGTGCTAATTTGACCTTCTGGCCAAGCTGTCCTGCAACTCTCTTTGATTTTTTAACACGTTTTTGGATTGCTACGGGCCTGCCAGATAACCGCAGCTGCGATGTCGATGCCTGCTGCGGATCCTCCTCCTCTTCTGAGCTATTGCTAGCGGCACCCTCTTCCCCCAATGGATGCCAATCCGGGTCAACAACTGGGTCATCCATCACCTCCTCTTCAATTTCATCTGCACCTTCCTCTGTGTCACCGTGTAAGGTGTTAGAGTATGCGGGAAGGGGCATCTGAGTTTCATCAGGGTCAGATTCTGGCTCAGTAGACTGCGATGGCAATGCAGTGCTGTGGGTGAATGTACCAGCAGAATCAGATAGCAGTGGCTGTGCATCAGTGCACTCCATGTCAGATTCATGTTGGACTGGGGAATTCAGGATTTGACTTGATAACCCAGGCATGGTATGTGAAAAGAGCTCCAGGGAGTAATCTGAAGTGTGTCCTGCCGCATCCTTCACTTGTGGTGGGGGTGAAGGACACAAGGAAAGGTGTTGTTCCTGACCAGGAGCCTGCACTGACGATGCAGTGCTTGTATGTTTTGAAACTTCAGAAGAGGAGGCGATAGAGCTGGAGGCTGTTTCGGCAATGTAAGCCAAAACCTGTTCCTGATGCTCCGGCTTTAAAAGCGGTTTACCTACTCCCAGAAAAGGGAGCCTTCCAGGCCTTCTGGAGCCAGACGATGATGCAGGCTTAACACCTCCTGCCTTAGGTGCTATTGTGCTTTTGGCGCTGCTAGCAGATGCACCACCACCACCACTATCAGTCCCAGCTGGCCCCCCGCCCACGTCCACGGCCTCTTCCACCATACTTCCTCATGTCTGGAAAATGTACCAAAAATACCAGCAGATATATGGTACTATATGAGGAGCGTACAGCTGTATACGGTGTGGGGAAAAATTTAAATCTCCGTATATATTTCCGGAGTCACACACAGACGCTCTCTCAGTATGGATTTGACCGTAATGCAAAGAGCAGATATACGGTACTGTCTTAGAAGCAAACAGCTGTATACGGTGTAGGCGAAAATTGCAATCTCCGTATATAATTTCAGAGTCACACACAGACGCTCACCCAGTATGGATTTGACCGTAATACAAAGAGCAGATATACGGTACTGTCTCAGAAGCATACAGCTGTATACAGTGTAGAGGAAAATTTCAATCTCCTTATATATTTCCGGAGTCACACACAGATAGTCAGCATGTATTTGTCCGTGATACCAGCCGGTACACGGTAGTGTGTGAGTAGCGTACAGTTCTATACAGTGTGGAAAAAAATGAATGGTCGGTAAGTGTGCAGAAAAAAAGAATAAAAGTATTAGTGCTGTGTAAAAAGCAGTTTGCACAGCAGTGTACACACAGCAATACAGCTATCAGGCAGCCTAATAACCAGCGCTGCTGCACACAAGAAAATCCTCCCCTGTCACTGCACACTAACTGTACAGCACAATTGCTATCAGCACAAGCACAGAAGAACTTCTCTTTCCAGCCCTAACTCTCTCCCTACTGATAAACAGCGTCAGCAACCTCTCCCTACTGTTAATATCGGCAGAAGTAAAATGAAGGTCGGCGCTCAGGGCTTTAATAGACACTATGACGCCCCCCAAAGCAAGCCAATCACTGCAATGCCCTTCTCTAAGATGGTGGTGGAAGCTGCTCATGTCATCTAGTTGCCCACATTGTACGTCCTTGCTCACTGGCTGATAAAAGGTGCCTGAAAGCATTCTGGGAAATTCGACTTTGGCACTCGTTTTTCCGACCGCATGGCCGACTGCACGCTATGGTCGGGTTTCGGCCAACGAAACTCAACTTTGGCGAAAGTCGGTGACTTTTGAACCTGACCGACCTGTTTCGCTCAACTCTAGTGGCGAGCATGCTCACTCATCACTATTTTTAATGCTTTTTTTTCACTCTTATAGATCACAAAAATGTACCCCAGACTACAGTTAGGTCCATAAATATTTGGACAGAGACAACATTTATCTAATTTTGGTTCTAGACATTACCACAATGAATTTGAAACAAAACAAATCAGATGCAGTTGAAGTTCAGACTTTCAGCTTTCATTTGAGGGTATCCACATTAAAATTGGATGAAGGGTTTAGGAGTTTCAGCTCCTTAACATGTGCCACCCTGTTTTTAAAGGGACCAAAAGTAATTGGACAAATGACTCCAAGGCTATTTCATGGACAGGTGTGGGCAATCCCTTTGTTATGTCATTCTCAATTAAGCAGATGAAAGGGCCGGAGTTGATTTGAGGTGTGGTGTTTGCATTTGGAAGGTTTTGCTGTGAAGGAAACATGTGGTCACAGGAGCTCTCCATGCAGGTGAAACAAGCCATCCTTAAGCTGCAAGAACAGAAAAAAACCCATCCAAGAAATTGCTACAACATTAGAAGTGGCAAAATCTACAATTTGGTACATCCTGAGAAAGAAAGAAAGCACTGGTGAATAGAGTTGAGCGATACTTTCCGATATCCTAAAGTATCGGAATCGGAATGGTATCGCCGATATCACTAAAATATCGGCGATACCCGATACCGATACCGGAAGTCCCATGTAAGTCTATGGGAACAAAATATCGCAACTAAAAAAAACCCATTCTTTCCTTGTAAACACTAAATATACACACATAGAATACATATATATATATATACATGTCATTGTGACATATATATATACATATATGTATAGTTTATACACTTCTACATAGTAAAATATCCTCTCATTCAATTGCCGGGTAAAGCCGGCTTCAGTGAAAAGACAGAAGCACCCGACATGAAATGACACTTGGTGTACATAGGGTTAACCATGTCTTTTCATGTCGTTTGCTATCTGATTTGCACAAACAATTAAATCAGACTATGTGTGCAAAATTTCACACCTGTAGGGGTTAATTAAAGGTGTAAATTCGTTGTAAAAAAAACGGACTTTTTTTGCTACGAATTTACACCTTTAATTAACCCCTACAGGTGTGAAATTTTGCACACATAGTCTGATTTAATTGTTTGTGCAAATTAGGCTGGAGTCACACACAACCACAAAAAATCGGTCCGTTTTAGACGGTCGACAATCGGATCAAAATAAAAACATCACACATCCTTCTGGCATCCAATTTTCCTTCAAAGATGCGATTTAATCGCATGTGTGTGTACCTTGTAACATCCGATTTTCATCCGACTTGCGAGATTTTCTCGCAGGCTTGCAAAACTGACATATAATGGATCCAAAAGAATAGTATTTAAATGCCAAAAGAAAGAATAGATATATACACATAGAGCACATTATATATATATATATATATACATGTCATTGTGACATATATATATACATATATTTATAATTCTTACACTTCTACATACTGTTATAGCCGCTAATTCAATTGCCGGCTTCAGTGAAATCACAGAAGCCGACATGAAATGATACATTGTTTCCACACATTTAACCATGTAATTTCATGTATTTTTATATATGTTTGAAACATACAATTACATGAGTATATGTGTGCTAAATTTCAGACATGTAGGGGTTAATTAAAGGTGTAAATTCGTTGAAAAAAAATGCGTGGGCTCCCGCTGTATTTTCTCCACCAGACAGACAAAGCAAGCGAGTGGGGGCAGATAATAATAGCCTAGGGAGGTACATTTTTTTTGTGCCCCCCCTGGCTACTAACATCTGCCCCCAGACACCCCAGAAAGGGCAAATCTATAATTAGATTCGCCCTTTCTGGCACTTTGCCCGTCTATTCCCATTGCCCTGTAGCGGTGGCGAATGGGTTAATAAGGGGTTAAAATGACCTTGCAATTGAAAGGTCACTTTAAGCCAGGTTAATAATTGATAGCTGTCAATTAGACAACTATCAATTATTAATCCTATTGTATGAAAGAAAAATCAAACACACACAGTTTAATAAAAAATAAGTTTAATTAAATAATCACACAGTTTTTGACCATATTTTATTTTCCTGCTAAAACCATTTCCTGTAATAAAAATAAAATAAAAAAGCAAAATTATACTTACCAATCCG
Organism: Oophaga sylvatica; assembly: GCA_033576555.1. NCBI lineage: Eukaryota > Metazoa > Chordata > Amphibia > Anura > Dendrobatidae > Oophaga > Oophaga sylvatica. Next base: position 31,861,547 of record JARQOD010000001.1, read on the forward strand.
ATGTACAGTCAGGTCCCACGGTGTAATCCATCAGAAAGGGTTAACAGGTTACAGGTCGCAGAGAGCTAATAATGCTGTCTCAGACCTGTATTCCCCTGAATGAATAAGTTCCTCTCCCAGCGAAAGTAGAGGAATAGATTCATGAATGGAGCTTAATTGATTTATTGCCAATTTAACTTTAGTGACCTGACCTAAAGGGAAAGTGGACACAATCAATTAAGCTTCATTCATGAAACACATCCTCTCCTGTCGCCAGGAGAGGAACTTATTCATTCATGAGCTTTGAGCTGAGCATGCAGGATTACTTGCACTGCTTGGCTCAAAGCTAGTTAACCCTTTGTGAAGGATTACAGCGTGGGACGTGACAGATCGGCGGAATAGGTAAGAATAATGTTGTTTTATTTCTTTTTCTTTATTTTAGGAGATCAATGGCTTCGCACGGATTAAGTGTAAAATAAAATATGGTCAAAAAAATGTGTTTTTATTTCATTAAAATTATTTATTCTTAAAGTGTGTGTGTTTTTTTATTTACTTCAATAGGATTAATAATTGATAGTTGTCTAATTGACAGCTATCAATTATTAACCTGCCTTAAGGTCACCTTTCAATAGCAAGGTGACAGTAAGGTGAGATTAACCCATTCGCCACCGCTACAGGGCAATGGGAATAGACGGGCAAAGTGCCAGAAAGGGCGAATCTAATTATAGATTTGCCCTTTCTGGGGTGTCTGGGGGCAGATGTTAGTAGCCAGGGGGGGCACAAAAAAAATGCACCCTCCCTGGGCTATTATTATCTGCCCCCACTCGCTTTGCTTTGTCTGTCTGGTGGAGAAAATACAGCGGGAGCCCACGCATTTTTTTTCAACGAATTTACACCTTTAATTAACCCCTACATGTCTGAAATTTTGCACAAATACACTAATGTAATTGTAAGTTTCAAACATATATAAAAATACATGAAATTACATGGTTAAATGTGTGGAAACAATGTATCATTTCATGTCGGCTTCTGTGATTTCACAAAACCCGGCAATTGAATTAGCGGCTATTACAGTATGTAGAAGTCTAGGAAATATAAATATATATATATATATATATATATATATATATATACATGTCACAATGACATGTATATATATATATATATATGTGTTCTATGTGTATATATCTATTCTTTCTAGTCTTTATTAAAGCTGTCAGTGTGATTTTACAGTATAGCCGGGGATGAATTGCCGGCTTTTCTAAAGGACACCGATGCGATTTCATCGCAAGTCACACAGTGTGGTCCGTTTGTAATCAGATTTTTCATCGCTCCCATAGACTTGCATTGGCGATAGTCGACCCACAATCGGTGACAATCGCAGCATGCTGCGATTGTACACGGACGTTTAAAACGGACCACAAAAAATCTGATACTGGGAGCTGCTCCATAGATTAACATAGGTCCGACTGCAATGCGATATTTCATCGCATTGCAGTCGTCCGATTTTGTCGCCAGTGTGACTCCGGCCTTAGATAGCAAAGGACATGAAAAGACATGGTTAACCCTATGTACACCAAGTGTCATTTCATGTCGGGTCACCCGACATGAAATGACACTTGGTGTACATAGGGTTAACCATGTCTTTTCATGTCCTTTGCTATCTAATTTGCACAAACAATTAAATCAGACTATGTGTGCAAAATTTCACACCTGGAGGGGTTAATTAAAGGTGTAAATTCGTTGTAAAAAAAACGGACTTTTTTGCTACGAATCTACACCTTTAATTAACCCCTACAGGTGTGAAATTTTGCACACATAGTCTGATTTAATTGTTTGTGCAAATTAGATAGCAAAGGACATGAAAAGACATGGCTAACCCTATGTACACCAAGTGTCATTTCATGTCGGGTTCTGCATTTTCACAAAAGCCGGCAATTGAATTAGCGGCTATTATACTATGTAGAAGTGTATGAACTACAAATATAAATATATATATATGTGTCACAAATTCAATGACATGTATATATATATATGAGGTGTAAAATTGCTGAAAAAAAATGCGTGGGCTCCCGCCCTATTTTCGCAACCAGACAGACAAAGCCAGTGAGTGGGGGCAGATAATAATAGCCCAGAGAGGGACCATTATTTTTGCCCCCCCCGGCTACTAACATCTGCCCCCAGACACCCCAGGAAAGACAAATCTATAATTAGATTCGCCCTTTCTGGCACTTTGCCCGTCTATTCCCATTGCCCTGTAGCGGTGGCGAATGGGTTAATATGGGGTTAAAGCCACCTTGCTATTGAAAGGTGACCTTAAGCCAGGTTAATAATTGAGAGCTGTCAATTAGACAACTATCAATTATTAATCCTATTGCATGAAATAAAAATAAAACACACACACTTTAATTAAAAATCATTTTAATGAAATAAAGACACATGTTTTTGACCATCTTTTATTTTACTGCAAAAACCATTTCCTGTAATAAAAATAAAATAAAAAAGCAAAATTATTCTTACCTATCCCATGCACAGTCAGGTCCCACGGTGTAATCCTTCAGAAAGGGTTAATGTTTACTGCAGGGACCGCAGCTAATGCTGCAGCCTCACAGTAAACCCCAAATGAATGAGTTCCTCTCCTGCCTGACAGGAGAGTAAAGGCTGGGTGTCACATAACGATACACCAGCGATCCCGACAACGATATGCACTTGTCAGGATCGCTGGTGTATCGCTACATGATCGCTGCTGAGCTGCCAAACAGGCAGCTCAGGCAGCGATCTGGGACAGCGACACTGCGGGTAACATCGCTTAAGGGCCCGTCTCACATAGCGATATCGCTACCGAGATCGCTGCTGAGTCACTAGTTTTGTGACGCAGCAGCGAGCTCACCAGCGATATCGCTGTGTGTGACATTCAGCGACGATCAGCCCCCTGCCGGGTATCGCTGATCGTCGCAGAAATGTCAGGACCTTTTTTTGATCGCTGGTTTCCCTCTGACAGGCACGCATCGCTGCGTGTGACAGGCGGGAGACCAGCGATCCGCTGGTAACCAAGGTACACAGCGGGTTTCCAGGCACCGCGCAGCGCTTGGAAACCCGCTGTGTACCTTGGATACCAGCTCCCTGCATCAGGGCGCTGGTATCCAAGGTACACAGCGGGTTTCTAGGCACAGCCCCGCGCCTGGAAACCCGCTGTGTACCTTGGTTACCAGCGGATCGCTGGTCTCCCGCCTGTCACACGCAGCGATGTGTGCCTGTCAGCGGGAAACCAGCGATCAAAGGTCCTGACATTTCAGCGACGATCAGCGATACCCGGCAGGTGGGCTGATCGTCGCTGAATGTCACACACAGCGATATCGCTGGTGAGCTCGCTGCTGCGTCACAAAACTAGTGACTCAGCAGCGATCTCGGTAGCGATATCGCTATGTGAGACGGGCCCTTAAGTGGAAAGCTTAATTGATTGCTTTCCACTTTCACTTCAGGTCAGCCAGGGACACAATCAGTGACGTCAGAGGGAACTGATTAACAAAAATAGGGGTTCCCTTCGAAAAAAAAATGGCGTGGGGTCCCCCCTATTTTTGTTAACCAGCCAGATGAAGCAGACCGCTGAGGCCTGGATTTTCAGGCTGTTAAGGAGCCAAGATCCATGGACCTTGCCAGCCTGATAATACCAGGCCACAGCAGTCTGCATATCTTGGCTGATTAACAAAAATAGGGGATCCCCTCGAAAAAAATTGGCGTGGGGTCCCCCCTATTTTTGTTAACCAGCCAGATGAAGCAGACCGCTGAGGCCTGGATTTTCAGGCTGTTAAGGAGCCAAGATCCATGGACCTTGCCAGCCTGATAATACCAGGCCACAGCAGTCTGCATATCTTGGCTGATTAACAAAAATAGGGGATCCCCTCGAAAAAAATTGGCGTGGGGTCCCCCCTATTTTTGTTAACCAGCCAGATGAAGCAGACCGCTGAGGGCTGGTTTTTCAGGCTGGTAAGGACCAATATCCATGGACCTTGCAAGCCTGATAATACCAGGCCACAGCAGTCTGCTTAGCTTGGCTGGTTAACAAAAATAGGGGATCCCCTCGAAAAAAAAACGGCGTGGGGATCCCCCCTATTTTTGTTAACCAGCCAAGTAAAATGCAGACTGCTGCGGCCTGGTATTAAAAGACTGTCAAGGCCCATGGATTTTGGCCCTCAACAGCCTGATAATACCAGGCTACAGCAGCCCCACATTTGGCGCATCAAAAGATGTGCCAATTGTGGCACTTTACCCGGCTCTTCCCACTTGCCCTGTAGCGGTGGCAAGCGGGGTAATAAGGGGTTAATGTCACCGTTGATTGCACGGTGACAATAAGCCCGGTTAATAATGGAGAGGCGTCAATAAGACACCGATCCATTATTAATCCCAAAGTTATTAAATGCATAAAAAAAAGACACAGCAAGAAAAAAGTCTTTTAATGAAATAAAAGAGACAACACAGTTTTCATTTCTTTTATTACTCTCTCATTCCTGCGACGCCATCGATCTCCTGTAAAAAAAGAAAAAAAACAAACCAACAGTATACCACCTGTCCGACGCAGTCCATAACGACAGTCCCACGACGATCCAGCTCTGCTACATCGCAATGACAGGCAGAGCCTGTCATTGCAACGCAGCACAACTGATTACCTGCTTCCCCGGCGGTGACGTCATCGGACTGACTGCTTTACGGCCGGGATTACCCAGCAGTCACTGCAGTTATCGCGAGAAACTGCATGTGACCGCCGGGGAGAAGAGGATGGCGGCCATGAAGCAGTGCAGGACGTGACCGCCGGAGATCTTCTGCCAGGTAAGTGCCGCTGACTCCTGACAGACCCGACCGACGGACACTGACAGTGACAGTGACAATCCCGATTCCGGTATCCGATAAGACGAAAATATCGGAACTCGGAATCGGAATTCCGATACAGCTAATATCGGCCGATACCCGATATTTGCAGTATCGGAATGCTCAACACTACTGGTGAACTCATCAATCCAAAAAGACCTGGGAGCCCACGGAAGACAACAGTGGTGGATGATCGCCGCATACTTTCTTTGGTGAAGAAGAACCCGTTCACAACATCAACTGAAGTCCAGAACACTCTCAGTGAAGTAGGTGTATCTGTCTCTAAGTCAACAGTAAAGAGAAGACTCCATGAAAGTAAATACAAAGGGTTCACATCTAGATGCAAACCATTCATCAATTCCAAAAATAGACAGGCCAGAGTTAAATTTGCTGAAAAACACCTCCAGAAGCCAGCTCAGTTCTGGAAAAGTATTCTATGGACAGATGAGACAAAGATCAACCTGTACCAGAATGATGGGAAGCCAAAAGTTTGGAGAAGAAAGGGAACGGCACATGATCCAAGGCACACCACATCCTCTGTAAAACATGGTGGAGGCAACGTGATGGCATGGCCATGCATGGCTTTCAATGGCACTGGGTCACTTGTGTTTATTGATGACATAACAGCAGACAAGAGTAGCCGGATGAATTCTGAAGTGTACCGGGATATACTTTCAGCCCAGATTCAGCCAAATGCTGCAAACTTGATTGGACGGCGCTTCATAGTACAGATGGATAATGACCCCAAGCATACAGCCAAAGCTACACAGGAGTTCATGAGTGCAAAAAAGTGGAACATTCTTCAATGGCCAAGTCAATCACCAGATCTTAACCCAATTGAGCATGCATTTCACTTGCTCAAATCCAGACTTAAGAGGGAAAGACCCACAAACAAGCAAGACCTGAAGGCTGCGGCTGTAAAGGCCTGGCAAAGCATTAAGAAGGAGGAAACCCAGCGTTTGGTGATGTCCATGGGTTCCAGACTTAAGGCAGTGATTGCCTCCAAAGGATTCGCCACAAAATTTTGAAAATAAAAATATTTTGTTTGGGTTATGTTTATTTGTCCAATTACTTTTGACCTCCTAAAATGTGGAGTGTTTGTAAAGAAATGTGTACAATTCCTACATTTTCTAACACATCTTTTTGTTCAACCCTTCAAATTAAACGTTACAATCTGCACTTGAATTCTGTTGTAGAGGTTTCATTTCAAATCCAATGTGGTGGCATGCAGAGCCCAACTCGCGAAAATTGTGTCACTGTCCAAATATTTCTGGCCCTGACTGTATATGGGTGAGAACTGTAATCAAGCTATTTTTTATTTTTTTCAGTTTATAGATAACAGGAAATATACCTCACACCATGGAATAGTGCATGGGTGAGAAATTTAAACCTGTCAAATTTTAAATGCTTTTTTGAAGTGTTATATGTAAAAAAAAATACTTAAGAACACTGAATAGTGTATGAGTAAGAAATTTAATCCATGAAAACTTTTCAACAATTTTTTCAAAAAAGTAACCAAGCACGTATTACTCGATGGATCAAAACATATTCAAGTTTTTCACCCACCCCAAAAAAATCTACAGCTATATATTTTGCAAGGAAATGCACAGCCTTAATCCCTCTCTACAGACTGTATTCTTCCACTGTCCCTGGTCCGTCAACCTTTTTCTCCCTCCCTACACTAAATGCAGAATTTATGTAATATAAAGGGCAAAGCAAACAATGAGCCCTGTGCAATGGCGTGAGTGTGCCAAGCCGGGCAGCGCATGTTCTTTTATAACCCCTGGTGAGGTCACAAGGCCAGTCAGTCACAGTAATGATACACCCAAGATGGATACGGCATTACAATGACGCGCAGGCAATCCCCGCATGCTTATTGGCTGTATAACAGTTGCCAAACATTCAGAAAGGGGATTCATTTTACATAGCGCACATCCAATATTCGCCAAGTAGTGAGTACATTCAAGCACCATGGTACTCAAGTGAAGACCGAGTATCACTGAGCATGCTCGCTCATCACTAGTTGCAGGCTCTGTAGCCTTTCAGAAAATGTGTGTATGTACTGACAGACCATGTGACATTAAAATTGCACATAGATGGACTTCCTTTCACTAAGCATGTGCATTATGAAGGTAATTGCTTGCACAAGAATTTTTTAGATGCTTCATAGCAAAATGTGTTAAGACATATGCACATGCCAATTTTTAGTTATTTGATCCAATATATTTAATTTATAGCTATATTTTTCTCACTTCGCTAACTTGGACTATGTAGTGCTGATACACATACATTTCAGAATACAAAAATAGTTAAACAAATTTTGTAATGCAACAAAATAGGTAAAAAGCCAGAGGGTGAATACTTTTGGAAGCCACTGTATCTCTGTAATTACACTCATTTATAAGACCAACCAGTAAACTTCATAGTCCATTAATGAGCAGGAAGTAAATAAAATAATTACAAGTTATATTAAATATTTTACAAAAATCTATATATTAGTGTTCTTAACTTCCCCCTGCTCTATAACATGCTTCCCACAAATAGGACAGCATGCACTATGATAGGTTTCCTTAAACTAAACTACATGGAAAGGCTCTGAAGGTGAAAAGTCACATATAGCAGATTTGCAGCAGATATATCTGCCACTACTCATACGTTTGTTTGGGGTTGTGTTATGTGGCCCTGTCAGTGGTCGCCTGGCATCTCTATAATGACTACCATGGATATGCTTAGTGCAAGCCACTCTCCTTACCAGATCCTAGGGGTTGCCATGGCCCTCACCCTTTAACCTCTGTACAAGGACCTGGACTAAATCAGGACCCTTGAGCAAGGGACAGAGAATAAGCTGATGTACGGTGGTGCAGACTGGCAGGAGTAATTAGGTAGCTGGTTAAGAACCAAGAGAACAGGAAAAAGTACAAAATCAGAAGGTGCAAGAATAATCAATAACACAAGCGTTAATCAAAGACAAGAAAATATGTACTGAACTGAAGTTAAAGAAACAGGAATGAACCAAAGAGCACAAGGCTATATATGACAGCTGCCAGCAGTAAGCTGGGAGCTAAATGTGAACCTGTCTGCAAAGTAAACTACAGACACTGTCAGGTTGGCAGTGTTAAACTGATACCTAGGGTGAAGAAATCAATCTTGTGGTTCTGGTGTAATCAGTGTTAGAAGTGTTGGGGTTCGAGTTCCCGCTGCTGCACAGGGGGAGTCTCGAACCAGTCACGCTGCAGTCCCCCATTCATCTCCGTCTGTAGTGGAGCCTGCTCAGCTTAGACATCGGTCCCAGTGTCTCACCCAGTCTAACAGTGTGCAAAGGATTACTGCTGCTCCTCCAGGCTCTGCTATTGTGGCTAGTACTGGTTAGCGGCGAGCAGATATCTTTAGGACAAAGTCCTTGTTTTCCCCTTCTGAGCATGCCCAGAGTGAGATCTCTCATTGGAGATCAGGGGTCACATGCTCAGGTACTGCAGCAGCTCCTATTTGTCCACCAGGAAGGTCCTGTGACTACTGGTGTTCTGGAACAAGTTTCATTGGTCCTTGTTTCTGGCAGGTCCTGTAGCTGTTACTATAAAAGGGTAGCATGGCTGGGCCGCCACGCGCTAGTATCAATCGTCATATGCTTTGCGCCAGTGTGGTCATGCGTGTGTGTGGTTAGGGCCCTGCTGAAATAAGCCCCTAGAATACCGACTTAATCGGTGAGGAGTTTGGTATGCTAGCTGGTCAGGGTCGGTGTCCTAAATGCCCTAGATTACCGGCATAACCGGTGAGGAGTTTGATTGCCGTATTCAGGGTCTGGCGTTCAGACGCCATAGATTGCGGGTGTCTCCCGCAAGGACATTAGCGCATGATCACGTTCTATGTTCGCTTAGCAGTCAACTGTGTACCTGGGTGCCTGACAGGACACAGAAGTTTGTCTCAGCGGCTCTGTGACGTAACAGGGTTCCCTTTCAACGCTAGACAGCGCCCTAGCGTGTTTATTTTGCGACTCAGTGGTGTTAAGTGAGTTCGCACACATCGCCATATAGCGCTGCGGCACTCCTTCTAGCGGCTCTGTGGAATAACAGAGTTCGCACATATTGCCACAGCGCGTTACGGCGTTTATTTTGGCGACTCTGCGGGATAACAGAGTTCGCTTCTTGCGCCATTTTACTAGCAGCAGGCTCCGCCTGACCGGTGGACCCCGGGCTGCGAACGCACCTCTTTACATCATATAAATTGGTGCGTTCCGCAGACCCTAACATAATACTAGCGCCAGGGTCTGGCTAGTAAAATGGCGGATGACCAGCGTCTACCACAGTACATCCAGCAGCTGGAGGGTAGGTTGACGGCTCTTGAGCGCACAACCTCAGCTGTGGATGTTACCGCAGTCGCTGTTCAGGCTGCTAGCATGGCTGCAGCCAGTTTGTCCTCTGTCACCTCTGCCCCTACATTATGCCACCTCCCGCTTCCTAACAAGTTTGCCAGTGACTGCAAGCAATGTCGGGGATTCGTGAGTCAGTGCTCTATACAGCTCGAGCTTCTGGCTGCACGTTTCCCCACGGGATCGGGCACAAGTGGGTTTTGTACTGTCTCTACTCTCGGGCAGAGCATTGGAGTGGGCAACGCCGCTGTGGGAGCGCGACGATCATGTGGTGCGGAGTGCTCCTCGTTTCCTGGAGGCTCTTAAAAAGGTCTTTTTAGGACCTCAGGTCACCCACGATACGGCGCTACAACTGCTGGCATTGGCACTGGGTTCGTCTTTGGTCAGTCAGTTTTCCGTCCAGTTTCGGACTCTGGCCTCAGAGCTAGACTGGTTGGATAAAGTTCTCATTCCAGTCTACTGGCGAGGACTGGCTGACCATGTTAAAGACGCTTTGGCTACCAGGGAGATTCCCGCCACACTGGAGATGCTTATCTCCATATCTACCCGCATTGACCTCCGTTTTCACGAGCGGAGGTTGGAGCGGGCCCAGTGTAGGCAGAGGACTCGGTTGGCTCCCACATTTGCCAAACCTCTCGAATCCCCCGATCTGGCGTTCGAACCCCAAAAGGCCACAGAGGTTCCTCGTGCAGGACCTAAGTCTCGGACCGTCCGAGTATCCGTGGTCTGTAACCTTTGTCAGCAGACAGGACACTATGCCAACAAATGTCCACAGCGATCGGGGGAGCGATCGCGTCTAGTGGCCCTGGGAGGAGGTTCACTAGAGACAGCGGCATTTTCCTCAAAGATGACATTTAAAGGGACAGTCACTGTAGACTGTTCCACACTTACAGTCGAGCATTGCGTGGACTCAGGAGCAGAGGGGAACTTCATGTCCTCTAACTTTGCTCGTCGTCACGCAATACCTCTGGTGGCGCTTGACAAATCAGTGACTGTCCGGGTAGTGAATGGGTCGACATTGCCCTCACAAATAACACACCAGACTGTTCCTCTTGCATTGTCTGTATCCCCTTCCCATCAGGAGCTTATTTCCCTACTCGTCCTTCCCGAGGGAATAGACGAGATCCTACTAGGTATACCTTGGCTCCGTTTCCACTCCCCACATATAGAGTGGACTTCGGGTAGGATACTGGGTTGGAGTGATGCATGTAGAGGCAGATGTGTCAGGAGTTGCGTTCAGGTTACCACTACTGAGTTACCGGCAGATCTTACTCCACTTCCCAAGTGCTATTGGTCATATGCAGACGTGTTCTCCAAGAAGGCTGCGGAGACTCTTCCGCCTCATCGCCCCTATGACTGTCCTATCAACCTCTTGCCTGGCGCAGAACCTCCTCGGGGAAGGGTCTATCCCCTCTCTCTTCCTGAGACAGAGGCCATGTCGCAATATATTCAGGAGAACCTAGCAAGAGGGTTCATTAGGAAGTCGGTGTCACCGGCAGGGGCGGGATTCTTCTTCGTGCAGAAGAAGAACGGAGAATTACGTCCGTGTATTGATTACAGGGGTCTTAACACCATCACCGTTAAGAACAAGTACCCGTTGCCCCTGATTTCTGAGCTCTTTGATAGGCTTCGGGGAGCAAGGGTATTCACTAAACTAGATCTGTGCTGTGCTTATAACCTGATTCGCATCCGTGAGGGGGACGAATGGAAGACGGCTTTTAATACCAGGGATGGGCATTACGAATATCTGGTGATGCCCTTTGGGCTCTGTAATGCCCCAGCCGTTTTCCAAGACTTTGTCAATGACATCTTCCGGGATATGCTCTCCACCTCGGTCGTAGTCTATCTGGATGATATACTCATCTTCTCTCCAGATATTGACTCCCACCGGAGAGATGTCTGCAGAGTCTTCGACCTCTTACGGGCAAATTCCCTTTATGCTAAGTTAGAGAAATGTATGTTTGAGCTGGAGTCTTTACCTTTCCTTGGTTATAACATCTCAACCCAGGGATTGGCTATGGATCTGGCCAAATTACAGGCTGTGATGGACTGGCAAGCACCCCACTCTCTTAAAGCGGTGCAGCGCTTTATGGGGTTCATTAATTACTATCGCCAATTCATTCCTCATTTCTCTACCTTGGTAGCTCCCTTGGTAGCCCTCAACAAGAAGGGAGCAAATCCCAAATTGTGGTCGGAGGAGGTCTCCAAGGCTTTCACTTCTATTAAGTCTCATTTTGCTAGCGCTCCCATCCTACATCGCCCCGATGTTGATAAGCCATTTTTATTGGAGGTGGATGCCTCCTCCGTTGGTGCTGGAGCAGCCCTCTTCCAAAAGGATGCTCAAGGTCGGAAGCATCCTTGTTTCTTCTTCTCTAAGACCTTCACATCAGCGGAGAGGAATTATTCCATCGGGGATAGGGAGTTGCTAGCCATGAAGTTGACCTTCTCTGAGTGGAGACATCTGTTGGAGGGGGCCCGCTTTCCCTTCCAAGTCTTCACCGACCACAAAAATTTGGTGTATCTTCAGACAGCCCAACGGCTAAACTCTCGCCAGGCCAGATGGTCCTTGTTCTTCTCCCGGTTTCATTTCACACTCCAATTCCTCTCGGGAGAGAAGAACATTCATGCCGACGCTCTCTCTCGCTCTGTGGTGTCCTCTGAGGAGGAGGTGGAGGAGCCTCGGCTTATTGTCCCCACAGAGAGCCTGAGAACAGTGGCCCCGATTTCGCTAGAGTCTGTGGGCACATTCGTTCAGGGTGGGTGGACACTTTGGGGCAAAGAGGACATCTGAATTGCTGGCGAGGACATACTGGTGGCCGCATATGGTCCATGACGTTGGGGACTACGTTCGGGCGTGTGTCTCCTGCGCCAAGAATAAGTCTCCACGACAACGGCCAGCTGGGTTACTTTACCCTTTGCCGGTGGCAGACAGGCCCTGGGAGATGGTTGGGATGGACTTTGTGGTGGGCTTGCCCAAGTCTCGGGGTTGCACCATCATTTGGGTAATCACCGACCATTTTTCCAAAATGGTGCATCTGGTGCCGCTACCACGATTACCACGGGACATTTGGGGCCATACCCAGGATGCCATTCAGGCATAAAAGGAGAGGATGAGGTCCTCCGCCGACGCACATCGGCACCCCGCTCCAACATTTGCTCCTGGGGACTTGGTGTGGCTCTCCGCCCGTAACATTAGGCTGCAAGTTGGGTCCACTAAGTTGGCACCCCGCTACCTGGGTCCTTTCAAGGTCCTAGAGCAGGTTAACCCTGTGGTATACCGTTTGGCTCTTCCACCACGCCTGGGTATCTCCTACACCTTTCACGTATCCCTCCTGAAACCTGTGCTCATGTTCCGGTTTTCTGAGTCATCTGCCGGGACATCGGGTTCGTCTACGGACGACCATGAGGTGAACGCCATCGTAGGGTGTAAGGTAGTACGGGGCAAAAAGTTTTATTTGGTGGACTGGAGGGGCTATGGGCCTGAGGATATGTCTTGTGAGCCTGCCGAGCATGTTCACGCTCCGCAGCTCATCGCTGCCTTTGAGCGCAGCGAGGCCCAGAGAAGGGGGGCCCTAGGAGGGGGGGTAATGTTGGGGTTCGAGTTCCTGCTGCTTCACAGGGGGAGTCTCAAACCAGTACTGCTGTGGTCCCCCATTCATCTCCGTCCGCAGTGGAGCCTGCTCAGCTTAGACTTTGGTCCCAGCGTCTCGCCCAGTCAAACAGTGTGCAGAGGATTACTGCTGCTCCTCCAGGCTCTGCTATTGTGGCTAGTACTGGTTAGCGGCGAGCAGACGTCTTTAGGACAAAGTCCTTGTTTTCCCCTTCTGAGCATGCCCAGAGTGAGATCTCTCATTGGAGATCAGGGGTCACATGCTCAGGTACTGCAGCAGCTCCTATTGGTCCGCCAGGAAGGTCCTGTGACTACTGGTGTTCTGGAACAAGTTTCATTGATCCTTGTTTCTGGCAGGTCCTGTAGCTGTTACTATAAAAGGGTAGCATGGCTGGGCCGCCATGCGCTAGTATCAATCGTCATATGCTTTGCGCCAGTGTGGTCATGCGTGTGTGTGGTTAGGGCCCGGCTGAAATAAGCCCCTAGAATACCGACTTAATCGGTGAGGAGTTTGATATGCTAGCTGGTCAGGGTCAGTGTCCTAGATGCCCTAGATTACCGGCATAACCGGTGAGGAGTTTGATTGCCGTATTCAGGGTCTGGCGTTCAGACGCCATAGATTGCGGGTGTCTCCCGCGAGGACATTAGCGCATGATCACGTTCTATGTTCGCTTAGCAGTCAACTGTGTACCTGGGTGCCTGACAAGACACAGAAGTTTGTCTCAGCGGCTCTGTGACGTAACAGGGTTCGCTTTCAACGCTAGACAGCGCCCTAGCGTGTTTATTTTGCGACTCAGTGGTGTTAAATGAGTTCGCACACATCGCCATATAGCGCTGCGGCACTCCTTCTAGCGGCTCTGTGGAATAACAGAGTTTGCACATATTGCCACAGCGCGTTACGGCGTTTATTTTGGCGACTCTGCGGGATAACAGAGTTCGCTTCTTGCGCCATTTTACTAGCAGCAGGCTCCGCCTGCACAGTGGACCCCGGGCTGCGAACGCACCTCTTTACATCATATATTTGGTGCATTCCGCAGACCCTAACAAGAAGTTTTCAGTTAATAATATGCCAGTGCTCCGGGGCAGGACTGTAGGCAGAGTCATATCTTACTGCTCTAAGCCAGAGAAACCAAGGAAAGACCTGCCCACAGGCTCGCCCAAAGAACAAACATGTTCCTCATCATAGAGACAGACTGTTCGCGCTGTTCCCCGACACCGAGTGCTGAATACAGCTCAGATCATTGTACCCTTGGCAGCGCTAGAAGGCGAGAATGTTGAGAGTTTTCAACTGATAACAGTGAAAGCAGGCTGCGGCTGAGGGGAGTATTCATCAGCTGCCGTCTACTGCTATAAATAAATAATAAGTAATCTAATAGATCTGATTTTTCTAGGTGGCTATTTTTAGGCTGGGGAGGCCAATATCCATGGCCTCTTACCAGCCTCTGTTTACCAGCCCCCATCTGTCTGCATTAGCAAAGTTGGTTGTCAAAAATAAGGGGACATCATGCCATTTTTTTAAATTATTTATTTAAATAATGTTAAAAAAACAGCATGGGGAGCCCACTAATCTTGATAACCAGCCTTGCTGAAGCTGACAGCTGAGGGTTGCAGCCCGCAGCTATCAGTTTTACCTGGCTGGTTATCAATAATACAAGAAACATACACCTTTTTTTAAATTTATTTGTTTATAGCTCAGTTGGCAGCTGATGAATACTTCCATCAGCTGGCGCCCTCCCTGACTGTTATTAGTGGCAGCAGGTGTAGGCTGATGGGAGTAGTAGTCCCATCAGCCACCCCCTGCTCTTGCTGTTATCAGTTGAATATAATTCTCGACATTCTCTACTGCTTGCGCTGATCGCAGGCAGAGCAGGGGAGAATGATGAGCGCTGTCTTCAGCACCGATCATGAACGGGACCGTTGCTTCCCATGCGCTGGTATGTATCACACTGATGACACACGGATGTCATCCATGTGTCATCAGTGTGCACGCATGAGTAACGTTTTCAGGCCCATGTTGCTGGTAAAAAACGGTCATATCAGCGTATTTTGGCCACGGTTCGTGGAAACACACTGGCATGTACACAGACTCATTCACTTGAATTGGTCTACGTGTGTAAGTCTCTCCGATACGTGTGAAAACTGCCACAACACGTACCAGACACACTGACATCTGAAAGAGGCCTAAGACAGTCACAAAATTATTTGCAACATATTTGCTGCAAGGGAATATGGCTCAAAGCAACAGTTTAGAAAATACTTACTAATAATGTTATAGCCCTGCGATAAGCACAGGTTCACAAGGTGTTTTTACGCATTCTATACTGCTTAGCAAAAGATGACAAGAATGTTTGCTGATGTAAACATTTTTATAGTATTTTCTACTGCAGTTTTCAAGCTTCATGCACACGGCTGCATTATAAATCCATTTGATACGGAGCTATAATAAAACTCACATTGAAGCTCAGGGGACTTTACAGTATCATTGTCTAGCTTAAATTTCAATATGGAGGTAAGTGGATTTTTCCAAAGAATTCCATGTAAGTTCTGTAAAATAATGATTGCATGTTCCATCAGACTCTTTGGCCACGTTTATCAAGACTAGTGTTTCATTCACTTGTGCATTGGAGTAAGATGCACCAAATTCATTAAGAGGCATCTTTTGGCTGCCGCTCACGATCACAAGAAATGTTTGCCAGTCTGGAAAAGGAGTACATTTCTGTCATAACTTATGTTACTTTTGTGGTGCAAATTATGATGAAGTCAGCATGGTGGCTCAGTGGTCAGCACTGCAGGCTTTCTGCACTGGGGTCCTGGAAATCCCACCAAGGACAACATATGTAAGGAGTTTGTATGTTCTCCCCATGTTTGCGTTGGTTTGAAATGGGTTCTCTGGTTTCCTCCCACACTCCAAAGATAAGCTGATAGGGAATCTAGATTGTGAGCCCAATGGGGACAGTGATGATAATGTCTGTAAAGCATTCTAGAATATGATCGTGCTATAAAATGAAAGTGTAAGAACATGAATTTGTATTTCACTCTGCTAGGTCAGCTCAGCTTCACTCATTTTTCAAAAAGTTTGCCGATCTGGCTGGAATTGGCGTAAAAATGTAAAAGTTGCCAAATTTTTGCAAAATTAAAAGCTGAAATATTTTTTTTTTGCTAAATTTCAGGCAATTTTGCAGCAGAAAACTGGCATAAAGTCTCTTTATGTGCAAATTTTCTTCTGTAAAAAGTCTGTTGCTAGAGAACAGCTCAGGACAGGAGTCTGCGCTGCTCTGCCATGTGAATGATGCCTTTATTTTGCGCAATAAGTTTTCCTAAAAGGACAAGAAAAACAAAGTTTATCTCATCTATATTTGGTCGATGATAATAGTAACCTCTGCTAAAAAAAAAAACTAAGCATTTAAATTCCATCATATATTAGTTATTATGAAGCCATTTAGTGCAAAGATTAAAAGATAATACACTTGTATTTCTAGTGAGCATTTACCCAGAAGAAATATTAAAAAGGAAATGCCTTATTGCTGTAGAATCATTAGCCCCTGCTGAGGTTTCCAACCTGATGAACAAAGCCATCTGTCTTTTATAAGCAAAAACAGCCCATTTACACGATGCTTAGAAAAGGTTTGCATAAATTAAAACACAAATTGCAAACACACTTAAGGACCAGCGCTTAATTTATTTTCAGTTGATATTACTTAGGAAGGTTTCTAAGAACTTTGAAACTAAGCAGGAATGTCTTCTTGTGGTAAATGATAAAAAGATTACTGTAATATTTTGAGAATATAACAACATTTTTGAATAATGAACATAATCATTTAGAGATGAGAGAATGTAATGAAATTCAATTTGCTGAAATCTCTCAAATTAATTTGGAAAATTTGATTTGCGCTGAATTTATTTGACAAAAATTGAATTGCTGGTTGCTGGTAGATGTGAATGGATCAAACAAAATTTGAATTTGCCTGTTCGTGCGTTTTTTCCAAGAAAATTTGATTCACAGAGAATTTATCCTACTCTAACTTATTGTCCCTATGAGATTCCATTCTTAGTACTCTCATAGGCCTATCAAACTCAGAAGCCCCAGCCTAGCGTGAGAGGCACAGGGACTCCAGTGCTGCTGGTACAGATCCAAAAATCCAAAAAGGACCAGACGGATGGTGAGGAGGAGCAGAAGGACCGGAGGGGTGAGGTGAGTATAAAGATTTTTAAATTTTTTGCATATTACATTTATCATGCTCTGGAGTCTGGCGAGACCAAATAGCATAATAATGGACATTTAATTTGCAGAAAGTAACATCTCGGCAAATGGAATTTTCTAAGAAAGTCCCCATGTACAAGCACATTTGAATTTTGCTTCATCTGCTTATATCTAATAGCAATGTTATAAAATATCACCATTCAAAATGTAACGATGGTTTAAACAGGTAGATATTAACAATTACTTGAGTATCAGAGACAAGAAACAAGTGCACCAGACGAATGGAGTCAATAATGTAAGGGATTTAGGACAGAAATTTGAGACAAAGTTAAGTTCAAGAAAGCTAGAGGAGATACTGAGCCTGGGAAAACAGAATCCTGGATGAAGATCAGAAACTTGGGATTATGTATCCAAGACCAAAAATCAGGGTTGGAGATAAATGACTAAACACAAACATGACAAAAAAAGTTGCAAGAACTTAAGCTAGGGCTCTCCATCAAGAGAAGTTGAATAGCAACACAGCCTATTTGTTTCGGAATATTAGGTGAGGAATTTGGTATCTTAAGTAAATATCTGTTTTTGTAAAGGTAAACTCAAAACTGTTATCTTACATATCAATTGTAAATACTTTCAATTACTTTTTACACATCTTGATATCACATTCCCAGTGTTTAATTTTTTAGTATTTTTCATTTGGATTATTGATTTCAGAAGATGGTAAGACATTACAGTTTCCTGCAATACTAGTGACTGTACAGAACATGCTTGCATTCATACAGTTTGGGAGATATGACGGATTCATTTCTCATAAACAAGCTGTGAGTCAGGGTAGTCAAGGAGTCAGAGGTCAAGGGCTGGGAAGGTACATCATAAACAGAGGGAAAAGACAGAAGCATAGTCAGATAATGGTCCGAGGTCAGAATACCAGGAAGATAGCAGATCAGAGCAAATGGGCTAGGCAATCAGATGGTCAGACGAGGTCCAAGATCTGGCAGCAATAGATCTTACTCTGCTTACGGCCACTGAATGGAAACATTGATTTTTAAGGCTAAACTGACAAACAAGCAAATCACTAATAAAACACAAGAAGCAAATCTATAGTAAAATACAATAATATTGATGCAACTGGTGCTCCGTGCTGGAAAAAGTCTGTAACCTGTAGAGCTGGGGACTCCACTCTATGTACATTGGTCAAAAAGTCTTTAGTCAGTAGCCAGCTCCTCACAGGGACCAATTGCTTCTTCTCAATAAATAAACCAGATTTAAAAATGACATTTGGTAAGTGAAGGCCTAATTACGGATTTTACATTGTTTCCCAGGAGCGTCACATACTGTATGCCATATGGGAAGAATTAGTCTGAAATATGTCAATATTAAAAAAAATTCTACAAGATTACTCTAAATTCTTTTGGTGGCACATCTCTTACGACTATCACATTGCAATGCAGAAATGTATGTGTGACAATGTGCTAACCGTCAGTTTGGCACAGGCGACATCTGTAGATATATTTAGTTTTAATATGCAATTAAAAGTTAAGACGTCTACAAAGATTTTTCTATACAGTTTGTAAATGTTACATCCAATATAGAGAGAGAGTTTGTAATTAATTGTTCCCTTCAGCCAGATCATAAGACAAGTGAATGTTTCCTTTAGATTTATTGGTAATGACATTTAGAAATCTAACAAGGATTGTTATAAAGAGGTGTTAAGTAAGTTTAGCTGATAATCTCTAATTAAAAAATGTCCACAATGTTCTATCTTCCAGACAGTGAGGTCAGGTGTCAGAAAGATAATGTAAGAAACTTCAAAACACTGTGTCTGAACATGGCTTGGATCTGCTCACAGATATTCGAGCATACAAAACTCTGGGATTAAATGAGGTTTATCCTATACGTTTATTATCCTCCATATAATTATCTTGACAGTGATCCCCGCAGGATACATGAAAATAAAAGAATTAGCTCAAAGATACAATCCCATGTCCTTGGTTCAAAAATAGCACTTAGGTAGCTGCAAAAATTGCAGTGAAACCCAAAGAATCAAGCAAGAATGGCTATTACATTCTGTTCACCTGGGCTATGACAGTAGCACCATCTTCAAATAAAATGTAATTATTAACAAATGTAATACCAAACCGAGAAATGAACATTCAAATTTAAAAAAGGAATATAGTTTTCCTTAAGATCCGTTCAGGCGAATGTCATGAACTTGAATTATTCACACTGAAAACTGTATTTGGACTTTTATTATTTTATAGATTGTCACAACATTTTTGCTCAACTCCAAGTTACACCAAAATTTAATGACTTGACAAAGCTTTTACACCAATTTTTGGTGTAAAAGCTTTATGAATTGTGCTCTTTTTAATTCACCTTTATCACCCATATTCAAATCATCAGGGGCAAGAATCAGGGACAAGCCACTTCAATACGGGCATTTATGGGTTATTTTAACCTAATGTGTGGTTTCAAAAGTCTACCTGCTCAGCCAGAATGTCAGGATTAGGGAGTGGAATTAGGCTTTGGCAGTGCTACCGCTTTTCCAATCAGCCTCATAGGCACCATGCTGTGTTATGAACCTTCTGTATATAAGAAGTGTTGGCTTCTATGAATTGCATTTAATGTAGTCATACATCCCATTTTTATTTCCTAGATTATCAGCCTCTGTACAGCAAGTTACACAAGTGTGCAGAAAACAACAGAATCTGCCTTGCATGATGCAAAAACTTTCTTCTCATCTAATTACTGTGTTGAAAGGAGGAGCATATTTTATTTAACATAAGAATAGATTAACATTACAATAAAGTTAATCGCCCATAATGCTGGCTTAGTGCTTTTAATTAAATGGCGTTCATTAATATCTTTTTTGTAGAGAATCTAAATGAGAATGGGCACACTTCACTACCTTTCTCAATAGGATCACATTAGAACAGAACAATATCCTCCAAGGGCTTCCAATGAAGAAAGAAGCATATACAAAGCATGCCACGATATTCACTTTAAGATAAAAAAGACAACACAGTATAAGAATATATCAGACTACTAGAAATAATGCAAATTATCTCATTGTTTAATTTTGTATTTTGGATCTTTTACTCCATTCAACGTCACTTCTTGAAATGTTTCTCTCTACAACTGTGCTGATGTTACGGACTGACCTGGGTTGGAGTAGTGGTATTGCAAACACTAGGGGTAGCACCGGCCAGTAGCGTAGTCAGGATAGTCATAAGTCAGTACACAGGAGCAGCAATGTAGTTTTAAGGAGCAGCATGTAGCATAGTCAGAGATAGCCAGGAGTCGGTACACAGGAGCAGCAATGTAGTTTTTAATTTTTAGGGGCAGCAAGTAGCGTAGTCAGGGATAGCCAAGAAGTCGGTACACAGGAGAAGCAATGTAGTTTTAAGGAGCGGGTGAAAGGAAGCTTGACTAGAGGCTAGTAGCTCAATAATCTTACAAGGAAGGGAGTGCAATTCCAGGTTTAAATAGAGTGTTCAATCAGGGTGGAGACAATCAGGAACTCAGGGTGGAGACAATCAGAAACAACACAGGTATTTGGGTTAGCACGAAACTGTCCAGCGAGCAGAATATCTCAGAGGGAAAAACTGCCACCTGGTGCACAAAAGGTGCTGGGTTTGAGTCCTGACAGCTAGGTTGGTGGGGTTGCCCTGGTGTTGAGCTAGAGAGTTTTTTTGGCATGTAATAGAAAAACATAGTTAAAAGTGGGGTCAAGAACGTGACAACTAGTTCGAGAGGCATGTTCTCACCAGCTTTTCCCTACTTGCTCAGCAGGACTGACAAGTTTCTCCTTACACACTCATAAGGAGATGCCTGTCAGACTAGTAGAGTGACTAGAGAAAAGCTAGCAATAATCTGTCTCTTGGACTAGCTACCTCAACCCTAGCTATGCATTCAGCTTTGTTCTTCTCTGAAACTGTGAACATTTCAGAATTAACGTACATTTTTACGATCCAGAAGTCATCTCTATTTGGGAAAGTTTGCAAAATCGGAAATTTTGAATTTCAAAAGATCTGTTCATCTCTACTTGTGATGCTTCTTCCAAACACAGCTCCATGGATCTCTGACTTTTACGGAACCTAATAATAATCAGTTTCCCAACTCATTAGGGCTTTCTTAATTTTTGGAGTGTTGTTGTTTTTATTACAGTTTTCTAAAAAAAATCTTTTGATTGCCTTTTGTTTGTCAGAAACTTAAAAAGATTTTTCCAGAACATTTGTGATTGTGAACAAACTTATATAAAAAAAAAAATAAAAAAAAGAACAACAGGACATGTGCTCTTGTCATACACTGTTCTAGTACTGGAGATGTTAATATTAAAGATGATTTTTGACTGTGGAGAATAATAAAACACACTTGTCTATTTGATGTCATCTATTCATATTTTTAGCTACAGACATGTTGATAACAGTGGAAAGAAGGGTCAAATTAGAAGCAGGCGACTTGGGTCTTTTATTGTCATTGAATTCAGCATTGTTTAACACTCGTCTTCATGAGGCGGGAAAGTCTTTGTGTGTTGTCATTATTTCCTGAGCAGCATCTTTGACTGAATTAGTTGCAGAGTGATTCTAAGCCTTTACAAAAGGCAACAGACATTTCCTAACATTAAACATTCCTTAACTTAAAAGATCTTTTTTAACTAATTGAATCACTTACTAAGAATCATTGAATGATAGATCAGCGGTGTGGTTTATCTGGAATATGATCAGTAAGAATGAAGCAGCCTTGGAATAGTTCAGTTAAGATAAAAAAACCTAACTTCTTTGTTCCAGTTATCACTTGTTTTATTGCAACCCTTTTAAAGTTTCCGGTAACAATTATTATTATTGCATAATACATAATAAAATGATTAAAAATTGTAAAACGTAAACTTAGATATTTGACAAGATCCCCTCTCTCTGTGGGGGATCATACACACAAATGTATTACTTCAACTGCCCTTTAATTTGCATTGGCATCACTTAATGTTTAACCGTATCAGCCCCAAAACCTGTTTTCACCTTCATGACCAGACCAAATTTTTCAATTCTGACCAGTGTCATTTTATGAGATAATAACTCTGGAACGCTTCAACAGATCCCACTGTTAGGAGGGATACTCATCTGAGGAAGACATCGACGGCTTCAGAAGCTGCTTATGGAATACATTGGGGATCCACAACGATGAAGGCAGGCGCAGGCGAAAGGATTAACCACCTCTAAAATTTAATAGGGACCAATAAACTTTGGACCCAACTTAGCCGAATGAATCATCAACCTTATATTCTTGGTGAATAACCATATCTTATCCCTACCTGGAAAGCCTGCCCCATCAAATATCGTTTGTCCGCAAAAAATTTGTACTTTACCTGAGCCTCCCCAATGTTTCTCTGAACCTCCCTCCAGACCTCCCCCAACCACTGAAAGGCCGAATCTTCCCCTGGACACCCCGAATCCAGCTGGGAAAACTCACCAAAGTGAGGGTGAAACCCACAATTGCAAAAGAACGGGGAAGTACCAGTGTATTGATTGACACGATTGTTGAAAGTGAATTCTGTTATGGGTACCGAAGAGCACCAATCATCCTGTCTAGACGAGGCAAGACACCGCAATATCTGCTCCAAAGACTGATTGGTCCTTTCAGTCTGACCGTTGGTCTCGGGATGATAGGCCGACAAAAAGGTCAGACTGATAGCCAGCCTTTTACAAAAAGCCCTCCAGAATTTCAGCACAAACTGCACCCCTCTATCAGACACCAAACTGACAGGCACACCATGCAATCGGACCACATGCTCAATGAATAGTTTTGTTAGAGTCTCAGCATTAGGAAGACCCGCCAATGGTACAAAATACGCCTGTTTACTGAACCTATCAACTACTACCCAGATCACAGTTTTACCATTAGAGGGGGGGAAGATTGTTGAAAAAATCCATGGACAGATGAGTCTATCTAGAATTGGCAGTGGCACCAGTTTCCACGGCCGGACGGTTATGGGAGGTTTTAGCGCTAGCACAAGTTTTGCATGAGGACACAAACCCAGTGACATCAGAAGCCGACGAGGGCCACCAAAACAGCTTAGCGATGGCTTTACGTGTGGCTGAGATTCCAGGATGTCCACTCAGCCGAGTTATGGAACTCCCGAAGCACCCTTAACCAATACTGGACAGGCACGAAGAACTTATTATTAGGTACGGATGGAGGAGCAAGAGATTGCACCTCATGAATCTCCCACTCCAATGCCAAGGAAACCGCAGCCACCACCACTCCGCGCTGAAGAATGGAGGAAGGAAGTTCAGGAGGTGATATTGGATCCCGGCTGTGAGATAAGGCATCAGCCTTCACATTCTTGGATCCCGGCCTGAAAATGATTGAAAACTGAAATTGAGGAAAAAAAAGTGACCACCTCGCTTGTCTCGAGGTTAAACGTTTGGCAGACTCGATGTAAGACAGGTTCTTGTGGTCCATAATGACAATGATATGATGGACAGCCACCTCGAAAAAATGCCTCCATTCTTCAAAGGCCAATTAAATCGCCAATAACTCCCGGTTACACACATCATAATTTCTTTCAGCAGAGGAAAATTTTTTGAAAAGAAGGCACAGGGTCTCAAATTAGTTAACGTGGTGGGCCCTTGGACAACATCGCTCCCACTCCCACCTCCAAGGCGTCCACCTCCACGATAAACGGCTTAGAAAAATCAGGTTGAATCAGCACAGGGGTGGACATGAAGCAGTTTTTTTTAACAAAGAAAATGCCGCCAAAGCTGGAGCTGACCAATTTTTGAGCTCAGCCCCCTTACAAGTTAAATCAGTGAGGGGTTTGACCATCTGGGAAAACCCCTTGCTGAATTTTCTATAGTAATTAGCAAAACCCAGAAAGCACTGAAGACCCTTGAGATCTCTGGGTTGCACCCAATCCACAATAGCCTGTACCTTTCTAGGGTCCATACGAAACTCCTTAGCAGACAAAGTGACCCCTAGAAAGGACAATTCTTGAGCAAAAAATGAACACTTCTCCAGTTTAGCAAAGAGTGAGTTCTCTCTGAGCCTCTGGAGAACAGCACGGAGGTGACCCATGTGACCCTGTTTATCAGAAGAATATATGAGGATATCATCCAGATAAACTACCATGAAGCACCCAATAAAATCTGAGAAAACATGATTAATGAAATTCTGGAATACTGCTGGAGTATTAGGCCAAAGAGCATAACCAAATTTTCAAACAACTCCTCAGAGGTGAGAAATGTAGTTTTCCACTCATCCCCCTCTCTCATACGGATGAGATTATATGCTCCCCTGAGGTCCAACTTAGAGAACCACCAGGACCCCGCCAATTGATTGTACAAATCAGGTATAAGTGGAAGGGGATAAGTGTTCTTTACAGTGATTTTATTCAATTCTCAAAAATTGAAGCATGGACGTAAACCACCATCTTTTTTCTTAACAAAAAAGAACCCCGCCACCACGGGGAAACAGATGGCCAAATGTGCCCTTAACGTAGGCTATCAGAGATATACTGCTTTATAGCAGCCCGCTCAGGGCAGGAGAGATTGTACAGACTGGTCTTGGGCAATTTGGCATCAGGAACAAGATCAACCGCATAATCAAATGGGCGGTGTGGTGGTAGAACCTCAGCCTCCTTTTCGGAGAACACATCCTCAAAGTCCTTCAGGTACTACGTAATACCCTCCAGACTGACGGATGACATAGATACAGAAACAATAAGTTTCTTAGAACAATTGGGACCCCAGTTCACAATGTTCCGAGCTTCCCAGTCAATGACCGGGTTATGTACAAGTAACCAATCCCAATGGCAGATTGTCCAGAACAAAACATGAAATGCGTTCCTGGTGCAAGGAACCCACTTCAAGGATAAACTCCTCCGATACAAATTTAATGACATTCTTAGCCAGTGGTGTGTTGTCAATGGCAACAATATAAATAGGAGTCTCCAGCCTAACTGTCCCTAACTTAGACTTGGTTACCAAGTTAGAGTCAATAAAATTCATAGATGACCCGCAGTCCACAAAAGCAGAAGTGGGCGTGAAGCAACTCCCACAACTAAGTTCCACTTCCAACAATCCTTTAGAGAATGAGGAAAAATGTACCTGAGAGTCTGGTTTACCTCTTTGACAATCACCCAGACTCAGCTGCTTGTTAGTTGGTGGGCAGGAGGGACAATCCTTTATCCAATGTCTAGGATATCCGCAGTAAAAACACAGCTTTCCTTCACATCGCCGTCTCCTCTCCTTCTCCTTGAGGTTGATACCTCCATAGGGTCAGACGGTGGCAAAACAACAGGATTAGCAGTGAGCAATGGAACCTCTCGTCGTGTAACACCTCTCTCCCGCAGCCTCCGATCTGATATGGATCACCTGAGTCATAGCCTCCACCAATGAGCTGAGTTGTGGATGGAGAGTCAGAGCATCCTTCAGGATATCTGACAGTACTCTCCTGAACTGACACCTCAGCACAGAGTCATCCCAGGACACCTCAGTGGACCATCGACGGAATTCAGAGCTATAACATTCAGCTGAGCATTTCCACTGAACCATGCCTATAATAGTGTCTTTGCCATCCTAACATGGTCCGGTTCATCATAGATAAGTCCTAGGGCTTTAAAGAACCTATCCATCGACATCCGTTCAGGGGCAGTGGAGGGAAACAAAAAAGCCCAAGATTGGGGACCCTCCCTGAGTAATGAGATTATAATCCCCACCCGATAAGTCTCATTCCCCAGTTTGAGAGAAAACAATAATTTACAACTCTCCCTGAACGTACGAAATTTATCTTTCTTGCTAGAAAAGGTGTCAGGAAGCTTAACCGAGGGTTCAGGAGAGTGCAAAGCAACATCTACAGAACCACCAGGTCGACTAACAGCATGAAGGGTGGTTCCCTGCACGGTCTTAATAGTCTCTGTCAACTCTTTTTGTAATTGAGTATGGGACATGGCTAGGGTCCGATGTTCCACCGATAAATCCCGCATCATCTGTGTCAAACTGGACACCTGATCTGCCAAGTTACGAAGCAGATCCATGACCAGAGAAAAAAATGCAAAATCCCCCTTTAAATGTATGGGTCAGTGATAATGTAATGCTGCTGCAGTACAATATAGCGCAACCTCCACCAGCGTATGCTGGTGAGGGAAGAGAGGTTGCACACCCAGAGTAATACCACTGAGCAGCAGCACAAGCAACAACAGGTGGCGAAAGAGTGGTCAGATGAGCCCAGTCAGAAACAGTCAGGACAAGAAGTACCAGAGGTCACAGCAATACACGTGGTCAAATACAAGCCAAAAGTCAGAGCCAGACGGGAGCGGAGATAACCGAGACGAGAGACAGTAAAACAGGTCAGAAGACAAGCCGTGTCACATACCAAGGGTCCAAGCACAGGGAGCAAACACTAAGACAAGCGGGGTGGCAGGAAATGGGAACAGAATAAATGGGCAGAGAACAAAACACGGTATCAAGAGGTAGCTGCTCTAGCCTGGAAGCATGAACTATCACTGACATTGGTCTGCAGGCCACAGCAAACTAAAATAGAACAACAGAACCCAAAACAAGGCAGAGAAGGGTAACCCCAGCATGACCAGACCGGGAGAGAATAACATGAAAGAAATCCCGGTCTGGATCATGACAAGGGTATCTTCTACCTGGAATCTGAATCTCATATTTCAGAGATTTACGCGGAAGCCCTGGTGCAAGAGCTCAGCGCAGAGCACAGTATAAATGTGCTCCGAGCCTTACTATGATCTTTGAACAAATCAACAATAGGTGAATAATTGGTATTATTTATTATTTAAAACCGTTCCTTGTACGGTATAAGTGATTATGCAACTTTATTCTTCTGGTCAGTGCGATTACAGCGATTCCAGATTTATATCAGTTTTTATGTTTGGCTGCTGTCACACTCTAAAAGACACTTTTTGCAAATAATAGTTTTTGCATCGCCATATTTTAAGAGCTACAATTTTTTCATATTTTGGCCCACAGAGTCATGTGAGGGTTAGTTTTTCTATTCCAATTTTTACGAGGCAGAATGAACCAAAATCAGCACTTCAGCATTATTTTTTTTATTTTGCTCCGCGTGTGTTAAAATTGATAAGGCAGCTTTACTCTTCAGATCCATATGATTACCACTGTTTGTACTGTATGGCGGCTTGTTTTTACTGGACAAAATGACATTTTCAGCGGTACCATGTTTATTTATGTCCTTCTTTTTTCCGCGTTTTATTCCACTTTTTGTTTGGCGGTAGGATGATAAAGCATCGTGTTTTGCCTCGATTTTTTTTGCGATGTTCACTAAGGGGGTTAACTACTGTGACAGTTTTAAAGCTCGGGTCGTTCTGAACGTGGGGATAAAAAATATGAGTACTTTTTTTGTTTTTTTTCCCATAAAAATATTTATTTTAAGGGTGCAATATATATATATTGTAAGCTTTTCAGGGGATATAGCTCTGAGATCGCCGTCCGGGTAGACGGAATGGCATAGAAACAGTTCATTCAGAGACAGCAGTTCTGGTAAAAACTGGCCGCAACCAGCTTTATTAAAGTCCACAGCAAACAGATAAAACAAATCATAAACATAAGACCTGGGTTTGTCTAGCCACTTACTACACTTAGATAGATTTCCCTATCTATCCGGGTCCCGACTCTAACAGCCTGGGCCAAAACAACACATATGTTCAGCATTTACCAGCATGGAGTTTCACAGAGTCTCCTCCTTGTGTCTGAAGGCACCTTCAACGTCCAGACTTGAGAGAGCTCCCCTCCTATTCAGCAACTACCAGCATGAATTTTCACAGAGACTACTCCTGTGTCCGGGGTACATCGAGAACCCAGACTGAGACAGCTCATACTCCTGGAGACTGCTTCTTGTGCCTGGACTCCTTGTCCAGACTAAGCGAGCTCTCTGACTGTGTTCCCAGACACCTACTTCTGGTTTCCTAATTAACACCTGAGTGGTTTCAGGCCTGAGCTGCAAGTGTGTACTGAATGGAAGGTGTAGTGACCTTTCTCCACCACTAGTTTTACAAAGCCACACATTTCCCTTATACCATACAGCACAGTACCTAGGTGAAATGTACACCCCATTCAACACATATGCTTTCACTGTCTCACATATCCCCCCCCTCTTCTCCAGACCCGAGGGCTGGTCATCCATACCGGAGGGCTGGTCAACAATCCTAAAGAGACAGTGAACTCCGGACCAGTCATAGTCATCATCAACTTCATCTTCACCTGAAGCCTGGCCATCATTAGCTTCCAAGGCCACTAGCATCCACACAGGATCCAGTCTCTGACCTTTCAGGCAGTCAGGCTTCACTCGGCCTCACCAGCCCTCACACAAACGGTGTCCCCCCC
This sequence comes from Oophaga sylvatica, assembly GCA_033576555.1. NCBI lineage: Eukaryota > Metazoa > Chordata > Amphibia > Anura > Dendrobatidae > Oophaga > Oophaga sylvatica. The sequence continues at coordinate 31,889,926 of JARQOD010000001.1, forward strand.
TTTTTCAAACTTGTAGGGTTGAACACAAAATACATCCAATCACATCAACCCACAGTTCACACAGAGACCATGTACTTGTCCATTTCTCTGTTCAGTCCCCCGGAATATTAGTCAATGACATTCGCTCATTCCTTAAGGACCTACCGTCTGTCATTGTCACAGACTTCGTCCAGTCACATTTCTGGGTCGTAACCTTGTCAGGTCTCCCCTTCGCTCCCAGCGGTCAATCGTAACCTTGTCAGGTCTTGCCTGGGTATCTAAGGTCCGGTTAGACTTCGTACTGTCCCGTACTCTATCGGGTCGTCTGTATGGGCCTCTCAAACCTGAGTTACTGGAGGTCTCACTACCTCTAAACCCACGCCCACTACCCTCAGTAGACGGCTGCCATCTTCTGCTGCTCAGATGATGCTGTCTATCTACTCGCTGTCTAGCGAGATTCAATTGTTCTACCTCTCGCAGGTAGGTCACACGGTACGCCACCAGCATGCGCACATATTCCAGACTTTCTTCCGTTCCTATAGCGTAGAATGACACCATGCCGTCTTCATCTGGTATCCAGTCCCGACGATCACGTGGACTGCTTACTTTCACCACACCAGACCTCTTCACCATCATCTGCATGGCTCGGCCATTTCTCCCAATCAGCTTTCTCACCAGAACATGAGGCACCCGGATGACCTTTTCCCGCAGACTGTGAGCATTTCTCATAAGCTTCAGTTGTCTAACGGCTTGTTCTGTCTTCAACCGGAGAAACCGCTTTGTGCGAATACATCGCCAGTGCATGTCACTTAGGATTGCCACCCTCTTCACTGTAACTTCGGTCGTGGACAAGACCACCAGCTGTTTAGCTCCTGAGGTCGAGTACACCTTACAGGCTCCCACGGCCTTCCTAAACGCTTCATGCACAGACTCACGGGTGCATTCTTCTCTCAAGTCCTCGAGTACATCTACGAGGCTCTTGTACCGACACGCTTCGGTCTCACCAGTGGTTTCCAGACGATCAACCAGCTCAGGGTTCAGGGACAACTGACTTTCAGCTTCTTCCCCCTTTACGCTTCTTCTGAGCTGACTCACAGCTACAAATTCGTGAATTTCCGTCCTGACCACTTCCATTTCACATTTATCTTCCGTTACCACACTCTTAGCTCTCCTCAGGTCTATCTTTTCCTGGCAAAAGGGAGCGAGTGCAATATGTTTGCCCTTTTCTTTCTCCAAGGAGGCCTTGTTCACCGAGTGACACTTTATCAGGCGACTTTTAAGCCCGAGAACTTCTTCCTCTGGTTCCGCCATTCGCCTCTCAGCTGCCTGTCTCTGAAGCTTCTCTTGCGTCCACTGGGCTTGTAACCACTCCTTGAGCTCCTTGATCTCGGCTCCGACATCCACCGAATCATCCGAACTCACATCACTCGAGGAAGTATCTGCTTTACACCTCTCATCTCCAGTGGCTAACTCCTGGCCCTGGTCTGTAGCTTCTCTGATGGACTCCTCCATCTTTTCCCGCTCAGCTTCCATTTGGCTGAGCTTTTCCTTAAGGCGCATCTCCGCCTTCTGGAGAGTATCACAGGACATCTGTAGCTCCTTCACCTGAGCTTCCAGACCTAGGGTCTTTCTGCGCAGATCACCATTTCATCACGGGTGTCCTGCAGAGTGGTCTCAACCACCTGGCGCATTTGCTCTGCATCCATCTTATCCTCTTCTAGTTTTTCTTTGACCCTGAGGAGATCCACATAATCTCTCTTAATCTGTTGCAGTTCCCTACTGCGTTCACCACACTCCTTCTTGGAGTCACACAGCTCCTGGTTGAGCTGTTCGCGCAGTCGTTCTAGGATTTGTTCACTTCCAGAAACTCCATCCTGCAGCGCCTCCTTCTCACGCTTCAACTGCAAAACCTCTTCCTTGATTTTGCGGCGGTCCTCTTTAATGGCGTGGAACATCTCTTTCCACAGGGTAACTTCCTCTTTGCTTCCTTCTAGATCTCGCTGGTCTGAGGACACGTCCTCCAGGTTTTCACATAATTGCAGCATGTCACTCTGATACTGCAGCCGAATAGGTTCCAGCTCTTGGCCATGACTGGCCCCCTCCTCTTCTACCTCTAAAGGAGAATCCACACTTGAAGCATAGGCAGACAGTACTACATTCTTAACACCTGAGTGGTTTCAGGCCTGAGCTGCAAGTGTGTACTGAATGGAAGGTGTAGTGACCTTTCTCCACCACTAGTTTTACAAAGCCACACATTTCCCTTATACCATACAGCACAGTACCTAGGTGAAATGTACACCCCATTCAACACATATGCTTTCACTGTCTCACAAAATATATATATATATATTATATATATATAATATATATATATACACTGCTCAAAAAAATAAAGAGAACACTCAAATAACGCATCCTAGCTCTGAATGAATGAAATATTCTCATTGAATACTTTGTTCTGTATAAAGATGAATGTGCTGTCAACATAATCACACAAAAATTATCAATGGAAATCAAAATTTTGAACCAATGGAGGCCTGGATTTGGAGAGACCCCCAAAATGAAAGTGGAAATAAGTAAAAATGAAAATCAAAACAAGACAAAATTAAAGTGGAAACAAGTGAAAATGATGCTCAGTATTGTGTGTGACCTCCACGTGCCTGTATGACCTCCCTACAACGCCTGGGGATGCTCCTGATGAGACCTGGACTAAAGCATCCATCAACTCCTGGACAGTCTGTGGTGCAATGTGACGGTGGATGGAGCGAGACATGCTGCATAGCTTCAATGCCTGACCCACTGCCAAACCGGTCATGCTGAAGGATGTTGCAGGCAGCAGATCGCTCTCCACGACGTCTCCAGACTCTGTCACGTCTGTCACATGTGCTCAGTGTGAACCTGCGGCCTGCAACATCCTTCTTGGGAATGATGCAACAAGTTTTTCACACCTAGATTTGGGATCCTCTACCATTCTTCCTTGCAGATCCTCTCCAGTTCCATCATGTTGGAAGGTGAACGTTGGTGGACAGCCATCTCCAGGTCTCTCCAGAGATGCTCAATTGGGTTTAGATCAGGGCTCTGGCTGGGCCAGTCAAGAATGGTCACATCATTGTTCTGAAGCCACTCCTTTGCAATTTTAGCTGTGTGCTTGGGGTCATTGTCTTGTTGGAAGGTGAACCTTCGGCCATGTCAGAGTCCAGAGCACTCTGGAAGAGGTTTTCATCCAGGATATCTCTGTACTTGGCAGCATTCATGTTTCCTTCAATTTCAAAAAGTCGTCCTGTCCCTGCAGCTGAAAAACACCTCCATACCATGTTGCTGCCACCACCATGTTTCACTGTTGGGATTGTATTGGCAGGTGATGAGCAGCGCCTGGTTTCTCCCACACATACCGCTTAAAATCATTAACAAAAAAGTTCTAACTTTGTCTCATCAGACCAGAGAATATTATTTCTCATAGTCTGGGAGTCCTTCATGTGCTTTTTAGCAAACTCTATGCAGGCTTTCATATGTCTGGCACTGAGGAGAGACTTCCGTTAAGCCACTCTGCCATAAAGGCCTGACTAGTGGAGGGCTGCAGTGATAATTGACTTTGTGGAACTTTCTCCCATCTCCCTACTGCATCTTCAGAGCTCAGCCACAGTAATCTAGGGGTTCTTCTTTACCTCTCTCACCAAGGCTCTTCTCCCACGAGTGCTCAGTTTGGCTGGATGGCGAGGTCTAGGACGACTTCTAGTAGTCCCAAAATTCTTCCATTTAAGGATTATGGAGGCCACTATGCTCTTAGGAATCTTGAGTACTGCAGAAATTATTTTGTAACCTTGGCCAGATGTGTGCCTTGCCACAATTCTGTCTCTGAGGTCCTTGGCCAGTTCATTTGACCGCATGATCTTATTTTGTCTGACATGCACTGTGAGCTGTTGAGTTCTTATATAGACAGGTGTGTGCCTTTACAAATCAAGTCCTATTATTTAATAAAACACAGATGGACTCCAATGAAGAAGTAGAACCATATCAAGGAGGTTCTCAAAGAAATGGACAGCATGTGACTTAAATATGAGTGTCTGAGTAAAGGGTCTGAATACTTAAGACCATGTGATATTTCAGTTTTTCTTTTTAATAAATTTGCAAAAATTTCTACATTTCTGTTTTTTTTTCAGTCAAGATGGGTGCAGAGTGTACATTAATGAGGAAAAAAATGAACTTTTTTGCATTTGCCAATGGCTGCAATGAAACAAAGAGTGAAAAATTTAGAGGGGTCTGAATACTTTCCAAACCCACAGTACAATAGATGCCTGAACAATGGGTTAACAGTGAATCTGCATTAACTTGAATTAACATTACAAAAAAAAAATTACAAGCATCTGTGGACGAATAATGCAAGTGTGAACAGCTGCCAGTAATATAACTGCAAAATATACAAACAGAAGAATACAAAT
>JARQOD010000001.1:31894443-31959718 GCA_033576555.1 Oophaga sylvatica
TTTTTTTTTTTCACCCCACTTTCCGCCACTCCCGTGCGCACATCTAGCAGCCGCGGAACTTTGATAAGTGACACCAGTCACTTATCAGAGCTCGTTCCTGCAGTTTTTTTTTTTCACACCCTTTCCGCCACTCCCGTGCGCACATTCTAGCAGCCGCGGAACTTTGATAAGTGACACCGGTCACTTATCAGAGCTCGTTCCTGCGTTTTTTTTTTTTTTTTCACCCCACTTTCCGCCACTCCGTGCGCACATTCAGCAGCCGCGGAACTTTGATAAGTGACACCAGTCACTTATCAGAGCTCGTTCCTGCAGTTTTTTTTTTTTTTCACACCACTTTCGCCACTCCCGTGCGCACATCTAGCAGCTGCGGACTTTGATAAGTGACACCAGTCACTTATCAGAGCTCGTTCCTGCCGTTTTTTTTTTTTTTTCACCCCCTTTCCGCCACTCCGTGCGCACTTCAGCAGCCGCGGAACTTTGATAAGTGACACCAGTCACTTATCAGAGCTCGTTCCTGCAGTTTTTTTTTTTTTCTCTCCCCTTTCGCCACTCCTGTGCGCACATCAGCAGCCGCGGAACTTTGATAAGTGACGCCAGTCACTTATCAGAGCTCGTTCCTGCAGTTTTTTTTTTTCACCCCCTTTCCGCCACTCCGTGCGCACATCTAGCAGCCGCGGAACTTTGATAAGTGACACCGTCACTTATCAGAGCTCGTTCCTGCCGTTTTTTTTTTTTTTCACTCCCCTTTCCGCCACTCCTGTGCGCACATCTAGCAGCCGCGGAACTTTGATAAGTGACACCGGTCACTTATCAGAGCTCGCTCCTGCGTCTTTTTTTTTTTCACTCCCTTTCCGCCACTCCTGTGCGCACATCAGCAGCCGCGGAACTTTGATAAGTGACACCGTCACTTATCAGAGCTCGTTCCTGCTTTTTTTTTTTTTTCACTCCCTTTCCGCCACTCCTGTGCGCACATCCAGCAGCCGCGGAACTTTGATAAGTGACACCAGTCACTTATCAGAGTTCGTTCCTGCGTTTTTTTTTTTTCACTCCCTTTCCGCCACTCCCGTGCGCACATCAGCAGCCGCGGAACTTTGATAAGTGACACCGGTCACTTATCAGAGCTCGTTCCTGCCGTTTTTTTTTTTTTTTTTCACTTCCCTTTCCGCCACTCCTGTGCGCACATCCGGCAGCCGCGGAACTTTGATAAGTGACACCGGTCACTTATCAGAGCTCGTGCCTGCTGGTTTAGACTTTTTTCACAGGCATTTTTTTCCCTATTCTCTTTCTTTTCTTTTAGCTTTTTCCTTTCAGCATAGTTTGCACCAACCACTATCCCCCCCCCCCACACACACAGTTATGAATAAAGTTCACACAAAGCACCACATTCACAAAAAAAATGTCCCGCTCGTCACGTTCTTCCCAACAGCGCTATTCAGTGGAAGAGGCATACGCTTTACTTGCCTCCGACACTGATAGCGAGGGAGAGGATCCCACATTTCTTTACTTTTCAGATTCTTCATCCTCTTCTTCTTCTTCCTCCTCTTCCTCATCTTCCTCCTCGGGTCCTGCGGAACCGCCACGCAGACGCCCCAGGACAGAAGATGAGGCAGCGCCCACCCCTGAAAATGAACCAGCGCACCCCTCTTGGACCCCATATGGACCCCGCCCCCCGAAAATTACGAGCCACTGATTCCTGATTTTGTGACAGAATCAGGAATCAAGTTTGACACCACGGGCCTCAGAGAAATAGACTTTTTCAAAGTCTTTTTCTCTGAGGATTTTATTAACCTCGTGGTGGAGCAAACTAATTTGTACGCTCGGCAATTTTTGGCGCAAAACCCAGTGTCATCATTTTCCAACTGGTCTCCTGTAGACGCAGGTGAAATGATGCAGTTTTGCGGGCCTGGTCCTCCATATGGGGATCCTGAAGAAGCCAGAACTTCGGCAATATTGGAGTGTTGATATTTTATACAACACTCCACTGTTCCGAATGGTCATGGCTCGGACGCGTTTTGAGGCCATCCACAAATTCCTGCATTATAATGATAATGCACAGTGTCCCCCACAAAATGACCCCAACTTTGACCGTCTGTTCAAAGTTCGGCGGTCATCGAACACTTCAGCAAAAAGTTTGCTGAAGTGTACGTGCCCCAAAGGGACATCTGCGTGGATGAGTCCTTGGTTCATTTTAAGGGACGGCTCAGATTCCGCCAGTACCTGCCCAGCAAGAGGGCAAGGTACGGAATTAAACTCTACAAGCTGTGCGAGAGTACCTCAGGGTACACGCACAGCTTTAGAGTTTACGAAGGAAAGGACACCAGGATTGAACCCCCTGAGTGTCCCCCCGTCCTGGGAGTGACTGGGAAAATTGTGTGGGATTTGGTGCACCCACTGCTGGATAAAGGTTATCACCTTTACACCGATAACTTTTATTCCAGCGTCCCACTCTACAAATCCCTCTCTGCGCGAGGTACCGCAGCTTGCGGTACCGTCCGCAAAAATCAGAGAGGCCTCCCGAAGACGCTACTTGGGCAGATGCTCAGAAAGGGTGAGAGCAGAGCCCAATGTAGCGACCACCTGTTGGTGGTCAAGTACAAGGACAAGAGGGATGTCCTTCTCTTGACCACCATACATGGTGATGGCAGCGCCCTCAGCACTGTACGGGGTACCTCTACACAGGTCCGCAAACCGGACTGTGTACTGGGGTACAATAAATACATGGGGGGTGTTGATCTCTCTGATCAACTCCTCCAACCGTACAGTGCTTTGAGAAAGGCCAAGGTGTGGTACAAGAAGCTGTCCGTGCACATCGTCCAAATGGCAATGCTCAACGCTTTCCTGCTGTCACGATGTGCACGCAACAGCGATACGACGTACCTTCAGTTCCAGGAGGTAGTGGTTAAGGCCCTGATGTTTGGCGCTCAGGAAACAGCGGGCCCAGTACTTCTGGAACTGAAGGTGCTCGTATCATACCAGGTCAGCATTTCCCGGGGGTGGTCCCGCCAACTGGAAGCAAAGGTAAGCCGCAAAAAAGGTGCCGAGTGTGTTACAAAAGGGGAATACGCAAGGACACCACTTACCAATGCGACACCTGCCCCAAAAAACCTGGCCTGTGTATGAAGGATTGTTTCAAATTGTACCACACCTCAATGCACTACTAATTTACTTTACAGGAAAGATTAGTTCCAGAAGGGGGGCACATTTAGAAAGTTCTTGGAGTTATTCCAAATTATGTCACTTTTGTGTGTTTTTTTTTACTGTTTAGGCACATCAGGAGCTCTGCAAACGGAACATGACGCCCGCAGACCATTCCATCAGTCTGCATTCCAAAACGTCACGACTTCCCTTCTGAGCCCCGACTTGTGCCCAAACAGTTTTTTCCCACATATGGGGCACCAGTGTACTCAGGACAAATTGGACAACAATTTTTGGTGTCCAATTTCTCCTTTACCCTTGGGAAAATAAAAAATTGGGGACTAAAACATCATTTTTGTGAGGATAAAAGTAGGATTTTTTATTTTTACACCTGGGCATTATAAACTTTAGTGAAACACTTGGGGGTTCAAAATGCTCACCACACACCTAGGTAAGTTCCTTAGGGGGTCTAGTTTCCAAAATGGGGTCACTTGTGGGGGTTTCCACTGTTTAGGCACATGAGGGGCTCTGCTAACGGAACATGACGCCCGCAGACCATTCCATCAAAGTCTGCATTCCAAAACGTCACTGCTTCCCTTCTGCGCCCTGCCATGCGCCCAAACAGTGGTTCCCCCAACATATGGGGTATCAGCGTACTCAGGACAAATTGGACAACAACTTTTGTGGTCCAAGTTCTCCTGTTACCCTTGGGAAAATAAAAAATTGGGGACTAAAACATCATATTTGTGGAATTTTTTTTTTTTTTTTATTCACGCCAGGGCATTATAAACTTTAGTGAAACACTTGGGGGTTCAAAGTGCTCACCACACACCTAGATAAGTTCCTTAGGGGGTCTAGTTTCCAAAATGGGGTCACATGTGGGGGTTTCCACTGTTTAGGCACATCAGGGGCTCTGCTAACGGAACATGACGCCCGCAGACCATTCCATCAAAGTCTGCATTCCAAAACGTCACTGCTTCCCTTCCGAGCCCTGCCGTGTGCCCAAACAGTGTATCCCCCCAACATATGGGGTATCAGCGTACTCAGGACAAATTGGACAACCACTTTTGGGGTCCAATTTCTCCTCTTACCCTTGGGAAAATAAAAAATTGGGGACTAAAACATCACTTTTGTGGAAAAAAAAAATATATATTTTTTTTCACGCCAGGGCATTATAAACGTTAGTGAAACACTTGGGGGTTCAAAGTGCTCACCACACATGTAGATAAGTTCCTTAGGGGGTCTAGTTTCCAAAATGGGGTCACATGTGGGGGGTTTCCACTGTTTAGGCACATCAGGGGCCCTCCAAACGCGACATGGCGTCCGTTCGCAATTCCAGCCAATTTTGGTTTGGAAAAGTCAAACGGCGCTCCTTCCCTTTCAAGCCCTGCCGTGCGCCCAAACAGTGGTTCCCCCCCACATATGGGGTATCAGCGTACTCAGGACATGTTGGACAACACTATTTGGTGTCCAATTTCTCCTCTTACCCTTGGGAAAATAAAAAATTGGGGACTAAAACATCATGCTTGTGGAAAAAAAATATGATTTTTTTTCTTCACGGCTCTACATTACAAACTTGCGTGAAGCACTTGAGGGTTCAAACTACTCACCACACATCTAGATAAGTTCCTTAGGGGGTCTAGTTTCCAAAATGGGGTCACATGTGGGGGGTTTCCACTGTTTAGGCACATCAGGGGCCCTCCAAACGCGACATGGCGTCCGTTCGCAATTCCAGCCAATTTTGGTTTGGAAAAGTCAAACGGCGCTCCTTCCCTTTCAAGCCCTGCCGTGCGCCCAAACAGTGGTTCCCCCCAAATATGGGGTATCAGCGTACTCAGGATAGTTGGACAACAACTTTTGTGGTTCAATTTCTCCTCTTACCCTTGGGAAAATAAAAATTTGGGGACTAAAACATCATGCTTGTGGAAAAAATATGATTTTTTTTCTTCACGGCTCTACATTACAAACTTGCGTGAAGCACTTGAGGGTTCAAACTACTCACCACACATCTAGATAAGTTCCTTAGGGGGTCTAGTTTCCAAAATGGGGTCACGTGTGGGGGGTTTCCACTGTTTAGGCACATCGGGGCCTCTCCAAACGCGACATGGCGTCCGTTCTCAATTCCAGCCAATTTTGGTTTGGAAAAGTCAAACGGCGCTCCTTCCCTTTCAAGCCCTGCCGTGCGCCCAAACAGTGGTTCCCCCCAAATATGGGGTATCAGCGTACTCAGGATAAGTTGGACAACAACTTTTGTGGTTCAATTTCTCCTCTTACCCTTGGGAAAATAAAAATTTGGGGACTAAAACATCATGCTTGTGGAAAAAAATATGATTTTTTTCTTCACGGCTCTACATTACAAACTTGCGTGAAGCACTTGAGGGTTCAAACTACTCACCACACATCTAGATAAGTTCCTTAGGGGGTCTAGTTTCCAAAATGGGGTCACGTGTGGGGGGTTTCCACTGTTTAGGCACATCGGGGCCTCTCCAAACGCGACATGGCGTCCGTTCTCAATTCCAGCCAATTTTGGTTTGGAAAAGTCAAACTGCGCTCCTTCCATTCGAGCTCTGCCGTGTGCCCAAACAGTGGTTTTCCCTCACATATGGGGTATCGGCGTACTCAGGAGAAATTGCACAACAACTTTATCAGTCCTTTTTCTCCTTTTTCCCTTGTGAAAATAAAAAAAATGTTTGTAAAAGATCATTTTTGTGATTAAATAGTAAAATGTTAATTTTTTCCTTCCATGTTGCTTCAGCTCCTGTGAAGCACCTGAAGGGTTAATAAACTTCTTGAATGTGGTTTTGAGTACCTTGAGGGGTGTAGTTTTTAAATGGTGTCACTTTTGGGTATTTTTTGCTATATAGACCCCTCAAAGTGACTTCAAATATGAGGTGGTCCCGAAAAAAAATGGCTTTGTAAATTTTGTTGTAAAAATGAGAAATCGCTGGTCAACTTTTAACCCTTATAATTTCCTAACAAAAAAAAATTTTGTTTCCAAAATTGTGCTGATGTAAAGTAGACATGTGGGAAATGTTATTTCTTAACTATTTTGTGTGACATATTTCTCTGTTTTAAGGGAATAAAAATTCAAAGTTTGAAAATTGCAAAATTTTCAAAATTTTTGCCATATTTGCGTTTTTTTTCATAAATAAATGCAAGTTATATGGAAGAAATTTTACCACTATCATGAAGTACAATATGTCACAAGAAAACATTCTCAGAATCGCGAAGATCCGTTGAAGCGTTCCAGAGTTATAACCTCATAAAGAGACAGTGGTCAGAATTGTAAAAATTGGCCCGGTCATTAACGTGCAAACCACCCTTGGGGGTGAAGGGGTTAATTTCACAAGTGGGTGTCACCATTGCCCAGTTACCATACATTAGGGTTGGGTCCCTACTCAGTCTGACATTGTCAGCACTGACTGGAAAGTATCCGAGTGTGTAGGGACACATCCCCAAGTCTCTAGTAACGGACAAATGTCAGTTTGTTTATGTACTCCTCAACATTGAAATTGCAAAACCAAGAAGATCAGTTGGAGTTATGGAAATTACAGCATCAGTAGGCATGTTAATGATTTGTAAATGATAAACAAATGGAAGCAACATTTTAAATTATCTTGATTTATTTAGCATTGAGTATGAGCGACACATGCAGAAATCCCTGCACTTACACACCTCTGTTACTATCAGTGAGATTATTAATTGTTGTCTGAGGAATGTTCTGCCATGCTGAATGCACTTGGCCAAACAAATCATCAAGATCTGCTACTGGCTGCCCACTTTGCAATTGCCACCACAAATGTGCTCGATGGGAGACAAGTCTGGAGACACTGCAGGCCATGGTAGCACATTTAAGTCACTAAACTTCTTACAGCAGCATAAGAAACAGGTGATGTTGTAGTGTCTAGAAACAGTTCCTGGGAAACTTTGGAGAAATGCCCATGCCACTGATTTCACCATGTATGCCAAACTATTAGTGTACCTGGAATGAATACTTGAGGGCTACAACTGCCATATATTATGCCATCCCACACCATAATCTCAGGAGTAACATTCCCCTTTTAAAACCTCTTCATGGCTCTTACGTTGGTGACTCACATGGGTTGTAAGCGCCATCTTACTCACTGCGTGCATCACTTTGCTCCCAGTGTTTGAGATGCTTCTTGTAATATCTTCAGCTCTGCTATATCCTTTGCTATAAGTTGTATGGAAAATAGCCGCACTCATGGAGATTGAACTATGCAATAAAGTTTATTATATATCCAAGTTTATCACAGTGTTTAAGTAATGATAGTATCCGAAAGAGAATAAGGAATCCTAAGGAGCGATTCTTTTTAGCGTTTCGATCGGGTCTTTCTCAAATTTGCAGGCAGTGTAGAGAGTCCTGGTAGCTTCAGTGGAGCCGGCGCCATCAGGAAGGTAGTGAATGTACACTATATACCTTCCTGATGACGCCAGCTCCATTGAAGCTACCAGGACTCTCTTTCTACACATTTATCTTATACTAAGATTTACATTCAGGACACTGGTCCTTTACAATTTGTCTTACTTCCCCATGAAAACCGGACTCTACACTGAAGAAAAGGAGGCTGGAAAAGAGATCTGTTCTCCTTAGTGATAAATTTCACTTTTACCTTGAACATAATTGTAGCCAGAGATTGGTCTGGTGTCCATGTGGGAATCACCATGAAGAGGCCTTTACAGGTGAATCTCCCACAACCTCAATACTGAATAAATTGAATTGTTTTAAAAATGTATTTTTCATTTTATCATAATTTATATATCAATAAACCTGTCTTTCAATCCCATGATTTCCATTGCTCCATGACTTTACCTTCACAGTATTGCAATCTTAATGTTGAGGGGTGTATATTTCTAGGAGAAATAACAATAGAACAGCACAGAGATCTGAGAAAAAATGCTCAAGAACTATTATTTCATGAATGTATTTACTAAGATGAACTTTTCTGGACAGCTCTTTAAATGAGATGTCTCCTAAAGACCATTCTATCGGTAGAGGTGAAGTCTATTACAGAAGTGGCTCACCTTACCACAGCATACAGCCTGTCCAATGTATTACATGGTCAGCCATTCCACACCTACCAATCGTGGGGCACTTTTTAGTACCATTCTCAATCTGAGGGTAACAACTGCTAAACACCGGAAAATAACCATCTTGGAAATTTGCACATTTTCCGAGGGACAAAACCTAAATAAAAGTGACAATTGTGGGGGATGACATCCAACAGTCATTTTTCTTTCATGGTTCATCATAATAGATAAAGCAAGGGAGACACAAAGCACAATAGGGTCTTATCCGATAATAAGTTAAGTTTTTAAATAGGAAGCTGCTCACCTGGTATTAGGTGGTTAAAACACATGTAAGAGAGGCTGCCGCAGATCCACAGGTCGGTCGATGACCCGACAATACAATATACTGCAGAAAAGATGTGGATTCCAGTCTGCGCTGCCCAAATGATAGATTTCCAAGATGTAGTAGCAGTTAAGAAGTGGTTTAATCTACGCGTTTCAGGGTGAATATCACCCCTTCTTCAGGAAAATACCACATATAGCTTGGTACCAAATACCACGTAAACTATATGTGGTATTTTCCTGAAGAAGGGGTGATATTCACTCTGAAACGCGTAGATTAAACCACTTCTTAACTGCTACTACGTCTTGGAAATTTATTATTTGGGCAGCGCGGACTGAAATCCACATCTTTTCTGCAGTATATGGTTCATCATAAGATATTTGGCCTAACCTATAGAGCCAAAACATTACAAACATTCAAATTCACCATGCATCAACCCCTTCACGACATTTGATGTATTTATATGTCATTGTGGAAGGGGGTTCCCGAATTATGACATATAGGTACGTTATGGCAATCGTGCCAGGCTTACATGATAGCCAGGACCCAGCTCTCACAACTAGAAGTGGTGCTCGCACCGCCCCCCTGTTTAACTCCCTGAATGCCACAATCAATATCAATCACAACATCTAAGAGGCTGGGAAAGGAAGGGGACGTTATTTATTATATTTTGTGTGATTAAGTGTTTAACACATTTCGGATGTGAAAACCTTTAAGGGCCATTTTTACTAAAAAAATCGAAAAAAAAAAAGACAGGTTTAAAAATTGCACAAAAAAAATGAATCCCAAATTGTCAACAAAACATTTTTGCGGCTGGGCAAAGGGGGGGCGATGTTACGGGCTATTTTACGCAAATTGAACATGCCAAAGTACCAAATAATCTTGCCTAAATTTACCACTAACATGAAGTGCAATGTGTCACAAAAACAGTGTTGGAATCACTGGGATACGCTGAACCACTCCATTGTTATTGCCACATAAAGTGACACTGGTCCGATTTGTAAAATTTGGCCTGGTCAGGAAGGTGAAACAGGCTTTGATAAAGGGTCAATTAATTGTTCTTGTGTTGCTATAGCACAGGACCATTGTCAAGTTGTAATTTTTTCCTGTTAAAGAAATATCTATAATCTTATTATATCCCATTAATATAGTCACCGCTCAATAGAGCCCTTTTAAAACGAGGAGAAAAAATAGATGACAGATAATATTCCGACGATCAAGCGTAAGTGAAGAATAGGATACCAGACTTGCAGTGAGTAATCTTGGCAAACAAAAAATAGAAAATCAAGATGATTCATTACCATTGACATCAATTCAGATACCTGAGTTTTAGCTATAAATGAATAACCAACTGGTGAGTATGACGATAATGGAAACATTAATGTCAATCTTCAATGTTAAACATTAATTACTTGTAATTTCACCACTCTATCTGCTATCAAAAATGGAAATAAATGCATTGTGGGACCGTGTCGAAGGAAACGGAATTAAGATAATTTTATCTTCATTAATATAGTTATAAATGTCAATTGCTTTATATCTGTTTAAAAAAACAATATGAAGAGCAAGTCTGTAAGTTTCATTCATTCATTCCAGGGAAGAGCTGGGATGTAAAAATTACATTACCCATATCTGTGAGCCATATGGTGCACAATACAGTATTCCACTATACACCAAACCATACTGTGCAGTGAATTTTCATAATTTGCGGCCTATTAGCTAATAATGTAAGAACTTAAAGGGGTTGCCCACTGCATGGACAACACCTTATCACTCTCTATGTTTCTGCCTTGTAAAATAATTAAAATAACCACACTTAAAACTCAAATCCGATCCATCAGTGTCAGCACTTTCTCTCCCCGGGATCGCATGACATTGATATGTCACGCAATCCCTGCAGCCAATTAGCGCTGGCTTCACACTCCCTGCCTTCAGTCAAATAATTTACATCCGTAGGAAGGGAGAGAGCAGCAATGTCATGCGATGCCCGGGAGAACCAATGCTGACACCACTGGAACGGCACCAACACTGGAGGTCAAGGTAAGTGTTAATTTTTTTTTACAAGGGGGAAACAGGGATTCAAAAAGGGTCGTCTGAGTAGTGAATAACTCCTTTAATTTAAAATGAAATCATTTTACACCCTTTAACAAAAAATAAATAAATAAAAGTATAATCTTTTAACCCCCTTCATCGTCTTGCAGTTTTCCATTTTTGTTTTTAAATACACTGAATGGCAACTTCATTACAGAAACCCATGTAGTAGTGTGTTGTACTTCGTTTGCCCTTAGGAAACATTTCAGTTCATCCTGTCGTAGATACTACTGGGTGTTGAAATCATTCTGCAATTGTAATGGCCTACATGGGCAAGATAGTCTAAAATTATTTTATTTTTTTACTTCCTTATATAGGTCTATCATCTCCTTCAGCGCTTTACAGCCAATCATCGCTGTCCCCGTTGGGTCTTCCAATCTAAATTCCCTTTCACTATGTTTTTGAAGTGTGGAAGGAAACTGGAGAACCTATAAAAAAACCTACGCAAACACGGGAGGCATACAGACTCCCTGCAGATGTTGTCCTAGGTGAGATCTGATCAATGACTGCAAGGTTACAGTAATCAAATAAAATAGCCATTCTTCCTCATTCTATAGATCTTCTACAGGATAAAGATGTGTGAGCGGTGAAGACCAGGGAAGTAAGGAAAATTTGTTTCCATGTTCCTTGATCTAATCCATGACTACATGACCCTTGGTTATGGTGACATGTTGTGCTGTGAGTGTTCTACTGTTAAAAGGTTGTCACAAAGAGATGATCTCGATTGGCTGCAATGCTTAAAAACATCCATTGACCGGTATCAATAGAGCCAAGGTGTGCAAGGAAAACATTCCCCACACCATTGCTATACCTTTTTTACCATGAACTGTTGACACCTGATATGAAGGGTTTATTGACTCATGGTGCTTGTGCCACAAAAACTGACTCTACCATCAGCACTGTGCAACAAAATCTTGGATTAATCTGATCATGCAAGGTTTTCATCTAGCATCATGGGATCCAAATTTTGCGTTTCCCTACTCAGAAGATTTGTCTTTCTACGTCCCTTAGGCTACTTTCACACTTACGTTTTTTTGCGCTGCGTTTCGAGCGCACATGAAGCGCATTAAAAAAAATGCATGCAAACGCTTGTAAACGCTGCGACATTTAGTCGCATCAGCATGCGCATTTTGACAAAAAAATGCAGCGTTTGTCTGCGATTTCATGCGTTTTTGCATTCGTTTGCGTTTTTTTGGCGCATGGTTGTCTATGTGTCACATTTCCTATCATCTCTGTCTCTATCATCTATCATCTGTCTCTATCATCTCTGTCTCTATCATCTATCATCTGTCTCTATCATCTCTGTCTCTATCATCTATCATCTGTCTCTATCATCTCTGGCTATATCATCTCTGGCTATATCATCTCTGGCTCTATCATCTCTGGCTATATCATCTCTGGCTATATCATCTCTGGCTCTATCATCTCTGTCTCTATCATCTTTGGCTCTATCATCTCTGGCTCTATCATCTCTGGCTCTATCATCTATGGCTCTATCATGGTTTAAACAAGTGTTTAGACATTATTTACAGAAAAATCGCGTGCGTGCAAAAGCGCTGACGAGCGCAAAGCCATACGCACGCCAGCGCCGCCATAGACTGCAATGTTATTTTTTGCGCATAGCATGCGCACATGTGCGCACGCGTTTTTTTAAAGCGGTTGGGCGAAGAAAAAAAAAGCAACATGTAGCGTCTAGTGCGTATGGGCGCACACCGGGAAATTGCGCAGCGCACGACAAGCGCACATGAACGCGTGCAAGTGCTAGACCCTGCGCCCGCCATGTTAAAGATAGGGGAATATTGCGCATGCGTCCGATGCGCGATAAAACTCAAGTGTGAAAGTAGCCTTAGACAACCATGGCCCTCAATCAGGTCGTCTATGTTGAGTTATGTTTTTGGACATGTTAAGTAGATAAGTAGATAAGTTATCGACAAGTTGTTTGCATCCACAGGATCTACATCATTGAGGCTAAAATTAGTTCAGTCATTAAGGAATTATGGTAATTTATTTATTGATTTATTATGCTTTGCTTTTACAGCGCTATCATATTCCGCAGCACTTTACATACATAATCATTGTTGTCCTCAATGGGGCTCATATTTTATCAGTATGTCTTTGGAATGTGGGAGGAAACCGGAGTACTCGGAGGAAACCCTCTAAAACACGGACAAACAGACAAACTCCTTACAGATATTATCCTGGGTGGGATTTGAACCCAAGACCCCAGCACTGCATGGTTGCAATGCTAACTCCTGAGCCATTGTGCTGGCCCGTAACATCCCTATGTACCGTACTTTTCCATATCAGGTATAAGAATGAGACAGCATAGTGATAGAATGATAATAATCAATAACTAGCTTGGCCCGTGCAAAATTTTCGCACATTGGTCGTTGGGGGCGCAGGCAATTTCAGAAAAAGCAAGCTGGTCAAATGTAAATGTATTTCATGAGATGATGAACACAGATAGGTATTTATATATGTAGCTTGGTAATACAATAAATTGGTTTGATAAGTAAAGGTAAAAAAATGTCCTCCGGTTGAGGTGCCACCTGCAGGTCATTGTGTCATTCTGTAGGTTTATGAAAATAAATGTTTAAACTGTATTTAGTGGTAAAATCGTGAATGTGTGGTTTGTTTGGCCCTTTTCTTGCTGAAGGGAGCAAGTTTACCTTTCAAATGGCGCATCATTTGTGTGTGTGTGGGGCAAAGTAATCAGTGAAAAAGCAGTGCATGTATACAAATGTGTTTGCATATGTGACTCACCTGCAGTGAAGTGTGCAATACTCCAATGTGTGTGAATTAGGCTGGGCAAGCACTTGAGCAAGCTGGAAAGCCCCCAAGGCAAATGTTTGGATTTGTTTGTGATGTCTGTAAGCAGCTTTGTGGTAGTGTGCTTTGGGGTAGTGTGCTGCCACCTGCAGGTCATTTTTCCTTACTGGTTTATGAAAATTAATGTTTAAACTGTATTTTGTGATCAAATCATGGATGTGCGGTTTGTTTGGTGTGAGACAGTGAAGGGGTGCGTACTGGACGGGGTGTATATCTCGCCCAGGTTTCTTAGCTGGGGCGCATAAGGAATATAGGTTGGCAGTACGGTGTTCACTCCATTCCCATCCGGGACAGGCTTGCAGTTCAACCCTGAGTGAACACAGCTGCTTAATTAGACAGCCAGAAGTAGCTGCTGGGGAAGTCCAGACGGGGCCTCTCTCTCAGTCTGGATCTGACTTCAGACGCCGGTGGAGTCTCCTGCGAACCTCACGCTGGTAATTACAGACTATATGTGTTATTTTGGGGACCAGACTGTTAGAGTCTGGACCCGGATAGAAAGGGAAATTATCTATGTGTAGTAAGAAGCCGGAGAGGCTTAGGATTTCTGTTTATGAGTTGTTTTTATCACCTATTGTTTGCTGTGGACTTTAATAAAGCTGGTTGCGGCCAGTTTACACCAGAACTGCTGTCTGTGAATGAACTATTTCGGTGCCACTCCGTCTACCAGGACGGCGATCCCAGAGCTATATCCCCTGAGAGCTTACAATTGGTGCTCGAATGCTGGGGCAGCACAGTGGCTAAAGACAGCAGCAAAGAAAAAAGTTTGCTAGCAAAAGAAACGTATGTTGGAGCAGTCTTAAAGAGACAGTAGCCCTAATAGACTTTGCAAAGAAAAAAAAAAAAGGTGTCTGCACCGCAAAACTGAACTTGTTGTGGAGAGGACTGTGGAGTGTATATGTCTTGGGTGAAGGCTGTCAGCCAGCCCAAGATGTCCGGCAGCATGGAGGAGCTCGTGAAGCACCTGGTCCAGAGCCAGCAGAGCATGCAGCAGCAACACCTACAGAGCCAGCAGGCCCAGCAGAGCATACAACAGCAGCAGCAGGAGACTAACGGTTATTAATGGAGCAGATTGCAGTACTACAAAAAAATCGCAGCACCTCGAGTGAGGACGACGGGTCACCGGCATTGTCCGCTGTAAAGAAGGCGGTTAAAACAGACTCTGCAAAATATGACACCTCATGACGATGTGGAGGCATATTTAGCTATATTTGAGAGACTGGCAGAGAAGGAGAGTCTGCCATCATCTGAATGGGCCATGGTGGTCGCGCCCTATCTGACTGGGGAACCCCAAAAAGCCTATTTTGACCTCAGCGAGCAGGACAGCAAAGACTATACTAAGCTAAAAACGGAGATTCTTGCCCGCCTGGGTGTGACAAGGGCAGTCCGTGCCAGGAGAGTCCATAACTGGAGATACAGTCGAGACAAGCCTGCTCGCTCACAGATGTATGACTTGATTTCTTTAGTAAGGAAGTGGCTGGAACTTGACATCAGCACCCCTGCTCAAATGGTCGAAAAGGTAGTGCTGGACCGGTACATCTGGGCCCTTCCCCCTGAGGTACAGCTCTGGGTCGGACAGGGAGATCCCAAAGATGCCGATCAACTGGTCAGCTTGATAGAAAGGTACTTCGCCACCAAAGACTATCTTCGTGACCAGCCGTCCGAGCGAACATCAGTTCGGAGTACCCGGCCTCCGTCATCTCCCGGTAAGAGAGTTCCAGCTGGTGGGGCAAGGGGGGCTGCTGACCGACGGGTTCAGGCCCGGGGCGACATGGGTGAGCAAAAGAGTGATACTTCCCTGTCAGGAGACCCCAGGCCTAGCCCGATCTCCCCGTCTGAACTTCCAGACCTGAGACAGTGTTGGAGATGCCGTGAACGGGGTCATATTTCAGCCAACTGTCCACTAGTGGGGGAACCTATGGACTGTGACGCTGGACAGTCCCTCTCTTTCCTCGCGGAACCTGTGTGCGTGGCCACCCCAGTCGAGGAGACTGGCCCACAACTGTGTCAGGTGGTTATAAATGGCTGCCCAGTACAGGCCCTCCTAGACTCCGGGAGTCGAGTGACTCTGGTACATGCCAGCATGGCTGATAGGGACTTCAACCCCGATAAACACCTGAGCGTGGTGTGCATACATGGAGATACCAAAGTCTACCCGGTAACTTCCATGGACTTCGTCACAAAACTCGGGGAGATGTCGTATGAAGTGGGGGTAGTGAAGAACCTGATGCACCCCGCCATATTGGGCCGTGACTTTCCCCTGTTTTGGGATCTTTGGAGAAAAAACGGTTCTACTGGACAGTGTGATGGGGCTCCTACTGAGGTTGTGCGGCTCAGAGGGGCGGAACACGATGTTAGTGGGCCGTTAAACTTATGTGATGATGATAATAATGATAATGATGATGATGCTAATCATAATAATGATGAATCTGATAATGATGATGACCGTGATAAAGATGAGTTTCCATTGCAGGTGATGTTGGGGGAGGGGGATGACGGTACTCTAGAACAGAATGTCCCTGACCTACCGGTGTCCCGTGGCAATTTTGGGAGTGAACAATTGCGAGACCTCACTCTTAAACATGCCAGGGAAAATATAACTGTTCTGAATGAGGTCCCACAAGAGCCCGGCTCTGATGAAAAATTTCCCCATTTTGCCATGAACAATGACCTGCTGTATAGGGTCACTAAAGTAAAGGGAGAGGCCGTGAGTCAGCTCCTAGTACCTAAGCCATATAGAAGTATGGTGCTAGGTTTGTCACATAATCATGTGCTGGGTGGGCACCTAGGGATGGACAAGACCCAGGAAAGAATCCTCCAGAGGTTTTACTGGCCAGGGGTTTATCGGGAGGTGGAGGATTATTGCAAAACCTGTCCCACGTGTCAGATAAATGCTCCGGTGTCTCACTTCCGCAGTCCATTAGTCCCGTTGCCGGTAATAGAGATTCCATTTGAAAGGGTAGCGATGGACTTGGTGGGTCCTATTGTAAAATCAGCCAGGGGGCACCAGTACATACTAGTGGTACTTGATTATGCAACCCGGTACCCCGAGGCTGTCCCTTTAAGAAATATGGCGTCTAAAAATATTGCACGGGAACTCTTTCATATGTTTTCCAGGACATGAATCCCTAGGGAAATCCTCACGGACCAAGGCACACCTTTTATGTCCAAGGTGATGAAGGAACTGTGTAAGTTGCTTAACATCTCGCACATTCGAACATCTGTGTATCACCCACAGACAGATGGGCTGGTTGAACGTTTTAATAAAACATTAAAACATATGTTAAAGAAAGCCGTAGAGAAAGATGGGCGGGACTGGGACTACCTGTTACCCTACTTAATGTTTTCGGTTAGAGAGGTGCCCCAGGCCTCTACGGGGTTTTCTCCCTTTGAGTTGGTATATGGTCGGCACCCGCGGGGCTTGCTAGACATAGCCAGGGAAGTATGGGAAACCGAGGCAACTCCATACAAGAGTGTTATAGAGCATATTGCCCAGATGCAAGAGAGAATTGCTAAAATTATGCCATTAGTTAAGAATCATCTACAGAGAGCCCAAGAAGCTCAAAGCAGGGTATATAATCGGTCAGCAAAAATTAGGACTTTCAATCCCGGGGATCGAGTCCTAATCCTAATTCCCACTGTGGAAAGTAAGTTTTTGGCCAAGTGGCATGGCCCATACGAGATAGTACAGAAAGTGAGCGAGGTCACTTACAAAGTACACCAACCTGGGAGACGAAAGCCCTACCAGGTGTACCATGTCAATCTGATCAAGCCCTGGAGGGACAGAGAGTCATTGTTGGCCTCGGGTGAAGTAGAGAAAGGGTTGAAACCATCTCTACCTCCTGTGACCATTGGGGAGACATTGTCCGTGCACCAAAAACAGGAAGTACGGGAGTTTCTCCAGAGAAATCAGCAGAGGTTTTCTGACTTGCTCGGCCGGACTGCTCTCGTAAAACACCATATCGAGACCGAGCCCGGTACTAAGGTCAAGGTAAAACCGTACAGGATTCCGGAAGCCCGCAGAAAGATAGTCTCTACTGAAATCAAACGCATGCTAGACCTAGGGGTCATTGAGGAGGCCCAAAGTGAGTGGTGTAGCCCGATTGTCCTGATCCCAAAACCTAATGGAACCTGGAGGTTCTGTAATGATTTCAGAAAGTTGAACGATGTGTCAAAATTTGACGCATACCCGATGCCACGGGTAGACGAGCTAGTCGAGAGGTTAGGGGGTGCCCGTTATATTACAACCCTCGATTTGACAAAAGGGTACTGGCAGATACCACTGTCTGAGGAGGCAAAAGAAAAAACGGCCTTTGCAACCCCGGAAAGTTTGTTTCAGTATCTTGTGATGCCATTCGGGTTGCATGGAGCCCCAGCTACCTTTCAGAGGCTTATGGACCTGATCCTGCGGCCACATCGAGCTTATGCAGCTGCCTACCTAGATGATATGGTAATTTTCAGTTCCGATTGGGAGAGCCACCTCGCTAAGGTACAAGCCGTCTTAGACTCGATAGGCGGAGCTGGGCTGAACATAAACCCAGAGAAGTGTGCAATCGGCCTAGAAGAGGCCAAATACCTGGGCTATGTCATTGGCAGGGGACTGATTAAGCCACAAATCGATAAGGTAGAGGCAATTCAGAACTGGCCTATACCCCTCACAAAACGACAGGTTAAAGCGTTTCTGGGTATCACTGGGTACTATCGCAGATTCGTACAAAATTATGCCTCCATTGCGGCCCCATTAACCGACCTGACAAGAGGTGGGAAGTCAAAAATGATAGATTGGAATCCAGAGGCAGAAAAAGCATTTCAGTCGTTGAAATGGGCTTTATGTCAAAGACCAGTCCTGGTCACCCCTAATTTCAGGGAAGAGTTTCTGGTCCAAACTGATGCCTCTAATGTGGGGTTAGGGGCGGTGTTGTCGCAGGTCGTGAGGGGTGAAGAACACCCAGTCATGTATCTTAGTCGGAAAATGACACCGGCTGAACAAAATTATGCCATTGTCGAGCGAGAGTGCCTCGCAATCAAATGGGCGCTGGACTCGCTGCGATATTACCTCTTGGGGAGGAAATTTAAATTGCAGTCAGACCATGCTCCTCTGGCATGGATGAAGCAGAACAAGGAAAGGAATGCCAGGGTGACAAGGTGGTTCCTTTCGCTTCAAGAATTCAATTTCTCGGTCGAGCATAGACCTGGGAAATTACAGGGTAATGCGGATGCCTTATCCAGAGTTCACTGTCTCTTTGGAGTTGTTGACCAGCCCTCCGGTCTGGAGAAGAGGGGAGGGATATGTGAGACAGTGAAGGGGTGCGTACTGGACGGGGTGTATATCTCGCCCAGGTTTCTTAGCTGGGGCGCATAAGGAATATAGGTTGGCAGTACGGTGTTCACTCCATTCCCATCCGGGACAGGCTTGCAGTTCAACCCTGAGTGAACACAGCTGCTTAATTAGACAGCCAGAAGTAGCTGCTGGGGAAGTCCAGACGGGGCCTCTCTCTCAGTCTGGATCTGACTTCAGACGCCGGTGGAGTCTCCTGCGAACCTCACGCTGGTAATTACAGACTATATGCGTTATTTTGGGGACCAGACTGTTAGAGTCTGGACCCGGATAGAAAGGGAAATTATCTATGTGTAGTAAGAAGCCGGAGAGGCTTAGGATTTCTGTTTATGAGTCGTTTTTATCACCTATTGTTTGCTGTGGACTTTAATAAAGCTGGTTGCGGCCAGTTTACACCAGAACTGCTGTCTGTGAATGAACTATTTCGGTGCCACTCCGTCTACCAGGACGGCGATCCCAGAGCTATATCCCCTGAGAGCTTACATTGGCTATTTTCTTGCTGAAGGGGGCAAGTTTACCTTTCAAATGGTGTATCATTTGTGTGTGTGGGTGCAGTATGAACGTAGATACAAAGTAACCACTGAAAAACAGTGTTTAGAAATAATATATGGTGATAATCTGCCTGTCGCACTATGTAGTCCCTTTTTGATCAATAATTCTTGATCATTCTCCCAAACACTATTCTTTTTTTCATCATATTTTCTCCTATAAATAGAAGGAAGCAAACTGTTCCTAAACACCTGACAGCCTCAGAAATGTGCTTCTGTTCAGCGGCAGCAGAGCAGGTGCTGTTTTATGATTTTGTTGAATAACTTAACAAATTTGATTATATTTAGTGCATATAAATTCTTTGCTCAAGTCTGAAAAATAAAAGGTATGTCATAAACCCTATTACTGGTACTGAGTTTCTGAGGTCAAATCTGAAATTTGGAACCACTCATAACATGGATCGGTTACATAAATTACATTGACTATTGCATTTGACCGTACTTTTGTCACTGCCGGATTTTCTGCATGTCCTGCAATAGTTAGTCTTCTACAATCCTGCAGAGCACAAAGAAGTTAATCGTCACTGCATCCTCTACATGTCTTGTTTAGAAAATGTGTAAGGGGTAACATTTAACCAAGTGACAAAGCTTTTTAAGGAACCTGTCACTCGATTCATTTTGTCCAAACTTTAGGCATCAAGGTCGAGAGTCTGACTGCGTGATTGCAGCAGGGTATGTTTCTCTCTTTAATGCTTTGACGTTTTAGAGAAAACATAGCTTGAAATACCGACCTTGGACTATGGACAAAATTAGTCCAGCACCACCCATAGCTGATTTCTCCTGGCACCACTTTAGTTTATTGACTGGTCTCTTCCATGCATGTACATTGGGAAAGATTTGTCAATCTGGAACAAAATGCCGAAGTAACATCGGCGCTGATTCCTGTCCCCTCAGTTTCTGCTTTGTTCACTAGGCGGCGGCGTGCCATTGTTGCAGGTGACTTTTAACAGAGTAAGTTCTCTTTTATTCCTGGAACTTTTGATGCCACTAGGTTAAAGAGCTATGGGGTTAATTGTTTGGATTTGATTACTCCTTTCTGAGTAACATGGGTTGGGCTGCCTGCTATTTAAACCCCTGAGTCTTTGACTTCCACTGCCACTCAATGGGTTCTGCTTTCCTAGCTTGTAGTTCTGTTGCTGCTGTGTTGTCTTCCTGATTTTTCCTGTTTTCTGACCACAGTTTGAATTTTGACTTTCTACTTGTTGTCCGCTTTTGTCCATGATGTGACTTCTTGGCAATAACCCAATGTGGCGACCCTTCTGGTCAGCAGCTACTCTGTGACCCCAGCCCAGAAGTCGCTGTATAAGTCCATATCTCTGTGAAAAGGATTAATCCCTTCATGACCTTAGATGGACCCATACGAACTGGTTGAGTAGGTGTACATCCTGGCGATCATGCGGGTATGAGAGCTCAGCTTACATGATAGCCGAGACCCAGCTCTCACTGCCAGAAGCAGTGCCCACACTGCACCCAGCTGTTTAACCTGCTAAATGCCACAATGGATATCGACTGCAACATTTAGGAGGCAGGTAGCGGAAGGGGGCTCCCTTTCCAGTACGATCCGTGCCTCTGTGACTTCATTGCGAGCACCTGACCATTTCGATGGCAACCATGATGTCATCATGATGACCCCCAGGTTATACACCTACAGAAAGCCTGTTAGACCATGCTCAGAGCACGGTCTAAGATGCTTCTGTCAGTGCAGCACTGACAGGTATAAAGCATTGCAATGATGGTGAATTGCAATGTATTATACCAGCGATCAAAGCGTAAAAAGTTAAAGTCCCATAGATGGACTAATAAAGACCGTGAAAACAAAAAGTAAAACACAAATTGTAAAAATATTTGTTAAAAAAAATTACAAAATAATAATAATAATAATAATAATTAGAATTGTATACCCATAAATACATATTTTTATGTAAAAAAAACAAACAAAAAAGGTAGATATTTGGTATTGCTGTGTCTGGAATGACCCTACCTATAAAACTGTCACACTAGTTAACACTAGTGACCCAAAAAACACCGTCCCCACTGTCAAGCATGGAGGTGGAAACATTATGTTTTGGGGGTGTTTCTCTGCTAAGGGCACAGGACTACTTCACCGCATCAATGGGAGAATGGATGGAGCCATGTACCGTAAAATCCAATCCTGAGTGAAAACTCCCTTCCCTCCACCAGGACATTAAAAATGGGTCATGACTGGGTCTTCCAGCAAGACAATGAACCAAAACATACAGCCAAGGTAACAAAGGAGTGGCTCAAAAAGAAGCACATTAAGGTCATGGAGTGGCCTAGCCAGTCTCCAAACCTTAATCACATAGAAAACTTATGGAGGGAGTTGAAGCTCCGAGTTGCCAAGCGAGAGCCTCAAAATCTTAATGATTTAGACATGATCTGCAAAGAGGAGTGGACCATAATTCCTCCTGACATGTGCGCAAACCTCATCATCAACTACAAAAAACGTCTGACTGCTGTGCTGCCAACAAGGGTTTTGACACCAAGTATTAAGTCTTGCTTGCCAGAGGAATCAAATACTTATTTCTCACTGCAAAATGCAAGTAAATTTATATAATTTATACAATGTGATTTTCTGGATTTTATTTTTGATATTCTATCAATGTTAAAATTAACTTACCCTAAAATTATAAACTGTTCATGTCTTCGTCAGTGAGCAAACTTACAAAAGCAGCAAGGGATTAAATACTTATTTCCCCCACTGTATATACAGTACAGACCAAAAGTTTGGACACACCTTCTCATTTAAAGATTTTTCTGTATTTTCATGATTATGAAAATTGTACATTCACACTGAAGGCATCAAAACTATGAATTAACACATGTGGAATTATATACTTAACAAAAAAGTGTGAAACAACTGAAAATATGTCTTATATTCTAGGTTCTTCAAAGCAGCCACCTTTTGCTTTGATGACTGCTTTGTACACTCTTGGCATTCTCTTCATGAGCTTCAAGAGGTAGTCACCGGAAATGGTCTTCCAACAATTTTGAAGGAGTTCCCAGAGATGCTTAGCACTTGGCCCTTTTGCCTTCACTCTGCGGTCCAGCTCACCCCAAACCATCTCGATTGGGTTCAGGTCTGGTGACTGTGGAGGCCAGGTCATCTGGCCCATCGCTCTTCTTCTTGGTCAAATAGCCCTTACACAGCCTGGAGGTGTGTTTGGGGTCATTGTCTTGTTGAAAAATAAATGATGGTCCAACTAAACGCAAACAGGATGGAATAGCATGCTGCTGCAAGATGCTGTGGTAGCCATACTGGTTCAGTATGCCTTCAATTTTGAATAAATCCCCAACAGTGTCACCAGCAAAGCACCCCCACACCATCACACCTCCTCCTCCATGCTTCATGGTGGAAACCAGGCATGTAGAGTTCATCCGTTCACCTTTTCTGCGTCGCACAGACACGGTGGTTGGAATCAAAGATCTCAAATTTGGACTCATCAGACCAAAGCACAGATTTCCACTGGTCTAATGTCCATTCCTTGTGTTCTTTAGCCCAAACAAGTCTCTTCTGCTTGTTGCCTGTCCTTAGCAGTTGTTTCCTAGCAGCTTTTTTACCATGAAGGCCTGCTGCACAAAGTCTCCTCTTAATAGTTGTGGTAGAGATATGTCTGCTGCTAGAACTCTGTGTGGCATTGACCTTGTCTCTAATCTGAGCTGCTGTAAACCTGCAATTTCTGAGGCCGGTGACTTGGATAAACTTATCCTCAGAAGCAGAGGTGACTCTTGGTCTTCCTTTCCTGGGGCAGTCCTCATGTGAGCCAGTTTCTTTGTAGCGCTTGATGGTTTTTGAACTGCACTTGGGGACACTTTCAAAGTTTTCCCAATTTTTCGGACTGACTGACCTTTATTTCTTAAAGTAATGATGGCCACTCATTTTTCTTTACTTAGCTGCTTTTTTTCTTGCCATAATACACATTCTAACAGTCTATTAAGTAGGACTATCAGCTGTGTATCCACCAGACTTCTGCACAACACAACTGATGATCCCAACCCCATTTATAAGGCCAGAAATCCCACTTATTAAACCTGACAGGGCACACCTGTGAAGTGAAAACCATTCCCGGTGACTACTTCTTAAAGCTCATCAAGAGAATGCCAAGAGTGTGCAAAGCAGTCATCAAAGCAAAAGGTGGCTACTTTGAAGAACCTAGAATATAAGACATAATTTCAGTAGTTACACACTTTTTTGTTAAGTATACAATTCCACATGTGTTAATTCATAGTTTTGATGCCTTCAGTGTGAATGTACAATTTTCATAGTCATGAAAATACAGAATACAGAAAAATCTTTAAATGAGAAGGTGTGTCCAAACTTTTGGTCTGTACTGTATATATATATATATATATATATATATATATATATATATATATATACTGCTCAAAAAAATAAAGGGAACACTCAAATAACACATCCTAGATCTAAATGAATTAAATAATCTCATTGACTACTTTGTTGTGTACAAAGTTGAATGTGCTGTCAACATAATCACTCAAAAATCATCAATGGAAATCAAATTTTTGAACCAATGGAGGCCTGGATTTGGAGAGACCCCAAAATGAAAGTGGAACCAAGTCAAAAGGAAAGTCAAAACAAGACAAAATTAAAGTGGAAACAAGTCAAAATGATGCTCAGTATTGTGTGTGGCCTCCACGTGCCTGTATGACCTCCCTACTATGCCTGGGCATGCTCCTGATGAGGTTGCGGATATTCTCCTGAGGGATCTCCTCCCAGACCAGGACTAAAGCATCCGTCAACTCCTGGACAGTCTGTGGTGCAACGTGACGTTGGTGGATGGAGTGAGACATGCTGTCCCAGATGTGCTCAATCGGATTCAGGTCTGGGGAATGGACAGGCCAGTCCATAACTTCAATGCCTTCATCTTGCAGGAATTGCTGACACACTCCAGCCACATGAGGTCTGGCATTGTCCTGTATTAGGAGGAACCCAGGGCCAAACTCACCAGCATATGGTCTTACAAGCGGTCTGAGGATCTCAGCTCGGTACCTAATGGCATTCAGGCTACCTCTGGCGAGCACATGGAGGGCTGTGTGGCACTCCAAAGAAATGCCACCTCACACCATTACTGACCCACTGCCAAACCGGTCATGCTGAAGGATGTTGCAGGCAGCAGGTTCACACTCAGCACATGTGACAGACGTGACAGAGTCTGGAGAGGCCATGGAGAGCGATCTGCTGCCTGCAACATCCTTCAGCATGGCTGGTTTCGCAGTGGGTCAGTAATGATGTTGGGTGGCATTTCTTTGTAGGGCCACACAGCCCTCCATGTAATCGCCAGAGGTAGCTTGACTGCCATTAGGTACCGAGATGAGATCTTCAGACCCCTTGTGTGACCATATGCTGGTTCGGTTGGCCCTGGGTTCCTCCTGTTGCAGGACAATGCCAGACCTCATGTGGCAGGAGTATGTCAGCAGTTCCTGCAAGATGAAGCCATTGAATCTGTGGACTGGCCTGTCCATTCCCCAGACCTGAATCCGATTGAGCACATCTGGGACAGCATGTCTCGCTCCATCCACCAACGTCACGTTGCACCACAGACTGTCCAGAGTTGACGGATGCTTTAGTTCAGGTCCGGAAGGAGATCCTCAGGAGAACATCCGCAACCTCAGCAGGAGTGTGCCCAGGCGTTGTAGGGAGGCCATACAGGCATGTGGAGGCCACACACAATACTGAGCATCATTGTGGCTTGTTTCCACTTTAATTTTGTCTTGTTTTGATTTTCATTTTGACTTGATTCCACTTTCATTTTGGGGGTCTCTCCAAATCCAGGCCTCCATTGGTTCAAAAATTTGATTTCCATTGATGATTTTTGTGTGATTATGTTGACAGCACATTCAACTTTGTACACAACAAAGTATTCAATGAGAATATTTCATTCATTTATAGAATCATAGAATCATAGAATGGTAGAGTTGGAAGGGACCTCCTGGGCCATCTGGTCCAACCCCCTGCTCAAAGCAGGATTCTCTAAATCATCCCAGACAAATGTCTGTCCAGCCTCTGTTTGAAAACTTCCATTGAAGGAGAACTTACCACCTCTCGTGGCAGCCTGTTCCACTCCTTGATCACCCTAACTGTCAAAAAGTTTTTTCTAATATCTAATCTGTGTCTCCTCCCATTCAGTTTCATCCCATTGCTTCTAGTCTTTCCTTGTGCAAATGAGAATAAAGATGATCCTTCTACAATGTGACAGCCCTTGAGATATTTGTAGACAGCTATTAAGTCTCCTCTCAGTCTTCTTTTTTGCAAGCTAAACATTCCCAAATCCTGCAACCGTTCCTCATAGGACATGGTTTGCAGACCGGTCACCATTCTGGTGGCTCTCCTTTGAACTTGCTCCAGTTTGTTGATGTCTTTTTTAAAATGTGGTGCCCAAAACTGGACACAGTATTTAAAATGAGGTCTGACCAAAGAGGAGTAGAGGGCAATAATGACCTCACGTGATCTAGACTGTATGCTTCTGTTGATACATCCTAGAATTGTATTTGCCTTTTTTGCTGCTGCATCACACTGTTGACTCATGTTCAGTCTGTGATCAATTAGTATACCCAAGTCTTTTTCACATGTGCTGTTACTTAGCCCTATTCCTCCCATTTTGTATATGCTTTTTTCATTTTTATTGCCCAGATGTAGTACTTTGCATTTTTCCCTGTTAAAAACCATTCTGTTAGTTGCTGCCCACTGCTCCAGTTTATTTATATCTTTTTGAATCCTCTCTCTCTCTTCTCTAGTATTAGCTACCCCTCCTAGCTTTGTGTCATCAGCAAATTTGATCAGTTTACCCTCAATTCCTTCATCTAAATCATTGATAAAGATGTTGAACAATACAGGGCCCAAAACAGAGCCTTGTGGTACCCCACTTAAGACATTCTTCCAACTGGATGTGCAGCCATTTACGACCACTCTTTGAGTCCGATCACTAAGCCAGTTATGAATCCACCTAACAGTTGCCTTGTCCATTCCATACTTAGTCATTTTTTCAATAAGGATTGTGTGAGATACTTTGTCAAATGCTTTGCTGAAGTCAAGATATACTATATCTACAGCATTTCCCTGATCCACCCAGTCAGTGATTCTGTCATAGAAGGAAATTAAGTTAGTCTGACATGACTTATTAGTTACAAACCCATGCTGACTCTGTTTAATCACTTCATTCTTATGCAGGTACTTACATACGTGTTCTTTAATAATTTGTTCAAAGATTTTTCCTGGTATAGAAGTCAGACTCACTGGCCTGTAGTTCCCTGGGTCCACCTTCTTCCCCTTTTTGAAGATAGGAACAACATTTGCTCTTCTCCAGTCTTCTGGGACTTCTCCTGTTCTCCAAGAATTTTCAAAGATTATGGACAGTGGTTCAAGAATTTCTTCTGCTATCTCCTTCAGTATTCTGGGGTGTAATTCATCTGGACCTGGAGACTTGAATTCATTTAGGTTAGCTAAGTGTTTCCTCACTGTCTTTCTGTTTATAGATATCCTGGATTCTTCTATTCCTTTAATAGGACAGTGAAGATCAGTTGATGTTACATTTCCTTTCTGAGAGAAAACAGATGCAAAATAGGAATTTAAAAGTTCAGCCTTCTCAACATCCTTTCTTACCATTTCATCATTTTCATCCTGTAAAAATCCTATAGCATCTTTGACATTTTTTTTTACTTTTGACGTATCCCCAAAATCCTTTTTTATTGCTTTTGACATCTCTTGCAAGCCTTAATTCATTGTCAGCTTTAGATAATCTGATTTGTGCCCTGCAGGTTCTGCAGATGGCATTATATTCTTCTTTAGATATGCCTCCCTCTTTCCATTTGATAAACATTTCTTTCTTCCTTTTTAGCATGTGTTTAAGTTCTGTGTTCATCCATCCTGGTTTCCTTAAATGCTTCCCATTCTTCCCTCTTTTTGGAATTGTTAACGATTGTGCTTTGAGAATCTCATTTTTCAAGATGTCCCATCCTTCCTGGACATTTTTGTCGTTAAGGATATCCTGCCATTGGATCCCTCCAATTCTCTTTCTGAGTCTCTTAAAATCTGCCTTTCTGAAATCTAACCTTGACGTCTGAGTCTTCACAGGTCTTCCTCCTCTTGTTATCCAAAATTCTAAAATAGCATGGTCACTACCTCCTAGGGTCCCAGCCACTCTTACCTCCTCAACCATTTCCTCCCTGTTTATAAGGATTAGATCCAAGGTAGCAGATCCCCTTGTTTTCTCCTCTACCTTTTGAAAGATAAAGTTGTCAGCAAGAGAGGATAAGAATTTCCTTGACCTGTTAGTTTTGCCTGAGAGATTCCCAACAAATGTCTAGATAGTTGAAATCTCCCATGACTACTATGTCATATTTTTTGGAGAACTTGGCCATTTGATGCATAAAGAGTTCATCCATATCTTCAGCTTGCATAGGTGGCCTGTAGTAAATGCCTACAATGGTGTCCTTTCCATTTTTCTGTCCTTGTATTCTTACCCAAACAGTTTCCACAGAACTCCCAGTCTCTGAAGCGTCAATCTCTGTGCAGATATACTCTTTTCTAACATACAATGCGACACCTCCTCCTCGTTTATCAAGTCTGTTTCTTGCAAATAAGTTGTATCCTTCTAGCCTTGTATTCCAATCATGTGTATCGTCCCACCAAGTTTCAGTGATTCCAATGACATCATACTTCTTCTCCAGCGTTAGTAGTTCCAATTCTCCTTGTTTGTTGCCCATGCTTTGTGCATTTGTATAAAAACATTTTAGTTTGTGATTGGTTTCTCTTCCTCCAATATTTTTATTATTTAGATTGTTTTGTCTTCGTTCTTCCTTTCCACTTCTAATAGCCGAGTTCTCAATAGCATTTGTCAGGTGTATGGCTTTTTCTGGCGTTTTGCTTCCCTTCCCACATTGTTCTAGTTTAAAGCTTTCCTGATGAGTGTAGCAAGGCGACTTCCAAATACATGTTTTCCAGTCTTCGTAAGGTGCACCCCATCTCTAGCAAGTAGTCCATCGTATAGGTAATTCACTCCGTGATCCAGAAATCCAAATCCTTGCTGACGGCACCATCGACATAGCCAGTTGTTCACCTGCAGAATCTTATTCCACCTCCTTGTTCCATGGCCATCCACTGGGAGGATGGATGAGAAGACCACCTGCGCTCCCAGTTCTTTCACTTTCTTGCCTAAGTTTTCAAAGTCACTGCAGATGGTTTCCAGTGGTTTCCAGATCTAGGATGTGTTATTAGAGTGTTCCTTTTAATTTTTTTTTTAAATGAGTACATTATAGCCCTTTAAATTTTCAATAAACACATTTCATATTTAAATGCAAAACAAAACCTCCCCATGAAAAGAACAGGCTAGAGAATGTATCGTTTAAAATACATAATTTTATTTATTTGCACAAAATAAAATAAATATTAAAATCACAAATAATGATGCCTTCTACCACCCCCAGAAGAAGAACTAAACGAAAAGTGCATTGGGGTAGGAAGCAGGTGTCTCTTGGTCTCCTTATTGAGGTAATGATGTTCATATAGCACTTTACTTATCTATTTATGCTAAGCCTTGCCAATATGCACTCAGGCACTTTGCTTTGGTTTGTTGTGAGGTTCATTCCCATGAGGTTACTTATGATATAATTGGCAGTTTGGCACTTTGTTTTTGCTTTTTGGGCATTAATGTGATCCTGATAATTCCATGAGTGGCATTTTTTAGGCTTGATTTTATATATATGTTAATATACTCTGCTTATATTTTGATGGCCATTTGTTTACTTGTCTTATTGGTAGGACGCATCATTATTTGTGAATTTTAATATTTATTTTATTTTGTGCAAATAAATAAAATTATGTATTGTAAACTATACATTCTCTAGCCTGTCCTTTTCTTGGGGGAGGCTTTGTTTTGCATATATATATATATGTATATATTAGGGTTCTATTTCCCACTGCTGCACAAGGGGAGTCTCCAACCCGTCCTGCTGCGGTCTCCCATTCATCTCCGGCCGCAGTGGAGCCTGCTCAGCAGAGATGTCTGTCCAAGCGTCTTGCCCACTCCACTACTGTGCAGTGACTTGCTGCTACCTTTCCTGGATCTGCTATTATAGCCAGTGCTGGAGCAGACGTCTGGGACAAAGTCCTGCGTTTTCCCTTCTGAGCATGCCCAGAGTGAGATCTCTCATTGGAGATCAGGGTCACATGTTCAGGTGCTGCAGCGGCTCCTATTGGTCCGCCAGGAAGGTCATGTAGCTACATGTGTTTGTAACAGTTTCTCATTGGTCCTTGTTCCTGGAAGGTCCTGTAGCTGTTGCTATAAAAGGGTAGCATGGCTGGGCCGCCATGCGCTAATATCAACCATTGTATGCTATGCGCCAGTGTGGTCATGTGTATGTGTGGATAGGGACCCGGCTGAAATAAGCCACTAGAATACCGACTTAATCGGTGAGGAGTTTGGTATGGTAGCTGGTCAGGGTCGGTGTCCTAGATGCCCTAGATTACCGGCATAACCGGTGAGGAGATTTGATTGCCGTATTCAGGGTCTGGCGTTCAGACGCCATAGATTGCGGGTGACTCCCGCGAGGACATTAGCACATGATCACGCTTTATGTACGCTTAGCACTTAACTGTGTACCTGAGAGCCTTACAGGACACAGTGCTTTTTCTCAGCGGCCCTGTGACGTAACAGGGTTCGCTTTCAACGCTAGTCAGCGCCCTAGCGTGTTTTCTTTGCCACTCAGTTGTGTCTAGTGAGTGCGCACACATCGCCATATAGCGCTGCGGCTCTCCTTCTAGCGGCTCTGTGGAGTAACAGAGTTCGCACTCATTGCCACAGCGCATTACGGCGTTTATGTTGGCGACTCTGCGGGATAACAGAGTTTGCTTCTCGCGCCATTTTTACTAGCAGCAGGCTTCGCTTGCACGGTGGACCCCGGGCTGCGAACGCACCTTTCTACATTATATATTTGGTGTGTTCCGCAGACCCTTAACATAATATTAGCGCCAGAGTCTGGCTAGTAAAATGGCGGATGAACAGCGATTACAGCTGTACATCCAGCAGCTGGAGGGTAGGTTGGCGGCTCTTGAGCGCACAACCTCAGCTGTGGATGTTACCGCAGTCGCTGTTCAGGCTGCTAGTGTAGCTGCAGCCAGTTTGTCCTCTGCCACTTCTGTCCCTACATTGTCCCACCTCCCGCTTCCAGACAAGTTTGCTGGTGACAGCAAGCAATGTCGGGGATTCGTAAGTCAGTGCTCCATACACCTCGAGCTTCTGACTGCACGTTTCCCCACGGATCGGGCACAAGTGGGCTTTGTGATAGCTCTTCTGTCGGGCAGAGCGTTGGAGTGGGCAACGCCGCTGTGGGAGCGCGACGACCGTGTGGTGCAGAGCGCTTCTTGTTTTCTGGAGGCTCTGAAAAAGGTTTTTCTAGGACCTCAGGTCACCCACGATGCGGCGCTCAAACTGCTGGCAAGTACCCAGGGTTCGGCTTTGGTCAGCCATTTTGCTGTCCAATTTCGGACTCTGGCCTCGGAATTAGAGTGGCCAGATAAAGTCCTCATTCCCGTGTTCTGGAGAGGACTGGCGGGTCATGTGAAAGACGCCTTGGCTACCAGGGAGATTCCTGCCACACTGGAGAAGCTTATCGCTATTTCCACCCGCGTCGACCTCCGTTTCCACGAGCGGAGGCTGGAACGTGTCCAGTGTAGGCAGAGGGTCAAGTTGGCTCCTACCTTCACCAACCCTCTGGAGTCGCCTGTTCAGGCGCCCGACCTTCAGGAGGTTGCTCCTGCAGGATCTAAATCTCGGGTCACTCGTCCATCCCCGATTTGTTATATTTGCCAGCAGCAGGGACATTTTGCCAACCGATGTCCACAGCGGCTGAATAAGCGGTCGCGCCCAGTAACCGTAGGAACAGGGTCACTGGACGCCATGAGTTTTGCCCCTAAAGTGCTCCTCAAGGGGATAATTACCCACGGTTCTACCACCCTACCCGTCAAGCTGTGTGTGGATTCTGGGGCAGAGGGAAATTTTATGTCATCCTCCTTTGCTTCTCGCCACACCATGCCTTTGGTGTTGCTGGCTGAACCAGTATCGGTTCGGGTGTTGAACGGAGCAATTCTGCCCTCACAAATCACCCATCAGTCTGTTCCACTCACCTTGTCTATGTCTTCTTCCCATCAGGAGAATATATCATTTTTTATCCTCCCTGAGGGTATAGATGAGGTTTTGTTGGGATTACCCTGGCTCCGCCACCACTCTCCCCATATTGAGTGGGCTTCAGGGAGAATTCTGGGTTGGGGTAATTTATGTAAAGGCAGATGCATTAGGGACAGCGTGCAGGTCAACACCACTGAGATACCCATAGACCTCTCTCCTCTTCCCAAGGTCTATTGGTCTTATGCCGATGTTTTCTCAAAGAAGGCTGCGGAGACTCTTCCGCCTCATCGCCCCTATGACTGTCCTATCGACCTCTTGCCTGGAGCTGAGCCTCCTAGAGGAAGGGTCTATCCCCTCTCTCTTCCTGAGACAGAGGCCATGTCCCTATATATTCAGGAGAACTTGGCAAGGGGATTCATTAGGAAGTCGGTGTCACCAGCGGGAGCGGGGTTCTTCTTTGTGCAGAAGAAGAACGGAGAACTACGTCAGTGCATTGATTATAGGGGTCTCAACGCTATCACCGTGAAAAATAAGTATCCTTTGCCGCTAATCTCTGAGCTTTTTGACAGGCTTCGGGAGCAAGGGTATTTACTAAGCTAGACCTGCGGGGTGCGTATAACCTGATTCGCATCCGTGAGGGGGACGAGTGGAAGACGGCATTTAACACCAGGGATGGGCATTATGAATATCTGGTAATGCCCTTTGGGCTCTGTAATGCTCCAGCTGTCTTCCAAGACTTTGTGAACGACATCTTCCGGGATATGTTGACCACCTCGGTGGTAGTCTATCTGGATGACATTCTCATCTTTTCTCCAGATATGGCCTCCCACCGGAGAGATGTCTGCAAGGTCTTCGACCTCTTGCGAGCAAATTCCCTATATGCGAAGTTGGAGAAGTGCATGTTTGAGCAGGAGTCTCTACCTTTTCTGGGCTATATCATCTCCACCCAGGGATTGGCTATGGATCCTACCAAACTACAGGCTGTGATGGATTGGCAAGAACCCCACTCCCTTAAGGCGGTGCAGCGCTTTATGGGGTTCATTAACTACTATCGCCAATTCATTCCCCACTTCTCCACTTTGGTAGCTCCCTTGGTAGCCCTCACCAAGAAGGGAGCTAATCCCAAGTTGTGGTCAGAGGAGGTCACCAAGGCGTTCTCCTCCATCAAGTCGCATTTTGCCAGTGCTCCCATCTTACATCGCCCCGATGTCGATAAACCGTTTATCTTAGAGGTGGATGCCTCTTCTGTTGGTGCTGGAGCAGTCCTTTTTCAAAAGGATGCCCAGGGTCGGAAGCATCCCTGCTTCTTCTTTTCCAAAACCTTTACACCAGCAGAGAGGAATTATTCCATCGGGGACAGGGAGTTACTGGCTATGAAGTTGGCCTTCTCCGAGTGGCGACATCTTCTGGAGGGGGCTCGCTTCCCCTTCCAAGTGTTCACAGACCACAAGAACTTGGTGTATTTGCAGACAGCCCAGCGGCTAAATTCCCGTCAGGCCAGATGGTCCTTGTTTTTCTCGCGGTTCCATTTCACCCTCCATTTCCTCTCCGGTGAGAAGAACATTCGCGCAGATGCTCTATCCCGCTCCGTGGTGTCCTCTGAGGAGGTGGAGGAGGAGCCTCGGCTGATTGTCCCCACAGAAAGCCTAAGAACGGTGGCTCCGGTTTCGCTTGAGTCTGTGCCTTCGGGCAAGACTTTTGTGCCCACCAATTTGCGACCGGAAGTACTCTCTTGGGCACATTCGTCCAGGGTGGGTGGACATTTTGGGACCAAAAGGACTTCTGAGTTGCTGGCGAGGACATACTGGTGGCCGCAGATGGCCCGTGACGTCAGGGAATACGTTCAGGCATGCGTCTCCTGCGCCAAGAATAAGTCCCCTCGACAACAGCCAGCTGGGCTACTTTTCCCTTTACCGGTGGCAGACAGGCCTTGGGAGATGGTCGGGATGGATTTTGTGGTGGGCTTACCCAAGTCTCGGGGCTGCACCATCATCTGGGTGATAACCGACCACTTCTCCAAAATGGTGCACTTAGTGCCGTTACCACGGTTACCGTCTGCACGGGCCTTGGCAGCATTATTCATTAGGCATATTTTCCGCCTACACGGTATGCCAGACAAATTTGTCAGTGATCGAGGTCCCCAGTTTGCGTCTCGGTTCTGGAGAGAGCTGTGTCGTCTACTCAGCATTGAGTTGAATCTCTCCTCTGCATACCATCCCGAGACGAATGGGTTGGTAGAGAGGGCCAACCAGACCTTGGTCACATACTTGTGACATTTTGTCTCTGCCAGGCAGGATGACTGGGCATCCTTGCTACCGTGGGCTGAGTTCGCTCTAAATAATGCTGTGGCTGACTCCACCGGACAGACCCCATTCCTCCTGAACTACGGTCAGCATCAGCGGGTACCAGTGCCTATGCCCGTGTCTTCCGCCGATTCCAGGGTGGCAAACTGGGCTGTGGAGGCACGGGACATTTGGGACCGCACTCAGGATGCCATTCAGGCCTCCAAAGAGAGGATGAGGTCTTCGGCCGATGCCCATCGGCGCCCCGCTCCTACATTTGCTCCGGGTGACCTAGTGTGGCTTTCTGCCCGAAACATCAGGCTGCGGGTAGAGTCCACCAAGTTGGCACCTCGCTTTTTGGGCCCCTTTAAAGTTCTTGAGCAGGTGAACCCGGTGGTTTACCGCCTAGCCCTTCCACCTCGCCTTGGTATCACTGACACCTTTCACGTGTCCCTCTTGAAACCCGTGGCCATTTCCCGGTTTTCCGAGTCATCTGCCGGGACGTCGGGTTCATCTATCGACGATCATGAGGTGAACGCCATTGTTGGGTGCAAGGTGGTACGAGGCAAAAAATTTTATTTGGTGGATTGGAGGGGTTATGGGCCTGAGGATAGATCCTGGGAGCCTGCCGAGCATGTTCACGCTCCGCAGCTCATCGCTGCCTTTGAGCGCAGCGAGGCCCAAAAAAGGGGGGCCCTAGGAGGGGGGTAATGTTAGGGTTCAATTTCCCGCTGCTGCACAAGGGAGTCTCGAACCTGTCCCGCTGCGGTCTCCCATTCATCTCCGGCCGCAGTGGAGCCTGCTCAGCAGAGACGTCTGTCCAAGCGTCTTGCCCACTCCACTACTGTGCAGTGACTTGCTGCTGCCTTTCCTGGATCTGCTATTATAGCCACTGCTGGAGCAGACGTCTTTGGGACAAAGTCCTGCGTTTTCCCTTCTGAGCATGCCCAGAGTGAGATCTCTCATTGGAGATCAGGGGTCACATGTTCAGGTGCTGCAGCGGCTCCTATTGGTCCGCCAGGAAGGTCATGTAGCTACATGTGTTTGTAACAGTTTCTCATTGGTCCTTGTTCCTGGAAGGTCCTGTAGCTGTTGCTATAAAAGGGTAGCATGGCTGGGCCGCCATGCGCTAATATCAACCATTGTATGCTATGCGCCAGTGTGGTCATGTGTATGTGTGGATAGGGACCCGGCTGAAATAAGCCACTAGAATACCGACTTAATCGGTGAGGAGTTTGGTATGGTAGCTGGTCAGGGTCGGTGTCCTAGATGCCCTAGATTACCGGCATAACCGGTGAGGAGTTTTGATTGCCGTATTCAGGGTCTGGCGTTCAGACGCCATAGATTGCGGGTGACTCCTTCGAGGACATTAGCACATGATCACGCTTTTTGTACGCTTAGCACTTAACTGTGTACCTGAGAGCCTTACAGGACACAGTGCTTTTTCTCAGCGGCCCTGTGACGTAACAGGGTTCGCTTTCAACGCTAGTCAGCGCCCTAGCGTGTTTTCTTTGCCACTCAGTTGTGTCTAGTGAGTGCGCACACATCGCCATATAGCGCTGCGGCTCTCCTTCTAGCGGCTCTGTGGAGTAACAGAGTTCGCACTCATTGCCACAGCGCATTACGGCGTTTATGTTGGCGACTCTGCGGGATAACAGAGTTTGCTTCTCACGCCATTTTTACTAGCAGCAGGCTCCACTTGCACGGTGGACCCCGGGCTGCGAACGCACCTTTCTACATTATATATTTGGTGTGTTCCGCAGACCCTTAACATATATATACCGTATATACTCGTGTATAAGCCGAGATTTTCAGCACCTTTTTTTGTGCTGAAAATGCCCCCTCGGCTTATACACGAGTCATTGGGCAGAAACCAGCGGGGGAGGGGTGCCACGGCAGGAGCCGGTGGCTGAGACATCATACTCACCCTCCCTGTGCCATCGCTGAACGTCCCGGCAATCCTCCGTTGTACCCGGCTTCCTGCAGCTCTCCTGTGCTGAGCGGTGACGTAATACCGCTCATTAAGGTCATGTAATATGGACGCGACGCCACTCCCATAGGCATGGCGTCCATATTCATGGCCTTAATGAGCGGTATTACGTCACCGCTCAGCACAGGAGAGCTGCAGGAAACCGGGTACAACGGAAGATTGCCAGGACGTTCAGCGATGGCACGGGGAGGGTGAGTATGACGGGGTAGAATGGAGGACGGGGGAAGCATGGAGGAGGACAATGAGCATGGAGCAGGACGGGGGAGGACGGAGAGCACAGAGGAGCACAGAGAAGGACAGGGGAGAGGATGGAGGGCACAAAGGAGCACGGAGCAGGACGGGGGGAAGATGGAGAGCACAGAGGAGCACGGAGCAGGACGGGGGGCACAGGAGGACGGAGGAGGAAGGGGGAGCACAGCGGAGGATGGAGCAGGAGGGGGGAGCACAGAGGAGAATGGGGGAGCACAGAGCTGTATGGGGGAGCAAGGAGCAGGACGGGGGCAGCACTGAGCAGGACGGCGGTTTATACACCCGGCTTATACACGAGTCAATAAGTTATCCCAGTTTTTTGTGGCAAAATTAAGGTGGTCGGCTTATACACGGGTCGGCTTATACATGAGTATATATGATATATACTGTATATATAATTATTATTTTTAAAATATATACAAGTAGCAGTGGGCGTACATTCAAGTGTCCCTTTGTTTTCTGGACCATCAAGGTTCACTGAGGTCACACCTCTCTAGTTATAATATTATTGTATCTCCTAGCAATGTGCCATAACATCAGAAGATACTAATCTGTAGTCAGCTTTTGGCTCTGGGGACAGAAAAGTATCTATTGTAAAGTTAATACATTTATGTACAGTAGCATTTCCTCTGCAGACACTTTCCAAGAGCAAAAAATTTCCAAGAGCAAACCGCCCCATCAAGCTTTTATTACAGCTATTCATAGTTTTAACCCCTTTACCCCCAAGGGTTGTTTGCACATTAATGACCAGGCCAATTTTTACAATTCTGACCACTGTCCCTTTATGAGGTAATAACCCTGGAACGCTTCCATGGATCCCGGTGATTCTGACAGTTTTCTCGTGACACAGGGCAAGCTCCAGGTTTTTATGGGCCCCGGGCGAAAGAGCCTCAGTGGGCCCCTTTAACACAGACCACGATTCATGATGCACAGATACGGCAGAGAAATATGGGTACAGTACAATGCCAAACACTTCTCTTCTTCCATTACATGAGTGATATCTATTGTAAATTGTACAGTAGCTCAAAAACCGCCAAATCCTCGCAGCGCACAGTACTGACTGGACAGTACAGTCCTCCATACAATATTATGGGCACCACATAGTCTCCCCCTTATCACCCATATAATACCCCATACAGGATGTCACCCCCCATCCCCCATATAATGCTCCATACAGAATACTGGACCCAAAATAATGCTCCATGCAGAATACTGGACCCAATATAATGCTCCATACAGGATACTGGTCCCCATATAATGCTCCATACAGGATACTCGTCCCCATATAATGCTCCATACAAAATATGGAGCTCTCCTCTGCGCTGTGCTGCGTTCTGCACTGTTACGGCTCAGGAAAGGGCGCTGTGGAAAGACTCCCCGTTATCATCATCATTGTCTCCCCATCATCATCATTGCCTCACCATCATCATCATCACCTCCCCATCATCATCGAGTCCCCATCATCATCATTGACTCCCCATTATCATCAATGCCTGCCCATCATCATCATCGCCTCCCCATCATCATTTCCTCTTCATCATCATCATTGCCTCCCCATCATCATCATGGCCTCCCCATCATCATCAATGCCTGCCCATCATCATCATTGCCTCCTCATCATATCATTGCCTCCCCATCATCATCATTGCCTCTCCATTATCATCAATGCCTGCCCATCATCATCATCGCCTCCCCATCATCATCATCACTGCCTGCCCATTATCATCAATGCCTGCCCATCATCATCATCGCCTCCCAATCATCATCATTGCCTCCCCATTATAATCAATGCCTGCCCATCATCATCATCTCCTCCCCATCATCATCATTGCCTCCCCATCATCATCATTGCCTCCCCAATATCATCAATGCCTCCCCATTATCATCAATGCCTCCCCATCATCATCATCACTGCCCTCCCCCACCAACATCACACAGACAGCACCGCAGCACACAAGCACTCTCTCACATACACACACAAAGCACCGCACTACATACACACACACTGATACTCACAGACAGAGACACACACACACACATACACATCACAACTCACCTGTCCGGCGTCCGCTCGCTCTCTGCCACAGCCGGCCGCTGAATGATGACGTCATTCAGCGGCGCTGCTGTGAGAGGAAGCGCAGGCGTCCCCTGGAGCCCGGAGCTGCGGCAGCGAAGGCACGGGGAGAGGTAATATTGTGCCAGCTGCTGCTGGGCCCTGAGCAAGCGGGGGGTCCAGTGGCGGTGCTGACACCGCTCTCCTCTGCTAACGGGCCCCGGGGTGCCCGACGGCGAGTGGGCCCCCCTGCCTGCTCAGGGCCCCAG
The DNA here is from genome assembly GCA_033576555.1 of Oophaga sylvatica. Lineage (NCBI taxonomy): Eukaryota > Metazoa > Chordata > Amphibia > Anura > Dendrobatidae > Oophaga > Oophaga sylvatica. Next base: position 31,932,760 of record JARQOD010000001.1, read on the forward strand.
CACTTGCCCGGGTATGCCTGGTGCTAATGCCGGCCCTGTCGTGACATATTGTACTTCATGATAGTGGTAACATTTAGTTGATATTACTTGCATTTATTTGTGAAAAAAAACTGAAATTTGGTGAAAATTTTTTAAATTTTGCAATTTTCCAACTTTGAATTTTCATGCGCTTAAATCACAGGGATATGTCACACAAAATACTTAATAATTAACATTTCCAACATGTCTACTTTACATCAGCAGTTCAGCACAATTTTGGAACCAAATTTTTTTTTTGTTAGGAAGTTATAAAGGGTTAAAGGTTGACCAGCGATTTCTCATTTTTACAACACCATTTTTTTTTAAGGACCACATCACATTTGAAGTCACTTTGAGGGGTCTATATGATAGAAAATACCCAAAAGTGACACCATTCTAAAAACTGCACCCCTCAAGGTGCTTAAAACCACATTCAAGAAGTTTACTAACCCTTCACGTGCTTCCCAGGAATTTTTGGAATGTTTGAAAAAATGAACATTTAACTTTTCACAAAAAAATTAATTCAGATCCAATTTGTTTTATTTTACCAAGGGTAACAGGAGAAATTGGACCCCAAAAGTTGTTGTACAATTTGTCCTGAGTACGCTGATACCCCATATATGCAGGTAAACCACTGTTTGGGCGCATGGCAGAGCTCAAAAGAGAAGGAGCGCCGTTTGACCTTTCAATGCAAAATTGGCTGGAATTGACTTCGATGCCATTTCGCATTTAGAGAGCCACTGATGTGCTAATACAGTGGAAACCCCCACAAGTGGCACCATTTTAGAAAGAAGACCCCCTAAGGAACTTATCTAGATGTGTGGTGAGCACTTTGAACCGCAAGTGCTTCACAGAAGTTTATAATGTAGAGCCATAAAAATAACAAATCATATTTTTTTCACAATGATCTTTTCTCCCCCAATTTTTTATTTTCCCAAGGGTAAAAGGAGATATTGGACCCAAAAGTTGTTGTGAAATTTGTCCTGAGTAGGCTGATACCCCATATGTGGGGATAAACCACTGTTTGGGCTCATGACAGAGCTCGGAAGGGAAGGAGCACCGTTTGACTTTTTCAACGCACAATTGGCTGGAATTGAGATCAGATGCCATGTCGCATTTGGAGAGCCCCTGATGTGCCTAAAAAGTGAATACCCCCCAATTCTAACTCCAACCCTAACCGCAACACACCCCTAACCCTAATCCCAACCATAACCATAACCCTAAACACAAACCTAACCCTAACACACCCTTGACCCTAATCCAACCCTAAACCTAATCCCAACCCTAACCTTATTCCCAACCCTAACCCTAATTCCAACCCTAACCCTAATTCCAACCATAACCCTAATCCCAACTCTAACCCTAGACCCCAACTCTAACCCTAATCCTAACTTTAGCCCAACCCTAACCCTAACCCCAGCCCCAACCCTAATGGGAAAATGGAAATAAATACATTTTTTTAATTTTATTATTTTTCCCTAACTGAGGTTTTTATGTTTGGCAGCTGTCACATACTGAAAGACGCTTTTTATTGCAAAAAAATAGTTTTTGCATCACCATTTTGAGAGCCATAATTTTTCCATATTTTGGTCCACAGAAACATGTGAGATCTTATTTTTTGAGGGACGAGTTGACATTTTTATTGGTACCATGTTCAGGCACATGACATTTTTTGATCGCATTTTATTCCAATTTTTGGGAGGCAGGATGAACAAAAATCAGCAATTCATGAATTTCTTTTTGTGGGGGGGTTTACACTGTTCTGCACGTGGTAAAATTGATAAGGCAGTTTTTTTCTTCTGGTTAGTACGATTACAGTGATACCTCATTTATATCTTTTTTTTATGTTTCGTGCTTTTATACAATAAAAACTATTTTATATAAAAAATATTTATCTTTGCATCACTTTATTCTGCGAGCTATATCTTTTTTACTTTTCTGGTGATGATGTTGTATTGGGGATTGTTTTTTGCGGGACAAGATGACGTTTTCAGTGGTACCATGTTTATTTTTATCCGACTTTTTGATTGCTTGTTATTCCACTTTTTGTTCGGCGGTATGATGATAAAGCACTGTTTTTTGGCTTGTTCTTTTTTTTTTAAATGGTTTTCACTAAAGTGGTTAATTAGTGGGACAGTTTTATTGGTTGGGTCATTAAGGACGCGGCGATACCAAATATGTGTACTGTTATTGTTTAGATTTTTCATTCAAATATTTACACTGTGTTCCAAATTATTATGCAAAAATTGTTTCGGAGTGATAAGGTAAGAATTTTTTTGTTTGTCAGTTAAACTCATTGATGGTGATGTGTATCAGGGCTCTTTATATCACTGTAAGCAATTGCGGACACCTGTGCTAATTGGTTTGGCAGGTGTGTCCAATGAAAGGCAAGACTACTTAAGAAGGCTGTCCCACATTATCAAGCAGCCTACATTTTCTGCCAAAATGGGAAAGAAAAAGGATGTGTCGGCTGCTGAGAAGCAACAAATTGTGGAGTGTTTAGGTCAAGGCATGACTACAATCAACATTGCCAAGACACTTCATCGTGATCATCGCAAAATCAAGAAGTATGTAGCTGATTCACAGTACACACGTGTGCGTGCTGATAAGGGAAAATTGAGGACTCTTTCCTACAGGCAATTACGTCAGGTTAAAAGAGCAGCGGCAAAAAAGCCTTGTCATAGCAGCAGACAAGTTTTTGAAGCTGCTGGTGCCTCCAACGTCCCCCGAACAACAAGATGCAGGGTCCTTTAGAGGTTTGCAGCTGTGCGTAAGCCATCCTGTCGACCTCCTCTATCCACTGCACACAAGCAGAAACGGCTCCAGTGGGCCAAACAATACATGAAGACTGACTTCAAAACTGTTTTGTTCATGGATGAGTGCCGTGCAATGCTCGATGGTCCAGATGGATGGAGTGGAGGATGGCTGGTTGATGGACACCCCATGCAAACACGGCTATGGCGCCAAAAAGGAGGAGGTGGAGTAATGTTTTGGGCTGGAATCATGGGGAGAGAGATTGTCAACCCCTTTAGGATCCCTGAAGGGGTAAAGATGAACTCCATAGTGTATGTTGAGTTTCTCAAACAGCACTTCCTGCCATGGTTCAAGAAGAAGAACCGTGCATTCCGCAGCAAGATCATTTTCATGCATGATAATGCACCGTCTCATGCTGCACATAACACATCTGCTTCTCTGGCTGCTATGGGCATAAAAGGGACAAACTTATGGTGTGGCCCCCATGCTCCCCTGACTTCAACCCCATTGAGAACCTCTGGAGCATCATCAAAAGGAGTGTCTATGATGGCGGGAGGCAGTTCACATCTAAGCAACAGCTCTGGGAGGGTATTCTGTCCTCATGCAAAACAATTGAAGCAGAAACCATCCAAAACCTGACAAATTCAATGGACGAGAGAGTTCAGAAGCTCCTTTCGAACAAGGGTCCTATGTGCAAATGTAACATCGCCTAGAATAAAGTTTTGAGTTGAAAACTGTTTGATTTCAGTTTGTAATAACCTGCTAATGCTTATAATTTCAAAAATGACCATTTTTTTGTTCTTTGTTAAAATGAAAAGGTTGAAATCTCTGCTGTGCATAATAATTTGGAACATGCATTTTGAGTGCAGTTTGAGTGTTTTATTTTTTAAAAAATATACTGTTATCATAGGCAGTTTGTACAAAAACCTTTCAATTGTACTCTGTTATTTGACTGGAAAATTACAATGACTGCAATTCATATAGATAATTTGGGAAAATCTGAGAAAATATTATTTGCATAATAATTTGGAACACAGTGTATTTATGGCTGGAATTAATATTGATTTTTTATTATTATTTTTTTTATTTAATTCTTACTTTTACACTTTGTCCTACTATGGGACACTCATTTTTGTGCAGGATGATCGCTTCTATACCATGAAAATCTGCATGCTATAGAAGCTGTCAGAGCTGCAGCTTCAATACACTGACCTGAGAGACTTCCTGGTCATCACTGCGAAAGACAGGAAGCCTCTCAGGCCTGGAGACCCAGATGTCATCATGACAAATTCGGGTCTCCATGGCAGCGATCGGGACCCTACGTCATGCCGCTGGGTCTCCGATCCAAAGGCAGAGGGGCTGTTAGCCCCTCTGCCTGCTCCAGAATGCTGCGATCATGTTTGATCGCAGTGTTCCCAGGGTTAAAGTGCCAGGAGGGGTCCGTGACTGCTCCTGGCACTTAGTGCTGGGTGTCAGCTAGAGAATTAGCTGACACCCGGCTGCGATCAGCAGCGCTCCCACCGTGAGCGCGGCTGATCGGGTATGACATACTATTCTATCCATGGGCATTAAGTCCCAGGTCACATGGACGGTATAGTACCTCTAATGTCAGAAAGGGGTTAAAGCATGATGCTAGACATACTGTAAATCCACTGAGTTCAACCTATCCTAACATGTTAATCCAGAGAAAGACAAAAAACTGGATTAACACCTGGATGAACACCCCATCACAGAATCTAGTGCCCATAAACTGTAATATTATATTTTCAAGATATGCATCCAGGCCCCCATTGAATTTTGATTTTTTTTTGCAGTGAATCAACCATTACCACATCATTTGACAGAGAGTTCCATAGTCTCATTGCTTTTACAGTAAAGAATCACTATCTGTGATTATGAATGATTAAACCTTCTTTCCTAGGTCCCCTTGTCACTGTTGCAAGCCTAGATTAAAAAACACATCATTAGAAAGATCTCTGTATCGTCCCATCTCCATACTGAATATACTTAAGTTTGACAATCTCTCTTGGTATTTCAGTTTTACTGATTACCTTAATAACTTTGGTTACTTTTCTCGCACCCACTCTAGTTCAGCTGTTTTTTTTATACATGTGAGTCCAAAATTGTACACAATATTCTAAGTATGGCAACACTAGTGACTTAAATAAAGGTAAAATTAAGTTCTTGTCAAGAGCATCTATGTCTCTTTTAATGCATCCTGTTCTGTCTCCAACATCTGTTATGATTTGGTAGCTGAGGAGAGCAGGAAAAAAAAAGCAATACACCAGAGAGGTTGGAATCTACTGGATTGCAGTACCCTGACTAACCACCACAACTAAAGGCAGCCGTGGAGCGTACCTACGTTGGTCCTAGACGCCTCGTCACAGCCTGAGAAGCTAACTACACCTAAAGATTAGAGTTGAGCGATACTTTCCGATATCCAAAAGTATCGGAATCGGAATGGTATCGCCGATACCATTAAAATATCGGCGATCCCCGATACCGATACCGGAAATCCAATGTAAGTCTATGGGAACAAAATATCGTAACTAAAAAAAACCCATTCTTTCCTTGTAAACACTAAATATACACACATAGAATACATATATATATATATATATATATATATATATACATGTCATTGTGACATATATATATATACATGTATTTATAGTTTATACACTTCTACATAGTAAAATAGCCTCTGATTCAATTGCGGGTAAAGCCGGCTTTTGTGAAAAGACAGAAGCACCCGACATGAAATGACACTTGGTTTACATAGAGTTAACCATGTCTTTTCATGTAGTTTGATATCTGATTTGCACAAACAATTACATGAGTGGCTGTGTGCAAAATTTCACACCTGTAGGGGTTAATTAAAGGTGTAAATTCGTTGTAAAAAAAACAGACTTTTTTGCTACGAATTTACACCTTTAATTAACCCCTACAGGTGTGAAATTTTGCACACTTACACTCATGTAATTGTTTGTTCAAATCAGATATCAAACTACATGAAAAGACATGGTTAACTCTATGTAAACCAAGTGTCATTTCATGTCGGGTTCTGCATTTTCACAAAAGCCGGCAATTGAATTAGCGGCTATTATACTATGTAGAAGTGTATGAACTATAAATATATATATATATATGTGTCACAAATTCAATGACATGTATATATATATATATATATGAGGTGTAAAATTGCTGAAAAAAAATGCGTGGGCTCCCGCCCTATTTTCGCAACCAGACAGACAAAGCCAGTGAGTGGGGGCAGATAATAATAGCCCAGAGAGGGACCATTATTTTTGCCCCCCCCTGGCTACTAACATCTGCCCCCAGACACCCCAGGAAAGACAAATCTATAATTAGATTCGCCCTTTCTGGCACTTTGCCCGTCTATTCCCATTGCCCTGTAGCGGTGGCGAATGGGTTAATATGGGGTTAAAGCCACCTTGCTATTGAAAAGTGACCTTAAGCCAGGTTAATAATTGAGAGCTGTCAATTAGACAACTATCAATTATTAATCCTATTGCATGAAATAAAAATAAAACACACACACTTTAATTAAAAATCATTTTAATGAAATAAAGACACATGTTTTTGACCATCTTTTATTTTACTGCAAAAACCATTTCCTGTAATAAAAATAAAATAAAAAAGCAAAATTATTCTTACCTATCCCATGCACAGTCAGGTCCCACAGTGTAATCCTTCAGAAAGGGTTAATGTTTACTGCAGGGACCGCAGCTAATGCTGCAGCCTCACAGTAAACCCCCAAATGAATGAGTTCCTCTCCTGGCTGACAGGAGAGTAAAGGCTGGGTCTCACATAACGATACACCAGCGATCCCGACAACGATATGCACTTGTCAGGATCGCTGGTGTATCGCTACATGATCGCTGCTGAGCTGCCAAACAGGCAGCTCAGGCAGCGATCTGGGACAGCGACACTGCAGGTAACATCGCTTAAGGGCCCGTCTCACATAGCGATATCGCTACCGAGATCGCTGCTGAGTCACTAGTTTTGTGACGCAGCAGCGAGCTCACCAGCGATATCGCTGTGTGTGACATTCAGCGACGATCAGCCCCCCTGCCGGGTATCGCTGATCGTCGCTGAAATGTCAGGACCTTTTTTTGATCGCTGGTTTCCCGCTGACAGGCACGCATCGCTGCGTGTGACAGGCGGGAGACCAGCGATCCGCTGGTAACCAAGGTACACAGCGGGTTTCCAGGCGCGGGGCTGTGCCTAGAAACCCGCTGTGTACCTTGGATTACCAGCGCCCTGATGCAGGGGAGCAGCGCTTGGAAACCCGCTGTGTACCTTGGATACCAGCTCCCTGCATCAGGGCGCTGGTTTCCAAGGTACACTGCGGGTAACTAAGCGATGTTACCCGCAGTGTCGCTGTCCCAGATCGCTGCCTGAGCTGCCTGTTTGGCAGCTCAGCAGCGATCATGTAGCGATACACCAGTGATCCTGACAAGTGCATATCGTTGTCGGGATCGCTGGTGTATCGTTATGTGAGACCCAGCCTTTAGTTACCCGCAGTGTACGTTGGATACCAGCGCCCTGATGCAGGGAGCTGGTAACCAAGGTACACAGCGGGTTTCCAAGCGCTGCGCGGTGCCTGAAAACCCGCTGTGTACCTTGGATACCAGCTCCCTGCATCAGGGCGCTGGTATTCAAGGTACACAGCGGGTTTCTAGGCACAGCCCCGCGCCTGGAAACCCGCTGTGTACCTTGGTTACCAGCGGATCGCTGGTCTCCCGCCTGTCACACGCAGCGATGCGTGCCTGTCAGCGGGAAACCAGCGATCAAAAAAAGGTCCTGACATTTCAGCGACGATCAGCGATACCCGGCAGGGGGGCTGATCGTCGCTGAATGTCACACACAGCGATATCGCTGGTGAGCTCGCTGCTGCGTCACAAAACTAGTGACTCAGCAGCGATCTCGGTAGCGATATCGCTATGTGAGACGGGCCCTTAAGTGGAAAGCTTAATTGATTGCTTTCCACTTTCACTTCAGGTCAGCCAGGGACACAATCAGTGACGTCAGAGGGAACTGATTAACAAAAATAGGGGTTCCCTTCGAAAAAAAAATGGCGTGGGGTCCCCCCTATTTTTGTTAACCAGCCAGATGAAGCAGACCGCTGAGGCCTAGATTTTCAGGCTGTTAAGGAGCCAAGATCCATGGACCTTGCCAGCCTGATAATACCAGGCCACAGCAGTCTGCATATCTTGGCTGATTAACAAAAATAGGGGATCCGCTCGAAAAAAATTGGCGTGGGGTCCCCCCTATTTTTGTTAACCAGCCAGATGAAGCAGACCGCTGAGGCCTGGATTTTCAGGCTGTTAAGGAGCCAAGATCCATGGACCTTGCCAGCCTGATAATACCAGGCCACAGCAGTCTGCATATCTTGGCTGATTAACAAAAATAGGGGATCCCCATCGAAAAATCATTTTAATGAAATAAAGACACATGTTTTTGACCATCTTTTATTTTACTGCAAAAACCATTTCCTGTAATAAAAATAAAATAAAAAAGCAAAATTATTCTTACCTATCCCATGCACAGTCAGGTCCCACAGTGTAATCCTTCAGGCGCGGGGCTGTGCCTAGAAACCCGCTGTGTACCTTGGATTACCAGCGCCCTGATGCAGGGGAGCAGCGCTTGGAAACCCGCTGTGTACCTTGGATACCAGCTCCCTGCATCAGGGCGCTGGTTTCCAAGGTACACTGCGGGTAACTAAGCGATGTTACCCGCAGTGTCGCTGTCCCAGATCGCTGCCTGAGCTGCCTGTTTGGCAGCTCAGCAGCGATCATGTAGCGATACACCAGCGATCCTGACAAGTGCATATCGTTGTCGGGATCGCTGGTGTATCGTTATGTGAGACCCAGCCTTTAGTTACCCGCAGTGTACGTTGGATACCAGCGCCCTGATGCAGGGAGCTGGTAACCAAGGTACACAGCGGGTTTCCAAGCGCTGCGCGGTGCCTGAAAACCCGCTGTGTACCTTGGATACCAGCTCCCTGCATCAGGGCGCTGGTATTCAAGGTACACAGCGGGTTTCTAGGCACAGCCCCGCGCCTGGAAACCCGCTGTGTACCTTGGTTACCAGCGGATCGCTGGTCTCCCGCCTGTCACACGCAGCGATGCGTGCCTGTCAGCGGGAAACCAGCGATCAAAAAAAGGTCCTGACATTTCAGCGACGATCAGCGATACCCGGCAGGGGGGCTGATCGTCGCTGAATGTCACACACAGCGATATCGCTGGTGAGCTCGCTGCTGCGTCACAAAACTAGTGACTCAGCAGCGATCTCGGTAGCGATATCGCTATGTGAGACGGGCCCTTAAGTGGAAAGCTTAATTGATTGCTTTCCACTTTCACTTCAGGTCAGCCAGGGACACAATCAGTGACGTCAGAGGGAACTGATTAACAAAAATAGGGGTTCCCTTCGAAAAAAAAATGGCGTGGGTCCCCCCTATTTTTGTTAACCAGCCAGATGAAGCAGACCGCTGAGGCCTAGATTTTCAGGCTGTTAAGGAGCCAAGATCCATGGACCTTGCCAGCCTGATAATACCAGGCCACAGCAGTCTGCATATCTTGGCTGATTAACAAAAATAGGGGATCCGCTCGAAAAAAATTGGCGTGGGGTCCCCCCTATTTTTGTTAACCAGCCAGATGAAGCAGACCGCTGAGGCCTGGATTTTCAGGCTGTTAAGGAGCCAAGATCCATGGACCTTGCCAGCCTGATAATACCAGGCCACAGCAGTCTGCATATCTTGGCTGATTAACAAAAATAGGGGATCCCCTCGAAAAAAATTGGCGTGGGGTCCCCCCTATTTTTGTTAACCAGCCAGATGAAGCAGACCGCTGAGGCCTGGATTTTCAGGCTGTTAAGGAGCCAAGATCAATGGACCTTGCCAGCCTGATAATACCAGGCCACAGCAGTCTGCATATCTTGGCTGATTAACAAAAATAGGGGATCCCCTCGAAAAAAATTGGCGTGGGGTCCCCCCTATTTTTGTTAACCAGCCAGATGAAGCAGACCGCTGAGGCCTGGATTTTCAGGCTGTTAAGGAGCCAAGATCCATGGACCTTGCCAGCCTGATAATACCAGGCCACAGCAGTCTGCATATCTTGGCTGATTAACAAAAATAGGGGATCCCCTCGAAAAAAATTGGCGTGGGGTCCCCCCTATTTTTGTTAACCAGCCAGATGAAGCAGACCGCTGAGGCCTGGATTTTCAGGCTGTTAAGGAGCCAAGATCCATGGACCTTGCCAGCCTGATAATACCAGGCCACAGCAGTCTGCATATCTTGGCTGATTAACAAAAATAGGGATCCCCTCGAAAAAAATTGGCGTGGGGTCCCCCCTATTTTTGTTAACCAGCCAGATGAAGCAGACCGCTGAGGCCTGGTTTTTCAGGCTGGTAAGGATCCAATATACATGGACATTGCCAGCCTGATAATACCAGGCCACAGCAGTCTGCTTAGCTTGGCTGGTTAACAAAAATAGGGATCCCCTCGAAAAAAAAACGGCGTAGGGGTCCCCCTATTTTTGTTAACCAGCCAAGTAAAATGCAGACTGCTGCGGCCTGGTATTAAAAGACTGTCAAGGCCCATGGATTTTGGCCCTCAACAGCCTGATAATACCAGGCTACAGCAGCCCCACATTTGGCGCATCAAAAGATGTGCCAATTGTGGCACTTTACCCGGCTCTTCCCACTTGCCCTGTAGCGGTGGCAAGCGGGGTAATAAGGGGTTAATGTCACCGTTGATTGCACGGTGACAATAAGCCCGGTTAATAATGGAGAGGCGTCAATAAGACACCGATCCATTATTAATCCCAAAGTTTTTAAATGTTTAAAAAAAAGACACAGCAAGAAAAAAGTCTTTTAATGAAATAAAGAGACAACACAGTTTTCATTTCTTTTATTACTCTCTCATTCCTGCAACGCCATCGATCTCCTGTAAAAAAATAAAAAAAAAAAACCAACAGTATACCACCTGTCCGACGCAGTCCATAGTAACGACTGTCCCACGACGATCCAGCTCTGCTACATCGGAATGACAGGCAGAGCCTGCATCCCGGCGCAGCACAGCTGCTTACCAGCTTCCCGGCTGTGACGTCATCGGACTGCTTTACGGCCGCGATTACCCAGCAGTCACTGCAGTTATCGCGAGAAACTGCATGTGACCGCCAGGGAGAAGAGGATGGCGGCCATTAAGCAGTCCGGGATCTGACCGCCGGAGATCTTCTGCCGGGTAAGTGCCGCTGACTCCTGACAGACCCGACCGACGGACACTGACAGTGACATTCCGATTCCGGTATCCGATATGACGAAAATATCGGTACTCGGAATCGGAATTCCGATACAGCCAATATCGGCCGATACCCGATATTTGCAGTATCGGAATGCTCAACACTACTAAAGATAGAAAGAGGAAAACTATCTGCCCCGGAGCAGATCCCCAAAGAACATAGGAAGCCCCCAAACATGTAATGGCGGTTAGACAAGAGGAAATACAGACACAGACAGAAAATAGTATGAGCAAACGTTGGGGCCCAATATTCCTAGAAAGAAAAGGATAGGAAGGTCACTTACTGCAATCCAAAAAACCCAAAAAAATACCAACTCACCAATTGCAAAAACACCTGAGATCACACGACCTCTACCACCTAAATTAGTTCTCCGGTGTAACAAAACTAAGCAGCAGCCACTGAAAAACTGGAAAAGGCAAATGAACAAACAACAGAGGCTCAGACAAACCGAGAGGAGCACAAGCCCCCGGAGGGGACCTGGCTGACCTAAACAGAAGTGCAGGACAAAATGCAAAAATCAAGCACAAAAACAAAAGCAGAAAAAATCCTATCTGTTAGCAGAAGATGCAGGCAAGACACAGCAGGCTTCCAAGTGAACCAGGAACCAAAGATGAGACAAGAACAATTGATCACCGGCAACCCTGATGGGAGGGAACCTCCCTTATATAAGACCAGTCTGTAACACCTGATTGCCAATCTTCACAATCTTCATTGAATAGTTCAGTACTGTTTGTAACCACCAGAGGGAGCTTCTGCTCAGAATTCATTTCTAACACATTCACAACAAACATCTACTTGTTTGTTTTTGCACTGTTTATATAGGAGTTTGACAATCTTCTTGTTTTGGCTCCCTCTAGTGACCAATCTCATATTCGCAGTTATAATGTTTTCTTCACTTTCTGCAAAATCCATTTTCCCTCCCTTTGCAATGCATGATGGTAGCTTAGCAATGTATGATGGTAGCCTTGCAAAGTATTCTGGGAGCTTTCCCTCCATTTTCCCCCATTTTCCTTCAGCCTGCATCCAGGAAACAGCTCATCTTTTCCTCTCCTCTTGCGATAGCATCGTCGGTATTTACTTCTGTCTCTCTAGTTAATTCATGTCCCATATTAGCCTGGTTTAATTAGTCCTGCTCCTGGTTAGCTATTAGTATGCAAATGTTTATTCACAGTGTACTATGTGTATGTATTTCTACTATGCCCCTGTACTGATTGTATGCATATATGTTTGTATTATAGTTTCACCGTGCCAATATATCAAGTTCAATAAAAGCACAGACCCCATTACAGTCTCCTTATTGGACCCCGGTATAGCGGTTTAGCTGTCTGTATAAGCTGCAATACGTTGGCTTCATTCAGTGAGGACAGAACAGTGAAACGGCGGCCATCCAGCTAGTGGGAATTTTGTGAAAAGACAGCCATCCAGCTTGCAGGAACTAGTGAAACTGCTGCCATCCACCTAGTGAGATTCAAGTCACCGGCTACACAGAGACTTAATACAGCTACAGCAATCTCTGCACAGCCAAGCATTCCCCCAAGACACCATGTCCCACAAATCACACAGAACAAAATCTCATACTTCCGTCTCCTCAAAGACAACATCCATCAGCAGTGCGGTCACCATTGCCAGCGCAAATGCTGTAGCCGCCGAAATGCGAGCAAGCTTTGCTGAAGAAGAGATGCGACTTAAGTTAGAGAAGGCACGCCTAGATGATCAAGAGAGAAAGGCGCAGTTAGAGAAGGCACGCATAGATGCCGCCTTAGAGAGCCTAGCAGCAAACAGAGAAGCTGCCTCAGCCCTCGCGGAGGCAGAATCTCTAGAAACCGCGCAAAACCCTGAGCTACATAGCCGAAGCCGTACGTCAAGTCTGGAGTTTCCACTGCAAGATTCACCACAACGCACATCTCAGTATGTTAATAGAATTCCTGATCCAAACTACAACCCTGAACCGGCATCGGAACAAGAACATGATGACTCCAGTGAAGCGAGCGAGAGTCATCATGAGGCTCAGCTCCAAGACAGATACAAAAACAAAACGTGGAGCAAAATAACTCTGCTAATGACTACCTTGCCCCTCACCAGATAACCAACGTGAATCACCTTGCTGACACACCGCACGTCAGACTGAAGCATCACGACACCGGCTGGCGCCACCCAGAGGATACTAACAGGTATGAACGCACCTCACATCACTATCAGGGTGACCCATCACCAGTATATTCTGGTGACAACCGGTTCACAACAGAATTTGCTAAGTTTTTCACACGACGTCATCTGGTTGCCAAGGGACTCATGAGATTCACTGACCAAGCTGAAGGTTACAGAGCTTGGAAAGCTTCCTTCCAAAATGTCACTAGAGACTTGGGGCTTCAACACAGGGAAGAGATAGACCTCTTAGTCAAATACCTGGGGGAAGAGTCAGGCAAACACGCAGTAAGGATCAGAGACATTAATATAAACCGCCCTGAGACTGGCCTCAAAGAGATCTGGAAGAGGCTGGATGAGTGTTACGGCTCAGCAGAGGTAATAGAAAGAGCCTTGTTCAGAAGAATTAATGACTTTCCTAAAATATCTAACAAAGAGCTCCAGAAACTTAGAGAATTAATTGACTTGCTAAAGGAAGTCAAAGTTGCCAAATGTGAAGATGATCTACAAGGACTTGCATACCTTGACACAGCAAGAGGTGTTAACCCTATAGTCCAAAAGTTGCCCTACAATCTACAGGAGAGGTGGCTCACACATGGTTCCACGTAAAAATACACACACAGTGTTCCATTTCCACCCTTCTCCGTTTTTGTAGACTTTGTACACCAACAAGCAAGAATCAGAAACGATCCTAGCTTTGACTTTGCATTGTCATATGCCACACCGTCACCAGCTGCAAACCCACGCAGAACATCTGTGGCAGTGCACAAGACTTATGTTTCTTCCCCAGGTTCTAATTACAGGTCTTCTGGCTGCTCCCAATAAGAGACAAAGGTGCAGTACCCTGACAACCATTGCCCGCTCCATCAGAAGCCTCACCCTCTCCTGAAATACAGAGCCTTCAGAGGAAAATCTATGCCAGATCGTTGAAGCTTCCTGAAAGAGAACGGTATCTGCTACAAGTGCTGCTCATCCACAACTCATCTCGCCAAGGATTGCAAGGTCAGTGTAAAATGCACAGAATGTGGCACCACAGATCACAACACTGCCCTACACCCTTGGCCAGCTCCATGGAGCACACAAAATATGCCAGCTGACAGTGAGCATGGCAGGGAGGAAAGGAACACTGATACAGCTATGCCAGAGATCACTTCACAATGTACTGAAGTCTGTAAAGGGACAATAGACAGTAGATCCTGTTCAAAAATATGCCTCACCAGAGTGTACCCAAAGGGTCATAGAGACAAAGCTGTAAGACTGTATGCTATCTTGGATGATCAAAGTAATCGATCCCTAGCTAGATCAACATTCTTTGACCTATTCAACATTAAAGGGCCAAGCACCCCATACTCATTAAAGACGTGCGCAGGTACTGTGACAACAGCAGGTAGGAAAGTTACTGACTACCAAATTGAGTCCTTAGACTAGTGCCTCAACTCCAGTCCTCAGGACCCACCAACAGGTCATGTTTTCAGGATTTCTTCAGTATTGCACAGGTGATAAAATTATCACCTGCTCAAGCATTAATTCCATCACCTTTGCAATACTAAGGAAATCCTGAAAACATGACCTGTTGGTGGGTCCTGAGGATTGGAGTTGAGAAACACTGCCTTAGACGGACAATTCTGCCTACCACTACCTACGATCATCGAGTGTAATCAGATCCCAGACAACAGATCTGAAATACCTACACCAGATGTGGCAATCCATCACGCTCACTTAAAACCGCACACCTCATACCGGAACTCGACCATCAGGCCCAGATAATTCTGCTGTTGGGGAGAGACATCCTGCAGGTTCGTAAAGAGAGACGTCATATCAATGGACTCCACAATGCTCCCTATGCCCAAAAGCTAGACCTAGGATGGGTCATAATAGGAAATGCATGCTTGGGACGCATGCATGCCCCATCTTCTGTGACAAGAATGCTGACAAATACATTGGAGAAAGGACGCCCATCTCTGTTTCAACCTTGTAACAATGAATTCCATGTCAGAGAGCTACCACATAGCATCCAACTACCCAATCATCTAATAGACTTTACTCATGATAGCAGTATAGTGTCAGGAAGCTATGAAGATCAGTTAGGGTGCACAGTCTTACAGAGAACTAAGCAAGACAACCAAGTGGCAATGTCAGTAGAGGACAAGTTGTTCTTAGAGGTAATGGAAAAGGGACTTGTTAAAGATGAGAACAACAGCTGGGTCGCACCTCTTCCCTTCAGAACCCACAGACCACGTCTACCGAACAACAGAAATCAGGCATTAAAGCTTTTACTCCTCTCTCAAACATAATCTGCAAAGGAAGCCAGAGATGAAAGATCACTTTTTCTCCTTCATGTCAAAGATTTTTGAGAATTGTCATGCAGAGCCAGCTCCCATTCTCAAAGACTCTGAATAGTGCTGGTTCCTACCCATGTTTGGAGTATACCACCCTAAGAAACCAGGCCTAATTAGAGTGGTGTTTCACTCCAGTGCTAAGCTTGACGATATCTCCCTGAATGATGTTCTACTGATGGGACCAGACCTCAATAACAAACTGCTGGGAGTACTTATGCGTTTCCGTAAGGATTCCATCGCCTCAATCGCTGACATCCAGCAAATTTTCCATTGTTTCCTTGTGAGAGAGAGAGACAGGAACTTCCTAAGATTCTTCTGGTACAGAGACAATGATCCTGCTAAAGAAGTCACAGAGTATCGCATGAGAGTGCACATCTTTGGCAACAGTCCTTCACCTACAGTCGCCATCTATGGACTCAAAAGGTCGGCTCAAGAAGGAGAAACAGAATATGGATCAGATGTCAGACAATTCATAGAAAAAGACTTTTATGTTGATGACTGTCTGAAAGCCATGCCTTCAAATGAGACCGCCATCAGTCTTCTCAGGAGAGCCCAAGAGATGCTTGCTTGCTCGAACCTCAGGCTTCACAAAATAGCCTCAAACAGCCAAGAACTCATGGAAGCATTCCCTTCACAAGACTTATGTAACAGTCTCAGGGACTTGGACTTGGGGTCAGAACCCGCATCAATGCAACGCAGCCTCGGGCTTCTCTGGAATCTACAGTCAGACACTTTCACCTTCATGGTCAAGCACCAAGGAAGACTATTTACAGAAGGAGCCATCAGAACTGCTGGCCTGTGGATTGTCGATGCAAAGAGACTCGTCAGTAGTGTCAACTACAAATGCATTACCTGCCGTAAGCTTCGTGGTTCGACTCAAACCCAAAAGATGGCTGACCTATCAGCAGATAGACTCAGTCCAGACCCTCCTTTTGCCAGCGTTGGTCTCGATGTGTTTGGGCCTTGGTCAGTTGTCACACATCATACGGGGGGTGGACAAGCCAATAGTAAACGTTGTGCTGTCATGTTTACCTGTATGTCAATCAGAGCTGTCCACATAGAACTCATTGAGTCCCTTGACACTTCAAGCTTCATCAATGCTTTAAGACGTTTTATTGACATCCATGGTCCTATCAAGCACATACGTTCAGACAGAGGTACTAATTTCATTGGTGCAGCAAAAGAATTAGGAATGCCTTCAAATCTAGACTATAAGACTCTTGAGAAGTTCCTCAGTGACCAAAGTTGCACATGGTCATTCAACCCACCTCACTCTTCACACATGGATGGATCATGGGAACGAATGATTGGTCTAGTACGGAGAATTCGTGACTCCACTCTCCTTCAGGAAGGAGCAGCGAGGCTTACCCACGAAAGCCTGACCACCTTCATGGCAGAAGCCACAGCCATAATCAATGCAAGACCCTTGGTTCCAGTCCCTAACGACCCCGAGGAGCCCTTGTTATTGACTCCAGCTATTCTCCTTACCCAGAAAACAGGACTATCCGGTGCCCCTCCAGGAGGATTCAACACCAAGGACCTCTACAAGCGCCAATGGAGACAGGTACAAAGTCTTGCAAATACTTTCTGGGACAGGTGACGCAAACAGTATTTGTCCACACTGCAGCCACGGGTGAAGTGGCAAACCACTAGGCCTAATCTAAGCATTGGTGACCTTGTTCTTGTGAAAGACTGCCAAGTTCACCAGAACCAGTGGCCTCTTGGTTTAGTTGACTGCAACATTCCCGAGTAAGGGTGGCAACGCTCAATAAAAGCATAGACCCCATTACAGTCTCCTTATTGGACCCCGGTATAGCGGTTTAGCTGTCTGTATAAGCTGCAATACGTCTGCTTCATTCAGTGAGGCAGAACACATCCCATTATTTTATTTGCCTTGTCAGCAGCTGCCTGGCACTTGTCACTAAAGTTGAGTTTGCTGTACACTCATACTCCAAAGTATTTTTCAGTGACAGTTTTACCCAGTTTTCTATAATTTTATTCATAATCAAATATTTTATTTCCTCTGTCCAAGTGCATTATCTTACATTTATCTACATTAACCCATGATTTAATCAGCTGTTATGTGCCTTTAACAGCTGGAGCTCCACCATGGCTGATAAGCAGTTAAATCCTGCTGTCAGTCTCTGGACTATAAATAAATAATAAATAAAAAAAACAGCGTGGGCTCCCCTGTATTGATAACCAGCCAGGGAAAACTGACAGATGGGGCAACCCTCAGCTGACAACTTAGCAAGACTGGTTATCAAGAAAAGAGGGGTCATCATACTGTTTTTTTAAATTATTTAAATAAATAAACGTCTTGGAAAAATGGCGACAAATGCAAAAACTTTTCTTCATTCAAATGTAAGAATTTTTTTCCCCATTTAAATAAAAAAATAAACTATACATGTTTAGTATCTTTGTACTCATACTGACCTATGTATCATATTGCCAGGTCAGTTTTACCATATAGTGATCATGGTAATTAAAAAAAAATTGTGGAATTGCAGTTTTTTGGGCAATTTCACAGCATTTTTTTTCCCATTCAAGCATACAATTCATACCGCAAAAAAAGTGTCCTGATACAGCTATACTGATAAAAATATAAAAAAGTAATGGCACTTAGCAGAAGGAGAGGAAAAACAAAAAACAAAAAAATGGAAAATAGCCATCACATGAAGAGGTTAAACTTTAATTGACATTTCTCAACCAAGCCTCCAGCTTATATAAAGCCCTGTGCAATATTAAATTATCCTCATCTGTGTTGATTACCTTGCAGAGCTTAGTATCATCTGCAAATATTGAAATTCAATTCTGCATGCCCTCTACAGAGTGATTAATAAATATTTTAAAAAGAAGAGGGCCCAATACTGACCCTTGTGGTTCCCAACTGCTAACTGTGACGCAATCCATGTGTCTTCCATACATAACCAACCTCTATTTCCTATCAATGAGCCAGCTGTTAAGCCAGTTACACATATTTTCTGCATGTCTCATTTGTAGACAACATCCACTTACCTCCTCCTAGAAACTGGTCAAATTTTGTCACTTTTCATATATGCGCACCACATTTGCTACGTGCCATACCTGTGATACAGACCCTATTTGTTAAATGTTATTGGTAATCTATCATCTTTATTTTAGTTATTATATACTGGAAATTATTTAATGTTTTAACCTCAAAAAGTTTTACATTCAGATAGATAGCATTAGAAACACATTTTATAATTTAATTTAATATAACCCTAATAAATATACCTTATTTTGCAGATTATAAGACTCACCAGGTAATAAGACGCACGCCAAATTTTGAGGAGAAAAATAGGAAAAAAAAACTTTTTTTTAATGAAATGGTGGTGCCTCTTATAATCCATGCATCTTATTGCTTACCGGGGGTGGTGACTGCGGTGAGATCTCGAGATGAGATCTCGTTGCCGAGTTCTCAATCTGAGCATGTGCTGCCCTTGGTGGCCAATTTTCCGAAGGCCACTGCATCGCAGTAATAGATGTGAAGGGGGTTCCAGGAAAATGGCCACCGGGGCGGCGCATTCTTAGATTGAAAACTTGGGTGCCGAGATCTCATCTCCCAAAATCTCGGGACGAGATCTCGTTGTCGAGATCTCAATTTGAGCATGCGCCGCTCCCTGCTACCATTTTCCCAGAGGCCACTGCATCGCAGTAATGGATATGCGGGGGGCTCCAGGCTTTCACAAAATGCCGGCGGAGCCCCCTGCACGACAGAGCGCTGCAGCCATTTTCACCTGCAGTGGCGCACAACGGAGCACCCTCTCATCCTAGCCTGCAGCCAATGCACCACTCTTGCCTCCTCCAGCAGCGACCCTGGGACCCTGCTCCACCGCGGCCAGAAAGGTATATCCACATTATAAGACCCACCCCCATTTTCTCTCCAATTTGGGGGAACAAAAGTGCGTCTTATAATCCGAAAAATACGGTTAAAATTATATATTTATAATTATACTAGATGGTGGCCCGATTCTAACGCATCGGGTATTCTAGAATGTTACTGTGTATTACCTCATATTACTGTGTATTACCTCATGTTACCGTATATTACCTCATATTACCTCTTGTTACCTGTATATTACCTCATTTTACTGTGCATTACCTCATGTTACTGTATATTACCACATGTTACTGTATATTACCACTTGTTACTGTATATTACCTCATGTCACTGTGTATTACCTCATATTACTGTGTATTACCTCATATCATTGTGTATTACCTCATGTTACCATATACAGTTAGGTCCATAAATATTTGGACAGAGACAACATTTATCTAATTTTGGTTCTAGACATTACCACAATGAATTTGAAACAAAACAAATCAGATGCAGTTGAAGTTCAGACTTTCAGCTTTCATTTGAGGGTATCCACATTAAAATTGGATGAAGGGTTTAGGAGTTTCAGCTCCTTAACATGTGCCACCCTGTTTTTAAAGGGACCAAAAGTAATTGGACAAATGACTCCAAGGCTATTTCATGGACAGGTGTGGGCAATCCCTTTGTTATGTCATTCTCAATTAAGCAGATGAAAGGGCCGGAGTTGATTTGAGGTGTGGTGTTTGCATTTGGAAGGTTTTGCTGTGAAGGAAACATGCGGTCACAGGAGCTCTCCATGCAGGTGAAACAAGCCATCTTTAAGCTGCAAGAACAGAAAAAAACCCATCCAAGAAATTCTACAACATTAGAAGTGGCAAAATCTACAATTTGGTACATCCTGAGAAAGAAAGAAAGCACTGGTGAACTCATCAATCCAAGAAGACCTGGGAGCCCACGGAAGACAACAGTGGTGGATGATCGCCGCATACTTTCTTTGGTGAAGAAGAACCCGTTCACAACATCAACTGAAGTCCAGAACACTCTCAGTGAAGTAGGTGTATCTGTCTCTAAGTCAACAGTAAAGAGAAGACTCCATGAAAGTAAATACAAAGGGTTCACATCTAGATGCAAACCATTCATCAATTCCAAAAATAGACAGGCCAGAGTTAAATTAGCTGAAAAACACCTCCAGAAGCCAGCTCAGTTCTGGAAAAGTATTCTATGGACAGATGAGACAAAGATCAACCTGTACCAGAATGATGGGAAGCCAAAAGTTTGGAGAAGAAAGGGAACGGCACATGATCCAAGGCACACCACATCCTCTGTAAAACATGGTGGAGGCAACGTGATGGCATGGGCATGCATGGCTTTCAATGGCACTGGGTCACTTGTGTTTATTGATGACATAACAGCAGACAAGAGTAGCCGGATGAATTCTGAAGTGTACCGGGATATACTTTCAGCCCAGATTCAGCCAAATGCTGCAAACTTGATTGGACGGCGCTTCATAGTACAGATGGATAATGACCCCAAGCATACAGCCAAAGCTACACAGGAGTTCATGAGTGCAAAAAAGTGGAACATTCTTCAATGGCCAAGTCAATCACCAGATCTTAACCCAATTGAGCATGCATTTCACTTGCTCAAATCCAGACTTAAGAGGGAAAGACCCACAAACAAGCAAGACCTGAAGGCTGCGGCTGTAAAGGCCTGGCAAAGCATTAAGAAGGAGGAAACCCAGCGTTTGGTGATGTCCATGGGTTCCAGACTTAAGGCAGTGATTGCCTCCAAAGGATTCGCCACAAAATATTGAAAATAAAAATATTTTGTTTGGGTTATGTTTATTTGTCCAATTACTTTTGACCTCCTAAAATGTGGAGTGTTTGTAAAGAAATGTGTACAATTCCTACATTTTCTAACACATATTTTTGTTCAACGTTTCAAATTAAACGTTACAATCTGCACTTGAATTCTGTTGTAGAGGTTTCATTTCAAATCCAATGTGGTGGCATGCAGAGCCCAACTCGTGAAAATTGTGTCACTGTCCAAATATTTCTGGCCCTGACTGTATTACCTCATATTACCTCATGTTACCTGTTTATTACCTCATATTACTGTGTATTACCTCATATTACTGTGTATTACCTCAAGTTACTATATATATTACCTCATTTTACTGTGTATTACCTTATGTTACTTATGTATTACCTCATGTCACCTGTGTATTACCTCATGTCACTGTGTATTACCTGTGTTCAGTAAACATGACAGAAGTACATCAGACACTGTAACTGACAAAACATGTTCAGTAGATCATGGGCAGTTGGTGAGTCACATGACCACATGGACAGAGTTAGCCCTGGGTCGCTGATGTTACTGTGTATTACCTCATGTCACTGTGTATTACCTCATATTACTGTGTATTACCTCATGTTACCGTATATTACCTCATATTACCTCATGTTACCTGTATATTACCTAATTTTACTGTGCATTACCTCATGCTACTGTATATTACCACATGTTACTGTATATTACCACATGTTACTGTATATTACCTCATGTCACTGTGTATTACCTCGTGTTACTGTGTATTACCTCATATGACTGAGTATTACCTCATATCATTGTGTATTACCTCATGTTAGTGTATATTACCTCATTTTACTGTGTATTACCTCATATTACTGTGTATTACCTCATGTTACTGTATATTACCTCATTTTACTATGTATTACCTTATGTTACTTATGTATTACCTCATGTCAGCTGTGTATTACCTCATGTCACTGTGTATTACTCGTGTTCAGTAAATGTGGCAGAAGTACATCAGACACTGTAACTGACAAAACATGTTCAGTACATCATGGGCAGTTGGTGAGTCACATGACCACATGGGCAGAGATAGCCCTGCGTCGCTGATTGGCCGTGGCCAGACCAATCAGTGACGCGGGATTTCCTGGACAGACAGACAGACAGGATAAGACGATTATATAAATAGATACAGTGGGTTCGGAAAGTATTCAGACCCCTTTAAATTTTTCACTCTTTGTTTCAATGCAGCCATTTGGTAAATGTAAAAAAGTTAATTTTTTTTCTCATTAATGTACACTCTGCACCTCACTTTTACTGATAAAAACCAGAAATGTAGACATTTTTGCAAATTTATTAAAAAAGAAAAACTGAAATATCACATGGTCATAATGATTCAGACCATTTGAAAACCTTGTTAAAATGTATGTATGCACTTCATATTTTGATGCAAATAAAATGCAATATAATTATTTTTTCTTTTTCTGTTCAGATATTCTAAACTTCTCATTTTATTACTCATCTACGTAAACATACTGTGAGAATTTTCATCACTTCAAGTTTATGACGAAGAATTCATTGCCAATGAGTCAGTACATCTGTCATATACAGGTAAACGAAGAGGAATAGTCAGGTGCGAGGCCGTCACAAGGGTTTTATTCATTCAACTTATAATAGCCGGCATGGCTATGTTCACATATTAACCAGAACTAATTGTTATTGTAGTTCTTTAATCTATTCAAATGAATGCCAAATAATGACTAACCGGAGAAGATGTGGATCCTGTGCCATAACGCAAATATACTCAGTGCCATGTTTTGTAATGGAGATTAAGTACTGTTAAAGAAATGCTATCAGAGTTCACCATAAAGAAAGGTGGCAGAATATAGTGATCATCAGTGGTTACTCTTTTTTCACAGAAAGGCATAGCAGACGGAGATCTGAAGTGATTCTCTGGGGTCGGCATTATGCTGCTCCTTGGGGGCTAGGCTGGGAAAATGTTAATAGTATCAAAGTTTTCAGGATGCTGATACTGTTAGCAGCTGTAACGAAGCAAATCTCTATCGGCTGACTTCACTGCCACTGCTACTCCTGCAAGTCACAGGCTACATTTGGCTTAAGCCTGTTGGAGGCCAATGCCATGGAAGGGCCATCAGGTGGCGTGATCACGTCACTACATCAAGCCACCCGTGTCCACTGTGAGACAGGATAGAAGTGGAGAAAGTAGCAGCAATGGACTGGGAACAGGATTAGGTGAGTAAGGCTGCTTTCACACATCAGTCTTTTGACATCAGGCGCGATCCGGCGTGTTTTTTACCATTGACTTTCATTAGCGCCGGATCGCGCCTGATGTCACTGAGTTGCATCCGTTTTTGGCCGGATCCGTCGGAAATGTACATTCCGGCGGCCGAACAAAATGGTCACTGCAACGTTTTTTTTTTTTTTTCCGGAGCCGCCTGATAGTGCCTGAATCGGCACATCAGGCAGCCGGAAATAATACAAGTCTATGGAACCGGACCAGTCTTTTGTGAAATCCGTCAAAAGACTGATCCGGAATCCAAGGTGTCTCTCTCTCTCTCTCTCTCTCTCTCTCTCTCTCTCTCCGGACATACGTACCTGCATTTTGCACATAGGAAAATTTCTTTTTCCGGGTTGAAAAGGTCAGGTCGGATCCGGCAAAAAAACTGATCAGTTACATCAGTTTTTCAAAAATCAGCGCCGGATCCGTCCTATCAGGTATACGACGGATATGCCTGACACAAAAAACCTGATGTGTGAAAGTAGCCTAAGAGTTTTTTTTTTTTTTATAATGCAATGCGGCCCGGGAATTGGAGGGAAGGATGGGCTGTGATGGAATCATTCTGCATATAAGTAAATTTGGGGGAGCCATCATAATGTATTTAAGATGCTGTGAAGGCCATCATACTAAATTTATGGGGCTGTGCAGGTCGTACTGCATTTGTGAGGCTTTGGTGGTATTCATAATGCATGTAGGGAACTGTGGTGGCCATCAAAATGCACTAAGGGTGCTGTGCAGGTAACTGCATACTGCAGTTAGGGGGCTGGAGGAAATCATACTGCATAAAGAAGGCTGTGGAGAACATCATACTGCATTTAGAAGGGTGTGAGGATTATACTTGATTTCAATAGATGTAGGGGCAATCAAAATGCATTTATGGAGTTTTGAAAGTTATTATATTACATTTAGGGGGCTGTGGAGGCCATCATACTACATTTATTGGGCTGTGGACAGAATATTGCATAAAGGAGACTCGGGGTCATCATACTGCACACAGGTGATTGGCTGTGGGTGGCATCATATTGTATATTCGGAGCTATCAGCAAACCATACGGTATATAGGGAGCTGTAGCGTCTGTCATAATGCAGATAGGGTATTGTGGAGACAGTACTCATGAACTGTTGATGCTTTTGGTAATGTTTCATGTGTTGATGGTGGTTCTGCTGCTGTTTTCATGTACTGTTGTTAGTTCTGGCGATGTTTTTGTGTACTGATTGCAGTTCTAATGATGTATTTATGTATTGATAGTGGTTCTGGTTATGTATTTCTGTACTGATGGTGGTTCTGGTGATGTATTCCTGTGGTGATGGTGGCTCTGATGCGTATTCCTGTGCTGATGGCGGCTCAGTGTCAAGATACCATGACTGATACACTGGTCAGTGCATGGGTCCTGATTCAGGTTGGACACGGCGAGGCTACTTTGAGCCCGGAGGGAGCTTTGGTGTAGATGCAACCGCCGGCCATCAGTACCTGCAGCACGTGACTACCAAAGGCGGACCCGGGCAGGGCCAGCCACTACACTCCCAGAGGGAGTCCCTGAGCGCAGCGGGGACCTACTGGAAGGCAAGGTGGTTAGGGCGCCAATGAGCGCTAAACAGAAGGGAACTCAAAGTCAGGCCAAGAGTCAAAACAATGCGGGCAATCAAAGAACAAGGGGTGTTGACATCAGATTACTCATGGACGTAGCTGAAGTCAGAAACCAGGTGCACACACACACACAGTACCAAATCAGAAGACAAGAGCACAACGGTAAATGGATTGGGTCAAAAGCAGGGGAACAAACAACAAAGCAGGCACAAGGCACAGGCACTCAGGGGTCAACTAATTCAGCTGAGCGCGGAAGTATAACTGACAAGGAGTGGAGCTGGACAGCAGTCATATAAAGCCCTCTCAGAGCCAAGGAGAGGCTCCAAGTATTAACCCCAGGAGCACTGGCCCGCAGACTCCAAACAGACCATGACCGTACCCCCAGGCTTCTCAGGATGTCCGACATGAAATGCCCGGACCAGACGGTCAGCATGAGTGAGCGGGAACTCACGACTGATCTTCCGGCCCATACCCCTTCCAGTGAATCAGATACTGTAAGGAGCGGTGTACCAGATGGGAGTCTACAATATGTCCAACCCCATACTCCCTGTGACCCTCAACCAACACCGGGGGGAGCAGCTTCACTGACCCCTCGTCCACCGACCCCAAGGGTTTCAAAAAACGCATCCACCGACATTCTCTCAGGGGCCATAGAGGGGAGAGAGAACGCCCAAGCCTGCGGGACCCCCCTTAACAGAGAGATAATGACCCCCACCCTCTGACATTCATCCCTAGAGGAGCGAGGTCTTAAGGAAAAGAAAAGTTTGCAACCTTCCTTAAAAACCTTAAATTTCTCTATATCTCCAGAAAAATTGTCTGGCAATTTTACTGGAGGCTCAGGAGAGACTAAAGCAACATCCTGGGCAATTGCCCCCTGAAGCCCGGAGGAAAGAGACCCCTGCACCGTATCAGCCACTTGCCGCTGAGACTGGGCAAGAGTTTGCTGCTCCAAATAAAGCTTTTGAAACTTCTGAGTCAGGTGCTTTACCTGCGAGAGAGGGTGCACATGGGATCCATAGTACCCCCAAATACCGAGGGAAGGGAGAGAGAGGAGAAACAGTAATGGTCAGTTAAAATGTCAGGACCCCGTCACTGATACATCGGAGTTTGTTAACTACCATAGGCCCAATTTGGTTCTAAAATATAAAGAACATATAAAGTAGTACAAAAATATCATTGCTTCGTATGGGACAGGTTTTAACTTCTCTCAGGTCAATGTTAACACATGAATTATAAATTGTTATAGTTTAGAATCATATTGTAACTGAAATTCTACCAGGAGCATCTTCACTGAATGTAGAAAGATGTTTCTTCTCTGACCCATTTTCATTTATAGGGTCTCTGGTTCTGTGTGATATTTCAGCCAGCCCACTTTCTTACAGGGACTAGACCTTGCTAAGGCCACAGAGTTCTATTGGCTTAACTTCCTCTTAGGCTAAAACAGCCACATAATCCACAACAATCCTCTGGATGGCCTTTTCTCATGGTGACAGTCCCTGTCACAATAGGACCAAGGCACTATTTTAAGCCAGCTCACCAACTTACTATCCATGACAATATTTTGGGCCTTGTTTCACCTCAATGCTTTGACACTCCTCCAACATTGGTTTTCAGGCAGGGAAATTTTTGCTGACCCAAAATGCATGTTATTTAGGCACACCATCAATGCTTTATGCTTCCAAAAACCAATAAGTCCGCCGAGGACAAGCCAAAACTAACCAAAATTAACATCACATCTCTCAGGCAACTCATTGGGTTCCCCCCCCCCTGCTCCTACCTTTCCCAAATAAAACATTTTAAGCCCCTCTTTAGGCCTCCTTCCATTTGGGGAACACACCC
>JARQOD010000001.1:31959818-31997903 GCA_033576555.1 Oophaga sylvatica
GACCCCCCTATAAAACTGTCCCACTAGTTAACCCCTTTAGTGAACCCCTTAAAAAAAAAAAAACGAAGCAAAAAATCAATGCTTTATCATCATACCGCCGAACAAAAAGTGGAATAACGCGCGATCAAAAAGACCAATATAAATAAACATGGTACCGCTGAAAACGTCATCTTGTCCCGCAAAAAAACGAGCCACCATACAGCATCATCAGCGAAAAAATAAAAAAGTTATAGCTCGCAGAATAAAGCGATGCAAAAATAATTATTTTTTATATAAAATTGTTTTTATTCTATAAAAGCGCCAAAACATAAAAAAATGATATAAATGAGGTATCGCCATAATCGTACTGACCCGAAGAATAAAACTGCTTTATCAATTTTACCACACGCGGAACAATAAAAACGCCTCCCCCAAAAGAAATTCATGAATTGCTGATTTTTGTTCATTCTAACCTCCCAAAAATCGAAATAAAAAGCGATCAAAAAATGTCACCTGCTCAAAAATGGTACAAATAAAACGTCAACTCGTACCGCAAAAAATAAGACCTCACATGACTCTGTGGGCCAAAATATGCAAAAATTATAGCTCTCAAAATGTGGCGATGCAAAAAACTATTTTTGCAATAAAAAGCGTCTTTTAGCGTGACAGCTGCCAATCATAAAAACCCGCTATAAATAGTAAATCAAACCCCCCTTTATCACCCCCTTAGTTAGGGAAAAATAATGAAATTAAAAAAATGTATTTATTTCCATTTTCCCATTAGGGTTAGGGTTAGGGTTGCGGCTAAAGTTAGGGTTAGGGTTGGCGCTAAAGTTAGGATTAGGGTTAGGGTTGGGATTAGGGGTGTGTTAGGGTTAGGTTTGTGGTTAGGGTTAGGACTAGGGTTAGGGGTGTGTTGGGGTTAGGGTTGGAGTTAGAATTGGGGGGTTTCCGCTGTTTAGGCACATCAGGGGCTCTCCAAATGTGACATGGCGTCTGATCTCAATTCCAGCCAATTCTGCGTTGAAAAAGTCAAACGGTGCTCCTTCACTTCTGAGCTCTGCCATGCGTCCAAACAGTAGTTTATCCCCACATATGGGGTATCAGCGTACTCTGGACCCCAAGAGTTATTGTGCAATTTGTCCTATTTCTTCTGTTACCCTTGGGAAAATAAAAAACTGGGGGCGAAAATATCATTTTTGTACAAAAAAAATTATTTTTTTGTTTTTACGGCTGTACATTATAAACTTCTGTGAAGCACTTGGGGCTTCATAGCGCTCACCACACACCTAGATAAGTTCCTTGTGGGGTCTATTTTCCAAAATGGGGTCACTTGTTGGGGATTTCCACTGTTTAGGCGCATCAGGGGCTCTCCAAATGCGACATGACGCCCCAGACCATTCCATCAAAGTCTGCAATCCAAAACGTCACTACTTCCCTTCCGAGCCCCAACGTGTACCCATACAGTAGTTTTCTCCCACATATTGGGTATCAGCGTACTCAGGACAAATTGGGCAACAACTTTTGCGGTCCAATTTCTCCTGTTACCCTTGTAAAAATAAAATATTGGGGCGAAAAAATCATTTTTGCAAAAAAAAAAAAAGATTTTTTATTTTTACGGCTGTGCGTTATAAACTTCTGTGAAGCACTTCGGGTTCAAAGTGCTCACCACACATCTAGATAAGTTCCTTGTGGGGTCTATTTTCCAAAATGGGGTCACTTGTGGGGGGTTTCCACTGTTTAGGCGCATCAGGGGCTCTCCAAATGCGACATGACGCACCCAGACCATTCCATCAAAGTCTGCAATCCAAAACGTCACTACTTCCCTTCCGAGCCCTGACGTGCGCCCATACAGTAGTTTTCTTCCCACATATTGGGTATCAGCGTACTCAGGACAAATTGGACAACAACTTTTGGGTCCAATTTCTCCTGTTACCCTTGTGAAAATAAAATATTGGGGGCGAAAAAATCATTTTTGTAAAAAAAAAAAGATTTTTTATTTTTACGGCTGTGCGTTATAAACTTCTGTGAAGCACTTCGGGGTTCAAAGTGCTCACCACACATCTAGATAAGTTCCTTGTGGGGTCTATTTGCCAAAATGGGGTCACTTGTGGGGGGTTTCCACTGTTTAGGTGCATCAGGGGCTCTCCAAATGTGACATGACGCCCCCAGACCATTCCATCAAAGTCTGCAATCCAAAACGTCACTACTTCCCTTCCGAGCCCCGACGTGTGCCCATACAGTAGTTTTCGCCCACATATTGGGTATCAGTGTACTCAGGACAAATTGGACAACAACTTTTGCGTTCCAATTTCTTCTGTTACCCTTGTGAAAATAAAATATTGGGGGCGAAAAAATCATTTTTGTAAAAAAAAAAAAAAGATTTTTTATTTTATCGGCTGTACGTTATAAACTTTAGTGAAACACCTGGGGGTTCAAAGTTCTCACCACACATCTAGATAAGTTCCTTGAGGGGTCTAGTTTCCAAAATGGTGTCATTTATGGGGGTTTTCACTGTTTAGGCAGATCAGGAGCTCTCCAAACACGACATGGCGTCCAGCCAATTCTGCGTTGAAAAAGTCAGACGGCGCTCCTTCCCTTCCAAACTCTGCCATGCACCCAAACAGTGGTTTACCCCCACATATGGGGTATCAGCGCACTCAGGACAAATTGCACAATAACTTTTGGAGTCTTGTTACCCTTGGAAAAAATAAAAATTGGGGTGAAAAGATCATTTTTGTGGAAAAAATATGATTTTTAAATTTTACGGCTCTACGTTATAAACTTGTGTGAAGCACTTGGGGGTTCAAATTGCTCATCAAAAATCTAGATAAGTTCCTTAGGGGGTCTAGTTTCCCAAATGGGGTCATTTGGGGGGTTTCCACTGTTTAGGCACATCAGGGGCTCTCCAAATGCAACATGGCATCCAAACTCAATTCCAGCCAATTTTGGTTGGAAAAAGTCAAATGGTGCTCCTTCCATTCCGAGCTCTGCCGTGCGCCCAAACAGTGGTTCCCCCCCACATATGGGGTATCAGCGTACTCAGGACAAATTGTACAACAACTTATGTGGTCCAATTTCTCCTGTTACCCTTGGGAAAATAAAAAATTAGTGACTAAAATATAATTTTTGTGGGAAAAAAATAGGATTTTTTATTTTCATGCCCGGGCATTATAAACTTGTGTGAAGCACTTGGGGTTCACAGTGCTCACCAAAGATCTAGATAAGTTCCTTAGGGGGTCTAGTTTCCAAAATGGGGTCACTTGTGGGGGGTTTCCACTGTTTAGGCTCATCTGGGGCACTGCAAACGGAACATGACCCCCATTAACGTCTGCATTCAAAAACGTTACTACTTCCTTTCCAAGCCCTGCCGTGCGCCCATACAGTTTCCCCCCCCACATATGGGGTATCAGCGTACTCAGGACAAATTGGACAACTTTTGGGGTCCAATTTCCTTGGGAAAATTCAAAAATTTGGGACTAAAAAATCATTTTTGTGGAAAATTTATTTATTTTTTTTTCACACCCAGGCTTTATCAACTTTTGTGAAACACTTGAGGGTTCAAAGTGCTCATAACAGATCTAGATAAGTACCTTAGGGGGTCTAGTTTCCAAAATGGTGTCACTTGTGGGGGGTTTCCACTGTTTAGGCGCATCAGGGGTTCTCCAAACGCGACATGGCATCCAATCTAAATTCCAGCCAATTTTAGTTTGAAAAAGTCAAACGTCGCTCCTTCCCTTACGAGCTCTGCCGTGTGCCCAAACAGTGGTTTTCCCCCACATATGGGGTATTGGCGTACTCAGGAGAAATTGCATAACAACCTTATCTGTCCATTTTCTCCTTTTACCCTTGTGAAAATAAAAAAAAAGTTTGTAAAAGATCATTTTTGTGGCTAAAAAGTAAAATATTCATTTTTTCCTTCCACGTTGCTTTAGTTATTGTGAAGCACCTGAAGGGTTAATAAACTTCTTGAATGTGGTTTTGAGTACCTTGAGGGGTGCAGTTTTTAGAATGGTGTCACTTTTGGGTATTTTCTGCCATATAGACCCCTCAAAGTGACTTCAAATGTGAGGTGGTCCCTAAAAAAAATGGCTTTGTAAATTTTGTTGTAAAAATGAGAAATCGCTGGTCAACTTTTAACCCTTATAACTTCCTAACAAAAAAAAATTTTGGTTCCAAAATTGTGCTGATGTAAAGTAGACATGTGGGAAATGTTATTTCTTAACTATTTTGTGTGTTATATTCCTCTGTTTTAAGGGAATAAAAATTCAAAGTTTGAAAATTGCAAAATGTTAAAAATTTTCGCCATATTTGCGTTTTTTTCAAAAATAAACGCAAGTTATATCGAAGAAATTTTACCACTAACATGAAGTACAATATGTCACGAGAAAACAATCTCAGAATCGCTAAGATCCGTTGAAGCGTTCCAGAGTTATAACCTCATAAAGAGACAGTGGTCAGAATTGTAAAAATTGGCCCGGTCATTAACGTGCAAACCACCCTTGGGGGTGAAGGGGTTAATGGATAACTGAAAAGATGGCAACAAATTGCAAGCTTTCGAGGCTACTCACGTCTCTTCATCAGGCAAAGACTAAAACAAAAAATGAAGAATCACATATTTCTATACACAACAGGACACAGGAATAGTGCAATAGGTAAGACAAGTGACGTGCAGCAGAACTGTCATTATGCCAGAGGGATGAACATAAATATTGGAACAGTTCCTAGATAAGGATAGAAAGTTTTATTGCCCTCTGATTGGGGTCTGGTTTTGTGTTTTCATGCCCCTGGAAGGGCAGAGACGCAGAATCCTTAATTGATATAGAATGACATGAATCCGTGTGATCTATTCATTCCAGCACTAAGAGTGTCAAAGGTCATGATGAGCTTATATTCCGAAACCTTTCTATCTTTCTCAGATTTGAAGTTAGATTTTAATACCAGTAATTCCATATCCATCATGCTATGACCGGGCATACCAAAGTTTTTTGCCACAGGTAAATCCATTATTTTTTCTCTTATTGTGTGGCGATGATAATTCATCCTTGTTCTCAGTTTTTGGCCGGTCTCCCCCACATACAGACCCCCATTTGGACATTTAGTACATATAATTAGGTACACCACATTAGATGTGATGCAGCTGAAAGTAGCTGGGATCTTGTAGTCGTGATGGGAGTTGGGGATCTTTATCTTGTCCGTGGTCATTATAGATGCACAGGTTTTACATTTCTTATGGTTGCAAGGAAAGGTTACTGCAGCTGTTGGGGAGGACAGGGAGCTTCTGACAATGATGCTTCTTACATTTGGGGGCTGCCTAAAACACAGTAGTGGGGGGTCTGGAAATATGGATTGTAATATCGGGCATCTTTTTGTAATAAAGGTTGTAGTTTCCGTGTAGCTCCCCTTAGCACCTCCAGATTTAGATTGTAGGTGACCACTAGAGGCACCCGGTTATTTTCTTCTTTACCTTTGTAATGTAGCAGGTGATTCCTTGATATTCTGTTGGCTCTTGAAATTTGGTTTTCAATTGTTCTTGGATGGTATCCCTGGTTCAAAAAAGTCTTTCTGAGGCAACCCCCCACTACTGTGTTTTAGGCAGCCCCCAAATCTAAGAAGCATCATTGTCAGAAGCTCCCTGTCCTCCCCAACAGCTGCAGGAACCTTTCCTTGCAACAATAAGAAATGTAAAACCTGTGCATCTATAATGACCACGGACAAGATAAAGATCCCCTACTCCCATCAGGACTACAAGATCAAAGGTACTTTCAGCTGCATCACATCTAATGTGGTGTACCTAATTATATGTACAAAATGTCCAACTGGGGGTCTGTATGTGGGGGAGACCGGCCAAAAACTGAGAACAAGGATGAATTATCATCGCCACACAATAAGAGAAAAAATAATGGATTTACCTGTGGCAAAACACTTTTGTATGCCCGGTCATAGCATGATGGATATGGAATTACTGGTATTAAAATATAACTTCAAATCTGAGAAAGATAGAAAGGTTTGGGAATATAATCTCATGATGACCTTTGACACTCTTAGTGCTGTAATGAATAGATCACACGGATTCATGTCATTCTATATCAATTAAGGAATCTGCGTCTCTGACCTTCTAGGGGCATCAAAACAGAACACCAGACCCCAATCAGAGGGCAATAAAACTTTCTCTCCTTATCTATGAACTGTTCCAATATTTATGATCATCCCTCTGCCATAATGACAGTTCTGCTTCACGTCACTTGTCTTACCTATTGCACTATTCCTGTGTCCTGTTGTGTGTAGAAATATGTGATTCTTCATTTTTTGTTTTACTCTTAGCCTGATGAAGAGACCTGAGTAGTCTCGAAAGCTTGGAATTTGTTACCATCTTTTCAGTTAGCCATTAAACGGTATCAACCACTGAGGACTCTCAAGTATAAATATTTTTCTATTCTTGGAATTGAAATTCATCATTTTATTGTCCTAGTAAAACTTCATTTATTCTTGTTTGAAGTACATACATTTGCAATGGCCACGTAACAAGGCAATAACTCAATATTTTATTTCAAAACCCTCCTTGACCCTGGGCTTCAACACCGCCAGTTGCTGCTCAGAAGTGTTAGATGCACAGATGAAAACAATCGCTGATGTGTTTGTGGGGTTCAGTAACGCCTGCTGTTCCCCTGTTGTGTGTCTGGCAAAAATTACTGCTGCTAACTACAAATTCAACTTCAAACATCTCATACTAGGCCTCTGCCTACACCCTCCTTGACCCTGGGCTTCAACACCGCCAGTTGCTGCTCAGAAGTGTTAGATGCACAGATGAAAACAATCGCTGATGTGTTTGTGGGGTTCAGTAACGCCTGCTGTTCCCCTGCTGTGTGTCTGGCAAAAATTACTGCTGCTAACTACAAATTCAACTTCAAACATCTCATACTAGGCCTCTGCCTACACCCTCCTTGACCCTGGGCTTCAACACCGCCAGTTGCTGCTCAGAAGTGTTAGATGCACAGATGAAAACAATCGCTGATGTGTTTGTGGGGTTCAGTAACGCCTGCTGTTCCCCTGCTGTGTGTCTGGCAAAAATTACTGCTGCTAACTACAAATTCAACTTCAAACATCTCATACTAGGCCTCTGCCTACACCCTCCTTGACCCTGGGCTTCAACACCGCCAGTTGCTGCTCAGAAGTGTTAGATGCACAGATGAAAACAATCACTGATGTGTTTGTGGGGTTCAGTAACGCCTGCTGTTCCCCTGCTGTGTGTCTGGCAAAAATTACTGCTGCTAACTACAAATTCAACTTCAAACATCTCATACTAGGCCTCTGCCTACACCCTCCTTGACCCTGGGCTTCAACACCGCCAGTTGCTGCTCAGAAGTGTTAGATGCACAGATGAAAACAATCACTGATGTGTTTGTGGGGTTCAGTAACGCCTGCTGTTCCCCTGCTGTGTGTCTGGCAAAAATTACTGCTGCTAACTACAAATTCAACTTCAAACATCTCATACTAGGCCTCTGCCTACACCCTCCTTGACCCTGGGCTTCAACACCGCCAGTTGCTGCTCAGAAGTGTTAGATGCACAGATGAAAACAATCGCTGATGTGTTTGTGGGGTTCAGTAACGCCTGCTGTTCCCCTGCTGTGTGTCCGGCAAAAATTACTGCTAGCTACCTACACATGGTGAAAAAAACATGACATGTCAAAGTGTCTAGTGCTACACATAGATATGAGGCTACACCCTGATTTCTAAGCTGTAAACAATTGAAACGTCAGCTTTAAAACCATAAAATGATTAGTCTTTGTCACAAATCTGTAACAAAATAATTGTTATAACATATTATTTCAGATATGCACATGTCGAAAACAAATGCTAACACAAAAGCCTACTTATGCTATAGGATACTGATGGTCAACCTTGTCACTCCATAGCTTAGACAAATCCAACTCACATCATGACTCAAATGCTGCAATGTTGGAAGTGCATAATGTGGGTTGAAATTTGACAACAGCTGCAGTGCGAAGGTTAGACTTCAGTGTTCTTGGCTTTTAAATAAAACCATACTAGTAAATATAATAATCCAATGTTGATTAAGGGACGTGATGTACACCTGTAATATTGTGCAAACAATGCATGTAGGAATAGTCCTCTTCAACATTACTTATATTTGTGTCATTTTAAAAAATACATATTTAATTAGAAAGTTAACAGCCCATATCATAAAGGTCCTTCATGTAAACATGATAATCGCTTACAAAAATCATGCATTACCTTGGTAAAGTCAATAGTGCATAGTCACAATAGCAAAATATATACCTGTAAGTGGTGCTGAAAGAACGACAACTGATAGAATAGGTGAATGATATCTATTTATCAGACTGAATAGCGACACCTGTACAATGTCGATATAATACTGTACCTTAACAAAACAGCTGTGTCACACCTCACACGCGTTTTTCTTGTAGCTTGTTATGTAATAGGGCACATGCGTGTATGTTTCATCATAGGTGCATGTTTACTGAGTACAGCAGTCATGACAACGCTTTGTGTTGTCGGTACGCTTGCGATGATGAACGATGCGCACCGTGAATGTTAGTCTGCGTCATAAGACGCACAGACGCTCCAATACCCAACGCGTCACAGCAGGAAGCCAGTCTGTGCGTCCAAACAAAGGCGCAAGCATACATGCACGTACCCTTTTATAAAGCTATATAAAAAAAAGGATGTAGTAGTAACGCACACTTTATTGAGGTACAGTATTACATCGCCATTCACCATCTGTGACTATGCAGTCTCATCTATATATACCTTATCTATCCGTTGTCATGCTTGCAAGTCCACAGTCAGGCATAAATAGCTGTTTTCACTATGCACTATGCACTTTTTAAAGGTTTTTTTTGTTAATATAAATGATTGGCACATATTATCAGTATTACATGATGGAAATTTTAGATATTTTTAAAAACTTTTTAGTGATATTATTCAGCAAATGTAAAGTTTTATGAATGTCACAGATAACTTGTAATGCTGATTATGTTTTTAAGTCAGCCATTCATTGTCTATACAATAAAAATGGTGTACATACTGTTACTTATCCATCATTAATGGATTCTGATATGTACTTGTATGCTTTTATT
Source organism: Oophaga sylvatica (assembly GCA_033576555.1). Lineage (NCBI taxonomy): Eukaryota > Metazoa > Chordata > Amphibia > Anura > Dendrobatidae > Oophaga > Oophaga sylvatica. The sequence goes on from JARQOD010000001.1 coordinate 31,968,920, forward strand.
TAAAACCGTATAGCAGATTATTTACCCTATTTTTATTGTGGTTTGCATTGCTTTTCAACATGTTAATGTATGCGTTTATGTTTGTCAATTATCAATTTACATATATTTTTTAAAGTAAAATCATCATCTTATGGTACTAAAGGTTATATTTCTCTTGTTTGGAGTATAGACATTTTTAATTGACACGTAACAAGGAAAATACTTGATCTAGTATTTAAACATCCTCCTTGACCCTGGGCTCCAACACCGCTAGTTGTTGCTCGGAAGTGCTGTTAGCACAGTCAACACTTGCTCCTGTGTTACTGGGGTTCAGTAATGTCAGCTGTTCCCCTGCTGTGTGAACGGCAAAAAGTCCTGCTGCCTCCACCCTGTTCTCTTCTCATCCCTGGGCTCCAACACCGCCAGTTGTTGCTCGGAAGTGCTGTTAGCACAGTCAACACTTGCTCCTGTGTTACTGGGGTTCAGTAATGTCAGCTGTTCCCCTGCTGTGTGAACGGCAAAAAGTCCTGCTGCCTCCACCGTGTTCTCTTCTCATCGCTGGGCTCCAACACCGCCAGTTGTTGCTCGGAAGTGCTGTTAGCACAGTCAACACTTGCTCCTGTGTTACTGGGGTTCAGTAATGTCAGCTGTTCCCCTGCTGTGTGAACGGCAAAAAGTCCTGCTGCCTCCACCCTGTTCTCTTCTCATCCCTGGGCTCCAACACCGCCAGTTGTTGCTCGGAAGTGCTGTTACCACAGTCAACACTTGCTCCTGTGTTACTGGGGTTCAGTAATGTCAGCTGTTCCCCTGCTGTGTGAACGGCAAAAAGTCCTGCTGCCTCCAACCGGTTCTCTTCTCATCCCTGGGCTCCAACACCGACAGTTGTTGCTCGGAAGTGTCATTGGCACGGTACTCACTCCTGCCCAGACTGGTTACAGCACGCCATCTGTTTCCTGTCAGTGTAAACGTCACTTAGCCTCCAATAAGTTGTCCTGTCGTGTTGCGGTCGGGTAAGCCGACTCTATGGTGCCTGGAGTTTAAGTGCTTCCTATGTGTGCTGCGGGATATGCAAATAAAGGCTGTTTCCGTTGTCACAATAGGACAATCACCCACTGTAGTACTGTGGGATTCGGTAACTGCGGCCGGCTCGCGGCCTGTCAACTTAAATTTCCATGGGTACCTTCTGCTACCCATCCGGGTTCCAGTACCGTCAGCTGGTTCTCCGCAGTGCCTTTGGCCTAGGTGCCTCCATCTCGGTATCCAAGTTCCAGCAACGTCTGCTGGTCCTTGGTAGTGCTTTGGAGCACAGGTACCTCCTGCTTAGTAACCGTGTCCCAGTAACGTCAGCTGGTCCTCGGTTGTGCCAATGGCTCTTTTCCTTCTGCTGCCCCTCCGGGTTCCAGCACAGTCAGCTGGTCCTCGTTACTTGCATTGGCTCTTGTACCTTCTGCTACCCGTCCGGGTTCCAGTACCGTCAACTGGTTCTCCGCAGTGCCTTTGGCCTAGGTGCCTCCATCTCGGTATCCGAGTTCCAGCAACGTCTGCTGGTCCTTGGTAGTGCTTTGGAGCACAGGTACCTCCTGCTTAGTAACCGTGTCCCAGTAACGTCAGCTGGTCCTCGGTTGTGCCATTGGCTCTTTTCCTTCTGCTGCCCCTCCGGGCTCCAGTACCGTCAGCTGGTTCTCCGCAGTGCCTTTGGCCTAGGTGCCTCCATCTCGGTATCCGAGTTCCAGCAACGTCTGCTGGTCCTTTGTAGTGCTTTGGAGCACAGGTACCTCCTGCTTAGTAACCGTGTCCCAGTAACGTCAGCTGGTCCTCGGTTGTGCCATTGGCTCTTTTCCTTCTGCTGCCCCTCCGGGTTCCAGTACCGTCAGCTGGTTCTCCACAGTGCCTTTGGCCTAGGTGCCTCCATCTCGGTATCCGAGTTCCAGCAACGTCTGCTGGTCCTTGGTAGTGCTTTGGAGCACAGGTACCTCCTGCTTAGTAACCGTGTCCCAGTAACGTCAGCTGGTCCTCGGTTGTGCCATTGGCTCTTTTCCTTCTGCTGCCCCTCCGGGTTCCAGCACAGTCAGCTGGTCCTCGTTACTTGCATTGGCTCTTGTACCTTCTGCTATATTTACAAATTGAAGATTTTTAAAATGCTTTTTTGGGTAATCACTCTGGATCTCCAACAATGAAGATGACGACCCTGATGACCACCCCGAAGAAGATGACGACCACAAGGACGACGAGCATCAAGCCAACCAGCCTAAACACCATCACAAAGAAGAAATAAAAGATTACCCAACAGGACTAAGAAGATTAAGACAAACTACAAGATACAGAACAAGAGACTGAAGAACAATAAGCAGAAGATCAAAAAGCAGAAGAACATGAAGTATAAGACCAAAATGAAGAGCAAAATATATGCTCTAAATTATAAGCAGAAGAAGACTAAGCAGTGTATGGGGGTGAGTCCGTTCCTCCTCGTGGTGCCCCTGGAAAATGCCTGCTGCTGCAGGCTAAACTGAACACGGACAAATACTGTTGTAATTTAAATCTTTTGTGACAGCAAGAACGGAAGGATGAAAAATTCATACTTTGACAGATTACAAGTACAGGATTCTCTGTCACAAATAAGAATATGATGAAGAAGATGAAGTACAATATGAAGAAGAATAATAGTTTAATAAGAAGAATATGAGTAATGTTAACAAAAAGATGAATAGCAAGAAGTTTAAGAAGAAGATAAAGAAGGTGAAGATGAAGAATAATTTGATGAAAAAGATGATGCTGCTGAAGATTATGAAGGAGAAAGTGTGTCAAAAGTTAAAAAGGTGAAGAGCATGGAAGTTGTGAAATATACATATTTGCCAAAATAGAAAAAACGTTAACAACATTGTCAATTTCTTCGTCAATCCGAACATCTTTAAAAAAAAAAATATTTATGCTATTCCATTTGATTGGGTTAAACATCTATGCCTCCTCAACCTTCCCCAATACATTCTACATTACTCTTTGTTGTTTTCCTTCATGTACAATTAACCAACAAGGCAAGAATGGGGTTTTTTTAATTCCGATATTTTGTTCCCATAGACTTACATTGGATTTCCGGTATCGGTATCGGGTATCGCCGATATTTTTTGGGTATCGGCGATACCATTCCGATTCCGATACTTTTGGATATCGGAAAGTATCGCTCAACTCTAGTGTTTATTTTTATTCTTGGAATTGAAATTCATCATTTTATTGTCCTAGTAAAACTTCATTTTTTATAGTTTGAAGTACATACATTTGCAATGGCCACGTAACAAGGCAATAACTCAATCAATATTTTAATTTAAAACCCTTCTTGACCCTGGGCTTCAACAACGCCAGTTGCTGATCAGAAGTGTTGGATGCACAGATCAAAACAATCGCTGATGTGTTTGTGGGGTTCAGTAACGCCTGCTGTTCCCCTGCTGGGTGTCTGGCAAAAATTTTTGCTGCTAACTCCAAATTTAACTTCAAACATCTCATATTAGGCCTCTGCCTACACCCTCCTTGACCCTGGGCTCCAACACCGCCAGTTGTTGCTCGGAAGTTCTGTTAGCACAGTCAACACTTGCTCCTGTGTTACTGGGGTTCACTAATGTCAGCTGTTCCCTTGCTGTGTGTACGCAAAAAGTCCTGCTGCCTCCACCCTGTTCTCTTCTCATCCCTGAATTATTTAAGAAATTAAATGAAATTAAATGGAAATTAAATTCAGGGAAATTAAATTCATAGAAAGAGGTTATACTTTACACTTTAATGGGTTAATATGAAGAAGAATAATAGTTTAATAAGAACAATCTGAGTAATGTTAACAAAAAGATGAATAGCAAGAAGTTTAAGAAGAAGATAAAGAAGGTGAAGATGAAGAATAATTTGATGACAAAGATGATGCTGCTGAAGATTATGAAGGAGAAATTGTGGCAAAAGTTAAAAAGGTGAAGAGCATGGAAGTTTTGAAACATACATATTTGCCAAAATAGAAAAAAGGTTAACAACATTGTCAATTTCTTCGTCAATCCGAACGTATTTAAAAAAAATATATATTAATGCTATTCCATTGGATTGGGTTAAACATCTATGCCTTTAATGTCTCCTCAACCTCCCGCAATACATTCTACATTACTCTTTGTTGTTTTCCTTCATGTACAATTATCCAACAAGGCAAGAATGGGTTTTTTTTAATTCCGATATTTTGTTCCCATAGACTTACATTGGATTTCCGGTATCGGTATCGGGTATCGCCGATATTTTGTGTGTATCGGCGATACCATTCCGATCCGATACTTTTGGATATCGGAAAGTATCGCTCAACTCTACTCTAGAGCATAGGATCTGCATTGCTGCATAGAAAAAAATTTAAAAAAGCGCTATATGATGTATATATGAAATATGTATCTGCAAAAATTGCTATGAAAAAATGAAGGGTCTTAGCGCATAGATTGGCCAATATATGTATTCCCAATTACCACGAAACGGTTGCGCTAGGACGGCGCATGCTCAGTTTCAGATCTTGTCTCCCGAGATCTCGGGACGAGATCTGAATCTGAGCATGCAGCGGCCATTTTCTCAGAGGCCACCGCATCGCAGCAATGGAGCTGCCGGGGCCTCCGGGCTTTGAGGAAATGCTGGCGGAGCCCCAACACTGCACAAAGAGCTGCCTCCGCCCCCCAGCACAGTGCCCCCACTCTGCTGAAAGAGGAGCAGCCGCCGCCCCCAGCACAGAGACCCGCAGAGAGCACCGCTGCCACAGTGAGGTAATAGGGGGAAACTCCAACAACTTCCCTGTGATACGCCCGATCCCTCTGTCATCGGGACCACTCCACCCACCATATGATGATTGGTCCGCACCCGCCCTATAAGACGACACCCGGCGTATAAGACGATCCCCGACTTTTAAGAAGATTTTCAGGGGTTAAAAGGTCATCTTATATGCCAGAAAATACGGTACAATAAATATTTTAATACAACTGCAAATACTGTGATCCCTATAGCTACTTCACTGTGTCACTGCGTACATCTTGTTTAGCAGGTTACTTAGATCAATAGTTTTTCGTTATACATTAAAAAAAAGGAATTGAAAAATAATAATGAAAAACTCTCATTTATTTCAATGAGTTGTTTTTAAGGTCATCTTTTATCCAGGCAAATATTATAAGTTTGGAACAACAAACAATGGACTTACCTTTAGCAAACATTATACCAAGAGTTCATTTCCCACGCACAATCCAACTCTTTTCAATAGTACATTTATCTTCCATTTCATTAAAGTACTTCTCTGTTTATTGCAACAATTATATAATTTCAAACTTATTCATCAAGCGGCACAAAAATGGTTTTAACGGCACAATATTAGCTCAGTGATTTCTATGGTGATTGCATTAGTAGAGTGCTCGAAAACTGCACTTGTAGACAAAATGTCGTAAGTCAGAGCCTGAGGGCCACATTTCCAGCTGGGTTCATATATTCAAATACAATCTAATTTGTTCCTATTCAATAAACCTTCAACTATAAATTGAGTAATAATGTAAGAAAACCAACAGATTTATTGAGAATTGAAGGGGTTTTCCTCTTCCAAGAAAGTGGACCTAAAATGCTCTTAAAATAGCTAAAGCAACAAAAAGGAGAGGGCACCTCATGACTCTGTTGTCAGGAGTCTGCTTCCCTGTCCCTAACGCCAGGGGCATGCTGTGCTAGGTAATTGGCGCAGGCTGCTAAGCTCAACTATTGGCTGTGTTGGAGATGCTCACTGTCAGTGGCATACCGCTATGTGACCCGTGAGACAGAAAAGCCTGTTTTCGGCACCGGGACCCTCCCCCAACTGGAGTCAAACTTTCAACTGTGTCTGCATCCTGGATGCAGATCCTGAGATAAAATCAAAATGAGCAAATACCCTTTAGAAAGTAAATAGCAATAGCACATTCAAATAACATAGGGTACTTACCATATTTTTCAGGATATAAGACGCACTTTATTACCCAAAATTTGGGAGGAAAATGGGGGTGCATCTTATATTCCGCATGTAGCTTACCCGGGAGGTGGTTGGAGGGGTGCGTCAGCAGTGGATCTGGGTCACAGGAGGCAGGGTCGCTGTTGCAGAATGCAGCAGGAGTCAGGCGATACTGCGGGCCCAGGCTGGGAGGAGGGAGGTCTCCAGGCAGTGCGAGGCTGTGGGCTCTGGGCTTCAACAAGATGTTGATATTGAGACATGAACGGAGTCTCCACTCTGTCCATTGATTTCCCGGAAGTAGGCATCAGGAAAATGGCCGACAGAGGCTGCAAATGTGCAGATTTAGATCTTGGCTCAGAGTGCAAAAACAGAACCAGAAACCAAAAGCAATGAACTGAAATATAAGTTGATGTGCATGCAGCGTGTAGGAGCATGGTCACACTGGCCACTAAACAGACAAAACCCAAGAAAAAACAAAATGATCAAATACCTTGCAGTGAAAATTATGCTAACCAAGTACCCTATATTATTTTCATGCACTTTTGTCATTTATTTATTTACTGAATGGTATTTGATCACTTTGTTTTTGTCTTGGGCTTTGTCTATTTAGTGGCCGGTGTGAACACGCGCCTTTACGCTGCATGCACATCAACTTATATTCCAGTTCATTGCTTTTGGTTTACATTTTTAAAACTGATGTGTATAAGGATCAATGAAAATCTATGAATGCGTCACTCGAATGTGTCAATGTAGCCTTAGGAGAACAAGATGGACATGGCTGATTTCCTTGAAAATATGATCACAAAGAAAAGAAGAACATTACATTCACATTACGTGAAGAACTGATCCAAAAATTCAGTTTTTTTTTCCAACAGAAGTAATTGACTTAGCTAATTTTTATAAATAATTAGAAGCCCTTATCAGTAAAAGTTATGAAAACCTGGTCTACTGTGAGAGATGCTTATGTTATGTTTTAAGAAATGTTGATCATTTATATATTTATAGTTCTTCATCACTAGCTTATACTTATGTCTTCTGTTACAATTGACAACTCGTAATCTCGGCTATTACGTTTCCTAATGGGGTTATCACTCAACTCTCCGGGATTGTGCTTTAATAAATATGTCAATTCCCACGGCACTATAAGGATGGAATGATGCATTAATGGCAATAGCTTTTATATCCTGCACGTTTTCCATGCCAAAATCTCGAAAGCGGAATTGTAACATCAGCTATTAAAACGAGAGCAGGTAAATAATTTCAAATAAAAAAAAAATAATGCTGAAAGAATTTTAACAACTTGTCAAAAAAAAAAAGATTTAAGAATTTATACCTGTATTTACTGGTATTTTTTTTAATTAGTAGGAAATGATCTTTATGGGACAGTAATTTAATTAACTTAACATCCAAATACTGCAAATGAAAGCATGGCAGGGGCAAAGCTAATGACATTGGTGGTCACCATGTGTTACTTTGCCATTCAGTAGATCTATAATTAAGAACACTTCATTTCTTCTTCATTATCTTGCTCCTTCTGCTTAGTTCGCTCTCGCTTTGTCTTCCTCTCTCTTTCGCGCACTTAATTCTACCGATTAGACAACGTAAAAACAGTCAGCATTTTAATGGGAGACAGAGGTTCATTTATAGAAATGTGATCCGTGTCAATAAATCCTAACAGTCATAACAGATGAATTGAGTATTCAGTAAGAGGAGGAGACATGGGGCGAAATAAGAAACTCCTAAAGGACTTGTGATTGCAGTCTAGTGCAATTTAAAGATTCCAACCATCTATCGTCAGGCCCGCTTTCTTGTAGATCAGGTGCTGCAATGTCTTTCTAATCTTCTTCATTACATGACAGATACAAAATGAAAAGCACAGTGACACAAATGATGCTTCGCTTCTGAGCAAATCAAACTTTGAAAAATGAAGAGTAGACGTTTATCGAAGAAAAACAATTCAGCGATGCAATTTACTTTTCAATAAACCCATTCTTAGAAGATGATTGGAGTTCTTCACTAAGGTGTCCACATAGCAAATTCTGGAAACATGTTTGCTTAGAGAAGTCACAATAACATTGTTTTCGCTTGATGTCCTTTTTTTTGTCACTTATGGAAATGCGATGTGCTTTGTTGCCGCATCAAATTGAAACCCTTGATTACTATTTTAACAAAAGAGGCTTTAGGAGTTAGAATAAAGCTTAGTTCTAGGTTACATTACCAACATCAAGATGGGATTGGAGATTGTAACTTGTATAATTGTAACCTCGACTCTTGTGTACAGATGAGCGAATCGTTGCATAAAGAACACTTGTTACAAATCCCCCCAAAACTTCAGATTGTGGTAAACATAAAAGTTTGGATATTTGATTTGCATGAATCCAGCCTGCAAATATTTTACTGGATTCTTTTGAAAGGGTTAAAAATAAAAAAAGATGCTCACTTGTTCTAGACGCTCACCTGACTCCTTATGCCACTTCCACAGCAGCTTTCCTGGTTCTCCACAATCCAATCACATGGTTCTTCAGTAAATCCAGGACTGAGGCCTTTTATTTTGCAGCACACTGTTTTATATGTCTCATGTTACTTATACATCACATTTGTGCATAACCGGGTATTATACAGTCAGAGATTATAATACAGAAATTTAAAAAAGATGTAAATATAATGATTTTAAGTCTCTTACAATTTGGAAGTTTCCACCAAAGGCAAATTTGGAAGTCCATGGTAATGCATTAGATGTCCAAGAGTCGGAGGAATATAAGCGGTTAGGCTAGGTCACTATTGAAAGGACAAATAAAAAAGAATGATTAAAAGACAGAGAAGCAAAGTTAAAAGCCATAAAATATCAGGTAAAGGTGGAGGCAGAGACTGCTGGGGCCACAAAGATCTAGATGATATTTCTTTTTGATTATATTATAAGGAAGAGGCAAAACCTTGGGACTCATTCAGGCCATGGAGTGTCATTGTTCCCAGGTTGGTAACCCATCTGCATTCTTTTTGTGCAAGCAGGTGCTTGATATCTCCCACTCTAATCCCACACTGAATATGCTAAATACCTCTCACTTTAAAAGATTTGATGTTGCATTGGTGGAACATCTTATAATGCCAAGGTATTGTTTTTAGGTGCGCCAAGTCAGTTGCAGTTTCGGCTGCCATTATAACTCGTACATGTTGTCTTGTATGGTTTTTGAATTGGCGCGATGTTAGGCCAATATAAATTTTTGGGCAGCTGCACACAGCATAATAGATTACCTGTGTAGTGGTACATGTGATATTTTGTCTGATGGAATAAGTTTTAGTGCCGTCCACTGAGTCAAAAGAGGATGCCCATTGGAATGTTTTTGCAGGTAATACAATTGCCGCAGGGAAAACATTGTTGCGGAAGTCCAAGTGAATTGAATGAATTTTTCATAGTGGGGACATAGTGGCTATATACCAGTATGTCACCCAAATTTCTACTTCTCCTAGAAGTCATGAGTGGGTAACGCACTTTTTCCAACGCATTTATAGGTATATGTGACCTTCATGATGTATGCAGGTGCACACTTCCTCCTGGTGTCATGTCCCGTGCGTCCTTCTGTCTCTCTCATATGGTGCGGCTATGTGGCCTCGGCCAGGTGCCGGCTGCCCCACATGATCGCACCAGACTGATGGGTCGATGCACGAATACAGGACCTTCATGGTGCTGGTGCACATGAGCCATGCCCTGCATTGTGAATGGTTCCTGCCGATCACGTGATCGGAGGAACCAGACTTATATAGAGGAACACTTGACACATTAAGCCAAGCCATGAAAAAATGGGAAAATCCAGCAACAGCAAAAGTCATAAAACATCACATTTATCAGTTGATTAAAACATGAAAGGGAACAATTTAAAAAACATAATAACGGTCAATATGTTTCAGGCTACGCTAGCTCTTAATCATTAAGCCACTGCCCCAGAGGAAGCAACCAAAGTTAAAAAAAGTACATTGGGGACAATGAGTCGGAGTGCTACCCTAACTACATCAATGGGTTACTGCTGCTGCATTTGATATATGTTCTCATTCTCATGTTACTTATATCCTTTACCTAATTTTCATTACATGCACTTAATGTCATGCGTGGCATTATAAATGTTACTATGTTTTCAGTGCTGGAGCTAAAAAGGATGTGCTGTTATTGTCACTGCTTCACCCATTGTCATGCCCACTCTTTATGTGTTTGTGTGTTTGCCTTTACAATGAATTATTTCAATGAAATATATATTTTTATCAACTAGCATGGATTCTATCTTCTCCCTGTTAAATTGTCTAACAGAGTCGCTGTTGTACTCAATTTGTGAGCACTTTTTTGCATATATATGCATAATTTACAAAAATATTGATCTGGAGAGTTCTTTATACACATTTTCCTGTAGCATCTCCATTTTTCAGGCTCTGGGGCAGATGAGGGCTTATTTTTATTGATACCATTTTGGGGTAGATATGGCATTTTTATTTTTTTTCTTGTTACGCCATATACCGATCAGTCTAATTTATATATTGGTAGATTGAGTGATTCCGAAAGCGGCAAATACCAGATATGTGTATTTTTTATTTTTATTTTTTTGAATCGGGGTTGATTTAAACTTTTATATTTAAAAAATATATATATATTTTTAAAAACATGTTTTAAATTTTCACTTGCTTCAATAGTTTCCATGGAAAACTAGAAGGTGTGATCATCCAATCGCTTGTGCTACACATAGCAGGTCTTCAGCTCTGCTATGTGTAGCTAGAATGTTTATCTGCTATGAACGCCGGCCACTGGGCAGCGCTCATAGCTATCCGGCAATGACAACCACAGGAATCTCCTGCAGACCCCTGGTTGTCATTCCAGCCCTTCGGTAACCCGGGTCATGCGACACGGGCACCGATGGGCAGGGTTTGTGATGCACTTCCGGCATGAGCATGTTAAATGCCGCTGTCAGAGATTGACAGATTGACAGCGGCATTTAGCATGTTAACAGCCTTCGGTGGATCGCGATTCCAATCAATCAAATGAAATAAGCTGACATGCCGGAAAACATGAGGGCTCATGGAGTGCGGAGAGATGACCTTTGACATATACATATGTCAAAGGTCGTTAAGGGGTTCAGACAATTCGTACTTCCTATCTTATTACACTAACCTGTTGTCTTCAGTCCTTCTAAGATCAAGTCATTGCCTCCAGAGTCCACTCGGTGGCTTGCAACCTGAAGATTTCCTGTAAGAAAATGTACACCCCCCAAGCCCCTGTGACTGAAACCGGAACTCTGCCAGGGGAATACATTTCATTTTCTCCCCGTTACGTTTGGCTAGGTGCGGGTGCCGGGCCGGTTAATCAACTTGCAGATTAACCCCATATCTGCAGGTCAATAGCATTTTTTTTGGTGACAGGTTCCCTTTAAAGCTAAAGAGAAGTGTTTCTGAACCTTATATGACAGATAACTAGTGGTCCTTCAATTTACCATTGGAGAAATAACTTTGCCAAAATGAAAAAGAGACAATGTAAACATTATTATTGTAAGCCATTCATTTTTAAATACTGTAGCTTTTCTATATAATGTATAGCTCCTCTAATCAGATGTCGAATGATCGACTTAAATCAACAAGTATGTCAGGCGTCAGGATAATAGGATATTATACCCTACTATTCGGCAGTCAGATTCCTACTGTCAAAATTGAACTAGCAATTACTTTACTGTGACCTCTCTTTGCTCACTCTCCTTTTCGTTATCTCTGTCGATGTGGTAAGCCTCTTCTCATTGTACCTTTTGGCAAACACCAAAAGAAAATGAGGCATCGTTCTTAGCGATAATGTCTTTGATGTTACAAATCTGGCTGAAAACCAAGTCTGGCTTGACTCTATCAACGATACAACTTGTCATGTAGCTCTGAGAGACATTACTATAGTCTGTAAGTTTGCCAAGTACTTGTTTTGCATTGCCCATGAATTATTCACATATACTTGAGTTTTCGACCTTATTCAATAGACCAAAGTACCTATATTTTATCATTAAAAGGAGATTTCTTCAGTTTTAAAAAGGTAAGATTGGGAAAAATAACGTTAACAGCCACTTTTACGTCACATTAGCCAAGAAGACAGTATATGGTACATCTGCTTCCTATATATCTTGTATAACAAATCCTTTTGCATAGTGTGAACTTGGTCTGAAGGCACTATCTGAATGATCTTTGCAAATGGTTGCCTCATCACCTAGATTTTTTCTTGCTAAAAGGCGCATCAGTATTTGGTACATGGACAACAAACAGATCGAAAACACTGTCTGAATGTAAGTGAGTTAAAATCAGTCCACCATCGTTTTTTTAAAAAAAATTAAGGACTTGTATCGGCGTACCAGCAAACCTCACTACTGTTAAACTGATATAGAATTTAGATCTTTTCCTGGCAATGCTCTGCTGGGAAACCTTGTGTCTTGGCATTCATGTTACTTTGACATGAAGCAACCTATATAAACAATTACCGTAAAGTCTCCTCTTTCATAGAATTCATGGCATAACATGAGCATTCTCTTTTACAAGGATATCGCACATGCCACACTGCAAAAATCATTCAGTAATAGTTTGAGGAACATAACCAAGCCTTCAAGTGTTGACTTGGCTTCCAAATTCTCCAGAACTCACTTGTCTTGAACATTCATAGGATGTGTAAGAAATAAAATCTAGTCCAATCCATGAAGGCTGCACACAACTTGCAAACTTAAAAAATCTGGACAACTTTTGAGGTCTTGTAGACTGGAAGAGTCAAAGCTTTTATGGTGGCATGAAGGAGACCAGTTAAAAATTAGGCAATTTTTAATGTTACGGCTGATACGCTTATATAAAATTCTTACAAATCCTGTGTCAACACCAGCTCTTTACCAGACAATAGATTGCTTCTTAATTAAAATAAGCTAACAAAAAAATTTAAAATTATTCACAGAGCAACATTTTGGTATTATTCTCAGAATGTCAGAAATGTAGCTCTCACAACTAGCAGCCAGGCCTCCGACAATGACATCCAGCTTTCATTTGTAATGTCATTTGTGCATTTGCTGAAACTATTAACTGAAGTTCAAAGCATTTTCCTTTATTCAAGAACGCTATTTTAAGTTTTGAATTGTATATGAATTTGACATTTGAGTAATATAAATGGTTTATAATTCCTTTACTGAACTTTAGAAGCTAAGACTTTGTTCTAATACCTCTTACGTCATTCAGAATGTGCTGCGTTATTGGGGTGCACTAAGAAATAGTAATGTCATATCTTTTTCTACAAATAATAGAAACATACAATTTTTTCTAGAACAAGCAACCACAGTTCTTAGCAGTTTCCTGAAAAGGAGATTGTTGACTAATTAGTCCGAGGGACTGTGCACTGGAGACAGAAAAATCGATTACTGACTCAGTTCGGTAACAAAATCCAAAAATATTACATGCTGATTTTGCTTCGATTTTTTGTGGATTTTTGCAGAGTTCACCTTATGCACTATAAAAGTACATCTCTTCTTCAGGGGTGGACATACCATTGGTGCATCCTGTGCACCAAGAGGTAAGGGAGCCCACTATCATTTCCAGAGCAACAAGCTCATATAGAGGTGATTTATGATGAGCTGATGGACTGCAAAGGGGCCATATACTGTTCTTGCCATCTTCTGTCTATGTCCACCCCTGCTCCTGATGAAAGGAGAATGCTAGCACTAAGTTGTCAAATAGGTCTGGACTACATGAAGACTGTCTGTATACACTTGTACATTTACTAAAATGGATATGTCGAAAGAGTTGAGTGCTCCACGATCAATCCACTGACTCACAGGTGATCTTTTGCCTGATTGAAGTCTTTCTCTTTCCTTTTTTTGTCCATCTCGCACAAGCAGAGGCTGTTAAAGCTACAATAAAATGTCTGAAGCTTTTTCTGGAGAAGGATAAAATGATTCGCTAGGGCAAGAGCACTCAATCTTTTTTGGTTCACGGACCAAATTGTCATACTGAAAAAATCTGGTGGCCGCATTAAAATTTAAAGAGGTATTATCAGTAGCATATCCGGGGGGCAGCCGGGGCACGTGCCCGGGCGCAGCCGGCAGGGGGGCGCAGTCGGGCCGCCTAATGCTGTGGTCCGCATTGTCTCCCTGGTGGCTGCATTCTGCCGCCTCCTGGACTGGGAGTCGGCGGTTCCCTGTGCCAGCTGTCAAGCTGACAGCCGGCGCAGAGAAGCTGTCGCGTGTCAGCTCCCAGGGATCAATTGTACTATTCGTTGTGAGAATTCAGAAGCTGCAATGTCAGGATTCAGCTTTGCAGGTTCCAGCAGTCGTCACATGGACACTTCACTCATATGCGATTTTCATACTTATGGTCCAGTGACAACGAGCTTCTCTTCCTGCTTCTCTCAGTTTTTCACTGAACATTGAGAGCATTAGGGAGAGCAGCTCATCGGTACATGACTAAGTGTGCAAATCGCATGTGTGCTTGGGGGGTGCGCCAAACCGAATTCTTGCCCCGGGTGCCAGAAAGCCTAGATACACCTCTGGGTATTATGTTCTTTGACATTTATGTCATATCGGAAGTCTATACCAAAAAATGTCTGAAGTACAAATTCTACAGTACCTACAGGACTCTTACCTCTACCAATCAGCACTCTAAAGCCATGTTCACCCGTTCAGGATTTGGTCAATATTTTACATCAGCATTTGTAAGTCAAAGTTAGGAGTGGATGAAAAATGTAGAAGTGGTGACGTGTTTCTATTATATTTTCCCTCTGCTTGTTCCACTGCTGATTTTGGCTTACAAATACTGATGTAATATACTGACCAAATACTGAACGTGTGAATGTGGCCTAAGGCTTTGTTACCATGATGAATGTTTGGTGAGTGTTTGATGCTGCATATAGTCGCAAAATTGCAGCATCTTATAGTTCCAGCAAAGTGGATGGGATTTATTGAAATCTCATGTCCACTGTGTTTTTTTTATTCAGTGTTGTAAAGAAAAATAGTAAAATCCATAAAGTTATCTCCGAAAGGGAAGTATCACCCTCACATTACTCATATAAGATTAATTATAACTGGGGATGTGAGAAAGAGCTGACACTTCAATCTCTATTGAAGTAGGACATCCTGCCGTGAACAGGTAATTACCACAGGGTATTTCATAAGAACCGGCCAACAAGCCTAGGATTCGTATACTCAGAGGTGGAAAAGTACAGGGTTTTCCTCTGTTCAAAGGAATTAGCTTCCTCTGTTCAAAGGAATTATCTCAGACACGCTGGAACCAGTGGTAAGTGATGAATATTGAGATTTGCCTCGATTCGATATTTATGGGAGATATATTTTTGGCATCGTAGCAAAAGGACAACCACAATGCATTCATTCACATCACAGTAAGGCTGGCCAAACTCCTCCAACTTAATATTAATTAGATGGATGATGCTATCCATGCCATGTTCATCTGTATAGAAAGGTAAAATTGTGATAGAAGACATGACAACAATATCTCTCGCCTGGGACCTCCAAGGGCAAAGATATCCAGAAAGTTGGGGATTTCATAAACTTTTAGAAATACCTAGCACAGCCCACGACCAGACCTCATATGAGCTCACCATGTGAAAATATCTGAGCGTAACCTTGATTTAATAAAAGTCAGAGTTTGGGTTTCTTTCATTTGTCAGTCCTGGAAGGTACAGCTTGCTGTAGTTCTGTCCATTATTCAAAGGAGTACCTTCCTCTGAACTGAACAATTTTCGTAGCACAGGTTTAATGCTTTTTCTTTTGTTATCCATTTTATTCCATGTGATTTTATAAACCGAATTGTTTTGTTCCCATTGTTTAAAAATATTTGTATATTTTTTTTATAAACACTGCATACCTTTCTGTATTGAATATATAAAATTTAATATATCTGTTCTTCTTGCTCTGTAATCCGCACCCCTGAAGCAATACGCTATCCGTAATGGTTAACATGAGTAAAGGGGCCTTTACACATAGCGTGATCGCTAGCGAGATCACTAGCAATATCGCTCAAGCGTCACCTATATTGTGACGCAACAGCGTTATCGCTGTGAAATGTAGCGGCGACCGCCCCCCCCCCCCCCCCGCTGGCTATCACTGATCGTGCTCGAATGCACTGGTCCATTTTTCCATCGTCGGCGTACCGCTGGCCAGCACTAATCACTGTGTTTGAAGCTTAAAAACGCAGAGCTCAGCGACGCAGGCGTGACAAAGCTATGTTACAGGTCACGCCCCCTCTGCCCCTATTGGTGAGTACAGCGCTCCCAATGTGTGAAAATTGGGTGACACAACGCTGTAGCGCCTCCTTCCATTCTTTGTTCCTGTGCAGTGGATGGTATTAACCGGTTTGCCTTCTGCGTTCCCGTGTCAGTCGCTATAGCGTTGATATTTTAACTGAAATCACACCGCGGTTGCTTCAGCGTCCCTGTCTGAATCATTATTGCGCTGTTATTCGTGGATTCATTTTATTCATCAAAGGACTGCTCTGTCTGCAATGGAAGTTTTCCAATTTTAATGAAAGTAGCGTTCCCTTTTTAGTTTTCATTGTACCGAAAGTAGCATTCCCTTTTTTGTTTTCAAACCGCGCCCGCCCCCATTGTTGCTATTTTTAAGTGTTATACTTGACTAGCTCAGCGATATTGTATCTGTAATTACAAACTCAATTTTACCTTTAGTATGTACATTGTGTAATCTAATCTTTTTATTTTATTTTGCAGTTTTAATATCATGAACGACGCAGAGCGTGCTGTAGTGACTGCAGCTTTGCTGTTAGAGGGTGCTCGGCAACATGAAGAGGCACAGATGCACGACAGGCGGTCCAAAAGAAAGCGGCTCATGTGGACCAGAGAATGGCTGGCGAAGAGGTCCAAATTCTCACACATGCAGCTCGTAAGAGAACTGCAGGAGAAGAATCCTCAGGATTTCAGGAAGTATCTGCGGATGTCAGAGGAATCTTTCAAATTTTTACTTGCCAGGGTGACGCCATTAATTGAAAGGAAAAATACAGCAATGTGAGCTGCTGTGCAGGTAGACGAAAGATTGGCCGTGACGCTGAGATTCCTGGCCACCGGACAATCACTCCAAGATTTGCAATTTTCTTCAGCCGTTTCTTTGTCACTACTCAGCACTTTGATTCCAGAAACATGCAATGCCATTGTCCAAAGTTTACGGAGCAACATTCATTTTCCAAAAACGGAGACGAACTGGAAAAGTATTGGTTCAGATTTTGAGCGGCTTTGGCAGTTCCCAAACTGTGGTGGGGCTTAGGATGGAAAACATGTGAGGATCACCCAACCGCCTAAAAGCGGATCCTATTATTTCAATTATAAGGGCTATTTCAGTGTAATCCTGATGGCCTTGTTAATGCCAACTATGAGTTCATAAATGTTGATGTTGGCATGAACGGCATGGTTTCAGATGGGGGAGTTTTAGAACACACACTTTTTGGAGAGCGAATAAACAACAGTGACCTGAACTTGCCTCCCAACTCAGAGACAACCGGCAATCTTAACTTTGGTTTTGTCGGTGATGAAGCCTTCCCGTTTCATGCCAACCTTCTGAAACCGTTCCCCCAAAAAAGTTTAACAAAACAAACACGGATATTTAATTACCGTTTGTCGAGGGCAAGAAGGGTTGTGGAGAATGCATTTGGCATCATGGCCAGCCGGTTTTGCATTTTCCACACACCCATAAACCTAAAGTTGGAATCCATAGACTCGGTCGTTATGGCCTGTTGTGTGCTGCACAATTTCCTGCGGTGGCGCGATGCTATCGATTACAGTCCGCCTGGCTTTGTGGACTGTGTTGACCAGACAAATGGTCAAGTACTTCTAGGTGGCTGGCGTGATAATGATCCCGCAATACCAGGACTTCAAGCGCTGACAAAAGGAAGAAACAGGGATAATGCGAAGGCCTGCCTGGAGAAATACTGTACTGTGAATATTTTAATGGGCTTGGTGCAGTTACTTGGCAGCATCAAATCTAGTGTGCAAATGTGTATATTTTAACATTTCTCATTTCAAAATTTGCTATAAATACTCCAATAAATTCATTATTTTATTACTTTACAAAGTGTTTGTGGTTTTTTTACTAAGAATACGTCACGTAACGTGCCGATATGCTATGTGCATGCACTTCTGTAATAAAGTTTTCATTGTAACCGTACATAAGCTTTGTCATTATTTTATGAAGAAGGGCCTGTGAATGTCACAGTCCGCTATGTAAATACATGAAGCAACCACATTGATTTTCATGTCTGTTCGTGGCAGGGGCACCATGCTGGGAACCATCACTTTGCAATCGCAATAGCGTCTCATGTCTGTGCGTGGCAGGGGCACCATTCTGGGAACCGTCACTTTGCGATTGCACTGGCGTCTCATGTCTGTGCGTGGCAGGGGCACCATGCTGGGAACAGTCACTTTGCAATCGCAATAGCGTCTTATGTCTGTGCGTGGCAGGGGCACCATGCTGGGAACCGTCACTTTGCAATCGCAATAGCGTCTCATGTCTGTGCGTGGCTGGGGCACCATGCTGGGAACCGTCACTTTGCAATCGCAATAGCGTCTCATGTCTGTGCGTGGCTGGGGCACCATGCTGGGAACCGTCACTTTGCAATCGCAATAGCGTCTCATGTCTGTGCGTGGCTGGGGCACCATGCTGGGAACCGTCACTTTGCGATCGTAATGGAGTCTGATGTCTGTGCATGGCTGGGGCACCATGCTGGGAACCTTCACTTTGCGATCGCAATGGCGTCTCATGTCTGTTCGTGGCTGGAGCACCATGCTGGGAACCGTCACTTTGCAATCGCAATAGCGTCTCATGTCTGTGCGTGGCAGGGGCACCATTCTGGGAACCGTCACTTTGCGATTGCAATGGCGTCTCATGTCTGTGCGTGGCAGGGGCACCATGCTGGGAACCGTGACTTTGCAATCGCAATAGCGTCTCATGTCTGTGCGTGGCAGGGGCACCATGCTGGGAACTGTCACTTTGCAATCGCAATACCGTCTCATGTCTGTGCGTGGCTGGGGCACCATGCTGGGAACCGTCACTTTGCGATCGCAATGGCGTCTCATGTCTGTGCGTGGCTGGGGCACCATGCTGGGAACCGTCACTTTGCGATTGCAATGGAGTCTCATGTCTGTGCGTGGCTGGGGCACCATGCTGGGAACCGTCAATTTGCGATCGCAATAGCGTCTCATGTCTGTGCGTGGCTGGAGCACCATGCTGGGAACCGTCACTTTGCGATCGCAATGACGTCTCATGTCTGTGCATGGCTGGGGCACCATGCTGGGAACCGTCACTTTGCGATCGCAATGGCATATCGCGTCGCAAGTGCGACACGAACGAGTCGCACGTACGCTGTGACGCATGGCGTCGTTCATGCGGCGTTGTTAATATCTGAGGAAAATGGCGGCTAGGCAACACTCTGCTCCCTGGGGTGAGGCTGAGGTGTGGTACCTCATCAAAAGATGTGATGCATGGGACTACGACTGCAGGCTCCCTGTTGCACATCCCATGCATCACAAGAAGGCGGTCCTGCACAGGATACGCAGGGGCCGATGCCGCCGATTCGGGGTGCAGCGGACCGCAACCCAAATCAGAAAAAAGTTGGCAGACCTGCGCTATTGGTCCAGCGAGTGGGACGCCAGCATACGTGCACAGATTCGCAGGCGTCGTAGTGAGTGTTGGTGAGGGTATCTGGAGAGGTTATGTTTTGTGGGTTATCTACCTATACCAATGCACCCGCAGTGATGGGAGTACCGGCAGTGATGGGGTTACAGGCAGTGACGGGAGTACCGGCAGTGACGGGAGTACCAGTAGTGATGGGGTAACAGGCAGTGGCGGGAGTACCGGGAGTACCGGCAGTGACGGGAGTACCGGCAGTGACGGGAGATACCAGTAGTGATGGGGTTACAGGCAGTGATGGGAGTACCGGCAGTGACGGGAGTACCAGTAGTGATGGGGTTACAGGCAGTGACGGGAGTGCCAGTAGTGATGTGGTTACAGGTAGTGGCGGGAGTACCGGCAGTGATGGGAGTACCAGTAGTGATGGGGTTACAGGCAGTGACGGGAGTACCGGCAGTGATGGGGTTAGTAGAAGGAGTATTTCACTCAATTGTATTTTTTTGCAGCACCAACATCCCCAGCAGCACCGCGTCACCAGCTGCACCACCATCCCCTGCAGCAACGCCATCACCACCAGCACCACCATCCCCAGCAGCTACCCCTTCCCCAGCACCTACCCCCCTCCACTTTTGGGGTCGTCCTCACCCTCCCCCATAGGATTCTCTCCAGCGTCACTCTGTGACATTTATGCAGGCTCGCCTTCAGGTAATTTACACACATAATATAAGCTTCCGACAAGTTTGAAAACATTGTTAGGTATTATAATATTTAAGGGCTGTCGTGTTGTATCTATTTTTCTGTGTTTCCCTAGCCGGTGGTGCCACAGGTTCCGGGTGGGTGTTAAGCGCCTCCTCTGGTGATGCGCAGTAGCCCCAAAACCGTAAGTGTTAAACAGCAAACATGTAACTTAAGTTGATGTTGCAACAGAATTCCCTGGTTAACTTTTACCATTCCCTCCACAGAAATCCCCACTGCCCAGGACCTGTTGGCATTGCACAGGCGGCTGATGGCAGCTATGCATGACCACTCGGTGATGCTGGAGAGGTTTGTGGCTGGCCTCCAAAAGGGCGGCAGTCAATAATTTTTTTTTTTTTTTTGTACAATCTTTACACAGCCAGTAATATATAAATAGTTATAGTTCATAACCGTTGCAGTGTCGACTTTTTTCCAAAGCCCACAATTCAACAATGAAAACAAAAACGAAAACACCGATAAAACCCAAAATACATTGTAAAAACACTTTTTCAAAATTTAGAGAAAAAAAAAATAATACAAAAATAAAAACACACTCATTATATCTGGGCATCTTGAGCTTGAGTAACGCCCTGATGGTGGACCCGACCTGCCCTCAACCCATCCTATTCCCCCGGCTTAGTAGGACAGTAAAGCTGACAACAATGTTTAATAAAAATAAAAGTTTTACAAAGGTTAACAATATGTACAAAATCTAATAAACACAAACGGGAAAAGTAAAGTATTAACGAAACACAACCTCACTCCTATTACAACTGGTGGTAATATGAGTCATAGCGTTGCCTTGGCGGTGTAAAATAAAAACTCTGAGGGGGCCCAAGGTTATGGCAGCCAACGAACAAATACAAACAGGCATCAAGCTGTGCTTAAAGTATAATTTTATTTCAGTTTTTCAAATAAACACCAAACCAAAAAAAAAGGGATTTATAGCGTAATTTCACTAAAAGAAAACACAAAATCTATAATTGTGTTTAATATCAGTCTGAATCATTCAGTTGCTGTCTTGATGGATTGAAGAATGGGGCAGACTGATAATGGGGGGGCACAAAGTTCATGGCTTGTGTAGGCTCAATGGCATTGGCGGCCATGGGTTTTGTGGAAGTGACTGGGCATCCAATAGAGTAAAAGTGTCAGTCAGTTTGCCGACAGCAGCTTTATTCAATGTTTCAAAAATTAGCCGCTCGGCTTGCATCAAGTGAGCTAAGTCTGTCGTCTACCATATGTGCAAAGCCACCGATGGGTTGTTTGTCCTGCTGTACCAAAATTTTCTTTGCCTAATCCACAAACTCTGGGAACGGAGGAGCGGTGGCCTTTCTTTTGCAAATAAATGTGAGACATCTTTGTACTGTAGAAAGTCCAGCTGGCTCACTTGCCTCCTCTGTATTGATTGGCATCCTGTCCTCTGTAGCGATTGGTGTCCTAGGGGTAGTCTCACTGCCACTTGGTTGAGGTGACAGATCTTCAGTACGATCCTGCAAGAACAGAAAAAACATGTTAAAACACAGAAAAATATAGTAATGTTCTATAAATAGATAACATGTAAAATAATGTGAGGGGGGACTAGCGGTACAGGATATGAAATGCCATTCGCCTTTGGTAAATAAATGTTGTGACAAAACTATTAAAGTTTTAGACTTATCTGTTGTGGAAGGGAAAAGGTTTGGACCCTGGAAAAAGAATCATGGACTCATTCATTTCAATTCAACTATGCCATGTACATACAAATATTTAATTGCAATTTTGAGGGAAACTAAAAAAAAACTTACATCGGGAAGAGGGGAGTCAGGCCATGTCACAGTTTCTTCCTGTTCTTCAGCCAGCGTTATAGAACTATGCATAGGTCTGGGTATTTCTTGGTCGCGTGTAAACTCCATTAAGTGGTAGTACCACAACTTTGGAACATAGACATCTTCTGTTCCTGCCCCCGACCTAGTAGACTTTTCCACCTTGTTCAATTCCTTTTTGAACACAGTCCTTAGTGCCTGAATTTTTTTCTTTACTACAGCTTCATCAACCATTTCACTGGGATGATGTTCTTTAAATAGTTGCACAAGTTTTTCATACGCCTCTTTCTTCTTGTATTTATTGCTGTAGTCCGCCGACTTGACCTTCCATAGGCATGGCATGGACCGATACAAGTCAATCAACTGGCGAATGAAATCTTGACTACTTGCTGACATCTGGAAAAAAAAATAAAGGAAATGGTGAGAACGTTACATTACAGGCCAGTGCTATAAAAGTATAACACTCAAAAATAGCAAGAATGGGGGCGGGCGCAGTCTGAAAAACAAAATGGCTGACCAGGCTGTAACGAATGGAAGCGGAGGCAGAGATGGTGAAGTTCACATTCGTCTTTTATTTTAGAAGTGGAACCTTGAGACCTCGGTCCGGGGGGCTCCGAAGGGGGCGTAACTAGTGAGCCCCGGGTACCCATAGTAAGGCCCCTCGAACAGGACCAGAATGGAATACCCGGAGGACACAGGTGCTACCTCCAGTTGGACCCCGGACACGTGGCAGCCGTCCCAGAGGGACCAAAAGGGGTTAACAGATATGATATAAGAGAGCGTGGAGTGTTAGACGCAGGTGAGGATTGTTCTGGTTCCGGGTAGATGGTAGCAGGCAGGCTCCAGTAACCTTGTCACAGTCCACGGATATGGATGGCTGATGGCGGAATGGGATGACACTTGCACGAGTGATAGCAGAGTTTGTCAGGGATAGCTGGATGCAGGATACCACTGATCTTTGGAGACAAATAGAATGAGCGAAGCACAGAGACTGCTAACGCAGCGCAGACAGATCAGAGTCGGAACCGGATGTAGCAATGGTAGAAACACGTTGCTCCAGCACTCCCCCTATGGTGGAGTGGCCAGATATAGTAATAAGTGCGCTGCCATTGGTTGATTAACATTTTTAAAAAATGCACGCTGTCCCTTTAAGAGAGACGGTGAGGGCGGCCTCGCGTCCTAAGCATTTTTCCTGGAGGCCTGCTGGCAGCGTGCCAGGAACTGGGGAGGAAGCAGGACACTGGGAAGCAGAGGAGCAGGAGACCCCAGCCCGTGCAGAGGCTGCTGCAAAGGACAACTTGAAGAGCAGAAGGTGAGTGACCAGGACAGAGTGCAGAGCCAGCACGGGGACCGAGTGTAACACAGGCCAGTGCGTATGGACACAATGGACATACTTTAGGAAAAAAAGAGTTTGAATTGCTCTATAAAAGTTAATGCTTTTAAAAAAACAGCAATGGAGGTGGGCACGGCAAAAAAAAACAACCAAAAAAATAGTGTATACAAACGTAATATCTTTACACACCAAACAAAACCTACCTTTGATGGTGGCAAAAAATCAGAAGGTATGACGGAGGAAAAAATGAAGGTCTTGCGAAATTGTGCTGTTGCGTCTTCAGATGGAGCCAGAAAATGCTGATCTTGGAAAATATCACTGATGCGTCTTAAACTGGGTCGCTGAAGAATGACGAATTGCAAATTCAACAGGAAATGCACTTCTCACAGGAACAATGCTGTATTGAAGAAAACCACAGCGCTCGAGAGATTTAAAATGTAGCGCTAATACGTTCTCTTTTATGACACCGCCGGCCAATGAGAGCGCAGCAGTGACCACCAATCAGTGCTGGGGGGCGTTGAAAGGGAAACGCTGAAGCACTCCCACCGAGGTCGGAATCGGTGACAATAAAGTAGCGTGACAAGGACTCAATGACCTACGAGGTCGTTATGCAAATCGCTGATCTGTCTTGCGCCGTTGAGGAGATCGGACTGTTTGAAAGCTAATTAGCGATCATGTAACAACGCACCAGTGATCTTTGCCTGGTCAGATCGTTATCGTGATCGCTGGTGCGTCGCTATGTGTGAAGGGGCCTTAAAGGCTGGGTCTCACATAGCGATACACCAGCGATCCCGACAACGATCAGGATCGCTGGTGTATCGCTACATTATCGCTACTGAGCTGCCAAACAGGCAGCTCAGGCAGCGATCAGTACAAGCGACACTGCGGGTAACATTGCTTAGTTACCCGCAGTGTACCTTGGATACCAGCGCCCTGATGCAGGGAGCTGGTAACCAAGGTACACAGCGGGTTTCCAGGCGCTGCGCGGTGCCTGGTAACCTGCTGTGTACCTTGGTTACCAGCTCCCTGCATCAGGGAGCTGGTATCCAAGGTACACAGCGGGTTTCTAGGCACAGCCCCGCGCCTGGAAACCCACTGTGTACCTTGGTTACCAGCGGATCGCTGGTCTCCCGCCTGTCACACGCAGCGATGCGTGCCTGTCAGCGGGAGACCAGCGATCAAAAAAATGTCCTGACATTTCAGCGACGATCAGCGATACCCGGCAGGGGGGCTGATCGTCGCTGAATGTCACACACAGCGATATCGCTGGGGAGCTCCCTGCTGCGTCACAAAACTAGTGACTCAGCACCGATCTCGCTAGCGATATCGCTATGTGAGACGGGGGCTTTAGGCTGCTTCTAGCTGAAACACCATGATTTGCTGTATCATGTGAACACTTTACTGTGAAGAAGCCAGATTATATCTTAATTACCCAGACAACCATGCTTTGCAAACCAACAAAAATTGACTTTTTATCTGTTTGTTGGCTTTTGGATTTAAGTGTTGATTTCTGGTTGGTCAAGAAAACAGACTTTTAATATAATTGTGTGCTCTTATCCTTGATGAATAGGGATGTCTGCTGATATGCTAACTATGCATTGTGTTATGGAGCCAGTTGTTGACTTTGAAAGCAGAGAGGGAAAAACTATGGAAATAGTTTAATTATACAAGTAATGACACTTGATCTCATCACCATTGTTCCCCTTATCTGTGATGCTGGACTGAAGGACACTTGTTAGGGTACATGCCACTCTATAAAGAGACTTTTTCTTCTGGTCAGGGTGACTCTTCAGAATCTCAGCTTAGGGTACTATGGACCTGGCTGATAGAACACAGGACTGCTTCATTGACCATCACTGAAACCCCAGAGACGTCTTAAAGAATCCAGGTTGGGAAAATCAGTTCACCTAGCCACATACCTCACTGCTCTTGGTTAGCTTCCTAAACTTGTCGTTATCTCTCATGGTGGGGGCCCACCAAATGTGGGGAGCCACTGGTGGGGGTATGCAACACTGGAAGCAGCTCTAATCCTGGCAAGTCAGTGTAAGGGTGAGACTCTGTAATTTGCACCATCTTGGATATTGCTGGGACTGTTCTGTATGCTATTGTGTGTTGGTGGTTCAATAAATTATTGCCACTCTGTTTTACCCTCACCCTGTTTTGTCTGAGTAGTGTTCAGACCATGGGGAGAGAAAGCAGGCGTCCAGTGGTATGAGCCCTGGTCCATGCAGTCTTTCTAAAGACAGCTGGGCCAGCGGACGAGAGCAACCACTGACCCTTTTGTCTCCACATTCACTTTAAAAGTTTTCTAAATGTTTTCTAAATAAAACTTTGATTTTACTTACATTTTATCACTGTCTTGCTGGAATCCTCCCTCCTTCCTTAAAATAAAATATAAATACTTTAACTCTGATAAAAATCTCTATTGTAGGCTCTGTTGGTAGGCTTCATCACAGATTTCATTGCTATATCAAAAACTGGGCACACTCATGGTTTGTGTGATAACAAATTTAATACGTACACCTGAACACTAGTAACAAACGTTTCGGTCACTATCGACCTTCATCAGTGTACTAGTGGCAAAGTATACCCGTTGTGATGGGTTTTGTGATCTATGAATCGGTTGTACTGAAACGCACTGTGAGTGACGCTATGGAGAGACTATCTCAATTAAATGCAAAGGACTGTTGTCTCCAGTACCATCTATAGTATATGTGGGGTCACAATGGCGCGGCATCCACCGCCTGCCTCGTGGTCTTTGGTATGGCACTGAGATCAACAGCTGATGAGAAATCATTGCTAGTCATACATTAGAAAAAGTAGCAATACATGGCGATCATTTTGAAGTTCTATATTCTGGTAATTCTGGTAATTCCTCTTTCACCACTTCATGACATCCATACACTGTAATTGCATATGGATATATAATGTCATCATGAAAAAAAAAACTTTAATTTTTAGGGTTACCTTGATGCAGAATGATGACTCTATCAAAAATAAATTAGATAAATTAATATATTTCGGAAATATGTAAAAATTTAAGCTGCAATAAAGATAACAAAGATGACAAACTAGTGGTAATAGCAAACTAAATGCTCATTCAGATATCAGCGATTTTATTCGCATGAGGAAAATGGCTCGACTTTCATCAGTATTTAAATAGTTTCTTATAGTTTGGTAAGTGGGTCAGTTTCTTAATAGCCAGTCCATGAAAAATGGACAGCATACGGATGACATCACAGATCCATGGATTTTTTCATGGACTCATAGACTTGAATTGGTGATTTTGATCCTACCCATTGATCAATATTGGACATTTCTTCTCAATTTTGCGCAGACTACTCAGTCCAACCAAAAAAAATCAGATATGTGAACTCAGATAGAACTCGTACATGAAAAAAGAAGTGAAAACAATCAAAATAACTCTTAAGACAAAATATTAGTTCTGACTTTTTCCTTTTTCTTATTTTCTGCCTAATGTTTGATATTAACCAATTGATATCAATAGATAATTCTGGAAAAACACAAACAGCGTAACGTTATATATGATTTTCACTTCAAAGACACATTGATGCAAAAGCCTAAGACTGCAAAATACTCCTCACCAATCATTATAGCGATGCCTCTACCTTGTGCCAGTCATTACACTGGTTACCCATCCACTCCAGAACCCAGTACAAACTTATTACCCTCAATCACAAAGCACTCCATGGCCAGCACCACCCTACATCTCCTCCCTTGTCTCAGCCTACAACCCTACCCGTGCCCCTCGTTCTGCTAAGGACCCGAGGTTAACATCCTCAATAAACAGAACTTCCCACTCCCATCTCCAAGACTTTTCACGTGCTGTGCCAATTCTTTGGAATGCACTACCCAGGTTAATACAATTAATCCCCAATTTCCACAGTTTTAAACGTGCCCTAAAAACGCATTTGTTCAGACTGGCCTACCGCCTCAACGCATTAACCTAACTATCAGTGTGTTGCCCATTCAACAATTTTTTTACCATAATTAGGTACCTCGTATTATGTTCTCACATGCTTTATGCATTTAATAGCCCTCTGTGTCTGTACTGTTACATACTTTGGCTGTTAACCGGTTCATGCATCATTACATGAACACCCAATTCTTACACTATGGCTGGGTTGAACAATGAAAGCAATTGTTACCATCCACCTTTTGTGTCTCCCATTTTTCCTCATAGATTGTAAGCTTCCAAGCAGGGCCCTCATTCTTTTTAGTATCTATTTTGATCTGTGTTTATTGTTATGCTGTAATGTCTATTGTCTGTACAAGTCCCCTCTATAATGTAAAGTGCTGCGGATTATGTTGGTGCTATAGAAATAAAATTATTATTAAATAGATACAGTAAGTATTCCTGGTTTGGATCTCAGTGGAAGTTCTTCATGACTGTCTGGAGGACAATGCATAAATAAGAGTTCGCCCCGTAAATATTGATTCCAAGTTGTCTCATCATCCTTTTGGAATAGTGATTTCGTCTATGTGTGAAAAAGCCAAAACTAAAAAAAAGTCCTATGGTATCTGATATGCTTTTTGAGGTTTATCCAAGGACAAGACTAATGAACCATGACTGTATGTCCTGAACACACGATCTCAATTGTACATTTCACAAAGAAAATACAATTTGAGTTGAATCAGTTTGTCTGAGTTGAGTTGAATTGAGGGTAAACTGATTAATTTGCTGATGACACAAAGCTAGGAGGGATAGCTAATACTGGAGAAGAGAGAGAGGATTCAAAAAGATATAATAAACTGGAGCAGTGGGCAGCAACTAACAGAATGAATTTTAACAGGGAAAAATGCAAAGTACTACATCTGGGCAATAAAAATGAAAAAAGCATATACAAAATGGGAGGAATAGGGCTAAGTAACAGCACATGTGAAAAAGACTTGGGTGTTATGATTTGGTAGCTGAGGAGTGCAGGTACAAAAGGCAATACACCAGAGCAGTTGGAATCTATGAGATTGCAGTACCCTGACTAACCACCACAACTAGAGGCAGCCGTGGAGCGTTCCTACGTTGGTCCTAGACGCCTCGTCACAGCCTGAGAAACTAACTATACCTAAAGATAGAAAGAGGAAAGCTATCTGCCCCGGAGCAGATCCCCAAAGAACATAGAAAGCCCCCAAACATGTAATGGCGGTTAGACAAGAAGAAATACTGACACAGACAGAAAATAGTATGAGCAAACGTTGGGGCACAAACTATCTAAATAGAAAAGGATAGGAAGGGCACTTACTGAAATCCCAAAAAACCCTGAAAAGCACCAACTCTACTAATTTCAAAAACACCTGAGATCACACGACCTCTACCACCTAAATCAGTTTCTCTGGTGTAACAAATCAAAACAGCAGCCACTGAAAAAACTGGAAAAAGCAAATGTACAAAACATCAGTGGCTGAACTAAACTGAGAGGGCAAAAGCCCCCAGAGGGGACCCTGAAGGCCCCCACAGAAGTGCAGGACAAAATGCAAAAATCAAGCACAAAAACAAAAAGAAGAAAATGTCTTATCTGATAGCAGGAGA
>JARQOD010000001.1:31998003-32119229 GCA_033576555.1 Oophaga sylvatica
TGTGGTTATCTTTTAGTTCGTTTCTATCAAATATTCAACTGTGATAGAAATGATTTTAGGACAACGCACCAATTTAGGGGAAAGGGACATTTTACTCTATGCACCCGCCAGGGAATAAAATTGTTTTTATTGGTCAGATGTGGGATAGAACGCAGAAGTAGGAAAATGGCAGATGAAGCTAGATACAATAGATTATAGGAATATACAAGTGTTTATTTGTAGGAAGGACCTGAGAATGCAGAAGTCAGTGACAGCAAGCAAAGATATAAAGGGGGGAAGTGTGGTGGGAGATGGTATTTTGCTTTAGACCAAGGTACTCTACAGAAAAGAAACTGCAGGCTGAGGGAGAGGCACACAAATCGCAGCGTTTGACCAGCCCCTCCCGTCGGTTATTCGTGAGGTGCACAGGAACCAGGTCAGGCAGTTTTCAGATTTTTAGTCAAATTGTTGAATATGTTTTTGGAATAAGAACAAACGTAAGAAACGAAGGGCGGCATGGAATAGAAGGTAAGAAGTAATTTGAACGGCCAGGAAGTGATGGTTGTCACAATTGCAAGCACATATTGAGTATCATCCTGATGGAACTGTCACTATACACCAGGACGAAGCAGCACTCTTTTAAAAATTGTCCCGAACGTTGCTATACAGAGGAACAAATAAATTTTTCCTTCAATGTTAGAAGGTGTGAAACGCATGATTTCGGGTAGATAAACAGTGTGGGCAATTAAGGGGCAGCCAGTCTGGCAAATTAAGCCAGGTGCATTCTGCCCAACAGAGGAAGATCCTTTTAGTTCACTCAAGAGAGGCTATTGCTCAGCGTGCAAAACTGGTAACAAGGGTGTTTTAGTTAAAACCTACCCCCACCTTCGGCATCTTGCAAGCTAGGTTCCTTATCACGGCCTTGACGTACAAATTCCAACCTTCTACTTCCCCCTTCGGCTTACGAGATTAACCCTCTATGTTTGGCTGGGTACAAATATATATATATACACTTTTGTTCCAGATTCTCAGGATGCTGCTTAGTTTACAGTTATTGATTTTGCCAATGTTATTTTTATAATATTTGATGATTTACTGATTTGTGCCCCCTCCAGGAAACAGTGTCGTATTGCAACAATATTACTTATGTTGTTTCTGTACAAGCTGGTTGTAAAGCGTTAAAGGATAAACTGCAATTTTTGTAAATCTTCATTATCTTTTTGGAATATTGCTTTATACCGGGGGGAACGATATCTGACCAGCGCTCGCAAAGAAGTTACAGAATTTTCCTATTCCTGTTAATGTTGCGCTCTTAGGACATTTCTTGGACTGATTTTCTACTGCAGGCAGTGGATTATGCTGTATCAATCCTCATGCAGCTCTCTATACTGTATCACCATTGTGCTTTTTAAACTAATCCTGAAGGTATAGATGTTTTTATTCCTCAGAAACAGGATTGTGGCAGCTCCAGCGCTAGGAACCCCCAACTATGACTACCATTCACCCTGTATCTCCACGAAAAGCAGGGACACGCAGCAGGAGTATTGACTCAGTTACATGGTGACATCAAAGGCCAGTGGCCTGTTTCAGTGGAAACTAGATGCAGTGGCTAGAGGTGCCCGTCTGGTACGGGCATTACATGCTGTAGGACTATTGCTCCACAAATCGTCAAACATCGTGCTTGATCATCCATGACAGTACTTACACCTCATGTGTATACACCATACTGAACCAGGTGCAACCGCACCCTTTCAGCTGCACGTCACCTTCGATTGCAATGTGCACTTTTAATGCCTCCCCAAATGTTTCTTTGCAGAGATTACCACACTAATCCTGGCCACATTGTTGCCTCTCTCGGATCTAGGGGGGAGGTCAGGTACGGTATTGTACAAAAAAAAAAGATCCGAGAGAGGAATTCCTTATGTTGTGTTTCGCTTATGGCACAGGAAGCAGCAGGCCTACCCACAGTGTTTAAAACTGAAGACGTTAATGTTGATTTTGAATCTTTTGTAGATGGAAACTCGCCACCAAGATGACCTAGGTACCTTCCACACCAGTATGCCATCGTCTCCTGAATGCAGTAATCAAAGCAGAACCAATGCTCCACATCAAGTCGGCCCAGGAGGCTGAATTTAAGGCTCTGACCGAGGCCTGTAAGATAGCTGAAGGTAGAATTGTTAACATCTACACAGATTCTAGAAAGCATTCGGTATAGCTCATGATTTGGGTCCAATTTGGAAGTCTAGAGGATTCCTGACGGCAGCAGGACATCCATTAAAAAAGCTGACGCAGTCCAGCAGTTAATTGATGCATTACAATTACCAAAATAGGTAGCTGTCATAAAAGTTAAAGCACATACCAGATGCACTGATCAGGTGATAAAGGAAACGCAATGGCGATGCGCAGCAAAAAACAGCAGCCGTAGACCACTCCAAGGGGTAACGATGCACCAGGTAAGCGCCTCCCAAAAACCCTTTGTGTCGGAGGATGCCTTATCCAGATGCAGCTCAGGTGCGCCAGGAGGAAGTAGAAAAGTGGGGAAAAAGAAGGTGCATGTCTGAATGAAGCAAATGGGGTATGGGGAAGAGGGATGCGTCGATGCCTTCCAAGGGCGTTGTACCCTGCGGTTGCCAGATGTTACCATGGGCCAACCCACCATCCAAAACTGCTGTAATGAGCGTGATCAGAACATTGGTTGGCACCAGCTTTCCCACCTGTATAGAGGTTTGATCCAGGGTTGCATGGTATGTGCTACACATAACAGAGAAGGGTAGTCAAGACACCACCCAAACACGCCCCTCGGCCCCTCTATTCTTTCCAAGACTGCAGATTGATTATATTCAGCTGCCAAAATCAGGGTCATGGAGTAGGGTTTGGTGTGTTTTTGATTTATTCTCAGGTTGCGGAGGCTTCCCGATTGCCAAGCTACGGCTGCGGCAATCGCAAAGAAGCTGCTTGCGGGGGTGGTGTGCAGGTATGGAGTACCAGAGGTAATCGAAAGTGACAGAGGTACACATTTCACAGGTGAATAATAAATGAAGTCTTGACAGCTCTGGGAATTTAACAAGTTTTCCACACCCCATATTATCCACAAAGCAGTGGAAAAGTAGAAGGACTAAATGGGACATTGAAGTTAAAAATCCAAAAGGCAATGGCTGAAACAGGGAATCTTGCCTGAATGTTTACATTAGCCCTATACTCATAAGGTACACTCCAAATAGAAAAACTGGACTTTCCTGTATAAGTACTATTTTGGCAAAGTGCCTAGCTTTAGGATGTTTCTTTTCCCAAGCACTGGAAATGATGTAACCATGTATTAAGCTCATATGTAAGGGATTTGCATAAAGACTCAAGAAAGTACATGATAATGTTTTCAGTTCTTTTCCAGATCCGAACCTGGATCCTGGGAGTCTGCAGCCTGGAGACGGGTAGTCATTAAAAGACACGTGAGAAAGTCTGGATCGAGAATATAGCTCCACTGATATCCAGAAAGAGAAGGAGTCTGGGTCAGCTGCACACGGTTATGCTGAGGATCCCAAAGTTTATATAGATCCCATAGGTGTTTTAGGGGGGTCCCATACGAATACAAAGCTCAGAATCAGATCCTGGCGGTTTCCGTTCTCTCATCCCAACTGTTGCAGATCAATTACAATGTAGATTGGAATAATTATATTATTACTACACCGAGCAAAGATTTATCAATTTAGTCAAGATGCTTTCCAGGGTATAGTTGAGAAACTGGGCCCAAAACAAAAGAATGACTCTTCAAAATAGACTGGCCATTGACATGATTCTAGCTGAAAAAAGGTGGGGTTGTGGGATGATAGGAGAAGAATGCTGTACTTATATCCCCTCAGAATTCTGGAGTTAATGGTAAAACCATGGCGGCCCTTAACGAAAATTAAAAACCTGGCCCAGGGGTAAAGGAAATTACGGGGTAGATACCTCTTTCTTCTCAAGTTGGTTGGGAGGTCTTAAGGGATTCCTCCAGCAGGCCTGCTTAGTAATTGGAGGACTCTGGGCTTAGTGGTCCTGTGTTGTGTTAGTACCTCTATACAGAAAAGCTATCACCAGCGCGGCTCCCATGTCAGGTACTTTCTTAACCAGGAAACCATATCCCTGTTATATAATGATGTAAGTAAAGAGGACATGGAAAAAATATTCCCTCGGATAAGCCGACAAGCCTCCTATGGAAAAGTTCAACTAAGAATTTAGTTTAGGGACAGGTTGTGAGAACTCCATTGTGTCTGCTAAAGTATGGGACTTGTTTGTCTGGGGCGTCCTACCAGGGGACAGCTTCTAAGATAAATAAGTGAAGAAATCCACCTCCCCTCCCCCAACACATGGGACAGTCTCAAAGGCCACCCCTGCAAGGGAAAGCTTAGTGTTTAGGGGGATTGTCAGGGTTAAAATATATTTTTGTACTTATATATAATGTTTTTTTGTACTTTTATATGTGATGCTTATTGCTAGCTTCCATTTTGTATATTAAACCATAAGCTTTCCTTGCTACGTGGCATTTTAGTTAGAGACCATCTCTGGAGTACGTAACTGGATCCTGAATTCCAAGAAGATTGCATCAGTCAAAATTACATCATTCGTGAGCTGAGCTGAGCTGAAGGAACAGTGGAAACCAATCCAGATGTTAGGATACTAATACATTCCCATATATGGCTATACTGTTTTCTTTTTAGGTGCCCCTCGTCCACCTGATATTATACTATATAACGTTGTGCTTGTAATAATAAAGGGCTCTTGCTGAGAAAGTAAGTGCCAGAGCATGCTCTAAGACTGAACCAGCCTGTTGCCTGACTCTTTCTTATAACTGGTACCACATGCTCTTAATCTAATCTGAAGTGACTGGAGGATGAGTGGTTTGTCGATACGACCCCGACAGCAGCAAACTGGCGCTGTTGAAGCCCAGGGTCAAGGAGGGTGTAGGCAGAGGCCTAGTAGAGACGTTTTGAAGTTGAAGTTGTAGTTAGCAGCAGTAATTTTTGCCGGACACACAGAGGGAACAGCAGGCGTACTGAACCCACAACACATCAGCGATTGTTTTCATCTGTGCATCTAAACACTTTCTGAGCAGCAATCTGGCGCTGTTGAAGCCCAGGGTCAAGGAGGGTGTAGGCAGAGGCCTAGTAGAGACGTTTGAAGTTGAAGTTGTAGTTAGCAGCAGTAATTTTTGCCAGACACACGCAAGGGGAACAGCAGGCGTTACTGAACCCCACAAACACATCAGCGATTGTTTTCATCTGTGCATCTAACACTTCTGAGCAGCAACTGGCGCTGTTGAAGCCCAGGGTCAAGGAGGGTGTAGGCAGAAAATATTGAGTTTGCCTTGTTACGTGGCCATTGCAAATGTATGTACTTCAAACAAGAATAAATGAAGTTTTACTAGGACAATAAAATGATGAATTTCATTCCAAGAATAGAAAAATATTTATACTTGAGAGTCCTCTGTGGTTGATACGTTTAATGGCTAACTGAAATATGGTAACAAATTCAAAGCTTTCGAGACTACTCAGGTCTCTTCATCAGGCTAATACTAAAAAAAAAAAAAAAGGAAGAAATCACATATTTCTACACACAACAGGACACAGGAATAGGTAAGACAAGTGAGGGAGGGACAAGTGAGGGGAGACCGGCCAAAAAATGAGAACAGGATAATTATCAGCGCCACACGATAAGACAAAAAATAATGGATTTACTGTGGCAAAACACTTTTGTATGCCCGGTCATAGCATGATGGATATGGAATTAGGTATTAAAATATAACTTCAAATATGACAAAGATACAAAGGTTTCAGAATATAAGCTCATCATGACCTTTGACACTGTTAGTGATGGAATGAATAGATCACACGGATTTATGTCATTCTTAATCCAATTAAGGAATCTGCATCTCTGCCCTTCCAGGGGCATGAAAACACAAAACCAGACCCAATCAGAGGGCAAATAAAACTTTCTATCGTTATCTAGGAACTGTTCCAATATTTATGTTCATCCCTCGTGATAATGACAGTTCTGCTACCTCACTTACTTGTCTTACCTATTGCACATTCCTGTGTTGTTGTGTATAGAAATATGTGATGCTTCATTTTTTGGTTTAGTCTTTGCCTGATGAAGAGACGTGAGTAGCCTCGAAAGCTTGCAATTTGTTACCATCTTTTCATTTATCCATTCAAAGGTATCAACCACTGCGGACTCTCAAGTCTAAAATATTTATCTATCTATGGCTAAACACGGTACAAATACACATGTTTCCTAACTTCAGAATAAAATAAAGACACTGCAAATATAAACGCATATATGCACATGCCAACAAGAAATGGAACAAACACACACCCAAAAATTGGTTTACAAAATATAGTGTTGTAAATTTAACAATTAAAAGTCCATTTTGTATTTATGAATAATGCTTAAGGAACGCTATGTTAAACCATAACATAGTGAAGACAATGGATTTGTAATAGGTCACTTATCATCTCATCATTGCAATTTAGATGTGACAGTCACAGACATTTCAATTTATTTAAGTTAATAAAATTGTTACTTTGTACACCATGTATGACATGTCAAGCATGGACTCATCAATGTGATGACACAATAATGTACGATATAAAAATAACCATTTAAAAAAACATAAGCATTGTCACAATTTAAGTGTGTGCCTGCAAGTGTAGGTGAAAACAAAGGGCTACGGTAGCAAAGGTATATTCTATGTCTGTATCAACAGTGGACAGCTCTGATGGGTAATGTCGATGTTTACTGTACGTCAATAAGTCTGCGGCTGCAATCATGCATTTTTTGCTTGTACAGTGTTGAAGAGGGTAAAAGCATGTCTGGTTGCGCAAGGCTTTATCCTCAACACTACCTTCCTACTTCAGCGTAGGTGGGTAGCGTGTGTCAATTAGTATGACTCTATAAAATGTGACGTTACGCAGCGTTATTGGTCCTAGGACGCCAAAAAAGACAGCAGTAATCATTTACTGTCTAATACTCCACGTATGACCAACAAAAAAGACGTTCCCTCTTTAACAATCTACAAGATAACAAGCATAATGGTTGACGCTTACTTTATTGAGGGTACAGTATTACATCGACATTGTCCATGAGTAACTATGCACTGTGATACCTATATACCATTATTAATTTATATCTGTTGTGGTTGTTTCAACAGCACTTGCAGGTATAATAGTATACCTATTGTCAGTATGCATGATGCACTTTCTAATGTAATAATTTATTATTGCACATTATTACCAGGTTTAGATGCTGGCCATTTCATATATGGTTTGTGAAGTTACAGTTGGCATCAGTATGTGTATTTTATAATGTCTGTCATAAATAAACTCGTGATGATGATGATGAGATTTTATGATTTGTACTCCATTGACTGCATTATCTTACGGTACAGATAAATTCATTAAAAAGATTAATTGATAAGTATGAAATGTACTTTTATGCATTAATTTCAAAAGTGAAGACTATGTTTTAGTTTTTGTTACCATTTTTAATAGACATGTGCAGATATGGGCTTGTGACAAATTATTATTTTGTCCATATTTGTCATAAAAATTTATCATTCTAGGCCTGGAAAACTTCACAATTTACTGTTTTAAGCATAACATCAGGGTGAGGCTCTTCCCTATTTGGAGCATGTTCGACATGGGTTTTTCTGTGCATGTGTAGGGAACAGGAGACTTGTTGCCGGACACACAGCGGGGAACAGCTGGCGTTACTGAACCCCACTAAACACTATGCTTGTGTATTGGTCTGTGGACACGACACTTCTGAGCAGCAACTGGCAGTGTTGTAGCACAGGGAGTAGAGTTCAGGTGGTAGAAGATGAACATAACAGGAGACATGGATAACGTGCGAACCAGTTATTTAATCTGAAAAAGGACAGACAAATTCTGGCGAGATCCTGCCTTGTTCATTTTCAGAAAGTAAGCCGGTCTACATTATCGGAGGATAGTCGCATGCGACGGTCTGTAGTACACCACCTGCGGCACTAAAGACGCGCTCCGATAATACACTGGCAGGGGCAGCCAGCACCTCCAATCATACTGACTAAGCTCTGGCCATGTATCCAGCTTAGAGACCCAAAACTTGAATGGGGGAAGAGCCATCTGGGAGTACACTGAGAGGGAAAGACATGTAGTCTGTCACCATCTTACGGGAAACGTTTGCTCCTGCTGACTGGAGCCGTCTCCCGGGGGTGTAGACATTGGCGCTGCACAAAACTTCGCCACATTTGAAACATACTGGTCTTGCCCTGTGCAGAGGCGCTGCTTGTGCTCCCTCTTGTTGCAGAGCTGTCTCACTGCTCGACGCACAGAGCTGCTTTGTAAAGCGTAGCACAGCAGTGCTCTCGGCTGGAAATGGAGAACATTATGGATTGCACCAGTGTGTCTTGGTACTCCCGCATTTTACGCTCCCCGGTTCACGGTGTGATGAGGCTTTGTAAGTTGTCCCGGGTAGCGAGGGTCTAGGAGGGTGTAACCCAATAATCAGAACGTGGTGAGAATGTGGGCGATGGGCGGTCGTTTCTCAGGCACTGCAGCATGAAATCAACCATGTGCTGCAGACTCCCAACTGGCCAAAAAACGCTTGTCCCCGGCAAGGGCGTCATCTCTGCCTGCTCTGCATCACCCACCCCTCGCTCTACATACTGACTAGAGCGTTGTGTACCTCCCTCTGGAGCGATTGTCTTCCTCCTCCATTGACTCCTCCCTCATCCTCCACAAAGTGAACACTGCCCCAGCCCTTTGTGAGGAACCACGTTGCGCTGACTGTCCAGAGGTGATGGAATTTGTGATCCTCATCCTCCACCTCTTCCAAAACCTCATCCCTTATTGCTTGCAGTGTTTTTTGAAGCAGACAGATAAGGGGGACAGTCAGGCTGACTAGTGCATCATCTGCACTCGCCATCCCGTTGACTCATCAAACGCACGCAAAACTGGCAGATGTCCTTCATAGAGGCCCACTCATAGTGGTGAAGTGTGAACGACGCAAATTGCGATTGATTGCGCCTGATGCACTGATACTCCATTACTGCTGGCTGCTGCTCACACAACCGCTCCAACATATTAACGTGGAATTCCACCTGGTGGGTACGTCACATATGATGCGATGTTCAGGAAGGCGAAATCTGCTTTTTGCAGAGCTGCAATGCGCGATCTGGCCATGCTGGAACGTCGCAAGTGAGCGCACTCTAGGCGACCTTGTGCAGCAGTGCATCAAGATCCGGATAGTCCCTCAAAAAACTCTGCATGACCAAGTTGAGCACATGTGCCAGACATGTATGTGAGTGAGGTTGCCAAGGCCCAGAGCTGCCACCAGATATCAGCCATTGTCACACACTACCAAGCCTGGATGGAGATTCGCTGGCAAAAACCACACGTCGCTCTCCTGCTTGATGGCATTCCAGAGCTCTGCGCTGGTGTGCTTCGATTCCCCATATAAATTAATTTCAGGACGGCCTG
Source organism: Oophaga sylvatica (assembly GCA_033576555.1). Taxonomy (NCBI): domain Eukaryota; kingdom Metazoa; phylum Chordata; class Amphibia; order Anura; family Dendrobatidae; genus Oophaga; species Oophaga sylvatica. Next base: position 32,007,474 of record JARQOD010000001.1, read on the forward strand.
TTGACGTTTGGCCACGGCTGTTCTCATATCGGTCGCATCAGGTAAGCGTTTACGGGTCCATGTGGAGGTAGACCGTGACGGCTCTGCAGCGATGATTCTGAGGAATTGGAGTAGGAGGAGGAGTCAATGTGGACAGACTTGATTCCTGCAATCCTTGGAGTTGGCAGAACACGTACAGCGCCATCTCAAGATCTGTACCCGGCTCCACAACATTGACCCAATGGGCAGTGAGGGAAAAGTATCGTCCCTGGCCATGGGTACTGGTCCACGCATCGGTGGTCAGGTGGACCTGCTACTGACGGCGTTTAGTAGCGCATGTTTAATTTTTCCCTCAACATGCTTTTGCAGAGCAGGGACGGCTTGCCTGCTGAAATAAAATCGGCTGGGCACATTGTATTGTGGGACTGCCAATGCCATAAAGTTACGGAAAGTGTCAGTCTCCACCAGCCTGAATGACAGCAGTTTAAGGGACAGGAGTTTTGCAATGCCAGCATTCAGAGCCTGTGCTCGTGGATGGTTTGCCGAGTATGGCCGTCTTTTATCCCATGCCTGTGCTACCGATGGCTGTTTTGTGGCCTGGGAGAGTGAGGATGACAGGGAACTTGCAGCTGTGGGTGGAATAACACTGGGTCTCTGGACAACAGTTACAGAGGTTCTTCCATGGCGATCCTGTGAGGAAGCCGAACCAGCTGTGTGTGAGCTGGAGGAAGAGGCTCCAACACGAGCTGAAGATGTAGGTGCTGCTGTAGGTTGGCCTACATCTCCATGTGTCTTTGTAACTCAGCTACGTGCTTTTTCCGTACATGTTTCCACATATTTGTGGTATTGAGGTTACTGGTATTTTTACCTCTTTTAACTTTTTGATTACACAGCTTGCATTTGACATAGCAAATATCATCTGCAAGTGTGTCAAAAAAGGACCACGCAGTGCAAGTCCTGGGAGCGCCGTTTTGGCTGTTGGAAGAGAACTGCTACGAACGGTGCCAAACTGGAGGGTACAGGCAACCGAGTCTGCAGCCTACCTCTCCCTACTGTTTGGACCGTTGGGGCAATCTCTTCCTCAGAGCTGCTACCACCACTTCCTGTTCCTCACGCCATGTTGGGTCTAGGACCTCATCATCTCCACTACCCTCTTCCAACACCTGCTGCTGTTGGGTGGTCTGGCCAGCACCTTGCTCAACAGAAAATGGCACCTGAGTCTCATCATCATCAGATGCGTTCTGCGGTGTGCTGACCATCGGCACTGGCTCACCCGCCTCTTCAGATTCAGAGAGACACAGCTGTTGCGCATCACTGCACACTGCCTCTCCTTCACATTCCAGAATGCTGCTTGGCTGGGCCCCTGTTTCCAAGCCAACAGATTCTGAGAACAGAAGCAGAGACTCAGCTGGTCCAGTTCAGAACTCTCTGACTGCCTGGGCAATTTGGCAGGCGGTGAAGAGACAGATGGTTGTTCAACAGTGCTGTGGTCCTGAGAGGAGGTGGAAGCAATTGAACTTGATGCATTGGCTGCCATCCAACAACAACGGCTTCAATTTGTTCTTCCCGCAGCAGGGGGGTACGCTGAGCTCCTACAAAAGTGCGCATAAAGGAACGCTCACGGGGAAAACTTGTGGATGCTCTGTCACTGGGTGCGGCAGCAGCAGGCACAGAATCCCCACGTCCTCTCCCTGCTGACACTCCACGGCCACGACCACGTGCCTTACTCCCTGCCTTCTTCATCTTGGTAGATTGATAAGAAAGTCAGAAAAGTTATAAGGCCTAAGTGTGGTTATTCCTCGGAGACTGCAGTGAACACTGCAGACAACTGTTCAGTAGCTGTGAAAGGCCCCTTTGTCTACTTCTATAGTGTTTGCAACCAATGTATTGTATACGGATGGAAGCGCGTCACACTAATAGATTAGATTTTTTTCAAATATAATGGAGCAGCACAAATTAGTGAAGGATGAGGCAGTGACACACGCTCAGCAGACTACAACCAGCAGTAGTTGAAGAACTAACTGGAGCGTGATCTGCACTCAAAAAATGAAAAGCTCAGACTACAGTGAACACTGAAACACAACTGTTCAGTAGCTGTGAAAGGCCCCTTTGTCTACTTCTATAGTGTTTGCAACCAATGTATTGTATACGGATGGAAGCGCGTCACACTAATAGATTAGATTTTTTTCAAATATAATGGAGCAGCACCAATTAGTGAAGGATGAGGCAGTGACACACGCTCAGCAGACTACAACCAGCAGTGGTTGAAGAACTAACTGGAGCGTAATCTGCACTCAAAAAATGAAAAGCTCACAGACTACAGTGAACACTGAAACACAACTGTTCAGTAGCTGTGAAAGGCCCCTTTGTCTACTTCTATAGTGTTTGCAACCAATGTATTGTATACGGATGGAAGCGTCACACTAATAGATTAGATTTTTTTCAAATATAATGGAGCAGCACCAATTAGAGAAAAATGTGAAGGATGAGGCAGTGACACACGCTCAGCAGACTACAACCAGCAGTAGTTGAAGAACTAACTGGAGCGTGATCTGCATTCAAAAATGAAAAGCTCACAGACTACAGTGAACACTGAAACACAACTGTTCAGTAGCTGTGAAAGGCCCCTTTGTTTACTTCTATAGTGGTTTGCAACCACTGTATTTTATACGGATGGAAGCGCGTCACACTAATAGATTAGATTTTTTTCAAATATAATGGAGCAGCACCAATTAGAGAAAAATGTGAAGGATGAGGCAGTGACACACGCTCAGCAGACTACAACCAGCAGTAGTTGAAGAACTAACTGGAGCGTGATCTGCACTCAAAAAATGAAAAGCTCACAGACTACAGTGAACACTGAAACACAACTGTTCAGTAGCTGTGAAAGGCCCCTTTGTCTACTTCTATAGTGTTTGCAACCAATGTATTGTATACGGATGGAAGCGCGTCACACTAATAGATTAGATTTTTTTCAAATATAATGGAGCAGCACCAATTAGTGAAGGATGAGGCAGTGACACACGCTCAGCAGACTACAACCAGCAGTGGTTGAAGAACTAACTGGAGCGTAATCTGCACTCAAAAAATGAAAAGCTCACAGACTACAGTGAACACTGAAACACAACTGTTCAGTAGCTGTGAAAGGCCCCTTTGTCTACTTCTATAGTGTTTGCAACCAATGTATTGTATACAGATGGAAGCGCGTCACACTAATAGATTAGATTTTTTGCAAATATAATGGAGCTGCACCAATTCCACAAAATCAAATAAAAAAAAGAGTCAGTGAGTGACACGTGCAGATGCCTACAAACAGCGGTGGATGCAGAGCAAACTGCAGCGTCACCTGCACTCTCACACACACCTTGCACAGAGCTGTTAAAACAACACTGGCAAAAGGAAGCTTTACACAGCGGTTGGTAAACTAGCCTGCCTAAAGCACAGTAGAGTACACAAAATCGCAATGTCTAACTGTCCCTCAGAGTCAGCACAGCAGCGTTCTGTCCCTAACTGAGTTCACAGCACAGTGACGCTAAAATGGAGGCGGCGCCTTTTATAGTGCATTCTGACATCATTTCAGCAGCCAATCACAGCCATGCCATTAGTTAAGATGACCGCAGCAGTACAGGATGTGCCCACACTTCATAAGATTCCTCATTGGCTGACTAAAATCACATTGCCTCTCAAAGAATTATGGGAACTTCCGATTCGGTATACGATATATGAAAAATATCGGAACTAAGTATCGGAAATCCGATACAGCGAATATCGGCCGATACCCGATACTTGCGGTATCGGAATGCTCAACACTAGTTAGGAGCATTAAAGGGGTTGTCCAAGTTTGTGATGAGTCTGCAGTCATTCTCTGTGACTGCAGACTTCTGAATTCTCACAGTGCTCACTGCACACTGTTAGGATTCTCTCGTACCAGCGATTTAAATGCATGCAGTCACATGCTCACTAGACATGTGTGGCCTCACTCAATGAAAACGAACAGAGTGAGGCCGGGCACGTCTAGTCAGAATGTGGCCAGAAGTATATAAATCACATGGTTGTGGTGACATGACCGTGTACTCATGCCACCGGTAAGGGAGAGCCTAAAAGTGTGCAGTGCATTAGTTGTGAGAGCTCAGAAGCTGCAATGTCAGGATTCAGCTCTGCAGGTTCCAGCAGTCATCACATAGACACTTCACTCATATGCAATTTTCATACTTATGGTCCTGTAACAACGATCTTCTCTTCCTGCTTCTCTCAGTTTTTCACTGAACATGGAGAGCATTAGGGAGAGCAGCTCGTCGGTACATGACTAAGTGTGCAAATCGTATGTGTGCTTGTAGGGGGGGCGCCAAACCGAATTCTTGCCCTAGGTGCCAGAAAGCCTAGATACACCTCTGCACACTGGGTCCTAGCTGTTCCCATATTCGAGATGTATTTGTCTGTGTCCAAGTCCTTCCTGAAAATGCTCCTAGTCTGAACTGGTTCCTAGCTACCCATATATTCCACTCATACCTGCCTGAGTCCCAGTCCTTCCTGAAACTGTTCCTGTCCCTCCAGTATTAACTCTGACTGCTTGCCAGAGTGTCAGCCGTGCCTGCCTGTACATGGCTTGTGCTCAACAGTACTTGCCTGTCTATACATCAGCTGAGACAGACAATATGTCTACAGTACTTGCCTGCACCTTTTGTAACAGTGTCCTATCCCCTTGGAGGTAAGCTGCTACTGCCAGCTTCTGTCCTGGAGTGGTACTTGGCAGCCAACTTCCACACAACACCAGAGGCTTCAGTGAACACCAAGGTAGCTGCTTAGTCATGACTCTCCAGGGTAAGAGTGGTTTGTGGTACATTGGGGCCACAATCACACTATCCAGTTTGGGCATGAGCGTTAAAGATGGATATGCCCCAGCTCCTAATGTGATGTACAGTATATGCCCCAGCTCTTAATGTGATATATTACTAAACTCTACTAAAACTCTTGTGCATGCCCTCATCATCTCCCGCCTCGATTACTGCAACATCCTCCTCTGTGGCCTCCCCGTCAACTCTCTTGCACAACTCCAGTCTGTCCTCAACTCTGCTGCCCGACTAATCCTCCTCTCCCTCGCTACTCCCCTGCTTCTCCCCTCTGCAAATCCCTCCACTGGCTCCCAATTCCCCAACGAATCCAGTTCAAACTACTAACACTGACTTACAAAGCCGTCCACAACCTGTCTCCTCCCTATATCTCTGAACTAATCTCCAATATCTTCCTTCACGTAATCTTCGATCTCTCCAAGACCTCCTACTATCCTCCACACTTATTCGTTCCTCACACAACCGCCTCCAAGATTTCTCCCGAATATCCCCCATCCTCTGGAATTCCACGCCTCAACATGTACGATTATCCACCACCCTTGGATCCTTCAAACGGAACCTGAAAACCCATCTCTTCAGGAAAGCCTACAGCCTGCAATAACCATTCCGCCTTGCCGCCACCACCCGAGCTTCCGCCTCGCTGCCACCTCGCCGCCACCACCCGAGCTGCCGCCTCGCTGCCACCACCAGAGCTGCCGCCTCGCCGCCACCACTACCAGAGCTGCCGCCACCACCAGAGATGCCGCCTCGCCACCACCAGAGCTGCCGCACCCCCGACCTTCTGTTTCTTCCCCATTATCCCATAGAATGTAAGTCCGCAAGGACAGGGTCCTCTCCCCTCTGTACCAGTCTGTCATTGTAAATTTGTTTACTGTAAACAATATCTATAACTTTGTATGTAACCCCTTCTCATGTACAGCACCATGGAATTAATGGCGCTATATAAATAAATAATAATAATATATGTGCCTCCAACCCCTCCATTGATATATGTGCCCCCAGCCACTCCTTTAATGTATATGCCCAGCTACCTGGTGATGTATACCCCCCAGCTCCTCCTGTGACGTATGTGCCTCCAGCCCTCTTCTAATGTATATATACCTCCAACTCCTCCTGTAATGTATATGCCCCAGCATGTCATGTGATGTAGGTGCCCCTGGCCTCTCATGTGATGTATGTGGTCTGGAGTCTCCTGTGATGTACAAGCCTCCAGCTCCTCCTGTAATGTATATGTAATGGCATATCATATGATGTATGTGCCCCCAGTGTCTCATGTGATGCATATGCCTCCAGTCCCTCCTGTAATGTACATGCCCCGGCAGCTCATGTGATGTACAGTATGTGCCCCCACTCTTTCCTGTGATGTATGTATCCCTGCGTCTTCTGTTATGTTTATACCCCCAGCCCCTCCTGTGTAGTATGCACACCCAGCCCCTCCTGTTATGTGTTTGCCCCAGCCTCTTCTGTGAGGTATGTGCCCCCAATGTCTCATGTGATATATCTTCTTTCAGCATATCATATGATGTTTGTGCCTCCAGTGACTCATGTGCTGTATATGTCCTCAGCCCCTCCTGTGATGTATGTGCCCTGGCATCTCCTGTGATGTATATACCCTTAGAATCTATGTACCAAACCCCTCCTGTGATGTACATGCCCCAGTGTCTCCTGTGATGTACATGCCCCAATGTCTCCTGTGATGTACATGCCCCAATGTCTCCTGTGATCTATATGCTCTTAGAATCTATGTACCAAACCCCTCCTGTGATGTACATGCCCCAATGTCTCCTGTGATGTACATGCCCCAATGTCTCCTGTGATGTACATGCCCCAATGTCTCCTGTGATGTACATGCCCCAATGTCTCCTGTGATGTACATGTCCCAGCGTCTACCATGATGTACATGTCCCAGTATCTCCTGTGATGTACATGCCCCAATGTCTCCTGTGATGTACATGCCCCAATGTTTCCTGTGATGTACATGCCCAATGTCTCCTGTGATGCACATGCCCCAATGTCTCCTGTGATGCACATGCCCCAATGTCTCCTGTGATGCACATGCCCCAATGTCTCCTGTGATGCACATGTCCCAGTATCTCCTGTGATGTACATGCCCCAATGTCTCCTGTGATGCACATGTCCCAGTATCTCCTGTGATGTACATGCCCCAATGTCTCCTGTGATGCACATGTCTCAGTATCTCCTGTGATGTACATGCCCCAATGTCTCCTGTGATGCACATGTCCCAGTATCTCCTGTGATGTACATGCCCCAATGTCTCCTGTGATGCACATGTCCCAGTATCTCCTGTGATGTACATGCTCCAGTGTATCCTATGTGATGTATATGCTGCAGCCCTAGTACATCCATGTGATTTCAGAGAGATGTCATGGTGTCTCCTGTGTTATAAGTATTGCAGACCTCCCAAAGCTTGGGTTCTATAAATGTAACATGAGAAGTAATTTCCCAATGTGAGGAGACCTGTGATGTAAGATGCATCTGTGTTTTCACAGCTTACCGCTGCGAGTTCTTTTCAATAGTCGCCTGTCCTCCAGAACAATACAAATCTGGAAAAGCCATAGCAAGTAGAAATATCATTAATACCACCTAACATCACAGCCGCACCAAAGAGAAGAAGCTCTAGCCATCACATTAGGGGAGAGATAATTAAATGTTTGACCAAAATACAGCAGTATAAATTTCAAGTTGATAATTTTGTATGATCCCCGAGTGATGGTATAAATATTCAAATGGCAGAAAAAAGGTTTCCCACCCTGCTATAATGAAAATGAGGGCATGATCCCATCACCTCCCAAACTCATCTGTCAATGACGTGTTGGGTGAGGCCCTGAGATGTATGAAAACAGCCTTGAAGCTGACAACTTAAGTTTTGTATTGTTTTTCTATAATGACAGACGTGGTTACTTTTGGAGAGCAGCAATGTCAGCTATCCTGTGGGAAACATTAGTGTATCCTTGCTGACCAGTCATTTTATCAGCTGTTAACATACAGTCATAGATTCTGGCCTGACAAACTACATTAAAGCAAACATCCACCATTCCACACCAAATTATTTTACATTTCTCATACTATATTTACAGTATATATTTCTTAATATATCTTGAAAAAGCCAGCGTTCCTTATTTTGCTATTTATAGCTCCAAATCTTCTGAGCCACCACTGGGGGGCGCTTAGGAGCCCACTGCATACAGCTTTATTATTAAATGGGTTGTCCATTACTAGGAAAACCTCTTCTCAATCTGAATGTTTGCCCCATTAAAATAAAAACACTTATATTCACCTTCTGTATCGGCGACGTTACAGCGGTGTCAGAACTTGCATTCCAGTAGCTCACGTGAAGTTGTTACATCACACAAGCTCTGCATCTAATCAGAGCCAGCTTTACTGTCTCCGCCTTCAGAGAAATCGAACATTAACAGGAAGTCAGGCCTGCTACTGCTCTCTGACTTCCTCTTGATGTTCAATTTGTCCAAAGGCGGAGACAGTAAAGCCAACACTGATTGGGTATAGGGCTTGTGGGCCGCAACAACTTCACATTAGCATCGAGAACGCGAGTGTCAACGCCGCTGGAACAGCGCTGGCACTGGAAGGTTCTTTTATTCTAACAGGTCTAACATTCAGATTGAGCAGAGGTTATTCTATTAGTGGATGGCCCCTTTAATTTACTGTATATGCTGTATGCAATAAGATTACATATTCCTTTTTTGTAGTGGCTGCGTGTAATCTGATTTTTTTCTTTATTTAAACAGGCAGTCATTTCAACAAAATTTGTATGAATAAACCGTACAAGCAAATATACAAGATTCTGTACTTTAGTTTATTGCCTCATTCTCTAGTTATGACTAACTGCTATTTTTAGGCTGGAGGAGACAATATCCATGGCCTCTTACCAGCCTGAAAATACCAGCATCCAGCTGTCTACTTTAGCTTGGCTGGTTGTCCAAATGGACACACACACACCCTTTTTTAATTATTTGTTTCAATAAAAAAACAGCTTGGGACCCTTCTATTCTTGATAACTAGCCATGATAAATCTGACATCTGAGGGATACAGCCCGCAGCTGTCAGTTTTGCCTACTATGGATATCAAAAATAGAAGAGACGCCAAGTCAATTTTTTTTTTCATTTATCTATTTGTAGCACAGGCACCAGCTGATGAATACTCCCATCAGCTGCGCCTGATCTGGCTGTTTTCAGCAACAACAGGCATAAGCTGATGGGAGTAGTGCTCTCTCAACAACCGACGCCAGTGATCGGCAGTAAACTTTTTACCACGGGGAACATTTGCTGGCTCACTCTGTCATCTGACAGTGTGGGAACTGCAGCTCTCTGGTGGTAATAATCTTACTGCCAATCAGACCTGTGTTTGCCAAGCTGTCATCCAGATGACAGCGTCGCAAAAAATGGATATTCGGGCCACACATTCATCTGAATGGGGTCCTTGTTCGAGTTAGGGTACCACTGAACTTTTTTTAGATATTCGGCTGAACCCGATGGACCCGAACATCCACTGGTTCGCCCATCACTACTCATATGCACACATGATAGCTTATTCTGAAAATTATCTAAGTTAACAGCACAGCTATGCTTTAAGAGCTTTTCTCAAACATGTTATCGCCTAATGATAACTTTCTGATTGCTGGGGAACGACTGCTGGAAACCACAATAATCCTGAGATAGGGGCTCTGGAATCACAAGAATGGAGCACTGCAGCACCATCTTCAACAGATCAGAGGTGTGCATGCTTGACTTCTGCTCAATTCATTGTCCATGTGGCAGCCATAAAAGGCCAAGCACTGTTCTTGGCTACTTCCAGCAATCCTTTTGACAAGTAAATAAGATAATTGATTATACAACTAAGATCTATAACTTTGCAATGTGGGATAAATACATTTAAAACATTTAATTATTTTTTAACTTTCGGATGATAGAAAAAACCCTAAATAGACTGCACTTCACATTGTAACCACTGGGTGACCACACTTACAGTAGACACATAAGAAAATTCCTGACAGAGTATTGCAGTCATGTTATTTTTTTTTATTTTGAAAAAGTTACGCCTATAGAACAGGTAAGGTAGAACACATTTGTATGACTAATATAAAACAAAGTACTACGCAAAAAATTTTAGGCGAGTGTGGAAAATATGCTACAAAGTAAAAATGGAAGATAGAAGTGTTAATAGTTTTTTTTTTCAATTAGCAGTATGTAAAATGAAACTATAAGAGAAATCTATATAACATGAATATTTGCATTCAAAGCAACATCAATTCTTCTATGTACACTTGCACAAAGTTTTTGAAGGATCTCAACAATGAGGCCATTCCAACCATCGTGGAGAACTAACCACTGGTGTTCTGTGGATGTTGCTTTTGCAAATCCTTCTATCTCTTCATGTAATCCAACATAGACTCTATAATGTTGAGATCAGGGCTCTGTTGTGGCCATATAATCACTTCCCAGACTCCTTGTACTTTTGTATGCGGAAAATAATCCTTAATGACATTGACTATATGTTTGGGTCATTGTCCTGCTACTGATTAAATTTGGGGCCAATGAGATGCCTCTAGGTAGAATTACATGATGAATAAGTATCTGCATGTATTTCTAAACATGGAGGACATCAATAAATACAGGAAACAATTCTTTGCTTCTGAAGCCATTAATTTAATCCAAATCAGCTGGGCAACTGGCAAGAGGAACTATAAGAACTATCCAGTTTCTACTCATGCATGCCATGTAAGACGTTTGTCGAAACGCGTTGGTAAAACGCTGCTCTATGTGCATTATGTGCACCAGGAGGAAACGAAGCAAATAGGTGACAAAGAATAATTATAATTAGATTTTTTTATTGAAAAAGTACAAAAATTGTAAAACAGACAGTGTCATGCAAGAAAATAGGAGTAACAATGTCTCAAAGCAGAAAATACCAAATGAACCAGGACGATCAGTCCCCTCACAAAAGTCCCCATATAAAATAATTAGAATCAGAGACACCCCATAGCGATGTATTATGAGGGCATATATAGGGTGGATAAGTGTCCAAAGGAGATCCTAGCCAGTGCAAGAGATGACACCTATATAGGGATTCAAATGAAGCCCATGAGTGGTAGAGAGGACACTTACCAAAAAGTATTGGACTCAGGAGGGGAGAAGAGCGTCCTGGGTAGGCAGTGTGGACCCCCGACGCGCGTTTCGTGCGCTACACAGCACACTGCCTACCCAGGACGCTCTTCTCCCCTCCTGAGTCCAATACTTTTTGGTAAGTGTCCTCTCTACCACTCATGGGCTTCATTTGAATCCCTATATAGGTGTCATCTCTTGCACTGGCTAGGATCTCCTTTGGACACTTATCCACCCTATATATGCCCTCATAATACATCGCTATGGGGTGTCTCTGATTCTAATTATTTTATATGGGGACTTTTGTGAGGGGACTGATCGTCCTGGTACATTTGGTATTTTCTGCTTTGAGCCATTGTTACTCCTATTTTCTTGCATGACACTGTCTGTTTTACAATTTTTGTACTTTTTCAATAAAAAAATCTAATTATAATTATTCTTTGTCACCTATTTGCTTCGTTTCCTCCTGGTGCACATGTTGTTTTGGAGCGGGTGCATTTCGTTGCTGTTGCTATATGGGCTTATGCCCCTCATTTGTGGCACTATTTGTATGCCACTATGGGATATTTTTGTATATGTCTATGTGCATTATGCTGTAAAGAGCTAGAAATAATTCTCTTTTTGTGGTTCACCATTATCCACTTTTTATTCATGGACTAATAGAAGTTGAAATTTTAATTAAGGATCTTGTCTCCTGCTGGATTACAATTGTTTCCTGTTGCCTTGGACCGGCTGTCCAAGCCTTTTTTCCGTGCGGGAATGGATGTGGAGAAGCCTGTGCATAGGTGAGCTGACTACCTACCTGTTTACTTGACATCAAGAAATGGGCAACCGTCAGGACTGTAGATGCAGTGGTCAGCCAAGGAAACTTAGTGTAGTAAATGAAAACACATCATGCTTACTTCCCTTAAAATTGGAAGATGTTCAGCAGTGCCATCAGCTCAGGACTAGCAGTAACCAGTGGAATCCAGCTGTCATGATCCAGACCGGGTTTTGAATCCTGTCTTTCCATGTTCTCCGTCTGGTCATTTCAGGGGTTAACTTTTCTCAGCCTCAGTTTGGTCTCAGGTTTGCTATTTAGCTCCACTGCATCCTACATGCGGTGTCAACTATAGTTCTGGCTTCGGCGTGTGTATCTGACTCTGGTATATCCTGATTTGCCCTGCTGTGATCCCTGACTTGCCCCGTGTCTGTTTATTCCCTCTGTCTGTCCTGACTCAGTGTTTCCATTAGTTTGTTGACTCCCTGGTTTTGACTTGGCTTGCACTTGGACCTGCTTCTATATTCTGTCTTTGTCTTATCCGTTTCCGACCGTTGCTGACTCCCTGGCTTGTTTCTGACCACGTGTACTGCTGTGACCTCTGGTACTTCTGCTTCTTACCAGCTCTGACCTCCTTGGCTTGCCTCTGACCCTGAGTTTGTTTATTCTGTTTTGTACTGTGCTACAGTGTGCTGCTTGACTCGCCCTGTTTGACTTCTCTGCTGCCACCTGTGGTAGCCTTGCTGCTGCATTGCAAGCCTGCCCTGGGAGTGTGCAGTCCTTCCTCCACTTTATTGCCATCTAGTGGAGTCTGCACATACCTGCATTGCAGCAGCCTGACACCACTATATTGTCACGACACAGCTGTCGAGTGACCTGGGACCAAGGGATCCTTTCCTGGCCCTAACACTAGGGGGTGCCCTAGCTCGCCCTGTTCCCCTGGATACTTCAGATGGCGAAGATGCTGGGGCCTCTGCCCTTGCCTTATCTCCTAAGTTAGCCCTTCGTCTGTCCCCTTCCTCCACCCAGGGAAGCTGGGGTGCTACAGTGAACCGCACTACACCAACCTGACAAACAGGGCAACAAAGACAAGGGTAAACTGAAAACTACACACACAAAAAATTCACTCAAATATAACAGAAGAATCCACCAGGGTATGCAGGAAGGGGAAGAAACCAAAACAGGGAAGGATAAGGAATTATCAAGCATACAAACCAAACAACAATCGCTTCTAACTCCTCCAACACTCCTTCTCAAACCAACTTCTCTCTCTTCTTTTGTCATGAAGCAAGTGTTAACTCTGACAAGGACTAGATAATAAAGCTCAGATTTTATAGGAAAAAGGAGTGGCTAACCGAGCACAGCTGAACACAGGAATCTCCAACATGGTCGATGAACCCCTGTTCTGCTGGAAGAAATAAACACGTTTAATAAACTGGAGAAGTGCTTCATCTCAGCGGAGGAGTAGGAGCAACCAGATGCTGCAGTCTTCTGCCTCCAGAAACTCCAAGCCCGATTTATCAGGGTGTGCCACATGAAAGGCCCGAACCAGTCTGGCTGTAAGGTTCTATGTATATATTCCTGAAACTCAGTTTGTTCGTCAGCCATTTTACTTTCTGTCTTGCTGCAGCTATCTTGCCCTCAGTCAAAATGGAGTTTCCAGCTTGCATGTTCCAGCCCTGATTCTCTCCTTTGCTTCTTAAGCAGCCACAGCTGAGCAATCAGTGCTTCAGAATCTAGCCTGCAGTGAACCTGTGACTTGACTCCTGTAAGCCTTGGACCTTGTACTCCAGCTATTCCTACTGAGGAACTCTGAAGCACTTGTGGACTCTGAACCCTGCTCTTTGAAAGACCCACGTTTGCATGGACTTACGGTAACAGAGAAGAAGATCCTGAATCTGTATTGGAGAGTGATTGCTGAGCTTGGATTACTCTGGCCTGCTGTGTCTCCTGTTTCTGTGTCTGCAAACTGTGTGACTATTTCTGCCAACTTGTATGAAGTTATACAGGACTTTTCTATATCAAACCTGTGACTCCTGTGTTTTCATCGCACCCAAGCACAAGACGCTATATGAACTGTACTACATACATTACAAGATTCTGAAGCCAAAACGTTAGTGTCTGCTGGGTCTGGAAGGCTGTGTCTGCTGTACTGTGGATATCAGACGTCCGGTTGTACTTTCTGTGATGACAGTGGTTGTGACTTCTCACAACCATTCCAGGTGAGCAATTCCCTTAAGTTTTTTCTTTTTGCAGTGTTACCACAGGTAAACACTATTGTTTTTTTTTTTTTTCCTTTCTTTTCTCTTTTTTGTCTGCTGTAACTCTGGATATCAGATGTCTGGTTGAAACTTTCTGTGATGATAGTGGTTGTGACTTCTCACAACCATTCCAGGTGAGCAGTTCCCTTAATTTTTTTTTTCTCTCTGCAGTGTTGCCACAGGTGAACACTATTGTTTTTTTTTTTTCTCTCCTCTTCTTCCAGTAATCCTGTCTTAAAAGATCTGGAAAATGGAGGCCCGCATAAAGGAACTTTGCGGAGTGACTGATAATATCCTTGCAGATTTGCAGAATATAAAGACCCGTTTTACAAATCTACAGGACCTCAATAATCACAATTTGCAAGTGGTTGGACAGACTACCCAGGATTTGCGAGCCAGGATTGAGGTTCTAGAGGGGCGAGTCCAGGCTCCTGCCGTAGCCCCGAGTGCTGGGATTCCCAAGTTGCCCCCTTTTCGTTTTGGCGGTGAACGTGAGAAATTCAGGGGATTTATTAATCAATGCAATCTTTTTTTTCTGCACATGCTTCACAATTTCCCACTGAACGATCTAAGGTGCTTACTATAATTATGTTGCTTACCAACAAGGCTTTAATGTGGGCAAACCCTCTGATTGAGACTGAGGATGATTGTTTGAATCACCTTGATGATTTTATTTCAGCCATGGGGCAGGTGTTTGATGACCCCAATCGAGGTGCAACAGCTGAAGCAGCCATGTTAGCTTTGCGCCAAGGTAAGCACTCGGTAGCTGAATATGCCTTGGATTTCAGGAGATGGGCCCTTGATACCACCTGGGACAGTTCCGCCAAAAAATCTATTTTTCGAAAGGGGTTATCTCCACTGATTAAGGATGAACTTGCTCGTGCCGACCCTCCCACTGCGTTAGGTGACTTTATTAACTACTGCATCCGTATTGATACTCGTCTGACTGAACGCAGGCAAGAGAGATGGTTCGAAAGCAATCGTACTAACCTTTTCCTACCTTCCTCTCCAGCTAAGGAACCTTTGAGTAGGATTACACGGGAACCTGAACCTGAACCCATGCAGGTAGACTCTTTACAACGACGGGTTAGTGATGCACGCAAGGAACATCGTTTTAAGGAGAATCTATGTTTCTATTGTGGTAAGTCAGGGCACTTCATTATAAACTGCCCCAGCCGTAAGACTACTGCAGCACTCATTCATTGTGAGTGTTGCGAGAGGGGATCTGTCAGGTCCGAGCCTCAGGCTCCAGAGAGATCTGCAGCAACAGATCTTGATTTCTCGGACTTAAACTCCGTTACCTCTGAGGACGTTGACTGTGTAAACGCTGTCATTTTTCAAGATTCCTCAGCGGTGTCCCAGCTGAGTTGTAAGAAAAACAATTCTCATTGCTTTCTTTCCATCAAACTCTGGGTTGACTCAGCTTGGGTGTCTAGCTCTGCTATGATCGACTCAGGGGCAAGTGGAAATTTTATGGATGTCTCCTTTGCTCTGAAACTGGGAATACGTTCAGTGAAGAAGGCTACTCCAGTACAGATGGAAACTGTGGATGGCTCCCTGCTGACCTCTGGACCAGTGGATCAGGAAACAGAGCCTTTGAGGGTTCTTATGGGTAAAGATCATCAAGAGAAACTGTCCTTTATGCTTATCTCTTCTCCCCACTTTCCCATTATTCTAGGGCTACCATGGCTGCAGGCTCAGAATCCTACCATTAACTGGGAGACCAAGGAATTACACTTTCCAGAGAAACAGATGAGTCCAAAAGTTTCAGCTTGCTCTGTTCCTAAAGGAATCATGTCAGTCCCTGAACTACCAGCTGTATACCAGGACTATGTGGATTTATGTGACAAGAAGAACGCTGACCAGCTTCCTCCTCACCGTCCTTATGATTGTCCAATTGAATTATTGCCTGGAGCAGAGATACCTTTTGGTAAGATCTACCCCCTGGCGGGGCCCGAGCTAAAGGCTTTAAAGGATTACATAGATGAAAATCTAGCCAAGGGCTTCATACGCCCCTCTTCATCTCCTGCAGGTGCACCCATCTTCTTTGTAAAGAAGAAAGATGGATCTCTGAGACCATGCGTAGACTATAGGGAACTCAATAAGGTTACTATTAGAAACCGTTATCCATTGCCTTTGATCCCTGAGTTATTGGAGAGAGTGCGACATGCCAAAATTTTTTCTAAACTAGATCTTCGTGGGGCCTATAACTTAGTCCGTATTAGACCTGGGGATGAATGGAAGACTGCATTCAGGTCACGCTATGGACACTTTGAATATCTAGTTATGCCTTTTGGTCTGAGTACCGCCCCAGCCACTTTCCAACACTTGGTGAATGACATCTTCAGGGATCTCCTAGATACATTCGTGGTAATTTATTTGGATGATATTCTAATTTTTTCTAACTCCACAGAGGAACATCATGGACATGTGAGAATGGTCTTGGAACGTCTAAGACAAAATCATCTTTACATCAAACTTGAAAAGTGTGAATTCCATAGGACCGAAATTCAATTTCTGGGGTATGTACTGTCTACACAAGGAATTAGTATGGATGGAAGCAAAACCCAAGCCATCAAGGATTGGCCAAGTCCTAGAAATGTGAAGGAGGTACAGCGCTTCATCGGGTTTGCCAACTTCTATAGACGTTTCATTAGAAATTTCTCTGAGATAGTGTCACCTATCACTCAACTTACCCGGAAAGAGTCTAGGTTTTCCTGGACTCCCCAAGCCCAGGAAGCATTTTCCCGTCTAAAAGATAAATTTACCACTGCACCTATCCTAGTACATCCCAACCCCGAGCTTGCCTTCATAATAGAGGTGGATGCTTCAGACTGTGCCGTTGGAGCTATACTCTCTCAGAGAACAGGTGAGAAGAATGTCTTGCATCCCTGTGCCTTCTTTTCCCAGCAGTTGTCTTCGGCTGAGAGGAACTACGATGTGGGCAATAGAGAGTTGTTGTCCATTATTGCCGCCTTCAAAGAATGGAGACACCTTCTTCAGGGAGCTGCACAGCAAATAGTCGTCCTGACAGACCATCGTAACCTTGAGTTTATCAGGTCGGCTAAATGCCTGACTCCTCGCCAGGCTCGCTGGAATCTTTTCTTAAACCAATTTAATTTTATCATCTCTTATAGACCAGGATCGCGCAATGGAAAGGCTGATGCACTCTCTAGGATTTACTCAGCAGAGACACGTCCAATTACTCCTCCTAAGACTATTCTTCCTGACTCTAGATTCCTAGGAGTAATTCATAATCAAGACCTACTTAAGGACATCAAGGAAGCATACCATGCGGATTCCTTTTTGGCACAACCCCCAAGGGACGTAAGTCTTGTCTTTAAGAATGGTGTGTGGATTCAGGGACAACATCTGTATATTCCTGAAACAGTCAGATTAAGAGTATTGCAACTCATTCACGATTCCAAGATAGCTGGGCATAGAGGAATTCTAAAAGACACAGGAATTTCTTTCTCGTTTCTTTTGGTGGCCCACTTGCAGGAAGGATGTTTTGAATTATGTCACTTCATGTGAGGTCTGTGCAAGATGCAAAACACCTCGCTCCTCACCAACTGGTCTGTTACAGCCTCTTCCCACCCCGTCCCGCCCGTGGGGATCCATTTCTATGGACTTCATTGTGGAGTTACCAACCTCTCAGGGGAAGAACACCATTCTAGTGGTGGTTGACCGTCTAACAAAGGCAGCTCATTTTATCCCTTGTGTCGGCTTACCCACTGCAAAACAGACATCAGATTTGATGATTAAAGATGTGTTTCGCTTACATGGAGTACCGGATGAGGTTATTTCGGATCGAGGGGTGCAATTCACTTCTAGGTTTTGGCAAAATTTCTGTGCAGCATTGGACATTAAAGTAAACCTTTCTTCTGCTTTTCATCCCCAGACTAATGGACAGACCGAACGAACCAATCAAACCCTGGAGCAGTATCTCCGCTGCTTTATCTGCCACCTACAGGATGATTGGGTGGATCTACTTCCATTAGCTGAGTTCTCGTATAACAACTCTCAGAGTGCCTCCACTAAACAGTCTCCTTTTTACTCTAATCTAGGTTATCATCCTAACATTCTACCACGATTTCCCATAGAAACGCCTTTACCAGCAGTGGCTGAAAGAATCACGTCTTTACAGAAGAATATGGATCTTCTAAAGGAAAATCTGGAATCGGCTCAAGAAAGGTACAAGAAAGCAGCAGATAAATTTCGTAAACCTGCACCAGCTTTCAAGGTAGGAGACTTGGTCTGGCTGTCAACCAGAAATCTTAAGTTAAGGATTCCATCGTCTAAGTTGGGACATAAGTACATTGGACCCTATAAAATCAGTAAAATTATAAGTGCCGTTGCTTGTCGTCTTCAACTGCCCAGAACTATGAGAATCCACCCTGTCTTTCATGTATCCCTACTAAAGGCTGCGACACCCAATACGTTTCCTGGACGTTCCTCTCCTTGCCCTGACCCAGTGCTAGTCGATGGTCAGGAAGAATTTGTGGTGGAAAGGATTTTAGATTCCAGGTTGTATAGAAATCAGTTACAATATCTGATTAAATGGCAGGGCTACCCAGTGGAGGACAACTCATGGGAACCGGTCAATAACGTTAATGCTCCTCGCTTGCTCCGTCAGTTTCATCAGAGGTACCCACACAAGCCTGGTCTGAGGTCATCCGGAGGTTGTCCTTAAGGGGGGAGTAATGTAAGGTTCTATGTATATATTCCTGAAACTCAGTTTGTTCGTCAGCCATTTTACTTTCTGTCTTGCTGCAGCTATCTTGCCCTCAGTCAAAATGGAGTTTCCAGCTTGCATGTTCCAGCCCTGATTCTCTCCTTTGCTTCTTAAGCAGCCACAGCTGAGCAATCAGTGCTTCAGAATCTAGCCTGCAGTGAACCTGTGACTTGACTCCTGTAAGCCTTGGACCTTGTACTCCAGCTATTCCTACTGAGGAACTCTGAAGCACTTGTGGACTCTGAACCCTGCTCTTTGAAAGACCCACGTTTGCATGGACTTACGTTAACAGAGAAGAAGATCCTGAATCTGTATTGGAGAGTGATTGCTGAGCTTGGATTACTCTGGCCTGCTGTGTCTCCTGTTTCTGTGTCTGCAAACTGTGTGACTATTTCTGCCAACTTGTATGAAGTAATACAGGACTTTTCTATATCAAACCTGTGACTCCTGTGTTTTCATCGCACCCAAGCACAAGACGCTATATGAACTGTACTACATACATTACACTGGCCGCATGAGCGACAGAAGCTGGCACCTACATCCTCTCCTCAGGACCATAACCCTTCCAATGCACCATATATTGAAGCGATCGATGAACGAGATGGGAGTCTAAGACCTTTGCTATCTGGAACTCCAGATTACCATTGATAATGACAGGAGAAAGTGGTAGAGGCTAAGGTACTGCAGGTGCCACATACTTCTTGAGAAGTGAATGATGAAAAACTTTATGGATCCTAAAGGTAGGTGGTAGAGCAAGGCGGAATGCTACCGGATTGACAATGGCTAAGATCTTATAAGGACCGATAAACCTGGGACCCAGTGTCCAAGATGGAACCTTCAGCTTAATGTTCCTCGAAGACAGCCACACCAAGTCACCAAAACACAGGTCCAGACCCACCAAATGTCTCCAATCAACCACACCCATATTTTGAACCCATCTTTCGCAAATTATTAGTCACCCTGTTATGTTTAGGTAGCTGAGCAGAATAAGCAAAAACGGCAATACACCAGAGAGGCTGAAACCTATTGGATTGCAGTAACCTGAACTAACCACACAACTAGAGGTAGCCGTGGAGCGTTCCTACGTTGATCCTAGACGCCTCGTCACAGCCTGAGAGATAACTACACCTAAAGGCAGAAAGAGGAAAGCTATCTGCTCCGGAGCAGATCCCCAAAGAAAATAGGAAGCCCCCAAACATGTAATGGCGGTTAGACAAGAAGAAAGCACGGACATAGACAGAAAATAGAATGAGCAAACGCTGGGGCTCAATCTGTCTAGACAGAAAAGTACAGGAAAGAATTCTGACTGCAATCCAATAAAAACCCTAAAAATACCAACACATCTGATTGCCAAAAAACCTGAGATCACACGATCTCAACCACCTAAATCAGATCGCTGGTGTAACAAAACCAAGCCGCAGCCACTGAAAAAACAGGAAAAAGCAAATGAACAAATAACAGTGGCTACAGATAAACTGAGGGGAGCACAGGCCCCAGGAGGGGACCCAGCTGAACTCCAAAAGTGCAGAAAACAATGCAAAAAAGCAAGCACAAAAAGAAAAGCAAAAATATCTTATCTGAAAGCAGTAGACTGTTATGTTTCGGTAGCTGAGGAGTGCAGGCAAAAAAGGCAATACACCAGAGCAGTTGGAATCTATGAGATTGCAGTACCCTGACTAACCACCACAACTAGAGGCAGCCGTGGAGCGTTCCTACGTTGGTCCTAGACGCCTCGTCACAGCCTGAGAAACTAACTACACCTAAAGATAGATATAGGAAAGCTATCTGCCCCGGAGCAGAACCCCAAAGACAATAGAAAGCCCCCAAACATGTAATGGCGGTTAGACAAGAAGAAATACTGACACAGAAAGAAAATAGTATGAGCAAACGATGGGGCCCAAACTAACTAAATAGAAAAGGATAGGAAGGGTACTTACTGCAATCCCAGAAAACCCTGAAAAGCACCAACTCTACTAATTTCAAAAACACCTGAGATCACACGACCTCTTCCACCTAAATTAGTTCTCTGGTGTAACAAAATCAAAACAGCAGCCACTGAAAAAACTGGAAAAAGCAAAAGTACAAACATCAGTGGCTGAACAAAACTGAGAGGGCAGAAGCCCCCGGAGGGGACCCTGAAGGCCCCCACAGAAGTGCAGGACAAAATGCAAAAATATAGCACAAACACAAAAGAAGAAAATGTCTTATCTGTTAGCAGGAGATGCAGACACGACACAGCAGGCTACAAGGGAAACTGGAATAAAGGATTCAGACCAGAACAATTGATCACCGGCAACCCTGATGGGAAGGTGACTCCCTTATATAAGACCAGTCAGTAACACCTGATTCCCAGTCCTCACAATCTTCACTGGACAGACTAGCACCGCTTGTAACCACCAGAGGGAGCCTCTGCTCAGAACTCATCTCAAACCCATTCACAACAGTACCCCCCCCTTGAGGAGGGGTCACCGAACCCTCATTTGAGCAACCAGGTCGGTCAGGATGAGTTCTATGATACGCACGGATAAGTCTCCTAGCATGGATGTCCGAAGCAAACACCCAAGAATTGTCCTCCTGACCATAACCTCTCCATTTAACCAAATACTGGAGTTTCCGTCTAGAAAAGCGAGAATCTAATATTTTCTCAACCACATACTCCAGATTGCCCTCAACCAAAACAGGGTCAGGAGGCACAGCAGCAGGAACCACTGGCTCAACAAACCTCTTCAACAAGGACTTGTGGAACACGTTATGGATCTTAAATCTTAAACCGAGGACCATCAGTCCTATGCCGGTTAGCAAACCGCTGGGCCCTCTCCTGAGAGAGGGACAACCTCTCCACTACCTGGTCCCAAATCAGTTGCATACGCTCCACAACAGAGTCAACACCTGGACAGACAGAAGCCTCCGTCTGTCCTGAAGAAAATCGAGGGTGAAATCCAGAATTACAGAAAAACGGAGACATCAAAGTAGCAGAGCTAGCCCTATTATTAAGAGCAAACTCAGCCAAAGGCAAAAAAGAGACCCAGTCATCCTGATCAGCAGACACAAAGCATCTTAGATAAGTCTCCAATGTCTGGTTTGTTCTCTCAGTTTGACCATTGGTCTGAGGATGAAATGCCGAGGAGAAAGACAATTGAACACCCAGTTTAGAACAAAAAGTCCTCCAAAATCTGGACACAAACTGGACTCCTCTGTCAGACACAATGTTCTCAGGAATGCCGTGTAAACGAACCACGTGCTGAAGGAACAACGGCACCAATTCAGAGGAGGAAGGCAACTTAGGTAATGGCACAAGATGTATCATCTTGGAAAACCTATCACAAATTACCCAGATGGTGATCATTCTCTGAGAAACAGGAAGGTCGGAAATGAAATCCATAGAGATATGGGTCCATGGTCTCTTGGGCACAGGCAATGGCATCAACAAACCACTAGAGCGAGAGCAAGGCTTGGAGCGAGAGCAAGTCCCGCAGGACTGCACAAATTCCCTGACATCACGAGACAAGGTAGGCCACCAAAAGGACCGACTAACCAAGTCTCTGGTACCAAAAATTCCGGGATGCCCAGCCAACGCGGAACAATGAATCTCAGACACCACACTCTTTTTCCACTGGTCCGGGACAAACAATTTTCCAACAGGGCAGCACTCTGGCCTATCCTCCTGACACCCCTCCAGAGCAAGTCTCAAATTGGGCGAGATGGCGAAAAGAACTACACCCTCTTTCAAAATAACAGAAGGATCAGATAACTCAGGAGAGTCCGCAAGGAAACTCCTCGAGAGGGCATCCGCCTTAACATTCTTAGTGCCAGGAAGAAAGGAAACCACAAAATTAAAACGTGTGAAAAACAAGGCCCATCTGGCCTGTCTAGGATTGAGTCGCTTGGCAGATTCCAGATAGACCAGATTCTTATGGTCCGTAAGGACCACCACCTGATGTTTGGCTCCCTCCAGCCAATGTCTCCACTCTTCAAAAGCCCACTTCATGGCCAATAACTCCCGATTACCCTCGTCATAATTACGTTCAGTAGGAGAAAATTTTCGAGAGAAAAAGGCACAAGGGTTACTTTTAGAGGTCTCTGGATCTTTTTGGGACAAAACGGCACCTGCCCCAATTTCAGAGGCATCAACCTCCACCTGAAATTACAGAGAAACATCAGGCTGCCGTAGAACAGGAGCAGAAGTGAATCTCTGCTTAAGTTCCTGAAATGCAGAGACTGCCTCAGGAGGCCAATTCACCACATCAGAACCCTTTCTGGTCAAATCAGTTAATGGTTTAACAATAACCGAGAAATTACCAATAAATTTACGATAAAAATTGGCAAAACTCAAAAATCTCTGAAGAGCCTTTAATGAAGTAGGTTGGACCCAATCACAGATGGCCTGAACCTTGACCGGGTCCATTTCAATAACAGATGGGGACAAAATGAATCCCAGAAATGAGATCCTCTGTACGCCAAAAAGACACTTTGATCCCTTCACATACAGAGCATTCTCTCTCAAAATCTGGAATACAGTTCGAACATGTTTCACATGAGAGTCCCAGTCATTAGAAAAAATCAAGATATCATCCAAATAAACAATCAGAAATTTGTCCACAAAATCCCTGAAAATGTCATTCATGAAGGACTGGAAGACGGAAGGAGCATTAGTGAGCCCAAAGGGCATCACCAGGTACTCAAAATGCCCTTCAGGGGTATTGAATGCCGTCTTCCATTCATCCCCGTGCTTAATGCGAATAAGGTTATACGCCCCCCTGAGGTCAAGCTTGGTAAACCAAGTAGCGTTTTTCACCCTGGAAAACAGGTCAGAAATCAAGGGTAACGGGTATTGATATTTCACAGTAATATTGTTCAAGAGACGATAATCAATACACGGCCTTAATGAACCATCCTTTTTGGCCACAAAGAAAAAACCGGCACCTAAGGGTGAAGAGGATGGTCTGATATGACCCTTCTCCATTGATTCCTTGATATAAGACCGCATAGCGTCATGTTCAGGTACAGACAAGTTAAAAAGGCGACCTTTAGGGAATTTACTACCCGGCACTAATTCAATAGCGCAGTCATAGCTCCTATGGGGAGGCAAGGATGCAGATTTACTTTCGCTAAACACATCAGAAAAATCAATCAAAAAGTCAGGAACATCCTGAGCCTGGGGGGAGGCAGAAAAAACAGGAGTGTTGGTATTAACACATTGGCAGCCCCAACTGGTTACAGACACAGATTTCCAATCCAAAACAGGATTATGAGACTGTAACCAAGGAAAACCCAGCACGATAATGTCATGCAGATTATACAGAACCAAAAATTTGCAGCACTCCTGGTGATCAGGTTCAACCCTCATTATCACCTGAGTAGAAAACTGGGGTTTATTCTCAGCCAAAGGGGTAGAATCGATCCCCAGTAGGGGAATAGACTTCTGTAGGGGTATCAAGGGAAATCCACAACGTTTAGCAAAATCATAATCCATCAGGTTAATAGCTGCTCCAGAATCAACGAAAGCCTGAGCAGAAAATGAGGACAGAGAGCATATCAGAGTGACAGTTAATAAAAACTTAGTCTGAACACTACCCAAGACAACTGAGCGTGCAAAACGTCTTCCCCGCTTAGGGCAGACTGAAATAGCATGAGAGGCATCACCACAGTAGAAACATAACCCATTGCGCTTTCGAAACTCATGACGCTGTGCCCCAGACACCACTCTATCACACTGCATGGGTTCAGAAGCTGGTTCACAAGGCAACACCTTTCCACGCATACTTCTCCGCTCACGCAAACGTCTGTCAATTTGAATCGCTAATGACATAGAATCATTGAGACCAGAGGGGACAGGGAATCCCACCATAACATCCTTTACATTATATGACAGACCCTTCCGGAAAAGGGCTGCCAAAGCGTCGTCATTCCATTTGGTCAGGACTGCCCACCTACGGAATCTCTGACAGTATAACTCAGCGTCATCAAGCCCCTGATTTAATGCCAACAAGGCTTTCTCAGCTTGATCAGTGACATTAGGCTCATCGTCAGGGCCGCCATCAGGGCATGAGAACCCATACTGCTGTATGGGGCCCGGTGATTAGGGGGGGCCCGCCGCCCGAGCAATCAGGTCCGCGCTCGGGCCCGGGGCCCCCAACATTTTGAGGCTCCCCCTGCTCCCCAAGGGGCCCCCAGCTAGCGGCACATCACGCAGCCGCTATGGGGGCCCCTATGTGGCAGGGGGGCCCGCCTGCCCCCAGCGCCGACTCCCCCCGCCGCTGCTTTGAACTATACCGGCGTCTGCCAGCACAGTTCAAAGCGATGATGGAGGAGAGAGCGTCAGCTGACGCTCCCTCTCCCATCATTCCCTGCTCTGCCTCTGACACAGCGCGCTCACTGTGTGCCGGGCAGAGCAGGAGACAGGAGCTGGGAGCAGCGCTGGCACGAGGATGAGGTGAGGAGTGTTTTTTTTTTTTTTTTTTTTCTAAAGCTGTCAGTGCTTTACTGAACTGTGGGTGGGTGGAGGAGAGGTGAAGGCTGGACAATGTGGGCCCTGCTGTACAATGTGGGCCCTGCCGTATACTATGTGGGCCCTGCCGTATACTATGTGGGCCCTGCTGGACAATGTGGGCCCTGCCGTATACTATGTGGGCCCTGCCGTATACTATGTGGGCCCTGCTGGACAATGTGGGCCCTGCTGTATACTATGTGGGCCCTGCTGGACAATGTGGGCCCTGCCGTATACTATGTGGGCCCTGCTGTACAATGTGGGCCCTGCTGTACAATGTGGGCCCTGCCGTATACTATGTGGGCCCTGCCGTACAATGTGGGCCCTGCCGTATACTATGTGGGCCCTGCCGTACAATGTGGGCCCTGCCGTATACTATGTGGGCCCTGCCGTATACCATGTGGGCTCTGCTGTACAATGTGGGCCCTGCTACTATATACTATGTGGGCCACGCTGTACACTATGTGGGCCCTGCTATATACTATGTGGGCCATGCTGTATACTATGTGGGTCCTGTTGTATACTATGTGGGCCACGCTATATACTATGTGGGCCGTGCTATATACTATGTTGGCTGTGTTATATACTATTGGGAGATATATTATATTTTATAGGGTGACTGTTATATACTTTGTGGCTGTGTTATATACTATGGGGGGCTACGTTATATTCCTTTGGGGAGGCGGGCTGTATGATATTGTATTCGGGGATACATTATATTCTATGAGGGGCTGTATTATATTTATTATATTCTATGAGGGGTGATTGCATCATACACTTAAGAGGGGGCTACATTATACTGTATGAGGTGGATACATTGTATTCTATGGGGGCTAGATTATATTGTATGGGGGCTTCATTATACTTTTATGAGGGAACTACATTATATTCTATGGGGGCTGCATTATACTATATGAGGGCTACATTGTATTTTATGGAGGGGCTACATTATACTATATAAGGGGGCTCAATTATATTCTATGGGGGTTTACAGTATACTCTGTGGGGTGGTTGCATTATACTCTGTGGGGTGGTTGCATTATACTCTGTGGGGTGGTTGCATTATACTCTGGGGTGGTTGCATTATGCTCTGTGGGGTGGCTGCATTATGCTCTGTGGGGTGGCTGCATTATGCTCTATAGGGTGACTGCATTATACTATATGTGGGCTGCATTATACTGTATCGAGGACTATGGGGAACACATTATACCATATGAAGAGCTATGGGGTGCATTATACTATGGGAAGTGAATTGTACTACATGGATGACTATGGCGGTGCATTATACTATATGGAGAGCACTATGAGGAGTGTATTATACTATATGGAGGACTGAGTGTATTTTAATATATTGAGGGCTATTAGGAGTGTATTATACTATATGGAGGACTATGGATACATTATATTATATGGAGGACTATGGGGTGTGCACTTTACAATATGGAGGACTGTGGTGCACATTATAATATATGGAGGACTATGTGGTGTATTATACTAAACAAGCAAAATGCTGCATATTCATCGAGTGATTGGTGTTAATGTGTCATTGGTGAGGGCATGGTGCAGAAGTGAAGTTTTTCCATGAAAGGGCGGAGGGATTTTGGAAGGTTTATGTGGTGGAGGAGGAGCTAGGGTGGATGCGGAACTGGGGGGTGGAGCCTGGGCGGAGTCTCAAGGGGGCCCCATAAATTTTGCCAGTACGGGGCCCCTAAATTCCTAGTGGCAGCCCTGCTCATCGTACAATAACCCCAAGGCCTGAAAAAATGCATCAACATCACTCAAAACAGGATCCCTATGTATCAGGGAAAAAGTCCAATCCTGAGGATCGCCGCGCAGGAGAGAGATGATAATTTGAACCTGCTGCGCTGCGTTCCCTGAGGACTTAGATTTTAAGGCAAAAAACAATTTACAATTATTTTTGAAATTCTGAAACTTAGCTCGATCCCCTAAAAACAAATCTGGCATGGGAATCCTAGGTTCCACAACAGGCAACCCAGCAAGATAGATAGCAATACTCCGAACCTCAGTGGCAAGCTGATCCACACGGCCAGACAACTGTGCAAACTCCATTGAGAGAAAAGATCCTCCCCAGCACCCAGAGATACAGAGGGAAAAAAAAAAAGAAATGCAACAAACAGAAAAATATCTCTGACAACTCTGACAATATTTTTTCCCTTCTGTGAGTACCACACAATTTTCAATTTTTAGGCCGGTGATACTGTTATGTTTCGGTAGCTGAGGAGTGCAGGCAAAAAAGGCAATACACCAGAGCAGTTGGAATCTATGAGATTGCAGTACCCTGACTAACCACCACAACTAGAGGCAGCCGTGGAGCGTTCCTACGTTGGTCCTAGACGCCTCGTCACAGCCTGAGAAACTAACTACACCTAAAGATAGATATAGGAAAGCTATCTGCCCCGGAGCAGAACCCCAAAGACAATAGAAAGCCCCAAACATGTAATGGCGGTTAGACAAGAAGAAATGCTGACACAGAAAGAAAATATTATGAGCAAACGATGGGGCCCAAACTAACTAAATAGAAAAGGATAGGAAGGGTACTTACTGCAATCCCAGAAAACCCTGAAAAGCACCAACTCTACTAATTTCAAAAACACCTGAGATCACACGACCTCTTCCACCTAAATTAGTTCTCTGGTGTAACAAAATCAAAACAGCAGCCACTGAAAAAACTGGAAAAAGCAAAAGTACAAACATCAGTGGCTGAACAAAACTGAGAGGGCAGAAACCCCCGGAGGGGACCCTGAAGGCCCCCACAGAAGTGCAGGACAAAATGCAAAAATATAGCACAAACACAAAAGAAGAAAATGTCTTATCTGTTAGCAGGAGATGCAGACACGACACAGCAGGCTACAAGGGAAACTGGAATAAAGGATTCAGACCAGAACAATTGATCACCGGCAACCCTGATGGGAAGGTGACTCCCTTATATAAGACCAGTCAGTAACACCTGATTCCCAGTCCTCACAATCTTCACTGGACAGACTAGCACCGCTTGTAACCACCAGAGGGAGCCTCTGCTCAGAACTCATCTCAAACCCATTCACAACAGTAGACGCAGGCAAGACTCCAGCAAACTTCCAAATGAACCAGGAACCACAATTGAGACAAGAACAATTGATCACCGGCAACCATCATGGGAGGGAACCTCCCTTATATCAGTCCAGTCAGTGATCCCAGATTGCCATTCCTCGCTGGAAGGTTCAGTACTGTCTGTAATCACCAGAGGGAGCCTCTGCTCAGAAATCATCTCTAGCACATTCACAACATCACCCCCTGCCATATGGTAGAAATGGAGTATGAAAACCGTTCTTCCTCTGGTAATTCAGAAGGGCAATTACCATTGAGATAACTAAGCTAAGGATGAAACCTATATGCCACTAAAAATGGGGACTTACAGGTTGATTCCTGACAGTATGTACTCCATTTAGCTGTTCCTGTGTCTGCCAATCAATTACAGGATTGTGCAGAGCAAGCCAAGGAAGTCGCAGTACCACAGGTGAGGGCAGGCCCTCAAGCACATAGCAGTTTAACACCTCAGTTTGTATGGCCCCACCTGTAGCCAAAAGTCTCGGACCACCTGCGTAAAGTGCACCTGTCTTAGAGGTGCGAAATCAATAGCAATAATGGGTATGGGCCTGGACAATGTATGTCAAGATCCCGTCTGGGTTGGAGCCGATGTTACTGCAAACACTAGGGGAAGCAGAGGCAGGTAGCGTAGTCAGATGGCAGCCGGAGGTCGGTACACAGGAGAGCAGTGTTTGTAGCAATGGATCAGGCGGAGAGCGTAGTCAGAAGGCAGGCCGAGGTCGGTTCACAGGAGAGCAGTGTTTGTAGCAATGGATCAGGCGGAGAGCGTAGTCAGAAGGCAGGCCGAGGTCGGTTCACAGGAGAGCAGTGTTTGTAGCAATGGATCAGCAGGAAACGCTTGACTAAAGGCTTGGAGCTCAATAATCTCGCAATGACACACCCACAGGGCCAGGTTTATATAGGGTGTGTAATTGGCAATCAGAGGCCCAATCAAGAGAGCACTAGGTGTAGCCAATCAGGAAGAACAGTCAATGGTATCTGGGTTCAGCAAGGAACTTTGCAGCCAGCAGAATAGCTCAGATGGTAGAGCTGCTGGCCAGTGGACAAGAGGTACTGGGTTCGACTCCTGACAATGTATGTGGGACGAGGCCTTGGTCCGGGACGAACCTAGCATCGTCCAGGATGGTGGAAACATGCACCTTATTTCCACCCACGTGTAATATAGCTCGTAAGAAAAATTGTGTCCTACCTACCGAGGTAATAAGTACACCTTGGTTGCCAATCTTCCCGCAAACCAGGCCCACTAGTTTTCCAGAGGTTGTTCAAATAAAGGTTGGGAAGGACATGTGCTCACAAAGTGGCCCTTTTTACCACAACAGAAACACACACCCCCTTATGCAAGACTACAGACAATTTGTCTTGATGGGACTCCGCACCTACCTGCATGAGTTCTTCAGTTGGGTGGATACTGACCAACCTCGAACCTGGACCTCCCACTCCCAGAGGTGACTCCCTATGTCTCTGGTGAAGACGGCGATAAACCCAGATCGCCAGAGACATGGCTGCCTCAAGGGAGTCAGGAGTCATATAGAGAGCTAAAACATCTTTCACTCTCACTGAGAGGCCCTCACAGAACTGAATGCAGAGTGCAGGGTCATTTCACCTAGTGTCCGTGGCCCACCTCCGGAACTCTGAGCAATATTCCTCTGCTAGGCGGTCTCCTAGCTAAAGTTGGCGTATAGAGGACTCAGCCAGGGAGTCGGGGTCATCATACACAAGGCCCAGAGCCTGAAAAATTCTCTCTACCATCTAGAATGACTGTGAGTCAGACGGAAGAGAAAATGCCCATGCTTGTGGGTCCCCCTGAAGGAGCAAGATAGCAATCCCCACACGTTGCTTCTCTGTACCTGAGGATACCGGACGTAACCGGAAGCAAAACTTGCAGGCCTCACGGAATACAACAAACTTGTCACACTTCCCAGAAAACCTGTCTGGTAATCTCCACAATGGTTTGCCTGATGTAACAGGGTGCTGTAAAACCCCTGTGTGAAAATCCACCACCTCCAAACTGAGCTGCTGCAATTGCCCTGTTAGAGCTGAAATTGGATCCATCACGGATCAGAAAAAATTCCTTGTAAGTTCGGGGATAATGGTGTCCTCAATGCTGAGAAATACAGGTAGATAATTATCCATCATGCATAACCATCAGGGAGGTGTCAGATTGTCTCTAAATTTATTCTGCAGAAAATCAACCACCTAAAAAACATGTAGTTGATATAAATAAGAAATAGCTTCAGCATAAAAACAAGGAGTCCTAGAAGTGATGTTATATCCCACACAGAGCACTGATCTTAACATAATTGAGTTTGGGAATATAAGAAAAAGAAGAATTTACACAAGTCTACATTCATCGAAGAGCTGTAGTTAGTTCTTCAAGATGTTTGGAATAACCTCCATGCCGAGGTCTTTCAAAATCTGCATAATTGTAGCAATTGATGTTATCATGTTGTTTTGAAAGCAAAAGGTAGTCACACCAAATATTAATTTATTTTTTTCTTTAGAGTCTTCATTTTGCATTTTGTTAATTGATAAAACTAATGGACACTTTATTTTCATTTTTTATAGCATTTTTATTTTGCAGCATTTCTTTGCACACCTGCCTAAACTTCAGCACAGTACTTATTAAGATGTTATACCGAACAGCTTTTGACCTGATTAATTAAATAATGGCGGACATTCACTTAATATCAAAACTTGCTTTATCCCTGCCTTTGTAGGGTTAAATACAGAACTCAGTAATTTAAGTCTAATCAAAAGGAAGTAGCAAAACAGACCTTTGTTTTATTGGTGTCTCACTCACCCAACCCTTGTTATATTTCTTGCCTTCGCAGTGAAATATTTTTTCATCTGTTGATTAAAGTCAATAGTCTTTCTGGAAAAGAATCCAGTTGTATTTGCCAAATCATGGTATTATCTAAATCTAAGAAATAATTGTGCACCACCTATGATAATGTATTGTTAACCTCAGGTCAACATGATTTATGCTAAAACCAACATTCCTTTCTTATATGTGAAAGTATCTGCCAAAAACTAGAAGCCTAGAACTAAAACTGAAAATGACCTGTTTGACAAAATTGTGTGTCTTGTGTGAATTCTGGTTTTATAATAGTGGCTGCTGCCACAATGATACTAGTACAAATTCACTCAAATCAGCCCTAAAGTCCATCTATTCCCTTCTATTGTGACCCTTTAGTAGAAGTATCCAGTTACCTTTTGATAGTCCACCTGTAGTGCTCAAGTAATAGTATAAGTCTCAACTAGGGATGAGCTAACCCCAACTGTAAAGTTCAGGATATGTACCGGTGTCTGGTGCTGATGCTGAACTCCGTACATGGACTTCTCCCAGAAGTCCGTGTTGCTGTTCAGAGTTTGGATAATTAATAAAGCTTAGTGAAAGGCTCTATTGGTATGGCTGTGATTGGCCAGCACCACCCCTGACCCGGCCTGTATAACCACCAGATCATGGGTACCGACACTGCTCAAGTGAGGGACTGTGTAAAGTAAATAAATAATTTAAAAAAACGACGTGGGGTCTCTCCATATTTTTAATAACCAGCCAAGGGATAGCAGACAGCTGTGAGCTAGTCTTATTATGCTGAAAAAGGGCTAATATCCATGGACCTTCCCAGCCTATTAATATCAGAATATCAGCCCTCAGCTGTCTGCCTTGCCATTGCTGGTTATTAAAAATGGGGGGACCCTAAAAAAATGATATGGGGTCCCCACTATTTTTAATAACCAGCTAAGGCAAAGCAGACAGCTGGGGACTGATACTAATAGGCTGAGAAGGGTCATGGATATTGACCCCTTTCCAGCCTCATAAGACCTGCCCTCAGCTGTCCCAGAAATGGGGCATCCATTAAATGCTTCAATTATGGTGCTTAGCCTTGGCTCTTCCCGATTATCCCAGAGTAATGGGATTGAGCGGTTGATGTCAGCAGCTGGAGCTGACATCAATCCCATGGGTTAGTAATGGAGAAGCATCTATCAGACACTCCCATTACTAATCCAGTAGTCAAAAGACATAAACACACACAAAAAAATCTTTATTTGAGAAAAAATGCCCCAACAATTTCCCTCTTTCACCCATTTATGTAAAGAAAAACACACCTGTCTGCCGTAGTCCAAATGGAGATCCCACTACAATCCCAATCTCTGTCAGTGAATAGAGTCCAGTTCAGAGAACGGGGCTCAATAGACTGGAGCAGCATCCACTGCTGGGTCTCACGCAGTAGAGCGTGAGAGATGGAATGAAGACATGTTCTCGAGGTTGTATAGATCACTCACGGTCATGCTATCGCTCATTATTCCGGCTCTCACACTGTACTCCGCTTATCATTCTGGCTCTCGTTCAGGGGTTGTGGGATTGATGTCAGCAAAAATTCCCCCAAAATTTCCCTCTTTCACCCATTTATCAAAAAAAAAGTACACACCAGTTAGCCGCAGTCCAAATAGAGGTGCCACGAACGATCCCGGTCTCCGTCTTCCAGTGTATGTTCAACCAAGATGCGGCAATTAAGGTCATTGTGGAATTATGGCTGACATCGTCAGCGGATATTACACAGCTGATATCAACCGCACAATCCCATTACCTTGATTGCCACCACATCAGGGCAAATGGGAAAAGCCAAGGCTAAGGGGGAACCCACATCATTTTACAGTTAAAAATGGGAGGCATCCCACATCATTTTTTTCATTTTCTTTGTCTTTTTATTAACAAATACAGTAAACTACTCACACAAGCCACTGCTTCACTCATCCAAATGGACTTATGCCTCCTGGTTCAAGATTTTTTTTTTTTATTATGTGTTATTTTAAGTAATTTCCCTATCCACATTTGTTTGCAGGGCATTTTGGTTCATTTTTCAGCCCCATAGTCCTTACTGCGACCATTTCACAACCATTTTAAAGCGCCCAAGTTCAGGACCCCATTGACTTATGTGGGGTTTATGTTCAGGGTCAAGTTCTGGTACCTGAACCTACCTTTGGACTGAAGCTCACCTGAACCTTATAAACCCAAACTTCCACGGGTTCATTCATCCTTAGTCACAATGCTCATGTGGAAGTTCTTCCCATTTTGCCCCAGTTATAACACCAATAACAAGGCCACTAGCCTTTCTAAACTTCTTGAGCCACTTACTTGTAACTTTATTATACTGCACCTTTCATATCTACTGTTAGAGACATGGAAAAGCATGACAAACGGTATTGACTATTCATTCTACAAATCCCCTTAACATTCGCCCGACATCTATTCCTTATCTTCTATCCCTTTTTGGGCAATATCCCCCCTTTCACACCTCAAATAACGAGAAAACAGACATAGAGATTAAATAAATTGGCCACAGAAACTTTTATTAAATCTACAACATAAATAACGACATTAATAGCAATATCCTCCCTCAAATATCCCAAACAATGGAAGGGGAATAGTCCTTGAAGCCCTTACAGTGGGTTCGGAAAGTATTCAGACCCCTTTAAATTTTTCACTCTTTATTTCATTGCAGCCATTTGGTAAATACGAAAAAGTTCATTTCTTTTCTCATTAAATTGGTTGTTTAATACTTTAAATTAACCCCCCAATGTATCCCCCCGGGGCCCCTAATGAATTTTGTAAATACCTCATGTTGCCTATAGTGCCTGTGAGTGGCGCTATTGCTGGCCTCTAACAGGCAGCACGTGACCCCCAGCTGCGGCCAGCTCTTGCTTCAACTGCTGGCAGCACCCGGGGGTCAGTCTTCCTCCTTCTGCCATGGCTGCCAGGCTGTGGGCAGGATTATCCCCTGCGTCACACCCAGCATCCACCGCACGCCCATTCATTGAGAAAGCGCGCGGTGGATGCCGGTGTGACTCGGGGGTAACCACGCCCACAACCCAGCAGCTACCGCGGGGACCCAGTACTGAGTCACGCCTCACTTGTCGTGACATCAGCGCTGGGTCACGTGCTACCTGTGAGCGGCCAGCAATAGCGCCGCTCACAGGCAGTATAGGCAACATGAGGTATTTACAAAATTCATTAGGGGCCCCGGGGGTGATACATTGGGGGGTTAATTTAAAGTAGTGGACAACCCCTTTAA
Organism: Oophaga sylvatica; assembly: GCA_033576555.1. Classification (NCBI taxonomy): domain Eukaryota; kingdom Metazoa; phylum Chordata; class Amphibia; order Anura; family Dendrobatidae; genus Oophaga; species Oophaga sylvatica. Next base: position 32,041,872 of record JARQOD010000001.1, read on the forward strand.
TGTACACTCTCCACCCCATCTTGACTGATAAAAACCAGAAATGTAGAAATTTTTGCAACTTTATTAACCCCTTCATGACCCAGCCTATTTTGACCTTAAAGACCTTGCCATTTTTTGCAATTCTGACCAGTGTCCCTTTATGAGGTAATAACTCAGGAACGCTTCAACGGATCCTAGCGATTCTGAGAATGTTTTTTTGTGACATATTGGGCTTCATATTAGTGATAAATTTAGGTCGATAATTTTTGCGTTTATTTTTGAAAAAAATGGAAATTTGGTGAAAATTTTGAAAATTTCGCAATTTTCAAATTTTGAATTTTTATTCTGTTAAACCAGAGAGTTATGTGACACAAAATAGTTAAAAAATAACATTTCCCACATGTCTACTTTACATCAGCACAATTTTGGGAACAACATTTTTTTTTGTTAGGAAGTTATAAGGGTTAAAAGTTGACCAGCGATGTCTCATTTTTACAGCAAAATTTACAAAACCATTTTTTTTGGGACCACCTCACATTTGAAGTCACTTTGAGGGATCTATATGGCAGAAAATACCCAAAAGTGACACCATTATAAAAACTGCACCCCTCAAGCTACTCAAAACAACATTCAAGAAGATTATTAACCCTTCAGGTGCTTCACAGGAACTAAAGCAACGTGGAAGGAAAAAATGGACATTTTAATTTTTCCAACAAAAATTTTCTTTTAGCATCCATTTTTTCATTTTTACATGGGCAACAGGATAAAATGGATCCTAAAATTTGTTGGGCAATTTCTCCTGAGTACACAGATACCTCATATGTGGTCATAAACCACTGTTTGGGCGCACGGCAGGGCTCAGAAGGAAAGGAGCGCCATTTGACTTTTTGAATGGAAAATATGCCGGAATATTTAGCGGTTGCCATGTCGCATTTGGAGAGTCCCTGTGTGCCTAAACATTGGAGCTCCCCCACAAGTGACCCCATTTTGGAAACTAGACCCCCAAGGAACTTATCTAGATGCAGAGTGAGCACTTTGAATCCCCAGGTGCTTCACAAATTGATCCGTAAAAAAAAGAAAGTACTTTTTTTTCACAAAAATTTTCTTTAAGCCTCAATTTTTTCATTTTCACATGGGCAACAGGATAAAATGGATCCTAAAGTTTGTTGGGCAATTTCTCCTCAGTACACAGATACCTCATATGTGTTCATAAACCACTGTTTGGGCGCACGGCTGTGCCCAGAAGGGAAGGAGCGCCATTTGACTTTTTGAATGGAAAATTAGCTCCAATCCTTAGCTGACACCATGACGCCTTTAGAGAGCCCCTGTGTGCCTAAACAGTGAAAAGCTCCCACATATGACACCATTTTGGAAACTAGACCCCTTATGGAACTCATCTAGATGTGTTGTGAGCACACTGAACCCCCAAGTGCTTCACAGAAGTTTATAACACAGAGCAGTGAAAATAAAAAAATCATTTTTTTCCTCAAAAATGATTTTTTTAGCCCGCTATTTTTTATTTTCACAAGGGTAACAGAAGAAATTGGACCACAAAAGTTGTTGTGCAATTTGTCCTGAGTACACTGGTACTCCATATGTGGGGGGAACCACTGTTTTGGCGCATGGGAGAGCTCAGAAGGGAAGGAGCGCCATTTTGGAATGCAGACTTGATGGAATGTTCTGCGGGCGTCATGCTGCGTTTGCAGAGCCCCTGATGTGCCTAAACAGTAGAAACCCCCCACAAGTGACCCTATTTTTGAAACTAGACCCCCCAAGGAGCTTATCTGGATGTGTAGTGAGCACTTTGAACCCCCAAGTGCTTCACAGAAGTTAATAAACGCAGAGCAGTGAAAATAAAAAAATCATTTTTGTTTCTCAAAAATCATATTTTAGCCCACTATTTTTTATTTTCCCAAGGGTAACAGGATAAATTGGACCCCAAAAGTTGTTGTCCAGTTTTTCCTGAGTACGCTGCTGCCCCATATGTGGGGGGGACCACTGTTTGGGCACACGGCAGGGCTCATAAGGGAAGGGGCGCCATTTGACTTTTTGAATGGAAAATTAGCTCCAATCATTAGCGGACACCATGTCGTGTTTGGAGAGCCCCTGTGTGCCTAAACTTTGAGCTCCCCCACAAATGACCCCATTTTGGAAACTAGACCTCCTAAGGAACTTATCTAGATGCACAGTGTGCACTTTGAACCCCCAGGTGCTTCACAGAAGTTTATAACGCAGAGCCGTGAAAATAAAAAATATTTTTTTTTTCACAAAAAATTATTTTTTAGACCACTATTTTTTATTTTCACAATGGTTACAGGAGAAATTGGACCCCAAAAGTTGTTGTCCAATTTGTCCTGAGTACGCTAGTACCCCATATGTGGAGGGGAACCACTGTTTGGGCACACGTCAGGGCTCGGAAGGGATGTAGTGACTCTTTGAAATGCCGACTTGATGGAATGGTCTGCGGGCATCTTGTTACGTTTTCAGAGCCCCTGATGTACCTAAACAGTAGAAACCCCCCAAAGTGACCACATTTTGTAAACTAGACCCCACAAGGAACTTATCTAGATGTTTGGTGAGCACCTTGAACCCCCACGTGCTTCACAGAAGTTTATAATGCAGAGCCGTGAAAATAAAAAATCATTTTTTTCCTCAAAAACTGATTTTTTTAACCCGCAATTTTTATTTTCACAAGGGTAACAGGAGAAATTGGACAACAAAAGTTGTTGTACAGTTTGTCCTGAGTACACTGCTACCCCATATGTGGGGGGGAACCACTGTTCGGGCACACATTGGGGCTCGGAAGGGAAGTAGTAACGTTTTGAAATGCCAACTTTGATGGAATCGTCTGCGGGTGTCATGTTACGTTTGCAGAGCCCCTGATGTGCCTAAATAGTAGAAACTCCCACAAGTGACCACATTTTGGAAACTAGACCCCGCAAGGAACTTATCTAGATGTGTTGTGAGCACTTTGAACCCCCAAGGGCTACACAGAAGTTTATAACGCCCGGGCATAGAAAATAAAAAAAATCATATTTTTTCCACAAACATGATTTTTTAGTCCCCAATTTTTTTATTTTCCCAAGGGTAACAGGAGAAATTAGACCCCAAAAGTTGTTGTCCAATTTGTCCTGAGTACGCTGATATCCCATATGTGGGAGAAAACTACTGTATGGGCACACGTCGGGGCTCGGAAGGGAAGTAGTGACGTTTTGAAATGCCGACTTGATGGAATGGTCTGCTGTTATGTATCGGTAGCTGAGGAGTGCAGGTAAAAAAAAGGCAATAAACCAGAGCAGTTGGAATCTATGAGATTGCAGTACCCTGACTGACCACCACAACTAGAGACAGCCGTGGAGCGTTCCTACGTTGGTCCTAGACGCCTCGTCACAGCCTGAGAAACTAACTACACCTGAAGATAGATATAGGAAAGCTATCTGCCCCGGAGCAGAACCCCAAAGATAATAGAAAGCCCCCAAACATGTAATGGCGGTTAGACAAGATGAAATACTGACACAGAAAGAAAATAGTATGAGCAAACGCTGGGGCCCAAACTAACTAAATAGAAAAGGATAGGAAGGGTACTTACTGCAATCCCAGAAAACCCTGAAAAGCGCCAACTCTACTAATTTCAAAAAATACCTGAGATCACACGACCTCTTCCACCTAAATTAGTTCTCTGGTGTAACAAAAATCAAAACAGCAGCCACTGAAAAAACTGGCAAAAGCAAAAGTACAAACATCAGTGGCTGAACAAAACTGAGAGGGCAGAAGCCCCCGGAGGGGACCCTGAAGGCCCCCACAGAAGTGCAGGACAAAATGCAAAAATATAGCACAAACACAAAAGAAGAAAATGTCTTATCTGTTAGCAGGAGATGCAGACACGACACAGCAGGCTACAAGGGAAACTGGAATAAAGGATTCAGACCAGAACAATTGATCACCGGCAACCCTGATGGGAAGGTGACTCCCTTATATAAGACCAGTCAGTAACACCTGATTCCCATTCCTCACAATCTTCACTGAACAGACCCGTACCGCTTGTAACCACCAGAGGGAGTCTCTGCTCAGAACTCATCTCAAACCCATTCACAACAGTCTGCGGGCATCATGTTACGTTTGCAGAGCACCTGATGTGCCTAAACAGTAGAAACTCCCCACAAGTGACCCCATTTTGGAAACTAGACCCCGCAAGGAACTTATCTAGATGTGTGGTGAGCACTTTGAACCCCCAAGGGCTACACAGAAGTTTATAACACCCGGGCATGAAAATAAAAAAAATCATATTTTTTCCACAAACATGATCTTTTAGTCCTCAATTTTTTTATTTTCCCAAGGATAACAGGAGAAATTAGACCCCAAAAGTTGTTGTCCAATTTGTCCTGAGTACGCTGATATCCCATATGTGGGAGAAAACTACTGTATGGGCACACGTCGAGGCTCGGAAGGGAAGTAGTGACGTTTTGAAATGCCGACTTGATGGAATGGTCTGCGGGCGTCATGTTACGTTTGCAGAGCCCATGATGTGCCTAAACAGTGGAAACCCCCCCAAGTGACCCCATTTTGGAAACTAGATCCCCCAAGGAACTCCTCTAGATGTGTGGTAAGCACTTTGAATCTCCAAGTTCTTCACAGAAGTTTATAACGCAGAGCCGTGAAAATAAAAAATCATTTTTTTTCCTCAAAAACTGATTTTTTTAACCCGCAATTTTTTATTTTCACAAGGGTAGCAGGAGAAATTGGACCACAAAAGTTGTTGTACAGTTTGTCCTGAGTACACTGCTACCCCATATGTGGGGGGGAACCACTGTTCGGGCACACGTTGGGGCTCGGAAGGGAAGTAGTAACGTTTTGAAATGCCAACTTTGATGGAATCGTCTGCGGGTGTCATGTTACGTTTGCAGAGCCCCTGATGTGCCTAAATAGTAGAAACTCCCCACAAGTGACCACATTTTGGAAACTAGACCCCGCAAGGAACTTATCTAGATGTGTTGTGAGCACTTTGAACCCCCAAGGGCTACACAGAAGTTTATAACGCCCCTGCATGAAAATAAAAAAAATCATATTTTTTCCACAAACATGATCTTTTAGTCCCCAATTTTTTTATTTTCCCAAGGATAACAGGAGAAATTAGACCCCAAAAGTTGGTGTCCAATTTGTCCTGAGTACGCTGATATCCCATATGTGGAAGAAAACTACTGTATGGGCACACGTCGAGGCTCGGAAGGGAAGTAGTGACGTTTTGAAATCCCGACTTGATGGAATGGTCTGCGGGCATCATGTTACGTTTGCAGAGCCCATGATGTGCCTAAACAGTGGAAACCCCCCCAAGTGACCCCATTTTGGAAACTAGATCCCCCAAGGAACTCCTCTAGATGTGTGGTAAGCACTTTGAATCTCCAATTTCTTCACAGAAGTTTATAACGCAGAGCCGTGAAAATAAAAAATCACTTTTTTTCCACAAAAATAACTTTTTTTGCCCCCAATTTTTTTTTCCAAGGGTAACAGGAGAAATTAGACCCCCAAAGTTGTTGTGCAATTTTTCCAGAGTATGCTGATACCCCATATGTGGGGGTAAACCACTGTTTGGGCACACGTCGGGGCTCGGAATAAAGGGAGCATTGTTTGACTTTTTGAGTGCAAAATTTGCAGGAATCAATGGTGGCGCCATGTCGCGTATGGAGACCTCCTGATGTGCGTAAATAGTGGAATCCCCTCAATTCTAACTCCAACCCTAACCCCAATACACCCCTAACCCCAACCCCTACACACCCCTAACCCTAATACAAACCCTAACCATAACCCTAACCCCAAAACACCCCTAACACTTATCCTAATTCTAACCCTAATCACAAACCTAACCCTAATTCCAACTCTAACCCAAATTCCAACCCTAACCCAAATTCCAACCCACAACCCAAATTCCAACCCTAACCCAAATTCCAACCTATAATGGAAAATGGAAAAAGCCACAGCATGTGCACAGCGTTTTTTTTTTTTTACCATTTATTTACATTGTACTGTACATGGTTTCCAGATCTGCTGTGGATCCGCAGCGCCAAATCCGCTGCGGATCCGCAGCAAAATCCGCAATGTGTGCACAGGGCCTAATAGGAAAAAAAAATCTTTATTTTATTATTTGTCCCTACCTATGTTCATTTACTTATTTTTTATTTTGATCACTGTGACAGTTTGTCACAATGATCAAAATAAATTTCTGGACAATGGAGAGCGCACTGCGCATGCGCCGGCCATTTTCCAAGATGGCGGCGCCCATGAAGAATCCCGGGCGGACGCCGGGATGGACCCAGGGACATCGGAGGACTGGGAGAGGTGAGTAGGGGGGGTCGGAAGGTGAGGGGGGAGGATCGGAAGGTGGGAGCAGCAGAGGCAAGGAGGAGGGGAGCAGATAGTGACGGCGGTGACCGATCACCGCCATCAATCGGTGGCGGCGGCCGATCACCGCCGTGACTTGGTGTGGGGGGGGTCAGATCTTGGTGTCCAGCCATGGCAGATGCTATTGCAGCATCGGCCATGGCTGGATTGAAATATTTCACCAATTTCATTGATGAAATATTACAGATTGCTCTGATTGGCTGTTTCACTTTTAACAGCCAATCAGGGCGATCGTAGCCACGTGGGGGTTAAGCCAACCCCCCTGTGGTGAAGCACAAAGGGTCTTGTGCCTGCGGATCGGGTGACCTTTCAGTGACCCCGGTCACCTGGCCCGCAGGAACGCGATCCTTTCATGACACAGGGTATGCGTCATAGGTCGGATTGGCACCGACTTTCATGACGCATACGCTGTGTCAAAGGTCGGGAAGGGGTTAAAAAAGAAAAACTGAAATATCACATGGTCATAAGTATTCAGACCCTTTGCTCAGACACTCATATTTACATCACATGCTGTCCATTTCTTTGTGATCCTCCTTGAGATGGTTCTACTCCTTCATTGGAGTCCAGCTGTGTTTAATTAAACTGATAGGACTTGATTTGTAAAGGCACATACCTGTCTATAGAAGACCTCACAGCTCACAGTGCATGTCAGACCAAATGAGAATCATGAGGTCAAAGGAACTGGCCAAGGAGCTCAGAGACAGAACTGTGGCCTCCATAATCCTTAAATGGAAGAAGTTTGGGACCACCAGAAGTCTTACTAGACCTGGCAGTCCAGCCAAACTGAGCAATCATGGCAGAAGAGCCTTGGTGAGAGAGGTAAAGAAGAACCCCAAGATCACTGTGGCTGAGCTCCACAGATGCAGTAGGGAGATGGGAGAAAGTTCCACAAAGTCAACTATCACTGCAGCCCTCCACAAGTCAGGCCTTTATGGCAGAGTGGTCCGACGGAAGACTCTCCTCAGTGCCAGACATATGAAAGCCCGCATAGAGTTTGCTAATAAAAAAAACACATGTAGGACTCCCAGACTAAGAGAAATAAAATTCTCTGGTCTGATGAGACGAAGATAGAAGTTTTGGTGATAATTGTAAGCGGTATGTGTGGAGAAAACCAGGCACTGCTCATCACCTGCCCAATACACTCCCAACAGTGAAACATGGTGGTGACAGCATCATGCTATGGGGGGTGTTTTTCAGCTGCAGGGACAGGACGACTGGTTGCAATTGAAGGAAACATGAATGCCACCAAGTACAGAGGTATCTTGGATGAAAACCTCTTCCAGAGTGCTCTGGACCTCAGACTTGGCTGAAGGTTCATCTTCCAACAACACAATGACCCTACGCACACAGCTAAAATAGCAAAGGAGTGGCTTCAGAACAACTCTGTGACCATTTTTGACTGACCCAGCCAAAGCCCTGACCTAAACCCAACTGAGCATCTCTAGAGAGACCTGAAAATAGCTGTCGCCCAACGTTCACCTCACCATCCAACCTGACGGAACTGGAGATGATCTGCAAGGAAGAATGGCAGATGATCCCAAAAACCAAGTGTGAAAAACTTGTTGCATCGTTCCCAAGAAGACTCATGGCTGTACTAGCTCAAAAGGGTGCGCCTACTCAATACTGAGCAAAGGGTCTGAATATTTATGACCATGTGATATTTCAGTTTTTCTTTTCTAATAAATTTGCAAAAATTTCTACATTTCTGTTTTTTTTCAGTAAAGATGGGGTGCAGAGTTTATATTAATGAGGAAAAAAAATAACTTTTTTGCATTTACCAAATGGCTGCAATGAAACAAAGAGTGAAAAATGTAAAGTGGTCTGAATACTTTCCGAACCCACTGTATGTCTGGTGGGCCCAGAAAATACATAATGTATACTAAGGTCACATTACCTCTAGCCAATTCCACACCTGCTCAAAGGCATCATGTAAAGAAACCTGGCATCTTAACACAACCACTATCCATGGATCTCCCTTAAAGGCTCCCCTTATGTCGGCGTTCCACTAGCTATGATGACAGAATTAGGAACTCCTGGGGAGTTCAGAGCCTGCAGGCCCTCCCTAACCATCCCATATGACACGTATTTCCATCTTCAAGGACCCCCCACCTCCACTGCTGTGACGATGTCAGCCATAATTCCACAATAATCTAAATGACAGCATCACGGTTGAACATCGAGTCGAGCCCTGTCTTACATAAGTAAAATAACTAAAATTTAAAAAAGGGGATAATGAGTGTGAAGGAACTTGTTGATTTCTTCTTGCTGATCCTGGAATGGCTGCCCTGCCCTAAGGGTCCCACTGTTTTATAACCCCCTCATAGACACCACTTTATTATACGATTCTACTTTCTTGAATCCAGCAAAATTAAAGCCAGTCACTTGCCATTTTGCTGGATTCTTTAGCTTACAAAAAGCATACAAATCCGTATGAAAAAAAACGCATGAAAAACATCAAATCCGCATCAAAACGCGCCTGTGTTTTCTGCCAAGAGGTGCGAATTCTGTGCAGAAAATTCCGAAGGTTAATCTGCAACGTGTGCACATACCCGTACAGTTAGGTCCAGAAATATTTGGACAGTGACATATTTTTTTGCATTTTAGCTGTTTACGTAAAAATATTTAAGATACAGTTATATAATCAATATAGACTGAAGTGCAGACTCTCAGCTTTAATTTGAGGATATTCACATCTTAATTAAAAGCAAGGGAATTACAGCTCTTTAATATATAGCTAGCTCGCTTTCAAGGGACCAACTGTGATTGGACAATTATCTAAAAAGCTTTTTAATAGGCTGCGTGGGCTTTTCCCTCAGTATTCCATCATCAAATAAGCAGGTAAAAGGTGTGAAGCTCATTCCAGGTGTGGCATTTGCATTTGGATGCTTTTGCTGTGAACCTGCAGCATGCGGTCAAAGGAGTAATTATTAGGCTAAAAAAATTAAGAAATCAATGAGAAATTCATCAGAGGGATAACAGAAATGTTAGGAGTGGCCAAATCAACAGTTTGGTGCATTCTGCAAAACAAAAAAGAACATTCACACTGGTGAGCTTGGAGACTTAAAAAGGCCTAGACGTCCATGGAAGAATAACTATTTCCATGGTGAAGAAAAATCCCTTTCCAAAATCCACCCAAGTGAAGAACACTCTCCAGGAAGTAGGTGCTTCAGTATCTGAGTATCTAAGACTACCATAAAGACAAGACTACATGAGAGCAAATACAGAGGGTTTACTACTAGGTGTAAACCATTAAATAGCCTTAAAATAGAAAAATCAGATTACACCTTGCCAAAAAAACTCTAAAAATGCTAGCCCAGTTCTGGAAAAGTATTCTTTGAACAGATGAAATTAAAGAGGTTGTCCACTACTTTTATATTGATGCCCTATCCTCCGGATAGGGCATGAATTTCTGATTGGCCAGGGTCCAGCACTCGAAATCCCCCCAATCAGCTGTTATTGGTGGCAGAGGCAGCAACTGCCGGCCACAAGTACTTACTTGCAGAGCTTAGCCGTCTACTTGTAGTGGCCTCCGTGGAGTACTACACATCTGCCTCCTATTCAATTCAATAGAAGGCGGATGTGCAGGAGCTAGCCCCGGCCACTACAAGTAGACGGCTAAGCTCACCAAGTAAGTACTTCCGAGAATGAGTGGCTGAGTTTAGTGTTTTTTATTTATTACTCAGGGCCTATTAAAAACAGCTTTTAAAGCAGGAAAGAATCCCATTAACAAAATTTGTAAAAAGCCATTAAGAGAATGCAAATTTTTAGCATAAAGTTTATGTCTTTTATTTTCATCATTACTAGGAGAGCAGAAGAGGCAAACTTGTGGGTATGTGCTTTCAGTCATAACTAATTTGGATCAGATACGGGCAGCACGGTGGCTCAGTGGATAGCACTGCAGCGCTGGAGTCCTGGGTTCGAATCCCACCGAGGACAACATCTGCAAGGAGTTTGTATGTTCTCCCTGTATGTGTGTGGGTTTCCTCCCACACTCCAAAAAACATACTGATAGGGAATCTAGATTGGGAGCCCCATCGGGGACAGCGACGATAATGTGTGCAAACTGTAAAGCGCTGCGGAATATGTTAGCGTTATGTAAAAATAAAGATTATTATTATTATTAGATAACTCTGGCTTAAGACTGTGAACCTTCCCAGATATAGGTTTACGGCTCCTTCCACTCTTTATATGTACACTATGATAAGTCAATTTATTTTATGAAAGTTCACAGGTAAATTACAAAGAATTATCAGGGGTTTAAAGGGTAAGGTTTCTCCTTGTGGAAAGTGACATGCCAGGTCGGGTATTCCAGTATGAGGAGACTTAAACGCCTTGTATGCTCCTTTGGGAAATTAAAAATGCAAATTGTCTCTTCAGAGAGGAAGAGGATTATCAGGTAATTCCTAGTAATCTTTCCCAAGAAACTGAATGATTGCTTACAGAATGTTTCTTGTCGTACGTACAAACCCTGAAGAACGAGTCGTTTCCACACGTAACAGAGATGACACACAGCCGATTAGTCATAAGGTGACATGACATAACTTGTACAAGGGATTTATTTCTGCATGAGACACATTACTCACAATATTAAAAGGAAATAATTGTGTTAATTAAGGAAATACTTTCACTTGTATAGTAAAATTCCCCTGAAATTTTAGAATTGCACAATGCTCAAAAGGCTGTTGAAAATTGGCCATTGTTAGAAAGCACCCGCTGCAAAGACACTTGGCACTAACCTGATATGCTGTATGCAAACACCTCTGCAGATTTGCATTTGCATAGTGTTCACATTACTGTACCAAATTTGTATGCGTAATCAAAGTTTTTTAGAGATGCAATTTCAAGATATTTGAGGAGAGGAAAAAAGGTCTTTAGGCCTGAACTGACACGTATCTACACTAGAGTTCCTGTCTTTTTTTCTCTCTGAAAAGACTATTTGCATAGTTAAATTCACAGGAGAACATTGCAAGGCCTGTTAGCATCCCTACGCCAACTTGAAGCTCTCCACAATGGGAAACTTTATCCCTTATACCACTTGTCAGGGGCCAATCATCTTGCTTTTCACTAATGAGAGGCAAACACCCCAAACACGTGTCTGCAAATGGAGTGACTGTTTGACTTCTTATCCTAAGTTATGTAGCAAGGGCTGATAACAGGTTAATAATGACTTTTAAGATTGATAGTCCGATTAGGTGGCACTAGAGTTCTTGTCCTTTTCCTCTCTGAACAGGCTATTTACTGTATTTTGCGGATTATAAGACGCTCCGGATTATAAGATGCACTCCAAATTTTGAGGAGAAAAATAGGAAAAAAACTTTTTTTTAATAAATAAAATGGTGGTGCTTCTTATTGCTTACTGGGGGTGGTGACTGCGGTGAAGCGGGTTCCCAGGGTCGCTGATGGAGGCATCAAGAGTGGAGCGTTGCTGCAGAATGCAGGCTGAGATGAGGGGGTGTTCGGATGTGCAGTGCACCGCTGTGGGTGTCCGACACTGCCGTTGTCTGGTGCTGCGGGTGTCCGCTGCTGTAGGTGTCCGGTGCTGCGGGTGTCGCAGAGATCTCATCTTCTGAGATCTTGGTGCCGAGATCTCCATCTGCGCATTGCCCCCCCCCAGGCAGCCACTTTCCCAAAGTCCACCACATAGGAAACCATGGAACTGCAGGGGATCTGGCTTTTCACAAAATGTTGGCAGAGCTCCTGCAGCACCGAACACCCCCAGCACCGGACAACTGCAGCGGCGGACACCCGCAGCACTGGACACACGCAGCGGCGTGCCGCACATCCGTACACCCCCTCATCCCAGCCTGTGGCCTGCAGTGACGCACCACTTTTTCCTGCTCCAACAGCGACCCTGGGACCCTGCTCCACCGCGGCCAGTAAGGTATATCCACTGTCACGAAGTGACTGTCCTGGTGTGATGCGACCCAATGGTTGGTCGGTCATCAGATGACAAAACATACTAGGGAACACCGTGGAAACTTTAACAATGGTGGGCACTGCAATAGGGAACGAGGGAAATGGACACCTCCTGCACTCACCTAAGTCGGTGCCCTGATCTCCCTATCGTCCCTATATGGGTTCTTTCATCCCGTCACCTAGCAGGATACCTTAAGGCCTGCGCTAATCCCTAGGTAGGGAGCAGACCAGTGAGAGCACTAGTCACACCACTGCACTAATGAAACACAAAGGGAAGGAACAAACAACAAAGGGTAAAGGCAACAAAAACACCACACTTACCTTCCACTGCAAAGCTCCACACAGCAGGATAAAGTCACCAGATCAGGGTAATAGCTGAAGCACAACTGCACTCAGCAAGCTCCTTCTCCTGCTTAGTTGGTCTCCAGAAGGACCTGTATCACCGACAGTCAGCTGATGCATCAGGTGACTCTATAAAAGATGGTGGGAGTGTTCACCACCTACATCAGCTGACGCAGCAACATTGCAGTAATGCAATTACACCAGCAGGCCACCGGGGAAAAAACAGACATTAACCCCTGATGGCCTGAAAGAAAAAAAGTTTTAACAAGAAAAGCCAGATCTGCCACAGATCCAAAAATGGATCATGACATCCGCATTGTAAGATGCACTCCGATTTTCCCCCCAAATTTTGGGGAAAAAAGTGCATCTTATAATCCGAAAAATACAGTACATATTTAAATTAGCAGGGAAGTATCGCATGGAGCATAAGTCTCCCATGCCGACTTGGTGCTTGCCACAAAGAGAAACAAGATGAGTTCACTGCAGTCTCTGGCTGGATTCTTCCTGCTGCTCTCCAGGTAATTGACAGGTGTCTTCCTATGTACTGACATGGGTGAGACTTGTTAATCACCTGAAGCAGCGGTGAGAGAAGCCTAGTCTAGTCTCTTGTCTTCCAATGGTCCCAGTCAACTCTATAAACTATGTTGTCTCTGAAATACCAGAGCACTGAAGAGTAAAACATACCTGGCTTGAATCATGCAACCAGGCTCAAAATTGATGCTTCCCACAATTTGGACTAACAGGATCCATTTATAAGTACATGCACCTACAACTCTGTGGAAAAAAGGAATTGGCCAAATCTCTCCTCTCTTGGTGCACAGAAGCGGGAGACATTGGAGCCACATATTGGTGATCATGGGACCGCTGGGCTCAAAATGATCTAATATTTTTTCCTGCAGATCAATAACAAAATATTGATTTTTAGATCCAAAAATCTTTAATGTAAAGGTGCACAAAGAACCTCCCTTTTATCCATAAAACAATAATGCATTGTAACAACTAATGAATTTGCCTAAAACGCATAGAGTTGAGGTATATAAGCCTAATCCCTGGTGGTAAACTGTCGGCACATACGTGTTCGCTCTTCGGTGAAGTAAATAGGAGTAACTCCAATTCTTTAACAAAGGTAAATACAAAAAAACTATAATATATTGAACATTAGAAAAAAAAACCTTAGGAAGTAATTTACATACAGTTCCTCAGGCTCAGCAAGTAATTTCACTCCGTAAGTGCTTGTGAAAAAAAAATGTATGTTCAGCGCATTCCTCCTGTTCTACTACTACTGGGAAAAGACATAAACATAAAGCACTGCAGTAAAACGCCAATGACTCAGTGGTGGGACAATAAGTAGAAACATATATACAGTAGATCTCAGCAGGGATAAAAGTTTTTATTCTAAACACAAACTCAGTTAAGTTTTCTTTTAAGGTTCTTGGAAGGTGACTACTAATCGGATAGTAAGGTCAGCAATGATAAATGATTTCTGACATTCTAAAGTAGTACAGTATGCTTATGGAAAGGGGCTAAGAGCAAAATTAGTAGTAACTGTAATGGTAAAGTGTTTTCTTTATAAAAGTTGAGAAAAATCATTTTTTATGTTAGAGAGTCTTTGCTTAATTTCATCTCTATCTCTAGAGGTAGAGATGAAATGCTGTGCACAAATAATTTCGGACCAATTCATAATTTGCATTTTTAACTAAAGAGAACTTTTCACCAAATTGTTCATGGTGTACTGGACCACGTGTTGATGTATTGGTTTTGCAGAGTGGAATAAAACATTTTTTTTTTTGCCTCTCCGAAGCAGAGATATTAGCATTCAAAGTATTTGGCACTTAAACAGTTAATATAAAAAAAAGTCAAAGTGGCAACTGCCAAAAAGATTTAACTGGGAGTGTGTACTTCTTCCCCTTTCTGATGCTGACCAATCATAAGAAAATCAATCACCCAAAACAACAGAGGTCCAAAATAAATCGCCCTTCCTAATCAACCAAAATCCAACAAAAAAGGAAGAAACAAGCGAATATAAGTAGGTAAAAAGTAAATTTTATTAATCCACAATAATAATGAAAAATAAGGAATGGAGAAGAAACAAACAAGTGTCACAATGCCATAAGCACACAAATTATGATACAACATGTAATCAGCAAACATATAGTTGCATGAGGGCAAATGCCCAAATATATAAGCAATATTGCAACGGACCAAAAGTGGATCAGGAATATCAGGGATATACATACAAATCTACTATCCCAATGACAAATAATGGCATGGGGATATATTTAAAGAAACCTATTAAGCCCAGTGGCCACATACTGTACAGTCCGTTGTGTAACCAAAGAGTAACACATGTGTCAGTGGACAAGTCTCAGTGGAGATATTTAAAAGACTAAAATCCCATTAAAGTAGTACCAGGCCTACAGTAAATAATGCACCTAAACCCACTAAAGTGCCACAAACTTCATAAAGGAATATTAACATAATACAATGATAGCAAAGTGCTGTGTGCATTACTTGGCGATGAGTAACAGAACCCCAACGCGCGTTTCGCATCAGCTTCCTCGGGGGGTTACTTTTTACCTACTTATGTTCGCTTGTTTCTTCCTTTTTAGTTGGATTTTTTTCCCAATCATAAGAAAGCAGCAACACACTAAGGAACGAAGATCATGCCCTCACAATAGTATTGACAGTCTGCTCCTCTCAATGCAGAGTGAAGACGTGTGCTGGAGCACAGCAGACATGAGTGTGATTACCTGAACTAATAGCTTTAAGCTCACATTACAAACACTTCTAGTAGCTCTCCTATCGCAGTAATGGCAGTTCTGGCAATCATAAATAGGTATCCACATGCAAGGGGAAAAAGAACAAACCCACATTGTAGTTTAGAAAAGGCTCTGTATGAGAAATAATGACACACTGAGGACCTGACAGACCTGAGGCTGGGGTCACACTTGCGAGTGTGATGCGAGAAACTCACATCAATACCCGGCACTGCCGCCAGCATTCGGACCGGAGCGTTCAGCTGCATAGAAATACGTGCAGCCGCACACTCCGCTCCTGAGTGCCGGCGGCAGTGCCG
The DNA here is from genome assembly GCA_033576555.1 of Oophaga sylvatica. NCBI lineage: Eukaryota > Metazoa > Chordata > Amphibia > Anura > Dendrobatidae > Oophaga > Oophaga sylvatica. The sequence goes on from JARQOD010000001.1 coordinate 32,057,581, forward strand.
GGTATTGAGGCGAGAGACTCGCGTGAGTTTCTCACATCACACTTGTAAGTGTGACCCCGACCTGAGTGTGATTAACTGACAACTTTCAACTCCCATCTTCAGCAATCAATGTGGCTGGAGGGATGGCACAGCAGTTTCCAGCACTACACTTGCTTAGGTCTTGATCTCCCAATAAAGCTAATTTAAGTTTGTAATGGAATTACTTTCTGCCATACTGCTCCTTCCACCACACTGGATGACAGAATTGAGAGTGGCATGCTGTCAGTTAATCACATTCGGGCGTGCTGTGCTCCAGCAAATGTCATCACTCAGCACTAAGGAGAGCAGAGTGTTTGGCAACGCTGCTGTGGGGGCATGCTCTTAATTCTCCAGTGTATCACTGCTTGTTTATGATTGTTCGTCCTTAGAAAGAGAAAGAAGTACACACCTCCAGTGAAATCTCTTTGGTAATGGCCACAATGGAGAGGAAATATTTTAAAAAATGTTTTATTCAGAGCCTATTACATTGCGTGTCCAGTTCAACATGAAAAATGTGGTGAAAGGTTCTCTTTAAATTTCCTTTCTTTTTTTGTCTTGTATTTGTGGACATTTTATGCGGCAAATGCTTAAAAGTGACACATGCGGTTCATGAATTTCATGTAAATAGTCACGTTAAGGCACTATCACACTTAGCGATCGCACCAGCGATCACGACAACGACACGACCTGGCGAGATCGCTGGTGCGATCGCTATGTGATCGCTAGTTAGATTTCAAAGACATCTCATCAGTGATCTGTATAATGACCTCTGCGGTCGTTGGGAAAACCTAGTCCCACCTGCGCCGCTGGTGAAGTCGTTCATAAAGGGTGTCACACTCAGCGATTCAGGCTCACCAGCGGGACACCAACGACCAAAAAACGGCTCAGAACGTTCATAAGCGATCAGCGACATCGCAGCAGGGGCCACATCGCTGCTACATGTCACACACAGCGACGTCGCTAACGAGATCGCTGCTGCGTCAAAACATCAGTGACGCATTAGCGATCTCGTCAGCGATCTCGTTTAGTGTGACAATACCTTTACGTTAAAATGTCACAATAATTGCTAAAATTTCAGGCATATATAAAATCACTCAAGAGAGCACTGTAGCACAGCCAAAAACATCTGAAAACCCTATACAAACACAATGGCAAACATAAAAAAATAATAGACATTATAAAAAGGTGCAATTTAGAATAAGAGTAAGGCACAAATGAAAGAGAGGCAAAAACCAGTTTGCTGGAATGGCCCTAATTGGATTGTGCATGAATAGGCACAGCCCTAGTAGACTTATAAAATAAGTCTATAATATAATTTGTCTCAGAATTATGAGTGAATTTTAACCAAATGATCCTTTGTCTGTATATTTCTGTTTCATACATGTTATAACACTCCTGGTGTTCCTTTGATTTCCTCATAGAAGGTCCAGATATGTCCAGTGCTAGTAAGAACGCACTGACACTTATTGACTAGTGCACGCAATAGTAAGAATTACTCCATCCCACATATGGAGACGTAGCAAATGACATTTTAACAAATGGTGCGCTACTATGTATAAGGCCGGGATCACACATGCGAGGAATACGGCCGAGTCTTGCATGTTAATACCTGGTACTGCCGCCGGCCTCGGGAGTGGAGCGCGTGGCCGCATAGCAATACATGGAGCTGCACGCTTCACTCCCGAGGCTGGCGGCAGTGCCAGGTATTAACATGCGAGACTCGGCCGTATTCCTCGCATGTGTGACCCCGGCCTTAAACTGATTTCATGCCATTTATGTGGCTATTTTCATTTAATTTAAATAGAAATCTGTAGCAGTCAAAATTACATTTGTACCAGATAATCCAGGTCACAAAACTGAACTACTGTACATGTGTGACTTGATCACAATACTTGACAAAGTAAAGTAAAATAAAAATCCAAAAAGAACAAAAACAATCGAAATATTCTCACTTCCTGCATGTTATATTAAACTTAGCATGTCTTAGAATCATAGAATCATAGAATCATAGAATGGTAGAGTTGGAAGGGACCTCCTGGGTCATCTGGTCCAACCCCCTGCTCAAAGCAGGATTCTCTAAATCATCCCAGACAGATGTCTATCCAGCCTCTGTTTGAAGACTTCCATTGAAGGAGAACTCACCACCTCTTGTGGCAGCCTGTTCCACTCATTGATCACCCTAACTGTCAAAAAGTTTTTTCTAATATCTAATCTGTGTCTCCTCCCATTCAGTTTCATCCCATTGCTTCTAGTCTTTCCTTGCGCAAATGAGAATAAAGATGATCCTTCTACAATGTGACAGCCCTTGAGATATTTGTAGACAGCTATTAAGTCTCCTCTCAGTCTTCTTTTTTGCAAGCTAAACATTCCCAAATCCTGCAACCGTTCCTCATAGGACATGGTTTGCAGACCGGTCACCATTCTGGTGGCTCTTCTCTGAACTTGCTCCAGTTTGTTGATGTCTTTTTTAAAATGTGGTGCCCAAAACTGGACACAGTATTCCAGATGAGGTCTGACCAAAGAGGAGTAGAGGGCAATAATGACCTCACGTGATCTAGACTGTATGCTTCTGTTGATACATCCTAGAATTGCATTTGCCTTTTTTGCTGCTGCATCACACTGTTGACTCATGTTAAGTCTGTGATCAATTAGTATACCCAAGTCTTTTTCACATGTGCTGTTACTTAGCCCTATTCCTCCCATTTTGTATATGCTTTTTTCATTTTTATTGCCCAGATGTAGTACTTTGCATTTTTCCCTGTTAAAATCCATTCTGTTAGTTGCTGCCCACTGCTCCAGTTTATTTATATCTTTTTGAATCCTCTCTCTCTCTTCTCTAGTATTAGCTACCCCTCCTAGCTTTGTGTCATCAGCAAATTTGATCAGTTTACCCTCAATTCCTTCATCTAAATCATTGATAAATATGTTGAACAATACAGGGCCCAAAACAGAGCCTTGTGGTACCCCACTTGAGACATTCTTCCAACTGGATGTGCAGCCATTTACAACCACTCTTTGGGTCCGATCACTAAGCCAGTTATGAATCCACCTAACAGTTGCCTTGTCCATTCCATACTTAGTCATTTTTTCAATAAGGATTGTGTGAGATACTTTGTCAAATGCTTTGCTGAAGTCAAGATATACTATATCTACAGCATTTCCCTGATCCACCCAGTCAGTGATTCTGTCATAGAAGGAAATTAAGTTAGTCTGACATGACTTATTAGTTACAAACCCATGCTGACTCTGTTTAATCACTTCATTTTTATCCAGGTACTTGCATACATGTTCTTTAATAATTTGTTCAAAGATCTTTCCTGGTATAGAAGTCAGACTCACCGGCCTGTAGTTCCCTGGGTCCACCTTCTTCCCCTTTTTGAAGATAGGAACAACATTTGCTCTTCTCCAGTCTTCTGGGACTTCTCCTGTTCTCCAAGAATTTTCAAAGATTATGGACAGTGGTTCAAGAATTTCTTCTGCTATCTCCTTCAGTACCCTGGGGTGTAATTCATCTGGACCTGGAGACTTGAATTCATTTAGGTTAGCTAAGTGTTTCCTCACTGTCTTTCTGTTTATAGATATCCTGGATTCTTCTATTCCTTTAATAGGACAGTGAAGATCAGTTGATGTTACATTTCCTTTCTGAGAGAAAACAGATGCAAAATAGGAATTTAAAAGTTCAGCCTTCTCAACATCCTGACTTACCATTTCATCATTTTCATCCTGTAAAAATCCTATAGCATCTTTGACTTTTCTTTTACTTTTGACGTATCCCCAAAATCCTTTTTTGTTGCTTTTGACGTCACTTGCAAGCCTTAATTCATTGTCAGCTTTAGATAATCTGATTTGTGCCCTGCAGGTTCTGCAGACGGCATTATATTCTTCTTTAGATATGCCTCCCTCTTTCCATTTGATAAACATTTCTTTCTTCCTTTTTAGCATGTGTTTAAGTTCTATGTTCATCCATCCTGGTTTCCTTAAATGCTTCCCATTCTTCCCTCTTTTCGGAATTGTTAACGATTGTGCTTTGAGAATCTTATTTTTCAAGATTTTCCATCCTTCCTGGACATTTTTGTCCTTAAGGATATCCAGCCATTGGATCCCTCCAATTCTCTTTCTGAGTTCCTTAAAATCTGCCTTTCTGAAATCTAACCTTGACGTCTGAGTCTTCACAGGTCTTCCTCCTCTTGTTATCCAAAATTCTAAAATAGCATGGTCACTACCTCCTAGGGTCCCAGCCACTCTTACCTCCTCCACCATTTCCTCCCTGTTTATGAGGATTAGATCCAAGGTAGCAGATCCCCTTGTTTTCTCCATTACCTTTTGGAAGATAAAGTTGTCAGCAAGAGAGGATAAGAATTTCCTGGACCTGTTAGTTTTGCCTGAGAGAGATTCCCAACAAATGTCTGGATAGTTGAAATCTCCCATGACCACTATGTCATATTTTTTGGAGAACTTGGCCATTTGATGCATAAAGAGTTCATCCATATCTTCAGCTTGCACAGGCGGCCTGTAGTAAATGCCTACAATGGTGTCCTTTCCATTGTTCTGTCCTTGTATTCTTACCCAAACAGTTTCCACAGAACTCCCAGTCTCTGAAGCTTCAATCTCTGTGCAGATATACGCTTTTCTAACATACAATGCAACACCTCCTCCTCGTTTATCAAGTCTGTTTCTTGCAAATAAGTTGTAACCTTCTAGCCTTGTATTCCAATCATGTGTATCGTCCCACCAAGTCTCAGTGATTCCAATGACATCATATTTCTTCTCCTGCGTTAGTAGCTCCAGTTCTCCTTGTTTGTTGCCCATGCTTTGTGCATTCATATAGAAACACTTTAGTTTGTGATTGGTTTCTCTTTCTTCAATATTTTTATTATGTAGATTTTTTTGTCTTTGTTCTTCCCCTTCACTTCTAATAGCAGAGTTCTCAATAGCATTTTTCAGGTGTATGGCTTTTGCTGGCGTTTTGCTTCCCTTCCCACATTGTTCTAGTTTAAAGCTCTCCTGATGAGTGTAGCAAGGCGACTTCCAAATACATGTTTTCCAGTCTTCGTAAGGTGCACCCCATCTCTAGCAAGTAGTCCATCGTACAGGTAATTCACTCCGTGATCCAGAAATCCAAATCCTTGCTGACGGCACCATCGACGTAGCCAGTTGTTCACCTGCAGAATCTTATTCCACCTCCTTGTTCCATGGCCATCCACTGGAAGGATGGAGGAGAAGACCACCTGCGCTCCCAGTTCTTTCACTTTCTTACCTAAGTTTTCAAAGTCACTGCAGATGGTTTCCAGGTCACTACTTGTGGTGTCATTTGTCCCCACATGTATTAGCAGGAATGGGTAGTCATCTTTATGTCTGAAGAGTCCTGATATCCTGTCAGACACATCTTTAATTTTCGCACCTGGAAGACAGCACATTTCTCTTGAGGTTATATCTGGTCTGCAGATAGCAGCCTCTGTTCCTCTCAACAGGGAATCCCCCATGACAACAACTCTCCGTTTCTTCTTCACAACATTTTTCTTTCTCCATTCAGGAGGACTCTGAGGGCGTACAAGGTTACTCTTTGTGGGCAAAGTCTTATCCTGATGTATTTCTTCATCGTTCTCCTGTGTAAGAGCCTGGTACTGGTTTCTGAGCAGAATTGGTGCTGACTGCCTCCTGATCCTCCTGCTTCTCTGGGTCACATGCTTCCATTCCTCTGTTTCTTCAGTTGCACTTCGAATTTCTTCTCTTTCTGTACCATGAAGAGATAATTCTGCTCTGTCTAAGAACTCTTCACCTTCCTTAATGGTCTTCAATGTAGATAACCTCTCTTCCAGATTTTGCAACTTTTCCTCCAACAGGGACACAAGCTTGCATTTGTGGCATGTGAAATTTGGCTTTTCCACTGGTAAGTCTATGAACATGTAGCAAGAAATGCAGCTCACCACATGGCTCCTGGACTCTTCCATGTTCTTATTGTTCAAGAGATAATCAAGCGGTGAAATATAAGCCAAAACTCGTGTTCCTTGAGCTCGCGGAGACTCTTCACTTATCCCAGAAGGCACTGGGAGTATGCAAATTATCTCCTCGGGACTCCTCCCCTGGTTTACTGATGTCCTCCTTTCAGCTGCAACAGCCAAAATCCAGTGTTCCTTGAGCTCGCGGAGACTCTTCACTTATCCCAGAGGGCACTGGGAATATGCAAATTATCTCCTCGGGACTCCTCCCCTGGTTTACTGATGTCCTCCTTTCAGCTGCAACAGCCAAAATCCAGTGTTCCTTGAGCTCGCGGAAACTCTTCACTTATCCCAGAAGGCACTGGGAATATGCAAATTATCTCCTCGGGACTCCTCCCCTGGTTTTCTTGTAGGAGTTTTTTATTCTGTGTGGCAGATCCATGACTTGGGACCAGACCCATGGCGGTATCAGACCTACATCCCATTTATATACTTAATCCTACCTAATAATCTTTCTCAAGCAAGAATTTTGATTGTACAAACGCAAGAGTAAAATAATAGGGATCAAGAAATTTAAAAAAGTGATATCAATCAGACATGGATATTTCATTTCTTCTAAACAATTTAAATCTTTTAGAATTTTGGCATTTTATAGTCTAATTCCATTGTGCCTTTTTGAAGGCAAAATAATATCGTAGTCTGTGGCACTATTTTTGTCATCAAAACTCTGTATAGAAATGTCAACGACCTCAATGGGGCGTTTAATCTACTTTTCCCTACAAACAATAGGGTCAAATGGATAAGTAGCCAATTAACCTCTTAATATGTTTTGATGTGTTGATGGAAATTGGAGAACCCACAAGGAAATTGCAAAAACAAGGAGAGGACATAAAAACATCATGTTTGGTCAGATTTAAGTCCAAAATCCCAGCACTCAAAGGCAATAGCCTGTCATCATGACTAATGGAAGCTATCAACGTAATGCAAACCACCACAAACTATAGGAAGGTTTCTTATAGGGCAAAGCAATAGTTAGTGTCATCACGGGCTCGGGCAAAGAGAGACCTTACATGGAAGACAGACGGGTCACAATACAGATTGCCAACAGAAACCACAATCACATTAAGGCCGGCGTCACACTAGAAAGGAATTCGGACGAGTGCTAAGCGGGAAAAAATCGCATAGCACTCGGACCAATGTTAATCTATGGGGCAGCTCCCATCATCCGTTTTTTTCTTGGCCGTATTATACGTGCGAGAGAAATTGCAGAATGCTGCAATTTGCATCATATCTCGGCCGAGACTCGCCAATGCAAGTCTATGGGTGCAAGAAAAAAACAGATTACACACGGACCATGCATGTGACTTGCGAGAAATAAGCAAGACTTCTCCAGGTGACAGGAAATTGAATCATCAATTATCAGGATGCTTTGGCATGTTAATTAGCTTGGGAAGCCCTAGAAAAAACCAGGAAGCACGCCTCCACGGAGTCCACCATCATGGCAACTTTCATTAATGTTGAGATGCTCATAGTTCTGGTTCAAAAGAGGCCAGAACTATGGAATCAACTGGACGCACATTATGCAGACCGGGCACGTAAGGAGGCAGCATGGAGAAGAATATGCCTGCAGATGTTCCCCGGCTGAGGACAGACCTCGTGAGGCCCAGCAACAAATTAGTAAGTATAATCCTTTAAAAATACTATTGAGCAAAGTAACACGTGTTACAAAAAGAACACAAAATCCTAATATGTGATGTTTTTGGTAGAATATACAGTATGGCATATTTCAGACTTTTAACTTGCAAAGTATCAGGCCACATTACACTGTAAACTACATTTTGCATTATAAACGCATTTTTTCAATGTTCAAACTTTTTTATATGTTACGTTGCAGTGAATGATGTCATGAGACGCTGGCGCAGCTGCAGGGAGCAGTACCGGTGGGAACGACAGCAGCGGGCCAGGAGTGGGGATGCAGCACCGACAAAAAGGAAGTAGATCTACTTCGATGGGCTTAGTTTTCTGGCTCCCGTTCTGGATCTGAGAACGTAAGTGCATACATCACACCACATTTTACACATGCTGTTAGGGTGAAATCTAAATTTTTTATTTTTATTTAAAAAAAAAAACAGAACAGAGTCAAACCTAACAGAGAGGGAGACAGCATCCGACTCTGAGGCCCCTATAGATCCAGTCGGGGAAGTTGAAGAGGTGGCTGGCCCATCTACTGCACCTTCCAGCTGCACCTACCCAGAACCATCACCAGCAGCGGCATCAGCACCACAGGAGGAACATCCAGAGGAGGACCAGGGAAACACCAGCAGCCCTACCATACCTCTGGATACCTCACCCCAGGTTGCCGTCATCCCACGCCATGGCTGACGCAGGAGAGACTTTACAACCTCAGGCACCAGGAGGCACGTTGACAGTGGGGTGTTGGACTATTTGGCCAGGACTGCCCACGATGATGGGGAGGAAGCATATGCCCACAGCCTGGCATGGTACCTCCGTACAATACCCCAGGAGGTGAGGCTTCATGCCAGAGGTGCTATTCAGATCCTCATTGATGCCTGCACACCCCCCAATAACCCCAACCCGGTATTTGCCTTTTTGGAACAGTGGCAGTTGTCCACCAATAATCAGCTGCAAATTCCGGGACTACCAAAGTACAAGCTCAATCATTTTCTGAGCCACCTCCTCCCCGGGTGCCTACACCTCAGCCACAGCCCCCCCGACCCTACATCAGCCTACACAGGCCCAAATGTCTAGTCATAATGCACCTGCCCAATATGGCCACTTTATCAGACCCACTGTTGGAGGCTGGTCCCATCATGGATATGGTCGACATTGCCATACTGGGGGGCATGATCTACTTGGGTATCCAACTACCCAGGAGTACCCACTTCACTATCCCTCATCCCTTTACTATCCTCCACCACAAGATCCTGCCCTGGTCCACCATCCTGGCTCAGCATATAGCAACCCACAGGGTGAAATAGAAGTAGTAGCGCCACAAACCCAACAAACATCACAAGCTGCCCTCCCGCCATCACCACCCCCAACCTACCACAACTTGTAATGTTCATTGTATTTTTTTTTTTTATACATTTTTTTATTGTTTTTTGTTTTCTTTTGATATGATAACAATATGGTGTATTGTTTTGAATAACAAGATGTTTTGATTAAAACAGTTAAAAATATATGACTGATGTATGATGTTATGACGATATTGTTCATCTTCTGCTTTTCCAGTTTACACATTATTAGGGCAACACAACACACACTTGAATCTGAAACATGACTTTAATTTCACCCCGTAATCCAAATTTACAACATAGAAACATAGAAAAAGCATTCTCTTGCCATTGAGTAGATCCCTCTGGTGAAACAAAATAATTTTTCAACACATCCCGCACTTTTAGTCCAGAGGGCTGATGACCGGGAGGAATAACAGCCTGACAACATTTCGCAACACAACTTCATCACCATCATATGATGGTCATCATGTCATCTTTTGAAATTGTGAAGTACCACACAGGCTTTACTCACCTCATTCACATTTGCTTCACTAATCTGAATGGCTGACTGCAGAACCTGCCATTTGGCACAAAGAATGCCAAAGGCACACTCCACCGGTCGTCGTGCGCGGGATAGGTGGAAGTTAAATATTCTGCGCTGGTGGTCCAGGGTTCTACAGGGATAGGGCCTCATTATGTGACGTGTTAATTGAAAGGCCTCATCGTAAACTATCATATAAGGCACCTTTTCCATAGTGGACCCTGGTAGCTGACGTGGGGGTGGTAGGTCCAACTCATTATTGCACAGCCGCCGAACCATAATGAAAGAATTGAAGACTCTGGAGTCTCCCGTTCTTCCATAGGCCCCAATATCTAAAATTATAAACCTGTAGCCACTGTCGACCAGAGCCAACAGCACTACAGAAAAATACTGTTTATAATTATAATATTGGGACCCTGAGTTTGGCGGCTTACGCACACGGATGTGCTTCCCATCCAGGGCTCCAATATAGTTTGGGAACTGGCACGTTTCATGAAAGCCATGGGCTATCCGCAACCAGTCTTCCATTTTGGGCTCAGGCATGACCACTTGATGTAGTCGGGACCAGATTTCAGAGCAGGTAGACCAGACAATGCCTGAGATCGTGGATTTTCCTATTAAAAAGTCTAGATGCAGTGCCGCATAGGGAAATCCCAGTGGAAAGGAATCTAAAAGGGAACAGAAAAATAAAAAAAAGAGAATCCATGCCACCATAAACCAGTTTACTCCTTCTTAAAAGTTATAGTCAATAGCTAATAAGCCCAGCCTTTACAACATTAAACTACATGCAATGGCTTTGCTCTTAATTATACCAGCATATATTGTGAATGGACAAATGTTGTAGTTTAAAAATAAAAAAACATGGACCACAAAAAGTTAGGGATGAGTGCATTAACCCCTTAAAGACCAAGCCATTTTGTAGGTTAAAGACCAGGCCAATTTTTACATTTCTGACCACTGTCTCTTTATGAGGTTATAACTCTGGAACGCTTCTACGGATCTTGGCGATTCTGAGATTGTTTTCTCTTGACATATTGTACTTCATGATAGTGGTAAAATTTCTTCAATATAACTTGCGTTTTTTTATGAAAAAAATGGAAATATGGCAAAAATTTTGAAAATTTTGCAATTTTTAAACTTTAATTTTTATGCCATTAAATCAGAGAGATATGTCACAAAAATTAGTTAATAAATAACATTTCCCACATGTCTACTTTACATCAGCACAATTTTGGAACCAAAATTTTTTTTTGTTACGAAGTTATAAGTGTTAAAAGTTGACCAGCAATTTCTCATTTTTCCAACAAAATTTACAAAACCATTTTTTTAGGGACCACCTCACATTTGAAGTGAATTTAAGGGGTCAATATGACAGAAAATACCCAAAAGTGACACCATTCTAAAAACTGCACCCCTCAACGTGTTCAAAGCCACATTCAAGAAGTTTATTAACCCTTTAGGTACTTCACAAGAATTGAAGCAATGTGGAAGGAAAAAATGAACATTTAACTTTTTTTCCCAAAATTTTTCTTTCGACACAATTTTTTAAAATTTTGTCAAGGGTATCAGGAGAAAATGAACCACAATATTTGTTGTACAATTTCTCCAGAGTACACCGATATACCATGTGTGGGGGGTAAACCACTATTTGGGCGCATGGCAGAGCTCGGAAGGGAAGCAGCGCCATTTGACTTTTTTGGCTGGAATTGAGATTGGACGCCATGTCGCATTTGGAGAGTCCCTGTGTGCCTAAACAGTGGAAACCCCCACAAGTGACCCCATTTTGGAAACTGGACCCCTCAAGGAACTCATCTAAATGTGTTGTGAGAGCTTTTAACCCCCAAGGGCTTCACAGAAGGTTATAACGTAGAGCCGTAAAATTAAAAACATATTTTTTTCCACAAAAATGATCTTTTCATCCCAATTATTATTTTCCAAAGGATAAAAGGACCCCAAAAGTTATTGGACAATTAGTCCTGAGTACGCTGATACCCCATATGTGGGGGTAAACCACTATTTGGGCGCATGGCAGAGCTCGGAAGGGATGCAGCGCCATTTGACTTTTTTGGCTGGAATTGAGATTGGACGCCATGTCGCATTTGGAGAGTCCCTGTGTGCCTAAACAGTGGAAACCCCCCACAAGTGACCCCATTTTGGAAACTAGACCCCCCAAGGAACTTATCTAAATGTGTTGTGAGAGCTTTTAACCCCAAGCGCTTCACAGAAGGTTATAACGTAGAGCCGTAAATTAAAAAATCATATTTTTTTCCACAAAAATGATCTTTTCATCCCAATTTTTATTTTCCAAAGGGTAAAAGGACCCCAAAATTTATTGTGCAATTAGTCCTGAGTACGCTGATACCCCATAGGTGGGGGTAAACCACTATTTGGGCGCATGGCAGAGCTCGGAAGGGAAGCAGCGCCATTTGACTTTTTTGGCTGGAATTGAGATTGGATGCCATGTCGTATTTGGAGAGTCCCTGTGTGCCTAAACAGTGGAAATCCCCCACAAGTGACCCCATTTTGGAAACTAGACCCCCCAAGGAACTTATCTAGATGTGTGGTGAGAGCTTTGAACCCCAAGGGCTTCACAGAAGGTTATAACGTAGAGCAGTAAAATTAAAAAATCATATCTTTTCCACAAAAATGATCTTTCCACCCCCAATTGTTATTTTCCAAAGGGTAACAGGACCCCAAAAGTTATTGTGCAATTTGTCCTGAGTACGCTGATACCCCATATGTGGGGGAAACCACTATTTTGACGCATGGCAGAGCTCGAAAGGGAAGTAGCGCCTTTTTCAAATGCAGACTTTGATGGAATGGTCTGTGGTGTCATGTCACGTTTGGATAGCCCCTGATGTGCCTAAACAGTAGAAACCCCCCACAAGTGACTCCATTTTGGAAACTAGACCCCCCAAGGAACTTATCTAGATGTGTGGTGAGCACTTTGAACCCCCAAGTGCTTCACAGAAGTTTATAACGTAGAGCCGTGAAAATAAAAAAATCATATTTTTTTCCACAAAAATAAGCTTTTTGCCCCAAATTTTTATTTTTATAATGGTAACAGGAGAAATAGGACCCCAAAAGCTATTGTGCAATTTGTCCTGAGTACGCTGATATCCCATATGTGGGGGGAAACCACTATTTTGACGCATGGCAGAGATCGGAAGGGAAGGAGCACCGTTTTTAAATGCAGACTTTGATGGAATGGTCTGCGGGTGTCATGTCGCGCTTGGAGAGCCCCTGATGTGCCTAAACAGTAGAAACCCCCCACAAATGACCCCATTTTGCAAACTAGACCCCCCAAGGAACTTATCTAGATGTGTGGTCAGCACTTTGAACCCCCAAGGGCTTCACAGAAGTTTATAACGTAGAGCCGTGAAAATAAAAAAAATCATATTTTTTTTCCACAAAAATGACCTTTTGCCCCCAAATTTTTATTTTTATAAGGGTAACAGGAGAAATAGGACCCCAAAAGCTATTGTGCATTTTGTCCTGAGTACGCTGATACCCCATATGCGGGGGGGAACCACTGTGATCGCCTTACTGCGATCTTTGGGAGGCACAATGAACAAATCTACCAAAGGTGAAGAATTGGTTTTCTTTTTTACGCCGTTCCTCGTGCGGTATTAGTGATTTGGCGACTTTATTCTTCGGATCGGTGCGATTACAGCGATACCAGATTTACACCCTTTTTTCATGTTTAGCTTCTGTCACACTCTAAAAGATGCTTTTTTTTGGAATAATTTTTTGTAAGAATTTTTTGCATCGCTGTATTTTGAGAGCTATAATTTTTCCATATTTCGGCCGACAGAGTTATCTGTGGGCTTATTTTTTGCGGGACGAGCTGACGTATTTATTGGTACCATATTCGGGCACATAACGTTTTTTGATTGCTTCCTATTCCGATTTTTGTGGAAGCAGAATGAACAAAAACCAGCAATTCAGGAATTGTTTTTTTTTTATTTTTTTCCCCCGTTCCGCGTGTGGTAAAATTGATAAAGCAGCTTTATTCTTCGGGTCACTATGATTACGGCGATACCTCATTTATATATTTTTTTTATGTTTTGGCGTTTTTTACACAATAAAGAATTTTATAGAAAAAATAATTATTTTTGCATCAGTTTATTCCGCGAGCTATAACTTTTTTATTTTTTCGCTGATGATGCTATATAGCAGCTTGTTTTTTGCGGGACAAGATGACGTTTTCAGCGGTACCATGATTATTTATATTGACTTTTTGATCGCGTGTTATTGCACTTTTTCCAAGCGGTATAATGATACCGCTTGGAAAAAGTATAATTTACTACTTTTTTGGTTTTTTTTACGGCTTTCACTGAAGGGGTTAACTAGGGTTATGCTTTTATAGATGGGATTTTTACGGACATGGCGATACCTAACATGTGTATTTTTTTTGTTTTTTATTTTTTTATTACATAAAAATGTGTATTTTTTAGGGGATTTTTTTTAAATTATTTTTAAATATTTTTTTTACAATTTTTTTTAAAAAATGATTTTTTTCAACTTGTCCCTTTATGGGACTTTCACTTTTTTTACTTTTGATTGCAGTTACAATGCATTGCAATGCTCTGGCATTGCAATGCATTGCAACTATAGTGGAAGCTGCTGTGACATGATCACAGCAGCTTCCCGTAGCTAAATGACCCGGAGGTTGTCATGACAACCCCCGGGTCATCAAGGCAGAGATCAGGCCCTGCGATTACATCGCTGGGACGCTGATCTGAGGCAGAGGGAGCTCCCGACCCTCTGCCTCCCCCCATGAGCTCTGCGATCGCGCTGGATCGCAGCAGTCAGGGGGTTAACAGCCAGGGGCGGTGGGGGCTCCGCTCCTGGCTGTCAGTGCAGGAAGCCTGGCCACTGCAGCGCCAGCTCCTGCACTGATCGCGCTGGGGAAGCTGAAATTTCAGCTTCTCCTGCGCGATCGCTGCTGTGTTTGGTCAGTCAGATTGACTGACCAAGCACAGCGCTGTGGGTGCGGGGACCGACGGCAAAGGTCCCCGCACCGCTCGCCGTGTCTGTCAGCTGTCTGTGACAGCTGTCGGCACTGATCTACCACTGCGTGTTTACACGCAGTGGTAGATCAAAGGCATGACGTGCAGAGTCCGTCCTGGTGCTGGAACTGGCACCTTGCCATGACGGATTCTGCACGTCAGTGGACATTAAGGGGTTAAATAAACAAAATTGTTTTAAACATCATCAACATAGAGGATGAATACATACCGTAATGTAAGGAGAAGGCGCTCCTCTGCGGAAATATACTTGTGCATCCTGGTGTCCTTAAAGGTGATTCCAGGGCGCACAGTCACCAGCAGAATGTCAAAGGTGGCAAGGCTCATCCGACAATACTGGAAGAACTTGTCTGGATGGCTATGCAGAGATGCATACAGACAGTGGAAATGGCCTTTAGTCAGCCGTCTCCTCAAAAGCGGATGTACCCACATTTGTCTCCGCCTCCTCGGATCCACAATCAGTGGTATGGCTCCCCAAAACGTCAGGACAAAACCCAGTGGTAAAGAACCCGCTCAGTAGTGTTGAATCTAAGCCTGTCTGACATGTTTGACACAAGCAGAAATATCACAACACAAGCACAGACTCTAATGCAAAGATCGGAGGCTGACACCTGTTGTAGAGGCAATAAATAGGGTTGTTGATTGTGATTCTAATTAATTTCAGGCCTAGAAACCGTTAAATGTCCATTTTGCAAGGGTGCGAAAAATCTTACTATACGGATGCCATACGGATGACACACGGATACTTAGATGTGAGGAAATCGCATCCTCGCATTGCAAACGGATTACATACAGATCACTGTTCAGGGAACATTGATGCGATTCTCGGCCATCAAAATCGGACCAATTTTTTTACGTTAAGTTAGATTCATACCGCGTTCATAAATATGAGACTAGAACTTTAGAGACCCTATTAAACTGCTTGGGAATCTAAAATTTCAGATTGTGGTCTTCTATATTAGCATCGCATATCTCATTTGGAGTGACAAAAATTCTATGTCAGTGACTGGTAAGCAGGAGATAAAATTCATCTAAGGGCCCCGTCTCACATAGCGAGATCGCTAGCGAGATCGCTGCTGAGTCACAAGTTTTGTGACGCAACAACGATCTCAGCAGCGATCTCGCTATGTCTGACACGTACCAGCGATCAGGCCCCTGCTGTGAATCGCTGGTCGTGTCAGAAATGCCTGGACTTTTTTTTTGATCACTGGTCTCCCGCTGGCCAGCACGCATTGCTGCGTGTGACAGGCAGGAGACCAGCGATCAGCTGGTAACCAAGGTACACATCGGGTCTCCAGGCGCGGGGCTGTGCCTGGTAACCCGACGTGTACGTTGGATACCAGCGCGCTGCTGCTGGGGAGCTGGTAACCAAGGTACACATTGGGTTTCCAGGCGCGGGGCTGTGCCTGGAAACCCGACGTGTAAGTTGGATACCAGCGCGCTGCTGCTGGGGAGCTGGTAACCAAGGTACACATCGGGTTTCCAGGCACCGCGCAGCGCCTGGAAACCCGTTATGTACCTTGGTTACCAGCTCCCTGCATCAGCGGGCTGGTATCCAACGTACACTGCGGGTTACTAAGCGATGTTACCCGCAGTGTCGCTGTCCTGATTGCTGCCTGAGCCGCCTGTTTGGCAGCTCAGCAGCGATCATGTAGCGACACACCAGCGATCCTGACAAGTGCATATCGTTGTCAGGATCGCTGGTGTATCGCTATGTGTGACGGGGCCCTAAGATACCTATTTATTTATCTAGTTAGCACCATTAACTCAACAGTGGTTTACAGATATCATCATCCTCATTATCATTGCCCCCACAGGGGCTCAAAATCTAAATCCCCTATCAGTATGCCTTAGGAGGAAATAAGAGTACCCAGAGGAACCCCCACAAACACATGGAGATCATACAAACACCATGTAGATTTGTAGATGATGTTGTCCTTGTTGGGATTTGAACCAAAGAGGAAAAAGGTAAGGATATCCAGTAATTTTTGGGATAAAAAAAAATTGCTAAATTTATAGACTTGAATAAAACAGAACAGAAAAATGCAAATGTGAGAGCTTTTCCTTCATGTTTCGAACTGAATTCCAGTACATTTTTTCATAGTACTAGGAACTTCTGTTTTATTCAAATCTACAAATAACATTTTTGCATTTTTTTATCCAAAATACTGCTGGATATCTTTACCATTTTCCTATTCCGTCCACTGAGCAGGAGTGGAATTCAGGAGAGCTGAGAATTCACTAGCTACTTCAATGTTTGGGTGAGCTGGATCACACATTTTTTAGGCATTTGCACCCAAGATCCCAGCTTTACAATGTTACAGTGCTACAGTGCTAACCACTGAGCCAACCTGCTGCCGACCTACAAATAAAAATTTAAGTAAACTGTATATGAGGAGAAATAGGTTAATCATGGCTTAATTGCAATCTATTACCTTTCTCTTTGTTGCTAAGTAGACAAGATAGAGACATCTATTTTCTAAAGATAGACTTCTTATTTTATTGTCTCTGCTCTCAGTGGTTAGAGTGAAAAATGCAAGATTTCAGATTTTTATACTAAAAATAGTGACCTGGAAAAACAGAAAAAAAAATTGGTAAAAAAAATTTTTAAAAAGGACCAGTCGCTTTCCAATAATATGTAACTGTTTTATCTGGCCTAAATTCTGCAGTTCTATTGAATCTGTAGCATTTAGACAAGGTCCTCTTTAAGATATGAAAATATATATTTAGGTTAAATACCGGGTAATTTTTGGTTTCTAAGTAATCCTATGTATGAACTATAGAACAAAAAATGCTACAAATTAAAAGCCTAAGTAAGTCATCCCCATTTCCAACCTAGAAATGACTATGGAATATGTAGAAGAATATAAAATATCTAAAAATAATATGAAAAAAGCAAGATAAACCACCCAGAGTTGACACTAGAGAAAATAGCGGATAATAAATTGTGCTCTTCATGAAACTGCTACTTACTATATTGTAAACATAGTTTTATTAGGACTGCAGGTTATGAATAATTGTCAAAGTGTCATTATTATTATTAACTTATTTGCACTTAGTTAGTGGTCTTATCCACAAATCTGAACATTGGTGAAACAAGATTTTGGTTTACCCCTCCCCACATTCCCATCCACTCATATTTTCCAAAGATATAGTATTCTTTGTATAAAGTCTGTATGTGACTTTTATGTCTTCTTTACGTTAAAGTGCTTTTCCCCACAAATAAATCATTTTAATCACTAGATCTTGGAATAATAATAATTTCCACAACAGGATGTGATTAAATAAAATGTTCCTGTGCTGAGATAATCTTATAAATGTACCCTTGCTGTGTACTGTGTAATGTCTGTGTCTGACCGTTCAGGGATGTGGTCTGATCATATCACAGCTTCTGGGCAGGGGAGGAAGCAAAAGAGAGTATACAGACATTATAGCATGGAGATTGCAGCTGATTCTTTTGGTGAGATAAAACATTTCACTGCCTGTTTTTAAACAATGTTTTACTTCAAAGAAATAATCAGCTGTAATGTCTGTATACTCTTTTGTTTCCTCTCTTGACTTTGTC
This sequence comes from Oophaga sylvatica, assembly GCA_033576555.1. Classification (NCBI taxonomy): domain Eukaryota; kingdom Metazoa; phylum Chordata; class Amphibia; order Anura; family Dendrobatidae; genus Oophaga; species Oophaga sylvatica. Next base: position 32,075,691 of record JARQOD010000001.1, read on the forward strand.
TTTACCCTTTTGCTTATGGCGTGCTCTCTTGGTATCGGACACCGGAACCTTTTACTATCCTGCCTCACGGCTTGTCCGTGAACAGTGACTAGCGTTACATTCAGACTATTAAACAACTGAAGTCTGGATGAAGTAGTCAGTTGTGAGAACAATGCTTAATGGCTAAAAAATAGTGTCTTAAGAATAAGCTAAGAAAAGTTTCCTATGCTGAGACCATCAGCGATCAGAAGTGAAGTGATCTGCCACGATGTGACTCGTCACTTGACCCAACAGGTGGTTAGTCAATGAACGGCGCAACACTCACACAATGGGACGCTATTGGGGAGAGGAAGGCCCTACCGATAGGGAATGAGGGATGGTCACCACCTGAGCTCAAACCTGAGCCTGTCCCTGCACTCCCCTAATGCCCTATGTAGGTCCTTCCCCCACCGATGCCAGGATACCTCGTCCCTCGCTGTCACCTAACACTGCCCTGGCTAGTGCACTGGCCAGCGTAGGGCGCTAGCCTAGCCACTACAGATAATTCCACACAGGGGAAAGTGACAAACATGAAAGGGATGGGGAAATAAACACTTCGCTTTCTCTGCTGCAAAGCACCTCACAACAGAATAAAGGCACCAGGATAATGAACCCAGCAGAAGCACTACTGCACCCAGAGAGCTCCTTACTCAGGCTTGGTCACTGGAGATTGCTCTATTACCGACAGTCAGCTGATGCCTCAGGTGACCTTTTAAAGGATGGTGGGAGTGGTCACCGCCCACATCAGCTGACCCAGCAGCAATGCAATTACATCAGATTGCCAGCGGGGGGGGAAAACTGATATTAACCCCCACTGGTCTGAAAGGAAAAAAGTTTTAACTGAGTGGAATCAGAGCTGCCACAAATCCAAAAATGGATCGTGACATGAGCTATATGTAAACCTTGCAGTAAGTGTTCAATTTCCCAGCAGAGCCACCATAGGAAAAGTTTGGAATTACACTGCGTAATAGAAAGGGCCCCTTGGTATCTTATTTTGTAAAATCTACTTACCTGTTTTTGAATTATCAATGATTGCCTGACAAGAGATGATGATGACAACCCATAGTAGTTTCTCACGATAATAGATCAGGCAGCACTTTACTTCCGATATATCAGTGTACTAAAGATGAACACTACGTGGGATCAGCAAAGATGGGATGAGTTGCGATGCACAGAGAATAAAAATGGAAAAAAAACTAAGATTTAATTTTTCTAAAAATTGATCACCATCATTTAACCAATTCTGAATTAGTTTCTAAAATCTACATTTTCACCTAGAATAGCTATTTGATATCTTTCTTTTATAGAATTCAAACGCCTTCCTCCTCCAATAAAAAATGTCTCTGTAGTGTTTTAATATTGGTTTCACTGAATCCGAGCTTAAAAAAATGATGGTAGCTTTGAAGAATTGTATCTTTCTATACATCTGTTCCATGAAAGATCAGCAGCCCTATCATCTCTCTTAGTTTGTGACGGAATCTATGATAAGCAAATTCCATGATTATAGATAAAAAGGAAAAACAGTCGTATAAAATGGTAATCAACACCATGGATAATTATATACAAATATCTCATCATGTTCTCTAAAAACATTCCATGCGCTGGCAATTATCATCTAGACATTTCCATCTATACTTGATTCATGTCTTATTTTTTTGCATTATTGCTTATCTGAAGAATGCTCTACTTTGCTTAATGTTTTAACTGTTTGTATATTTTGAACAGTGCAAATCCTCCAAGTCCTGTAAGTTGACAAGTGCCAACTCCATGGATCGGACTTGTGTTTTCAGCACACCTCCCAGATGCTTGATTAGATCAAGGTTAAAGATTAGTGATGAGTGGATGTGCTCAGATAAGGCGTTATCCGAGCATGCTCGGGTGCTAACCGAGTGTCTTCAGCTGCTCGAATAATAAGGTCGAGTCCCCGCGGCTGCAAGTTTCGTGACTGTTCGACAGCTGCAACACATGCCAAGATTGTGTAATGAACAGAAAACGCTTGCATGTGTTGGGGCTGTCGAACAGAAGTGAGACATGCAGCCGCGGGACTTGAACATATTCTTCGAGCACACCGAAGACACTCGTTTAGCACCCGAGCATGCTCAGATAGCGCCTTATCATAGCACGTTCACTCATCACTATTAGAGATGAGTAAATCAATTCTAAACCAATAAAATTAGCTATGAATTTTGGCAAACATTTGGATTCCAATGAATTACAATTTGCATGATTCCGAGGGCTATAACAATGTAAAGAGAACCTGCAGGATTTTGTACTGTAAAGTAAAGACATGGCTGTAATGGCGCTGTGATACTGATTAAATTGTTACCTTTGGAGAACAAATCTGCTTTGTAATTTTTCTTTAATCATTAACATTTTCTGCTAATTAGATTTTGGAGCATGGGGGGCCGGACTGTGCACTGAGTCTTCTCTTCACGGTCTGTGATTTCTCGTCCCCTCCGCCTGCCTTCCAGGTGATTCACAGACTGGAGACAGGCAAAGGGGCTGTGGAATTAGACAGGGAGAAGATACCCTGTACAGTCCGGCCCCTGTGCACCAAAATTTAATTAGCAGAAAACTACAAATGGTGATTAAAAGGGAACCTGTCACCTTGTTTTGCCGCTATAAGATGCGGCCATTGTCTTTCGGGTCTTATCTACAGAATTCTGTAATGCTGTAGATAAGCACCCGGTCCCACCTGAAAGATAAGAAAAAGAGATTTTATTATACCCACCCGGGGGGGCGGTCCGATGCGGTCCAGTCCGAAGGGTGTCTCAGGTCCGGGTTCGGCACTTCCCATTTTCTTGCGACACCATCCTCCTGCTTGCTTTCTCTTTCCCGGCATCGTGCTCCTGTGCAGGTGTACAGATCTGCCCTGTTGAGGGCAGAGCAAAGTAATGCAGTGTACAGGTGCTGGGAAAGGTCAGAGAGGCCCAGCGCCTGCGCACTGCAGTACTTTGCTCTTCCCTCAACAGGGCAGATAAAGTACGCCTGCACAGGAGTGCAAGCAGGATGACGACATCGCATGAAGATGGGAGGCGCCGGACCCGGACCTGTGACATCCATCGAACCGGACAGCATCGGACCGCCCCCCACCGGGTGAGTATACTAAAACCTCTTTTTCTTCTCTTTCAGGTCGGACCAGGGGGGCTTATCTACAGCATTACAGAATTCTGTAGATAAGCCCCGAAAGGCCGCTACTTAAGAACAACAAAGTGGATTTCTTCACCAAAGGTATCAATTTAACCTGCATTATAAAACCATTACAGACATGTCTTTACTGTACATTAAAAATTCGTGCAGACAGGATCTTTTTAACAGTTTATTATTTTTTAACCTCTTCCTAACAGATTTGATTCTCACCTAATTTGTTCAATGCAAATCAAATCTCGCTTTCTTCCTCAAATTGAGTGAATCTGTCCAAATCGAATTTCGGGAGATTTGCTCCACTCTAATGAAGATTTAAGAAATGTTTGTGACCAAATCCACACTTTGAACTCCTTATCATGTTCCTCAAACCATACCTTATTTTTTTTACTTTCTAAAATGCCAAAGTATCCCAGTTGAATATTGCCCATGGTACCAGACTGACTCAACTAGATGGTGTCATAACATCACCAGGTAAGTGAAGGATTCATTCTCGGCCTTCAACATGATGTAATAGAAAATGTAGCAGTGGACTGAGGCCAGCATGGGCACGGTGAGTTTGCTCCACCTAAGCTGCCCAATAAACTACGAGCTGTAATGTAATTTGCGCTCCAGTAGCTTTTCATTGTGATAGTACCAGAGGAACTAGCCTTTGCTTCCCTTGTGCATTAATGAACTTTGGATACCCATGGAGTTGTCATTAGTTCACGACTTGTCATTAAATGAGCTGTTTTTTGGGCAATAAGTATCAGGATCACCCTACAAGTGTTAACATTTTGGATCTGATCCAGTCATCTAACATCAACTTCGAGAACTTATTTTTCAGTTGCTGCTTAATGTATCTCACCTTATGACGGATGCCTTTGAAAGAAGGTAAGCAAGGTTATATACTTCACTTGGCAGTGGTTTTAATGTTGATGGCTGATCAGTGAACAAAAAATACCTCCAAATGCTGTCAGGAAAACCGTATCAATTTAACAGACATTTCTCATTCTTCAGAGGTCATGCAGCCCACAAAGGAATATTTGTGTGTACTTATACGTGCATTGCTTAATCTGTAAGACAAGCATATGCTACTGTCTGTTCCTGCAATATCGACTGTTTATGAGCTATTTGTGCAGCTAGGTTGCCGTTGTCTTCATTAGCTCAATTACCAGCATCACTTCTATCCTGCACTACTGTATGTCCTCTTCAAGTGTTTCACATCTTATCTGTAACTTGTTTTCTCCACCCTCTCCGAGACTGTAGACACTTTTTTGATTATTCATATTTTCAAGATCTGCACACACCTCTTCCCCTTGCAGGCTGCGATCTCTAACACAGAGAAAGGAAAGCAGAGAGATAAGATACCCTGCTACAGCACAAAAATTGTAAAAAAAAAAAAATTACCAAAGACTATTTAACCAATTATTGGAGAACACTGTTTTCACTTTCCTGACCAGCCCAAATTTTTCAAATCTGACATGAGTCAATTTATGTGGTAATAACTCTGGAATGCTTCAACATATTCCAGTGATTCTGATATTATTTTTTTCATGGCTTATTTTAATTCAGGATAGTAGTAAATTTAGGTTGTCATGATTTGCATTTATTTATAAATACATAGAACATTTTACAAAAAGTCTGAAATTTTTTTTTTAAATTTTTATGGTCTGAAATAGAGATGAGCAAACTTTTCAGAAAAAGTTGTTTGATCACAAATTCTGCACGAATGTAACACATGACCCTCGTCATCAGACATTAACCACCAAGAGTGGAGGTGATCCTGATGAGATTCAGATACCAGAGGTGCACATGGACTGTACTGTGGTGTCAGGGCAGAAAGAGGAGGAAGGTGATTCTCAGGGTGAGGAATGTGAGAACAGAGAGGATGACGATGAGGTTGTAGATCCCACTTGGTGTAACCCCAGAGGTATGCAACTAAGCAGCTCAGCAGAGGAGGTGGAGGAGGAGAAAGATGAGAAGGTTAAGTTGCAGCTTCCCACACAGTCCCGAGGTGATGCAACCATGACAAGCACTGCATCCTCAGCCCCAACTCTCGATGCGGCCAGCACTGGTTATGAGTGTGTAGTTCACAGGGGCAACAAAGGTTGCCTAGGCTGGGCCTTTTTTGAGACGCAAAGGATGATTCAACTCACTTTATCTGCCAAATTTTGAAAAATTGCAATAATTTGACAACTACATGCATAAACCGGCATATGCGCAATCAACATGGTTTTAGTGTGGGAATCTCACTGCGCTAAAATGACTAGTGGCCATCCCATCAACCACATCTGCTGCTTCTTCCTGCTCTATCACCATGCCAAGTCTTCTCACACAGGTCTTTGGCCGCATTAACTCCACTTATTTACCCTCTACAGTCAGGGTGAATGAGAGCACATCAGCTGTTATGAAAGTGGACATGATTGCTGTTTTTGTGTCACCTAGCACAACACATCTTTCGCAATCCACCATAACATCTCCGCCTGCACCTCATTCACAGTCCATCAGTTTGTCCTGTTCTCCTTAATCCACACTCTCTTAACATAGCAGCCAGACCTCAGTTCTGCAGTTGTGGTCATGTAAAATAATGTTTCCTCTTACACAAGGCAACGCTAAGAGCTTAAACTCCACCATCTCCAATCTGTTGGCCATGGAAATGCTGCAATTTCGTCTGGTGGATACAGACGGCTTCAGAAAGTTGATGGCCATCGCAGTCCCCAGTACCAGTTACCCAGTCACCAATACTTCTCTAAGAAAGCTGTGCCTGCACTACACCAGCACGTAGCTGACAACATCACCTGTTCCCTGAAAAAATGTATGTGTCTGCCAGGGTGCATTTCACCACTGACACCTAGACGAGCAAACATGGGAAGGGGCATTAAATCTCACAGACTGCGCACTGGATGACTCTGGTGGCAGTGGGGCCAGGTGGTCAAGTGGCTGCTCCATAAGTCTTTGAATCCCCAAGGCTTGCGGGAAAAACCTCTGTATCTAACCATTCCTCCACTGCTTCAGGCTCCTCCACCTCCTCTAGGGCCTCAACCTGTGCCCTCAACCTCTCCCTTAATCATACATGAGTTCCAACAGTGCAGATAGAATCCCCCCCACCTCTGTACTGTGCACCCATGGCTCACCGCAATGAGGCAGTGTTCAAATTCATATGCCTTGAAGATTGCAGTGACACAGCTCAAGAGTTATGGACAGCTATCCAGGCCGAGTTAGAGCATTGGCTGTCCCCATTGAACCTGGAGCCAAAGAAGGCTGTGTGCGATAACAGTGCAAACCTGGTGGTGGCCCTATGCTGGGGGAACCTCACACATGTGCCTTGGTTGTACAGCAATTTCTCCGCCACTATCCTGGCCTGGATGTGCTGCTGCAGAAAGCACAGTCACTGTGTGCTCACTTCAGTTTTGAAATGGCTACTAAGATGGCTAGCGCTGTTGAAGTCTCCATCAGCATCATGCTGGAGCACAATTTGAATAGTTTGCGTGAAGAGGTGGTGGTCCCAGAGGAAGAGGTGGAAGTAGAGGAGGATGAAAAAGGGATAACAATATCTCAAATTTCTGGACTGTCGTAGCACAGTGGCACAGGCGAGTGCCATAGGAGGGTGTCTGACAGCGATCGATGGGGGCTCATGGTACCAGACAAACTGTTACCATCTAATCCACACAGGCAAAAAGTCAAACCATATATGTCTATAAATTAAAGTTATGTGCAACAATGAGAAAAGACACAGGGAAAAAGTATTGAACACATGAAGAAAGAAAGGTGCAAAAAGCCCTGGAAAGTCATGACATCACCTGAAGTCTATCAGTAATTAGAAAGCAATACTGACATTTAGTGAAAAATAATATCAGCTAAATGTGGTCAGAAAAAACATTTCAGCAACCCCCCCACCAGGTAATCCCATTTCAAAAACTAAACCCCTCAATGAATTCATATAGGGGTGCAGTTCCCATGTTAACACCTCAAGAGTTTCACAAAATGATATAGCATTTGGCACTAAAGAAATATTAATTACATTTTTACCAGTAAAATATTGCATTAGTCCCAGATTTTCCTCACAAGAGGCAACAGGTAAAAATGGTCCTATAATTTGTCACTCGAGATGGGCGAAACTGAACAGTAAAGTTCCGGGTCCGCTCCAAACACCTAGTTTTCGGGTACGGACCCCGAACATGGACTTCTCCATGATGTCCATGACTTTTTGTGTGTTTAGGATCATTATCTGTTTGTAAAAGTCATCCTCTTTTCAACTTCAGCTTTTTTGCATATTGTGTTATGTTTGCATCAAGAATTTGTTGAAATTTCATTGAATCCATTCTTCCCTCTACCCATGAAATATTAATGGCGTCATTGGCTGCAACACAATCCTAAAGCATGATTGATCCATCCCCATGCATAATGGTTGGCGAGGTGTTCTTTTACTAAAATTCTATGCCTTTTTTTGCTCTACAAATACCTTTGATCACTGTGGTCAAAGAGTTCTATTTTAACCTCATCAGTCCACAGGACTGGTTTCCAAAATGCATCAGACTTGTTTGGATGTTCTTTTGAATACTTCTGATGCAGAATTTTATAGTGCGAATGCAGGAGAGGCTTTCTTCTGATGATTCTTCCAAGAAGGCTAAATTTGTGCAGGTGTCTCTGAACAGTAGAACAATGTACCACAGCTCCAGAGGCTGCTAAATCTTTCTGAATATCTTTTGCAGTCAAGCAGTGGTTCTGATTTGTCTCTCTAGCAATCATACTAGCAGCTCTAACTGAAATTTTGCTTGGTCTTTCAGACCTTATATTGACTTTCACTGTTCCTGTTACCTGCCATTTCTTAATTAAATTTTGAGCTGAGGAAAGGCCAACTTGAAAATGCTTTGCTATTTTCTTATAGCTTTCTCCTTCTTTGTGGTCCTCCAAGATTTTAATTTTCATAGTGTTAGACAGCTGCCTAGAAGAACCCACATCTGCTGTTTTAGGCAGGAGGTTAAAGGAGGCCAGGTTTCTATAAAGCTGGGAAATTTGCATCACCTGGCCTTTCTTAACAATGATAGTGAACAAGAAATACCCTAACAGGCTTATTAAGGTGTGAAACCTTGGTTAAAAATTATCTCAGCACACAAATCTTCAAGGGTGACCAAACCTTTGCATCTGCCAATTTTCCTTTTTATAACTTTCAAAATGTAAAAGATGAAAATATATAGATGTTTTTTTCCTAAAATATAAATAAAATGTGTCATTTTTAACTTTAGACCTTTCAGAAATCATTTCATCTTCAATTTGCTTAACTGTTCACAATAACAGTAATTTTGATGAAGGGTGCCCAAACTATTACATGCCACTATATATATACATATACACAGCAGAGTGGAAAAGTATTTGCCCCCTTCCTGATTTCCTCTTATTTTGCATGTTTGTCACACCTAAATGTTCCAGATCATCAATGTTAAATATTAGACAAAGATAACACAAGTAATAATAATAATAATAATAATAATAATCTTTATTTATATAGCGCCAACATATTCCGCAGCGCTTTACAGTTTAACAGTTTCAAAACACAAGTCATAAGTAACAACGTTAACAATACAATAATTAAAGCAAAATAAGCCGACCCTGCTCGTGAGAGCTTACAATCTACAATGAGGTGGGGAGATACAAAGTACAGGTGTGTATATACAATGGTGCATTTACAATGATGGTCCAGCCATCTTGAGGGAGTGAGGCATGGATGGAGATAGTGAATGGGCTACACATACACACTTAAACATAGAACGACTTTGGTTAGTGAATGTGATAGGCCACTCTGAACAAATGTGTTTTGAGGGAGCTCCTGAAACCATGCAAATTGTGGATAGTCCTAATTTCTTGGGGTAGAGCATTCCAGAGGATTGGCGCAGCACGGGAGAAGTCTTGGAGTCGGGAGTGGGAGGTACGGATTAGTGCAGAAGTTAGTCGAAAGTCGTTTGCAGAGCGCAGCAGTCGGTTAGGCCGATAGATAGAAATGAGGGAGGAGATGTAGGGGGGTGCTGCACTGTGGAGAGCTTTGTGGGTGAGAACCAGTACTTTGAATTGGATCCTATAATGAATGGGCAGCCAGTGTAAGGACTGGCGAAGAGCGGACGCATCCGAGTACCGATTAGCCAGATGGATGACCCTGGCTGCTGCATTAACCCCTTCACCCCCAAGGGTGGTTTGCACGTTAATGACCGGGCCAATTTTTACAATTCTGACCACTGTCTCTTTATGAGGTTATAACTCTGGAACGCTTCAACGGATCTTCGCGATTCTGAGATTGTTTTCTCGTGACATATTGTACTTCATGATAGTGGTAAAATTTCTTCCATATAACTTGCATTTATTTATGAAAAAAACGCAAATATGGCAAAAATTTTGAAATTTTGCAATTTTCAAACTTTGAATTTTTATTCCCTTAAAACAGAGTAATATGTCACACAAAATAGTTAAGAAATAACATTTCCCACATGTCTACTTTACATCAGCACAATTTTGGAAACAAAATTTTTTTTTGTTAGGAAATTATAAGGGTTAAAAGTTGACCAGCGATTTCTCATTTTTACAACAAAATTTACAAAGCCATTTTTTTTCGGGACCACCTCATATTTGAAGTCACTTTGAGGGGGCTATATAGCAGAAAATACCCAAAAGTGACACCATTCTAAAAACTACACCCCTCAAGGTACTCAAAACCACATTCAAGAAGTTTATTAACCCTTCAGGTGCTTCACAGGAGCTGAAGCAACATGGAAGGAAAAAATTAACATTTTACTTTTTAGTCACAAAAATGATCTTTTACAAACATTTTTTTTATTTTCACAAGGGAAAAAGGGAAAAAGGACTGATAAAGTTGTTGTGCAATTTCTCCTGAGTACGCCGATACCCCATATGTGAGGGAAAACCACTGTTTAGGGCACACGGCAGAGCTCGGAATGGAAGGAGCGCAGTTTGACTTTTCCAAACCAAAATTGGCTGGAATTGAGAACGGACGCCATGTCGCGTTTGGAGAGGCCCCGATGTGCCTAAACAGTGGAAACCCCCACACGTGACCCCATTTTGGAAACTAGACCCCTAAGGAACTTATCTAGATGTGTGGTGAGTAGTTTGAACCCTCAAGTGCTTCACGCAAGTTTGTAATGTAGAGCCGTGAAGAAAAAAAATCATATTTTTTCCACAAGCATGATGTTTTAGTCCCCAAATTTTTATTTTCCCAAGGGTAAGAGGAGAAATTGAAACCACAAAAGTTGTTGTCCAACTTATCCTGAGTACGCTGATACCCCATATGTGGGGGGGAACCACTGTTTGGGCGCACGGCAGGGCTTGAAAGGGAAGGAGCGCCGTTTGACTTTTCCAAACCAAAATTGGCTGGAATTGCGAACGGACGCAATGTCGCGTTTGGAGGGCCCCTGATGTGCCTAAACAGTGGAAACCCCCACATGTGACCCCATTTTGGAAACTAGACCCCCTAAGGAACTTATCTAGATGTGTGGTGAGCACTTTGAACTCTCAAGTGCTTCACGCAAGTTTGTAATGTAGAGCCGTGAAGAAAAAAAATCATATTTTTTCCACAAACATGATGTTTTAGTCCCCAAATTTTTATTTTCCCAAGGGTAAGAGGAGAAATTGGACCACAAAAGTTGTTGTCCAACATGTCCTGAGTACGCTGATACCCCATATGTGGGGGGGAACCACTGTTTGGGCGCACGGCAGGGCTCGAAAGGGAAGGAGCGCCGTTTGACTTTTCCAAACCAAAATTGGCTGGAATTGCGAACGGACGCCATGTCGCGTTTGGAGGGCCCCTGATGTGCCTAAACAGTGGAAACCCCCCACATGTGACCCCATTTTGGAAACTAGACCCCCTAAGGAACTTATCTAGATGTGTGGTGAGCACTTTGAACTCTCAAGTGCTTCACGCAAGTTTGTAATGTAGAGCCGTGAAGAAAAAAAATCAATATTTTTTCCACAAACATGATGTTTTAGTCCCAAATTTTTATTTTCCAAGGGTAAGAGGAGAAATTGGACCACAAAAGTTGTTGTCCAACATGTCCTGAGTACGCTGATACCCCATATGTGGGGGGGAACCACTGTTTGGGCGCACGGCAGGGCTCGAAAGGGAAGGAGCGCCGTTTGACTTTTCCAAACCAAAATTGGCTGGAATTGCGAACGGACGCATGTCGCGTTTGGAGGGCCCCTGATGTGCCTAAACAGTGGAAACCCCCCACATGTGACCCATTTTGGAAACTAGACCCCTAAGGAACTTATCTAGATGTGTGGTGAGCACTTTGAACCTCAAGTGCTTCACGCAAGTTTGTAATGTAGAGCCGTGAAGAAAAAAAATCATATTTTTTCCACAAACATGATGTTTTAGTCCCCAAATTTTTATTTTCCCAAGGGTAAGAGGAGAAATTGGACCACAAAAGTTGTTGTCCAACATGTCCTGAGTACGCTGATACCCCATATGTGGGGGGGAACCACTGTTTGGGCGCACGGCAGGGCTCGAAAGGGAAGGAGCACCGTTTGACTTTTCCAAACCAAAATTGGCTGGAATTGCGAACGGACGCCATGTCGCGTTTGGAGGGCCCCTGATGTGCCTAAACAGTGGAAACCCCCCACATGTGACCCCATTTTGGAAACTAGACCCCTAAGGAACTTATCTAGATGTGTGGTGAGCACTTTGAACCCTCAAGTGCTTCACGCAAGTTTGTAATGTAGAGCCGTGAAGAAAAAAAATCATATTTTTTCCACAAGCATGATGTTTTAGTCCCCAATTTTTATTTTCCCAAGGGTAAGAGGAGAAATTGGACACCAATAGCTGTTGTCCAACATGTCCTGAGTACGCTGATACCCCATATGTGGGGGGGAACCACTGTTTGGGCACACGGCAGGGCTTGAAAGGGAAGGAGCGCCGTTTGACTTTTCCAAACCAAAATTGGCTGGAATTGCGAACGGACGCCATGTCGCGTTTGGAGGGCCCCTGATGTGCCTAAACAGTGGAAACCCCCCACATTTGACCCCATTTTGGAAACTAGACCCCTAAGGAACTTATCTAGATGTGTGGTGAGCACTTTGAACCCTCAAGTGCTTCACGCAAGTTTGTAATGTAGAGCCGTGAAGAAAAAAAATCAATTTTTTCCACAAGCATGATGTTTTAGTCCCCAATTTTTTATTTTCCCCAGGGTAAGAGGAGAAATTGGACCACAAAAGTTGTTGTACAACATGTCCTGAGTACGCTGATACCCCATATGTGGGGTGGAACCACTGTTTGGGCCGCACGGCAGGGCTTGAAAGGGAAGGAGCGCCGTTTGACTTTTCCAAACCAAAATTGGCTGGAATTGCGAACGGACGCCATGTCGTGTTTGGAGGGCCCCTGATGTGCCTAAACAGTGGAAACCCCCCACATGTGACCCCATTTTGGAAACTAGACCCCTAAGGAACTTATCTAGGTGTGTGGTGAGCACTTTGAACCCCAAGTGTTTCACTAAAGTTTATAATGCCCTGGCGTGAATAAAAAAAAAAAAAAAAATTTCCACAAATATGATGTTTTAGTCCCCAATTTTTTATTTTCCCAAGGGTAACAGGAGAACTTGGACCACAAAAGTTGTTGTCCAATTTGTCCTGAGTATGCTGATACCCCATATGTTGGGGGGAACCACTGTTTGGGCGCATGGCAGGGCGCAGAAGGGAAGCAGTGACGTTTTGGAATGCAGACTTTGATGGAATGGTCTGCGGGCGTCATGTTCCGTTAGCAGAGCCCCTCATGTGCCTAAACAGTGGAAACCCCCACAAGTGACCCCATTTTGGAAACTAGACCCCCTAAGGAACTTACCTAGGTGTGTGGTGAGCATTTTGAACCCCCAAGTGTTTCACTAAAGTTTATAATGCCCAGGTGTAAAAATAAAAAATCCTACTTTTATCCTCACAAAAATGATGTTTTAGTCCCCAATTTTTTATTTTCCCAAGGGTAAGAGGAGAAATTGGACACCAAAAATTGTTGTCCAATTTGTCCTGAGTACACTGGTGCCCCATATGTGGGAAAAAACTGTTTGGGCACAAGTCGGGGCTCAGAAGGGAAGTCGTGACGTTTTGGAATGCAGACTGATGGAATGGTCTGCGGGCGTCATGTTCCGTTTGCAGAGCTCCTGATGTGCCTAAACAGTAAAAAAAAAACCCACAAGTGACATAATTTTGGAAAGTAGACTCCCAAGGAACTTTTCTAAATGTGCCCCCCTTCTGGAACTAATCTTTCCTGTAAAGTAAATTAGTAGTGCATTGAGGTGTGGTACAATTTGAAACAATCCTTCATACACAGGCCAGGTTTTTCGGGGCAGGTGTCGCATTGGTAAGTGGTGTCCTTGCGTATTCCCCTTTTGTAACACACTCGGCACCTTTTTTGCGGCTTACCTTTGCTTCCAGTTGGCGGGACCACCCCCGGGAAATGCTGACCTGGTATGATACGAGCACCTTCAGTTCCAGAAGTACTGGGGCCCGCTGTTTCCTGAGCGCCAAACATCAGGGCCTTAACCACTACCTCCTGGAACTGAAGGTACGTCGTATCGCTGTTGCGTGCACATCGTGACAGCAGGAAAGCGTTGAGCATTGCCATTTGGACGATGTGCATGGACAGCTTCTTGTACCACACCTTGGCCTTTCTCAAAGCACTGTACGGTTGGAGGAGTTGATCAGAGAGATCAACACCCCCCATGTATTTATTGTACCCCAGTACACAGTCCGGTTTGCGGACCTGTGTAGAGGTACCCCGTACAGTGCTGAGGGCGCTGCCATCACCATGTATGGTGGTCAAGAGAAGGACATCCCTCTTGTCCTTGTACTTGACCACCAACAGGTGGTCGCTACATTGGGCTCTGCTCTCACCCTTTCTGAGCATCTGCCCAAGTAGCGTCTTCGGGAGGCCTCTCTGATTTTTGCGGCGGTACCGCAAGCTGCGGTACCTCGCGCAGAGAGGGATTTGTAGAGTGGGACGCTGGAATAAAAGTTATCGGTGTAAAGGTGATAACCTTTATCCAGCAGTGGGTGCACCAAATCCCACACAATTTTCCCACTCACTCCCAGGACAGGGGGACACTCAGGGGGTTCAATCCTGGTGTCCTTTCCTTCGTAAACTCTAAAGCTGTGCGTGTACCCTGAGGTACTCTCGCACAGCTTGTAGAGTTTAATTCCGTACCTTGCCCTCTTGCTGGGCAGGTACTGGCGGAATGTGAGCCGTCCCTTAAAATGAACCAAGGACTCATCCACGCAGATGTCCCTTTGGGGCACGTACACTTCAGCAAACTTTTTGCTGAAGTGTTCGATGACCGGCCGAACTTTGAACAGACGGTCAAAGTTGGGGTCATTTTGTGGGGGACACTGTGCATTATCATTATAATGCAGGAATTTGTGGATGGCCTCAAAACGCGTCCGAGCCATGACCATTCGGAACAGTGGAGTGTTGTATAAAATATCAACACTCCAATATTGCCGAAGTTCTGGCTTCTTCAGGATCCCCATATGGAGGACCAGGCCCCAAAACTGCATCATTTCACCTGCGTCTACAGGAGACCAGTTGGAAAATGAGGACACTGGGTTTTGCGCCAAAAATTGCCGAGCGTACAAATTAGTTTGCTCCACCACGAGGTTAATAAAATCCTCAGAGAAAAAGACTTTGAAAAAGTCTATTTCTCTGAGGCCCGTGGTGTCAAACTTGATTCCTGATTCTGCCACAAAATCAGGAATCAGTGGCTGTAATTTTCGGGGGGCGGGGTCCATATGGGGTCCGAAGAGGGGTGCGCTGGTTCATTTTCAGGGGTGGGCGCTGCCTCATCTTCTGTCCTGGGGCGTCTGCGTGGCGGTTCCGCAGGACCCGAGGAGGAAGATGAGGAAGAGGAGGAAGAAGAAGAAGAGGATGAAGAATCTGAAAAGTAAAGAAATGTGGGATCCTCTCCCTCGCTATCAGTGTCGGAGGCAAGTAAAGCGTATGCCTCTTCCACTGAATAGCGCTGTTGGGAAGAACGTGACGAGCGGGACATTTTTTTTGTGAATGTGGTGCTTTGTGTGAACTTTATTATAACTGTGTGTGTGTGGGGGGGGGATAGTGGTTGGTGCAAACTATGCTGAAAGGAAAAAGCTAAAAGAAAAGAAAGAGAATAGGGAAAAAAATGCCTGTGAAAAAAAGTCTAAACCAGCAGGCACGAGCTCTGATAAGTGACCGGTGTCACTTATCAAAGTTCCGCGGCTGCCGGATGTGCGCACAGGAGTGGCGGAAAGGGAAGTGAAAAAAAAAAAAAAACGGCAGGAACGAGCTCTGATAAGTGACCGGTGTCACTTATCAAAGTTCCGCGGCTGCCGGATGTGCGCACAGGAGTGGCGGAAAGGGAAGTGAAAAAAAAAAAAAAACGGCAGGAACGAGCTCTGATAAGTGACCGGTGTCACTTATCAAAGTTCCGCGGCTGCCGATGTGCGCACAGGAGTGGCGGAAAGGGAAGTGAAAAAAAAAAAAAAAAACGGCAGGAACGAGCTCTGATAAGTGACCGGTGTCACTTATCAAAGTTCCGCGGCTGCTAGATGTGCGCACGGGAGTGGCGGAAAGTGGAGTGAAAAAAAAAAAAACTGCAGGAACGAACTCTGATAAGTGACTGATGTCACTTATCAAAGTTCCGCGGCTGCTGGATGTGCGCACAGGAGTGGCGGAAAGGGGAGTGAAAAAAAAACTGCAGGAACGAGCTCTGATAAGTGACTGGTGTCACTTATCAAAGTTCCGCGGCTGCTGGATGTGCGCACAGGAGTGGCGGAAAGGGGAGTGAAAAAAAAAAAGACGGCAGGAGCGAGCTCTGATAAGTGACCGGTGTCACTTATCAAAGTTCCGCGGCTGCTAGATGTGCGCACAAGAGTGGCGGAAAGGGGAGTGAAAAAAAAAAAAAAAACGGCAGGAACGAGCTCTGATAAGTGACCGGTGTCACTTATCAAAGTTCCGCGGCTGCTAGATGTGCGCACGGGAGTGGCGGAAAGTGGGGTGAAAAAAAAAAAACTGCAGGAACGAGCTCTGATAAGTGACTGGTGTCACTTATCAAAGTTCCGCGGCTGCTAGATGTGCGCACAAGAGTGGCGGAAAGGGGAGTGAAAAAAAAAAAAAACGGCAGGAACGAGCTCTGATAAGTGACGGTGTCACTTATCAAAGTTCCGCGGCTGCTAGATGTGCGCACAGGGAGTGGCGGAAAGTGGGGTGAAAAAAAAAAAAACTGCAGGAACGAGCTCTGATAAGTGACTGGTGTCACTTATCAAAGTTCCGCGGCTGCTGGATGTGCGCACAGGAGTGGCAGAAAGGGAGTGAAAAAAAAAAAAACTGCAGGAACGAGCTCTGATAAGTGACTGGTGTCACTTATCAAAGTTCCGCGGCTGCTGGAAGTGCGCACAGGAGTGGCGGAAAGGGGAGTGAAAAAAAAACAAAAAAACGGCAGGAACGAGCTCTGATAAGTGACCGGTGTCACTTATCAAAGTTCCGCGGCTGCTAGATGTGCGCACGGGAGTGGCGGAAAGTGGTGTGAAAAAAAAAAAACTGCAGGAACGAGCTCTGATAAGTGACTGGTGTCACTTATCAAAGTTCCGCGGCTGCTAGATGTGCGCACGGGAGTGGCGGAAAGTGGGGTGAAAAAAAAAAAAAAACCTGCAGGAACGAGCTCTGAAAAGTGACTGGTGTCACTTATCAAAGTTCCGCGGCTGCTGGAAGTGCGCACAGGAGTGGCGGAAAGGGGAGTGAAAAAAAAAAAAAAAACTGCAGGAACGAGCTCTGATAAGTGACTGGTGTCACTTATCAAAGTTCCGCGGCTGCTGGAAGTGCGCACGGAGGGGGGTGCAAAAGAAAAAACGAGCACGAGTGTTGATCGGTGAACTGCGTCACCAATCAACGCTCGGCGGCTGCTAAATGTGTGCAAAGGGGGGGTAAAAATAGGGGGAAAGGGAAGGGGGGAGGGGGGAATGGGGGGATTGGGGTGGATCGGGCAGGGATCGGGGCTCAAAAACTCACGTTTGTAGTCTCTCTTCTTTCTTCTCTCTTCTTTCTTCTCTCTTCTTTCTTCTTCTTCTTTCTTTCTTCAGCAGGAGTTGTGGTGTCACAGGCTACTGTGGCACCACAAGGCCCAGCACAGGAGGAGATCTGGTGTGTGACCGCACTGCAGGAATCCTCAGCAAGTGTGAGGACCCCTGCAGTGCGGTCAGACAGGTCAGATCCAGTTTGCAGACAGGTCACAGAGCGGTCACATCGCTGCTGTGACCTGTCATTGGTGGGATCGATGATCACATCGATCCCACCAATCAGAGGAGACCCTTGTTTTGCCGGTTGCTAGGCACCGGCCTAGTAATCGGAGCTCACTGCTCCGATTCCTAGGCAGGTCACCGGCAGGTCAGGAAGCAGGGCACAGAGCGGTCACACCGCTGCTGTGCCCTGTGATTGGCGCGATCGTCGATGACATCGATCGCGCCAATCAGCAGCTGCAGGCCCTACTGGGCCTGTCCTAGGCTCCGGCCTAGGATCGGTGCTATTACTGCACCGATCCAGGCAGGTACAGGCAGGGCACAGCGCGGATACACCGCGGCTGTGCCCTGCGATTGGCGCGATCGATGTGATCGGCGATCGCGCCAATCCAGGGGGGGTCTGCTCCTTTCTATGCCCAGGCCTAGGATTGAGTACATCGGTACTCGATTCTAGCCTGGGATCTCACTGTTTCAGCCCATCGGATTGGCTGAAACAGTGAGAAAGGCTGCGATTGGCTGTTCAGAATTGAACAGCCAATCACAGCGATCGGGAGTGAGGGTGGGCGGTGACAGACCCCGGGATGCCGGCGCCATCTCTCCTGAGGTAAGATGGCGTCGGAATTTTAATGCGATCATTGCGACTTAAGTCGCAATGTCGCATTAAAGGGCTGGACGTACTATCCCATCCCGGTCATACGGGCCCAGGTACCATGGACGGGATAGTACGTCCAATGGCAGTAAGGGGTTAAGGATGGACTGGAGAGGGGATAGTCGAGTAATGGGGAGGCCAAGTAATAGAGCGTTGCAGTAGTCCAGGCGGGAGTGGATCAATGCTACAGTGAGGGTTTTTGTTGTTTCCATGGTGAGAAAAGGGCGGATTCTAGAGATGTTCTTTAGGTGTAGACGGCAAGAGCGGGCAAGAGATTGTATATGGGAGGTGAAGGAGAGATTGGTGTCAAACATAACACCCAGACAGCGAGCCTGCTGCCGGGGTGTTATTATGGTGCCGCCCACAGAGAGGAAAATGTCAGATTTAGGGAGGTTAGTAGACGGCGGGAGCAGAAGGAGTTCAGTCTTGGAGAGGTTAAGTTTCAGATAGAGAGCGGACATGATGTTGGAGACTGCGGACAGACAGTCGGTGGTGTTCTGTAGAACAGCGGGGGTAAGGTCGGGGGATGACGTGTATAGTTGTGTGTCATCGGCATAAAGATGGTACTGAAAGCCAAATCTGCTGATGGTCTGTCCAATTGGGGCCGTGTAGAGAGAGAAGATAAGGGGGCCAAGGACTGAGCCCTGGGGTACACCGACAGTGAGAGGAAGAGGAGATGACGTGGAGCCAGAGAACGAAACACTGAAGGAGCGGTCAGAAAGATAGGAGGAGAACCAGGAGAGAACAGTGTCCTTAATACCTAGTGACTGGAGCCTAGAGAGTAGGAGACGGTGGTCAACCGTGTCGAAAGCTGCAGAAAGGTCGAGAAGAATGAGCAGAGAGTGGTCGCCGTTACGTTTTGCTGTAAGAAGGTCATTGGTCACTTTGATGAGTGCAGTTTCAGTCGAATGTAGGGGGCGGAAGCCGGACTGTGAAGGGTCTAGGAGGGAGTAAGTGGAGAGGTAACGGGTGAGGCGGGAGTAGACTAGGCCTCCAAAAGTTTAGAGATGAAGGGGAGATTGGAGACCGGTCTGTAGTTGTTTGTGCAGGAAGGGTCAAGAGCAGGTTTCTTTAGTAATGGAGTAATGATGGAGTGTTTGAAGGAGGATGGGAAAATGCCAGAGGAGAGTGAGAGATTAAAGATTGTAGTTAGGTGAGTTGTGACAACTGGAGAGAGAGACTGGAGGAGATGTGAGGGGATGGGGTCGGTAGTGCATGTAGTCGGACGAGAGAAGAGAGGAGTCTGGAGACTTCTTCTTCTGTGATGGGATCAAATGTGGAAAGTGAGCCAGGGGAAATGCAGGGTGGGATGGAGTCACAGCACTTGGTGGTTGAGAGCAGATTTCCTGACGGATAGTATCTATTTTTTCTATAAAGTGGGAGGCCAGGTCGTCAGCACAAATGTCTGTGATAGGGGCTTGTGCTTTTGGCTGAGGAGGGAGTGAAAAGTGTCAAAAAGTTTCTTGGGGTTGTTGGCTAGTGAGGAGATCAGTGTGGTGAAGTAGGTCTGTTTGGCGAGGTGAAGGGCAGCATTATAAGTTCTTAACATGAATTTAAAGTGGATGAAGTCTTCTGGTGTGCGGGTTTTTCTCCAGAGGCGTTCAGCACTCCTAGAGCATCGCTGAAGAAGTCGAGTTTGCAATGTGAGCCAGGGCTGTTTTACTGTGTGTTTGGAGGTTCTGAGGGTGAGCGGTGCTACTTGGTCAAGGGTGCTTTTAAGAATTAGTAAACACAAGTAAACAAAATGCAGTTTTTAAAGGGTCCTGTGTGAAAAAGTGATTGCCCACTCAACCTAACTGGTTGGACACCCTTAGCAGCAACAACTGCAATCAAGCGTTTGCGATAACTGGCAAAGAGTCTTTTACAATGCTCTGGGAGGAATTTTGGCCACCCATATTTGCAGAATTGTTGTTTCTGAGCAGGAAACCGCCTTTTTAAGGTCATGTCAAAGCATCTCAATTGGATTAAGGTCAGGAATTTGACTAGGCCACTCCAAAGTCTTAATATATTAGAATATAACGCTGTCTGAAGCCTTTATAGACTGCGCAAGCGCAAAGCACCTGCGCAGTCTGGACAGAGTAATGCACCCGAGGATGAGGAAGATGGCCCAGGAGATCGTGGTAGGAGTAAGCACTGAACGCATACCTCGATCTCCGGCACAATACCTTACCGATCCGGTGTTGCCGTGGGGTTTTGCTGGGATGTCAGGAGAGGGCGAGTTGTGGCGTCGGAATCGGCACATTCCCAGTCCGCGCTTTTAAACGCCATATTTTTGAAGACACACTGCAGTGTGTCTTGAAGAAAATGGTGCCGGAAAGTGAGGACTGCGCAGGCGCTGATTTCGCCAGCATCGGCGCATGCCCAGTCTGCACTTTCCAGCGCTATTTTGTGGAATACACACTGAAGTGTGTTTTCAACAAAATGGCGCAGACAGCGATGGCTGCGCAGGCGTCGATTTCGCCGGCACAATACTCCTTCGACTCAGGCGATACCGTGGCATACCAGGATTGGGGGATAAGAGGTACCTTGCATACCGAATTGGGGGATTAGGAACCCATGCATACCAGGATTGATTGAGGGACCATGCATACCAGGATTGGGGGGGTGAGGGTACATGCATACCAGCATTGGAGGGTTGAGGGACCATGCATACCAGGATTGGGGAGGTGAGAGGAACATGCATACCAGGATTGGGGGGTGAGGGCTACCATGCATACCAGGATTTGGGTTGGGTGAGGGGACCATGCATACCAGGATTGGGGGGGTGAGGGACCATGCATACCAGGATTGGGGGTGAGGACTGCATCGGATGGGGTGAGGACCATGCATACCAGGATTGGGGGGTGAGGGGGCCATACATACCAGGATAGGGATGAGGGGTACCATGCATACCAGGATTGGGGGGGTGAGGGGACCATGCATACCAGGATTGGGGATGAGGGGACCATGCATAGCCGGATTGGGGGGGTGAGGGGACCATACATACCAAGATAGGGATGAGGGGTACCATGCATACCAAGATAGGAGGGGGCAGCACATACCAGGATGGGAGACCATATACCAATAAAAATGCTTGCCACCTGGGCATAGAACGGGTTCATAGCTAGTATATATATGTATATGTATATATAGTGCTAACTGTAGGGATTAAATGATGTGAAATATTTACAGATCATGTCGTTCCTGACATGGCAATACCATGTACATGTACTCTTTTTTGGGGGGATATTTTTGGGGATTTTTTTCACTCATTATTTTGCATTTATTTTTATATTATTGGAATTTTTTTTACTTAGTCCTTTTATGGAATTTTTAATTTTATTGCCGTTGTCTTCATTAGCTCAATTACCAGCATCACTTCTATCCTGCACTACTGTATGTCCTCTTCAAGTGTTTCACATCTTATCTGTAACTTGTTTTCTCCACCCTCTCCGAGACTGTAGACACTTTTTTGATTATTCATATTTTCAAGATCTGCACACACCTCTTCCCCTTGCAGGCTGCGATCTCTAACACAGAGAAAGGAAAGCAGAGAGATAAGATACCCTGCTACAGCACAAAAATTGTAAAAAAAAAAAATTACCAAAGACTATTTAACCAATTATTGGAGAACACTGTTTTCACTTTCCTGACCAGCCCAAATTTTTCAAATCTGACATGAGTCAATTTATGTGGTAATAACTCTGGAATGCTTCAACATATTCCAGTGATTCTGATATTATTTTTTCATGGCTTATTTTACTTCAGGATAGTAGTAAATTTAGGTTGTCATGATTTGCATTTATTTATAAATACATAGAACATTTTACAAAAAGTCTGAAATTTTTTTTTTAAAATTTTTATGGTCTGAAATAGAGATGAGCAAACTTTTCAGAAAAAGTTGTTTGATCACAAATTCTGCACGAATGTAACACATGACCCTCGTCATCAGACATTAACCACCAAGAGTGGAGGTGATCCTGATGAGATTCAGATACCAGAGGTGCACATGGACTGTACTGTGGTGTCAGGGCAGGAAGAGGAGGAAGGTGATTCTCAGGGTGAGGAATGTGAGAACAGAGAGGATGACGATGAGGTTGTAGATCCCACTTGGTGTAACCCCAGAGGTATGCAACTGAGCAGCTCAGCAGAGGAGGTGGAGGAGGAGAAAGATGAGAAGGTTAAGTTGCAGCTTCCCACACAGTCCCGAGGTGATGCAACCATGACAAGCACTGCATCCTCAGCCCCAACTCTCGATGTGGCCAGCACTGGTTACGAGTGTGTAGTTCACAGGGGCAACAAAGGTTGCCTAGGCTGGGCCTTTTTTGAGACGCAAAGGATGATTCAACTCACTTTATCTGCCAAATTTTGAAAAATTGCAATAATTTGACAACTACATGCATAAACCGGCATATGCGCAATCAACATGGTTTTAGTGTGGGAATCTCACTGCGCTAAAATGACTAGTGGCCATCCCATCAACCACATCTGCTGCTTCTTCCTGCTCTATCACCATGCCAAGTCTTCTCACACAGGTCTTTGGCCGCATTAACTCCACTTATTTACCCTCTACAGTCAGGGTGAATGAGAGCACATCAGCTGTTATGAAAGTGGACATGATTGCTGTTTTTGTGTCACCTAGCACAACACATCTTTCGCAATCCACCATAACATCTCCGCCTGCACCTCACTCACAGTCCATCAGTTTGTCCTGTTCTCCTTAATCCACACTCTCTTAACATAGCAGCCAGCCCTCAGTTCTGCAGTTGTGGTCATGTAAAATAATGTTTCCTCTTACACAAGGCAAAGCTAAGAGCTTAAACTCCACCATCTCCTGTTATGTTACGGTAGCTGAGGAGTGCAGGTAAAAAAGGAAATACACCAGAGCAGTTGGAAACTATGAGATTGCAGTACCCTGACTAACCACCGCAACTAGAGGCAGCCGTGGAGCGTTCCTACGTTGGTCCTAGACGCCTCGTCACAGCCTGAGAAACTAACTACACCTAAAGATAGAAATAGGAAAGCTATCTGCCCCGGAGCAGAACCCAAAGATAATAGAAAGCCCCCAAACATGTAATGGCGGTTAGACAAGAGGAAATACTGACACAGAAAGAAAATAGTATGAGCAAACGCTGGGGCCCAAACTATCTAAATAGAAAAGGATAGGAAGGGTACTTACTGCAATCTCAGAAAACCCTGAAAAAACACCAACTCTACTAATTTCAAAATCACCTGAGATCACACGACCTCTACCACCTAAATTAGTTCTCTGGTGTAAAAAAATCAAAACAGCAGCCACTGAAAAAACTGGAAAAAGCAAAAGTACAAAACACAGTGGCTGAACTAAACTGAGAAGGCAGAAGCCCCCGGAGGGGACCCTGAAGGCCCCCACAGAAGTGCAGGACAAAATGCAAAAATATAGCAAAAACACAAAATAAGAAATTGTCTTATCTGATAGCAGGAGATGCAGACACGACACAGCAGGCTACAAGGGAAACTGGAAAGAAGGATTCAGACCAGAACAATTGATCACCGGCAACCCTGATGAGGAAAATGACTCCCTTATATAAGACCAATCAGTAACACCTGATTCCCAGTCCTCACAATCCTCACTAGTACCGCTTGTAACCACCAGAGGGAGCCTCTGCTCAGAACTCATCTCAAACCCATTCACAACAGTACCCCCCCTTGAGGAGGGGTCACCGAACCCTCATTTGAGCAACCAGGTCGGTCAGGATGAGTTCTATGATACGCACGGATAAGTCTCCTAGCATGGATGTCCGAAGCAAACACCCAAGAATTGTCTTCCTGACCATAACCTCTCCACTTAACCAAATACTGGAGTTTCCGTCTAGAAAAACGAGAATCCAATATTTTCTCAACCACATACTCCAGATTGCCCTCAACCAAAACAGGGTCAGGAGGCACAGCAGCAGGAACCACTGGCTCAACAAACCTCTTCAACAAGGACTTGTGGAACACGTTATGGATCTTAAATGTCCCTGGAAGAAGCAAACGAAAAAAACAGGATTAATAATCTCCATGATCTTATAAGGTCCAATGAACTTAGGCTTAAATTTAGGAGATGCTACTCTCATAGGAATATTCTTTGAGGAGAACCAGACCAAGTCCCCCACTTTAAACCGAGGACCATCAGTCCTATGCCGGTTAGCAAACCGCTGGGCCTTCTCCTGAGAGAGGGACAACCTCTCCAGTACCTGGTCCCAAATCTGCTGCATACGCTCAACAACAGAGTCAACACCTGGACAGACAGAAGCCTCCGTCTGTCCTGAAGAAAATCGAGGGTGAAACCCAGAATTACAGAAAAACGGAGACATCAAAGTGGCAGAGCTAGCCCTATTATTAAGAGCAAACTCAGCCAAAGGCAAAAAAGAGACCCAGTCATCCTGATCAGCAGACACAAAGCATCTTAGATAAGTCTCCAATGTCTGGTTTGTTCTCTCAGTTTGACCATTGGTCTGAGGATGAAATGCCGAGGAGAAAGACAATTGAACACCCAGTTTAGAACAAAAAGTCCTCCAAAATCTGGAAACAAACTGGACTCCTCTGTCAGACACAATGTTCTCAGGAATGCCGTGTAAACGAACCACGTGCTGAAGGAACAACGGCACCAATTCAGAGGAGGAAGGCAACTTAGGTAATGGCACAAGATGTATCATTTTGGAAAACCTATCACAAATTACCCAGATGGTGGTCATTCTCTGAGAAACAGGAAGATCGTAAATGAAATCCATAGAGATATGGGTCCATGGTCTCTTGGGCACAGGCAATGGCATCAACAAACCACTAGAGCGAGAGCAAGGCTTGGAGCGAGAGCAAGTCCCGCAGGACTGCACAAATTCCCTGACATCGCGAGACAAGGTAGGCCACCAAAAGGACCGACTAACCAAGTCTCTGGTACCAAAAATTCCGGGATGCCCAGCCAATGCGGAACAATGAATCTCAGACATCACACTCTTTTTCCATTGGTCCAAGACAAACAATTTTCCAACAGGGCAGCGCTCGGGCCTATCCTCCTGACACCCCTCCAGAGCAAGTCTCAAATTGGGCGAGATGGCGGAAAGAACTACACCCTCCTTCAAAATAACAGAGGGATCAGATAGCTCAGGAGAGTCCGCAAGGAAACTCCTCGAGAGGGCATCCGCCTTAACATTCTTAGTGCCAGGAAGAAAGGAAACCACAAAATTAAAACGTGTGAAAAACAAGGCCCCTGGCCTGTCTAGGATTGAGTCGCTTGGCAGATTCCAGATAGACCAGATTCTTATGGTCCGTAAGGACCACCACTGATGTTTGGCTCCTCCAGCCAATGTCTCCACTCTTCAAAAGCCACTTCATGGCCAATAACTCCGATTACACCACGTCTGTTGTGTTACGGTAGCTGAGGAGTGCAGGTAAAAAAGGAAATACACCAGAGCAGTTGGAATCTATGAGATTGCAGTACCCTGACTAACCACCACAACTAGAGGCAGCCGTGGAGCGTTCCTACGATGGTCCTAGACGCCTCGTCACAGCCTGAGAAACTAACTACACCTAAAGATAGAAATAGGAAAGCTATCTGCCCCGGAGCAGAACCCCAAAGATAATAGAAAGCCCCCAAACATGTAATGGCGGTTAGACAAGAGGAAATACTGACACAGAAAGAAAATAGTATGAGCAAACGCTGGGGCCCAAACTATCTAAATAGAAAAGGACAGGAAGGGTACTTACTGCAATCCCAGAAAACCCTGAAAAACACCAACATACTAATTTCAAAATCACCTGAGATCACACGACCTCTACCACCTAAATTAGTTCTCTGGTGTAACAAAAACAGCAGCCACTGAAAAAACTGCAAAAAGCAAAAGTACAAAACACAGTGGCTGGACTAAACTGAGAGGGCAAAAGCCCCGGAGGGGACCCAGAAGGCCCCCACAGAAGTGCAGGACAAAATGCAAAAATATAGCAAAAACACAAAATAAGAAATTGTCTTATCTGACAGCAGGAGATGCAGACACGACACAGCAGGCTACAAGGGAAACTGGAAAGAAGGATTCAGACCAGAACAATTGATCACCGGCAACCCTGATGGGAAATGATTCCCTTAAATAAGACCAATCAGTAACACCTGATTCCCAATCCTCACTAGTACCGCTTGTAACCACCAGAGGGAGCCTCTGCTCAGAACTCATCTCAAACCCATTCACAACAGTACCCCCCCCTTGAGGAGGGGTCACCGAACCTCATTTGAGCAACCAGGTCGGTCAGGATGAGTTCTATGATACGCACGGATAAGTCTCCTAGCATGGATGTCCGAAGCAAACACCCAAGAATTATCTTCCTGACCATAACCTCTCCATTTAACCAAATACTGGAGTCTTCGTCTAGAAAACGAGAATCCAATATTTTCTCAACCACATACTCCAGATTGCCCTCAACCAAAACAGGGTCAGGAGGCACAGCAGCAGGAACCACTGGCTCAACAAACCTCTTCAACAAGGACTTGTGGAACACGTTATGGATCTTAAATGTCCCTGGAAGAAGCAAACGAAAAGAAACAGGATTAATAATCTCCATGATCTTATAAGGTCCAATGAACCTAGGCTTAAATTTAGGAGATGCTACTCTCATAGGAATATTCTTTGAGGACAACCAGACCAAGTCCCCCACTTTAAACCGAGGACCATCAGTCCTATGCCGGTTAGCAAACCGCTGGGCCTTCTCCTGAGAGAGGGACAACCTCTCCACTACCTGGTCCCAAATCTGCTGCATACGCTCAACAACAGAGTCAACACCTGGACAGACAGAAGCCTCCGTCTGTCCTGAAGAAAATCGAGGGTGAAACCCAGAATTACAGAAAAACGGAGACATCAAAGTGGCAGAGCTAGCCCTATTATTAAGAGCAAACTCAGCCAAAGGCAAAAAAGAGACCCAGTCATCCTGATCAGCAGACACAAAGCATCTTAGATAAGTCTCCAATGTCTGGTTTGTTCTCTCAGTTTGACCATTGGTCTGAGGATGAAATGCCGAGGAGAAAGACAATTGAACACCCAGTTTAGAACAAAAAGTCCTCCAAAATCTGGAAACAAACTGGACTCCTCTGTCAGACACAATGTTCTCAGGAATGCCGTGTAAACGAACCACGTGCTGAAGGAACAACGGCACCAATTCAGAGGAGGAAGGCAACTTAGGTAATGGCACAAGATGTATCATTTTGGAAAACCTATCACAAATTACCCAGATGGTGGTCATTCTCTGAGAAACAGGAAGATCGGAAATGAAATCCATAGAGATATGGGTCCATGGTCTCTTGGGCACAGGCAATGGCATCAACAAACCACTAGAGCGAGAGCAAGGCTTGGAGCGAGAGCAAGTCCCGCAGGACTGCACAAATTCCCTGACATCGCGAGACAAGGTAGGCCACCAAAAGGACCGACTAACCAAGTCTCTGGTACCAAAAATTCCGGGATGCCCAGCCAATGCGGAACAATGAATCTCAGACATCACACTCTTTTTCCATTGGTCCGGGACAAACAATTTTCCAACAGGGCAGCGCTCGGGCCTATCCTCCTGACACCCTCCAGAGCAAGTCTCAAATTAGGCGAGATGGCGGAAAGAACTACACCCTCCTTCAAAATAACAGAGGGATCAGATAGCTCAGGAGAGTCCGCAAGGAAACTCCTCGAGAGGGCATCCGCCTTAACATTCTTAGTGCCAGGAAGAAAGGAAACCACAAAATTAAAACGTGTGAAAAACAAGGCCCACCTGGCCTGTCTAGGATTGAGTCGCTTGGCAGATTCCAGATAGACCAGATTCTTATGGTCCGTAAGGACCACCACCTGATGTTTGGCTCCCTCCAGCCAATGTCTCCACTCTTCAAAAGCCCACTTCATGGCCAATAACTCCCGATTACCCACGTCATAATTACGTTCAGTAGGAGAAAATTTTCGAGAGAAAAAGGCACAAGGGTTACTTTTAGAGGTCTCTGGATCTTTTTGGGACAAAACGGCACCTGCCCCAATTTCAGAGGCATCAACCTCCACCTGAAATGGCAGAGAAACATCAGGCTGCCGTAGAACAGGAGCAGAAGTGAATCTCTGCTTAAGTTCCTGAAACGCAGAGACTGCCTCAGGAGGCCAATTCACCACATCAGAACCCTTTCTGGTCAAATCAGTTAATGGTTTAACAATAACAGAGAAATTACCAATAAATTTACGATAAAAATTGGCAAAACCCAAAAATCTCTGAAGAGCCTTTAATGAAGTAGGTTGGACCCAATCACAGATGGCCTGAACCTTGACCGGGTCCATTTCAATAACAGATGGGGACAAAATGAATCCCAGAAATGAGATCTTCTGTACGCCAAAAAGACACTTTGATCCCTTCACATACAGAGCATTCTCTCTCAAAATCTGGAATACAGTTCGAACATGTTTCACATGAGAGTCCCAGTCATTAGAAAAAATCAAGATATCATCCAAATAAACAATCAGAAACTTGTCCACAAAATCCCTGAAAATGTCATTCATGAAGGACTGGAAGACGGAAGGAGCATTAGTGAGCCCAAAGGGCATCACAAGGTACTCAAAATGCCCTTCAGGGGTGTTAAATGCCGTCTTCCATTCATCCCGTGCTTAATGCGAATAAGGTTATACGCCCCCTGAGGTCAAGCTTGGTAAACCAAGTAGCGTTTTTCACCCTGGAAAACAGGTCAGAAATCAAGGGTAACGGATATTGATATTTCACAGTAATATTGTTCAAGAGACGATAATCAATACACGGCCTTAATGAACCATCTTTTTTGGCCACAAAGAAAAAACCGGCACCTAAGGGTGAAGAGGATGGTCTGATATGACCCTTCTCCAATGATTCCTTGATATAAGACCGCATAGCGTCATGTTCAGGTACAGACAAGTTAAAAAGGCGACCCTTAGGGAATTTACTACCTGGCACTAATTCAATAGCGCAGTCATAGCTCCTATGGGGAGGCAAGGATGCAGATTTACTTTCGCTAAACACATCAGAAAAATCAAACAAAAAGTCAGGAACATCCTGAGCCTGGGGGGAGGCAGAAAAAACAGGAGTGTTGGTATTAACACATTGGCAGCCCCAACTGGTTACAGACACAGATTTCCAATCCAAAACAGGATTATGAGACTGTAACCAAGGGAAACCCAGCACGATAATGTCATGCAGATTATATAGAACCAAAAATTTGCAGCACTCCTGGTGATCAGGTTCAACCCTCATTATCACCTGAGTAGAAAACTGGGGTTTATTCTCAGCCAAAGGGGTAGAATCGATCCCCAGTAGGGGAATAGACTTCTGTAGGGGTATCAAGGGAAATCCACAACGTTTAGCAAAATCATAATCCATCAGGTTAATAGCTGCTCCAGAATCAACGAAAGCCTGAGCAGAAAATGAGGACAGAGAGCATATCAGAGTGACAGTTAATAAAAACTTAGTCTGAACACTACCCAAGACAACTGAGCGTGCAAAACGTCTTCCCCGCTTAGGGCAGACTGAAATAGCATGAGAGGCATCACCACAGTAGAAACATAACCCATTGCGCTTTCGAAACTCATGACGCTGTGCCCCAGACACCACTCCATCACACTGCATGGGCTCAGCAGCTGGCTCACAAGGCAACACCACTCCACGCATACTTCTCCGCTCACGCAAACGTCTGTCAA
This sequence comes from Oophaga sylvatica, assembly GCA_033576555.1. Taxonomy (NCBI): domain Eukaryota; kingdom Metazoa; phylum Chordata; class Amphibia; order Anura; family Dendrobatidae; genus Oophaga; species Oophaga sylvatica. The sequence goes on from JARQOD010000001.1 coordinate 32,105,409, forward strand.
TTTGAATCGCTAATGACATAGAATCATTGAGACCAGAGGGGACAGGGAATCCCACCATAACATCCTTTACATTATCCGACAGACCCTTCCGGAAAAGGGCCGCCAAAGCGTCGTCATTCCATTTGGTCAGGACTGCCCACCTACGGAATCTCTGACAGTATAACTCAGCGTCATCAAGCCCCTGATTTAATGCCAACAAGGCTTTTTCAGCTTGATCAGTGATATTAGGCTCATCGTATAATAACCCCAAAGCCTGAAAAAATACATCAACATCACTCAAAACAGGATCCCCAGGTGTCAGGGAAAAAGCCCAATCCTGAGGATCGCCGCGCAGGAGAGAGATGACAATTTGAACCTGCTGCGCTGCGTTTCCTGAGGACTTAGATTTTAAGGCAAGAAACAATTTACAATTATTTTTGAAATTCTGAAACTTAGCTCGATCCCCTGAAAAAAATCTGGCATGGGGATCCTAGGTTCCACAACAGGCAACCCAGCAAGATAGATAGCAATACTCCGAACCTCAGTGGCAAGCTGATCCACACGGCCAGACAACTGTGCAAACTCCATTGGGAGAAAAGATCCCCCAGCACCCAGAGATACAGAGGAAAAAAAAAAAAAAAAATGCAACAAACAGAAAAATATCTCTGACAACTTTTCTTCCTTCAAAATATTTTTTTTTTTTTTCCTTCTGTGAGTACCATACAATTTTTAAGGCCGGTGATACTGTTGTGTTACGGTAGCTGAGGAGTGCAGGTAAAAAAGGAAATACACCAGAGCAGTTGGAATCTATGAGATTGCAGTACCCTGACTAACCACCACAACTAGAGGCAGCCGTGGAGCGTTCCTACGATGGTCCTAGACGCCTCGTCACAGCCTGAGAAACTAACTACACCTAAAGATAGAAATAGGAAAGCTATCTGCCCCGGAGCAGAACCCCAAAGATAATAGAAAGCCCCCAAACATGTAATGGCGGTTAGACAAGAGGAAATACTGACACAGAAAGAAAATAGTATGAGCAAACGCTGGGGCCCAAACTATCTAAATAGAAAAGGACAGGAAGGGTACTTACTGCAATCCCAGAAAACCCTGAAAAACACCAACATACTAATTTCAAAATCACCTGAGATCACACGACCTCTACCACCTAAATTAGTTCTCTGGTGTAACAAAAACAGCAGCCACTGAAAAAACTGCAAAAAGCAAAAGTACAAAACACAGTGGCTGGACTAAACTGAGAGGGCAAAAGCCCCCGGAGGGGACCCAGAAGGCCCCCACAGAAGTGCAGGACAAAATGCAAAAATATAGCAAAAACACAAAATAAGAAATTGTCTTATCTGACAGCAGGAGATGCAGACACGACACAGCAGGCTACAAGGGAAACTGGAAAGAAGGATTCAGACCAGAACAATTGATCACCGGCAACCCTGATGGGAAAATGATTCCCTTAAATAAGACCAATCAGTAACACCTGATTCCCAATCCTCACTAGTACCGCTTGTAACCACCAGAGGGAGCCTCTGCTCAGAACTCATCTCAAACCCATTCACAACACACGTCATAATTACGTTCAGTAGGAGAAAATTTTCGAGAGAAAAAGGCACAAGGGTTACTTTTAGAGGTCTCTGGATCTTTTTGGGACAAAACGGCACCTGCCCCAATTTCAGAGGCATCAACCTCCACCTGAAATGGCAGAGAAACATCAGGCTGCCGTAGAACAGGAGCAGAAGTGAATCTCTGCTTAAGTTCCTGAAACGCAGAGACTGCCTCAGGAGGCCAATTCACCACATCAGAACCCTTTCTGGTCAAATCAGTTAATGGTTTAACAATAACCGAGAAATTACCAATAAATTTACGATAAAAATTGGCAAAACCCAAAAATCTCTGAAGAGCCTTTAATGAAGTAGGTTGGACCCAATCACAGATGGCCTGAACCTTGACCGGGTCCATTTCAATAACAGATGGGGACAAAATGAATCCCAGAAATGAGATCTTCTGTACGCCAAAAAGACACTTTGATCCCTTCACATACAGAGCATTCTCTCTCAAAATCTGGAATACAGTTCGAACATGTTTCACATGAGAGTCCCAGTCATTAGAAAAAATCAAGATATCATCCAAATAAACAATCAGAAACTTGTCCACAAAATCCCTGAAAATGTCATTCATGAAGGACTGGAAGACGGAAGGAGCATTAGTGAGCCCAAAGGGCATCACAAGGTACTCAAAATGCCCTTCAGGGTGTTAAATGCCGTCTTCAATTCATCCCCGTGCTTAATGCGAATAAGGTTATACGCCCCCTGAGGTCAAGCTTGGTAAACCAAGTAGCGTTTTTCACCCTGGAAAACAGGTCAGAAATCAAGGGTAACGGGTATTGATATTTCACAGTAATATTGTTCAAGAGACGATAATCAATACACGGCCTTAATGAACCATCTTTTTTGGCCACAAAGAAAAAACCGGCACCTAAGGGTGAAGAGGATGGTCTGATATGACCCTTCTCCAATGATTCCTTGATATAAGATCGCATAGCATCATGTTCAGGTACAGACAAGTTAAAAAGGCGACCTTTAGGGAATTTACTACCTGGCACTAATTCAATAGCGCAGTCATAGCTCCTATGGGGAGGTAAGGATGCAGATTTACTTTCGCTAAACACATCAGAAAAATCAAACAAAAAGTCAGGAACATCCTCAGCCTGGGGGGAGGCAGAAAAAACAGGAGTGTTGGTATTAACACATTGGCAGCCCCAACTGGTTACAGACACAGATTTCCAATCCAAAACAGGATTATGAGACTGTAACCAAGGGAAACCCCGCACTATAATGTCATGCAGATTATATAGAACCAAAAATTTGCAGCACTCCTGGTGATCAGGTTCAACCCTCATTATCACCTGAGTAGAAAACTGGGGTTTATTCTCAGCCAAAGGGGTAGAATCGATCCCCAGTAAAGGAATAGACTTCTGTAGGGGTATCAAGGGAAACCCACAACGTTTAGCAAAATCATAATCCATCAGGTTAATAGCTGCTCCAGAATCAACGAAAGCCTGAGCAGAAAATGAGGACAGAGAGCATATCAGAGTGACAGTTAATAAAAACTTAGTCTGAACACTACCCAAGACAACTGAGCGTGCAAAACGTCTTCCCCGCTTAGGGCAGACTGAAGTAGCATGAGAGGCATCACCACAGTAGAAACATAACCCATTGCACTTTCGAAACTCATGACGCTGTGCCCCAGACACCACTCCATCACACTGCATGGGCTCAGCAGCTGGCTCACAAGGCAACACCACTCCACGCATACTTCTCCGCTCACGCAAACGTCTGTCAATTTGAATCGCTAATGACATAGAATCATTGAGACCAGAGGGGACAGGGAATCCCACCATAACATCCTTTACATTATCCGACAGACCCTTCTGGAAAAGGGCTGCCAAAGCGTCGTCATTCCACTTGGTCAGGACTGCCCACCTACGGAATCTCTGACAGTATAACTCAGCCTCATCAAGCCCCTGATTTAATGCCAACAAGGCTTTTTCAGCTTGATCAGTGACATTAGGCTCATCGTACAATAACCCCAAAGCCTGAAAAAATGCATCAACATCACTCAAAACAGGATCCCCAGGTATCAGGGAAAAAGCCCAATCCTGAGGATCTCCGTGCAGGAGAGAGATGATAATTTGAACCTGCTGCGCTGCGTTTCCTGAGGACTTAGATTTTAAGGCAAGAAACAATTTACAATTATTTTTGAAATTCTGAAACTTAGCTCGATCCCCTAAAAACAAATCTGGCATGGGGATCCTAGGTTCCACAACAGGCAACCTAGCAAGATATGCAGCAATACTCTGAACCTCAGTGGCAAGCTGATCCACACGGCCAGACAACTGTGCAAACTCCATTGGGAGAAAAGATCCTCCCAGCACCCAGAGATACAGAGGGAAAAAAAAAAAAAATGCAACAAACAGAAAAATATCTCTGACAACTTTTCTTCCTTCAAAATATTTTTTCCCTTCTGTGAGTACCATACAATTTTTATGGCCGGTGATACTGTTATGTTACGGTAGCTGAGGAGTGCAGGTAAAAAAGGAAATACACCAGAGCAGTTGGAAACTATGAGATTGCAGTACCCTGACTAACCACCGCAACTAGAGGCAGCCGTGGAGCGTTCCTACGTTGGTCCTAGACGCCTCGTCACAGCCTGAGAAACTAACTATACCTAAAGATAGAAATAGGAAAGCTATCTGCCCCGTAGCAGAACCCCAAAGATAATAGAAAGCCCCCAAACATGTAATGGCGGTTAGACAAGAGGAAATACTGACACAGAAAGAAAATAGTATGAGCAAACGCTGGGGCCCAAACTATCTAAATAGAAAAGGATAGGAAGGGTACTTACTGCAATCTCAGAAAACCCTGAAAAAACACCAACTCTACTAATTTCAAAATCACCTAAGATCACACGACCTCTACCACCTAAATTAGTTCTCTGGTGTAAAAAAAATCAAAACATCAGCCACTGAAAAAACTGGAAAAAGCAAAAGTACAAAACACAGTGGCTGAACTAAACTGAGAAGGCAGAAGCCCCCGGAGGGGACCCTGAAGGCCCCCACAGAAGTGCAGGACAAAATGCAAAAATATAGCAAAAACACAAAATAAGAAATTGTCTTATCTGATAGCAGGAGATGCAGACACGACACAGCAGGCTACAAGGGAAACTGGAAAGAAGGATTCAGACCAGAACAATTGATCACCGGCAACCCTGATGGGAAAATGACTCCCTTATATAAGACCAATCAGTAACACCTGATTCCCAGTCCTCACAATCCTCACTAGTACCGCTTGTAACCACCAGAGGGAGCCTCTGCTCAGAAACTCATCTCAAACCCATTCACAACAATCTCCAATCTGTTGGCCATGGAAATGCTGCAATTTCGTCTGGTGGATACAGACGGCTTCAGAAAGTTGATGGCCATCGCAGTCCCCAGTACCAGTTACCCAGTCACCAATACTTCTCTACGAAAGCTGTGCCTGCACTACACCAGCACGTAGCTGACAACATCACCTGTTCCCTGAAAAAATGTATGTGTCTGCCAGGGTGCATTTCACCACTGACACCTAGACGAGCAAACATGGGAAGGGGCATTAAATCTCACAGACTGCGCACTGGATGACTCTGGTGGCAGTGGGGCCAGGTGGTCAAGTGGCTGCTCCATAAGTCTTTGAATCCCCAAGGCTTGCGGGAAAAACCTCTGTATCTAACCATTCCTCCACTGCTTCAGGCTCCTCCACCTCCTCTAGGGCCTCAACCTGTGCCCTCAACCTCTCCCTTAATCATACATGAGTTCCAACAGTGCAGATAGAATCCCCCCCACCTCTGTACTGTGCACCCATGGCTCACCGCAATGAGGCAGTGTTCAAATTCATATGCCTTGAAGATTGCAGTGACACAGCTCAAGAGTTATGGACAGCTATCCAGGCCGAGTTAGAGCATTGGCTGTCCCCATTGAACCTGGAGCCAAAGAAGGCTGTGTGCGATAACAGTGCAAACCTGGTGGTGGCCCTATGCTGGGGGAACCTCACACATGTGCCTTGGTTGTACAGCAATTTCTCCGCCACTATCCTGGCCTGGATGTGCTGCTGCAGAAAGCACAGTCACTGTGTGCTCACTTCAGTTTTGAAATGGCTACTAAGATGGCTAGCGCTGTTGAAGTCTCCATCAGCATCATGCTGGAGCACAATTTGAATAGTTTGCGTGAAGAGGTGGTGGTCCCAGAGGAAGAGGTGGAAGTAGAGGAGGATGAAAAAGGGATAACAATATCTCAAATTTCTGGACTGTCGTAGCACAGTGGCACAGGCGAGTGCCATAGGAGGGTGTCTGACAGCGATCGATGGGGGCTCATGGTACCAGACAAACTGTTACCATCTAATCCACACAGGCAAAGAAGTCAAACCATATATGTCTATAAATTAAAGTTATGTGCAACAATGAGAAAAGACACAGGGAAAAAGTATTGAACACATGAAGAAAGAAAGGTGCAAAAAGCCCTGGAAAGTCATGACATCACCTGAAGTCTATCAGTAATTAGAAAGCAATACTGACAATACTGAAAAATAATATCAGCTAAATGTGGTCAGAAAAAACATTTCAGCAACCCCCCCACCAGGTAATCCCATTTCAAAAACTAAACCCCTCAATGAATTCATATAGGGGTGCAGTTCCCATGTTAACACCTCAAGAGTTTCACAAAATGATATAGCATTTGGCACTAAAGAAATATTAATTACATTTTTACCAGTAAAATATTGCATTAGTCCCAGATTTTCCTCACAAGAGGCAACAGGTAAAAATGGTCCTATAATTTGTCACTCGAGATGGGCGAAACTGAACAGTAAAGTTCCGGGTCTGCTCCAAACACCTAGTTTTCGGGTACGGACCCCGAACATGGACTTCTCCATGATGTCCATGACTTTTTGTGTGTTTAGGATCATTATCTGTTTGTAAAAATCATCCTCTTTTCAACTTCAGCTTTTTTGCATATTGTGTTATGTTTGCATCAAGAATTTGTTGAAATTTCATTGAATCCATTCTTCCCTCTACCCATGAAATATTAATGGCGCCATTGGCTGCAACACAATCCTAAAGCATGATTGATCCATCCCCATGCATAATGGTTGGCGAGGTGTTCTTTTACTAAAATTCTATGCCTTTTTTTGCTCTACAAATACCTTTGATCACTGTGGTCAAAGAGTTCTATTTTAACCTCATCAGTCCACAGGACTGGTTTTCAAAGTGCATCAGACTTGTTTGGATGTTCTTTTGAATACTTCTGATGCAGAATTTTATAGTGCGAATGCAGGAGAGGCTTTCTTCTGATGATTCTTCCAAGAAGGCTAAATTTGTGCAGGTGTCTCTGAACAGTAGAACAATGTACCACAGCTCCAGAGGCTGCTAAATCTTTCTGAATATCTTTTGCAGTCAAGCAGTGGTTCTGATTTGTCTCTCTAGCAATCATACTAGCAGCTCTAACTGAAATTTTGCTTGGTCTTTCAGACCTTATATTGACTTTCACTGTTCCTGTTACCTGCCATTTCTTAATTAAATTTTGAGCTGAGGAAAGGCCAACTTGAAAATGCTTTGCTATTTTCTTATAGCTTTCTCCTTCTTTGTGGTCCTCCAAGATTTTAATTTTCATAGTGTTAGACAGCTGCCTAGAAGAACCCACATCTGCTGTTTTAGGCAGGAGGTTAAAGGAGGCCAGGTTTCTATAAAGCTGGGAAATTTGCATCACCTGGCCTTTCTTAACAATAATAGTGAACAAGCAATACCCTAACAGGCTTATTAAGGTGTGAAACCTTGGTTAAAAATTATCTCAGCACACAAATCTTCAAGGGTGACCAAACCTTTGCATCTGCCAATTTTCCTTTTTATAACTTTCAAAATGTAAAAGATGAAAATATATAGATGTTTTTTTCCTAAAATATAAATAAAATGTGTCATTTTTAACTTTAGACCTTTCAGAAATCATTTCATCTTCAATTTGCTTAACTGTTCACAATAACAGTAATTTTGATGAAGGGTGCCCAAACTATTACATGCCACTATATATATACATATACACAGCAGAGTGGAAAAGTGTTTGCCCCCTTCCTGATTTCCTCTTATTTTGCATGTTTGTCACACCTAAATGTTCCAGATCATCAATGTTAAATATTAGACAAAGATAACACAAGTAATAATAATAATAATAATAATCTTTATTTATATAGCGCCAACATATTCCACAGCGCTTTACAGTTTAACAGTTTCAAAACACAAGTCATAGGTAACAACGTTAACAATACAATAATTAAAGCAAAATAAGCCGACCCTGCTCGTGAGAGCTTACAATCTACAATGAGGTGGGGGAGATAGAAAGTACAGGTGTGTATATACAATGGTGCATTTACAATGATGGTCCAGCCATCTTGAGGGAGTGAGGCATGGATGGAGATAGTGAATGGGCTACACATACACACTTAAACATAGAACGACTTTGGTTAGTGAATGTGATAGGCCACTCTGAACAAATGTGTTTTGAGGGAGCTCCTGAAACCATGCAAATTGTGGATAGTCCTAATTTCTTGGGGTAGAGCATTCCAGAGGATTGGCGCAGCGCGGGAGAAGTCTTGGAGTCGGGAGTGGGAGGTACGGATTAGTGCAGAGGTTAGTCGAAAGTCGTTTGCAGAGCGCAGCAGTCGGTTAGGCCGATAGATAGAAATGAGGGAGGAGATGTAGGGGGGTGCTGCACTGTGGAGAGCTTTGTGGGTGAGAACCAGTACTTTGAATTGGATCCTATAATGAATGGGCAGCCAGTGTAAGGACTGGCGAAGAGCGGACGCGTCCGAGTACCGATTAGCCAGATGGATGACCCTGGCTGCTGCATTAAGGATGGACTGGAGAGGGGATAGTCGAGTAATGGGGAGGCCAAGTAATAGAGCGTTGCAGTAGTCCAGGCGGGAGTGGATCAATGCTACAGTGAGGGTTTTTGTTGTTTCCATGGTGAGAAAAGGGCGGATTCTAGAGATGTTCTTTAGGTGTAGACGGCAAGAGCGGGCAAGAGATTGTATATGGGAGGTGAAGGAGAGATTGGTGTCAAACATAACACCCAGACAGCGAGCCTGCTGCCGGGGTGTTATTATGGTGCCGCCCACAGAGAGGAAAATGTCAGATTTAGGGAGGTTAGTAGACGGCGGGAGCAGAAGGAGTTCAGTCTTGGAGAGGTTAAGTTTCAGATAGAGAGCGGACATGATGTTGGAGACTGCGGACAGACAGTCGGTGGTGTTCTGTAGAACAGCGGGGGTAAGGTCGGGGGATGACGTGTATAGTTGTGTGTCATCGGCATAAAGATGGTACTGAAAGCCAAATCTGCTGATGGTCTGTCCAATTGGGGCCGTGTAGAGAGAGAAGAGAAGGGGGCCAAGGACTGAGCCCTGGGGTACACCGACAGTGAGAGGAAGAGGAGATGACGTGGAGCCAGAGAACGAAACACTGAAGGAGCGGTCAGAAAGATAGGAGGAGAACCAGGAGAGAACAGTGTCCTTAATACCTAGTGACTGGAGCCTAGAGAGTAGGAGACGGTGGTCAACCGTGTCGAAAGCTGCAGAAAGGTCGAGAAGAATGAGCAGAGAGTGGTCGCCGTTACGTTTTGCTGTAAGAAGGTCATTGGTCACTTTGATGAGTGCAGTTTCAGTCGAATGTAGGGGGCGGAAGCCGGACTGTGAAGGGTCTAGGAGGGAGTAAGTGGAGAGGTAACGGGTGAGGCGGGAGTAGACTAGGCGCTCCAAAAGTTTAGAGATGAAGGGGAGATTGGAGACCGGTCTGTAGTTGTTTGTGCAGGAAGGGTCAAGAGCGGGTTTCTTTAGTAATGGAGTAATGATGGAGTGTTTGAAGGAGGATGGGAAAATGCCAGAGGAGAGTGAGAGATTAAAGATTGTAGTTAGGTGAGTTGTGACAACTGGAGAGAGAGACTGGAGGAGATGTGAGGGGATGGGGTCGGTAGTGCATGTAGTCGGACGAGAGGAAGAGAGGAGTCTGGAGACTTCTTCTTCTGTGATGGGATCAAATGTGGAAAGTGAGCCAGGGGAAATGCAGGGTGGGATGGGAGTCACAGCACTTGGTGGTTGAGAGCAGATTTCCTGACGGATAGTATCTATTTTTTCTATAAAGTGGGAGGCCAGGTCGTCAGCACAAATGTCTGTGATAGGGGCTTGTGCTTTTGGCCTGAGGAGGGAGTGAAAAGTGTCAAAAAGTTTCTTGGGGTTGTTGGCTAGTGAGGAGATCAGTATGGTGAAGTAGGTCTGTTTGGCGAGGTGAAGGGCAGCATTATAAGTTCTTAACATGAATTTAAAGTGGATGAAGTCTTCTGGTGTGCGGGTTTTTCTCCAGAGGCGTTCAGCACTCCTAGAGCATCGCTGAAGAAGTCGAGTTTGCAATGTGAGCCAGGGCTGTTTTACTGTGTGTTTGGAGGTTCTGAGGGTGAGCGGTGCTACTTGGTCAAGGGTGCTTTTAAGAATTAGTAAACACAAGTAAACACAAAATGCAGTTTTTAAAGGGTCCTGTGTGAAAAAGTGATTGCCCACTCAACCTAACTGGTTGGACCACCCTTAGCAGCAACAACTGCAATCAAGCGTTTGCGATAACTGGCAAACAGTCTTTTACAATACTCTGGGAGGAATTTTGGCCACCCATATTTGCAGAATTGTTGTTTCTGAGCAGGAACCGCCTTTTTAAGGTCATGTCAAAGCATCTCAATTGGATTAAGGTCAGGAATTTGACTAGGCCACTCCAAAGTCTTAATATATTAGAATATAACGCTGTCTGAAGCCTTTATAGACTGCGCAAGCGCAAAGCACCTGCGCAGTCTGGACAGAGTAATGCACCCGAGGATGAGGAAGATGGCCCAGGAGATCGTGGTAGGAGTAAGCACTGAACGCATACCTCGATCTCCGGCACAATACCTTACCGATCCGGTGTTGCCGTGGGGTTTTGCTGGGATGTCAGGAGAGGGCGAGTTGTGGCGTCGGAATCGGCACATTCCCAGTCCGCGCTTTTAAACGCCATATTTTTGAAGACACACTGCAGTGGTCTTGAAGAAAATGGTGCCGGAAAGTGAGGACTGCGCAGGCGCTGATTTCGCCAGCATCGGCGCATGCCCAGTCTGCACTTTCCAGCGCTATTTTGTGGAATACACACTGAAGTGTGTTTTCAACAAAATGGCGCCAGACAGCGATGGCTGCGCAGGCGTCGATTTCGCCGGCACAATACCTCCCTCTCCTGACCTCAGGGCGATACCCCGTGGCAATACCAGGATTGGGGGATAAGAGGTACCATGCATACCAGAATTGGGGGGATTAGGGAACCATGCATACCAGGATTGATTGAGGGGACCATGCATACCAGGATTGGGGGGGTGAGGGCTACCATGCATACCAGCATTGGAGGGGGTGAGAGGACCATGCATACCAGGATTGGGGAGGTGAGAGGAACATGCATACCAGGATTGGGGGGTGAGGGCTACCATGCATACCAGGATTTGGGGGTGAGGGGACCATGCATACCAGGATTGGGGGGGTGATGGGACCATGCATACCAGGATTGGGGATGAGGGGACCATGCATACCAGGATTGGGGGGGTGAGGGGGCCATACATACCAGGATAGGGATGAGGGGTACCATGCATACCAGGATTGGGGGGGTGAGGGGACCATGCATACCAGGATTGGGGATGAGGGGACCATGCACAGCCGGATTGGGTGGGGTGAGGGGACCATGCATACCAGGATTGGGGATGAGGGGACCATGCATACCAGGATTGGGGGGGTGAGGGGGCCATACATACCAGGATAGGGATGAGGGGTACCATGCATACCAGGATTGGGGGGGTGAGGGGACCATGCATACCAGGATTGGGGATGAGGGGACCATGCATAGCCGGATTGGGGGGGTGAGGGGACCATACATACCAAGATAGGGATGAGGGGTACCATGCATACCAAGATAGGAGGGGGCAGCACATACCAGGATGGGAGACCATATACCAATAAAAATGCTTGCCACCTGGGCATAGAACGGGTTCATAGCTAGTATATATATGTATATGTATATATAGTGCTAACTGTAGGGATTAAATGATGTGAAATATTTACAGATCATGTCGTTCCTGACATGGCAATACCATGTACATGTACTCTTTTTTGGGGGATATTTTTGGGGATTTTTTTCACTCATTATTTTGCATTTATTTTTATATTATTGGAATTTTTTTTACTTAGTCCTTTTATGGAATTTTTAATTTTATTGCCGTTGTCTTCATTAGCTCAATTACCAGCATCACTTCTATCCTGCACTACTGTATGTCCTCTTCAAGTGTTTCACATCTTATCTGTAACTTGTTTTCTCCACCCTCTCCGAGACTGTAGACACTTTTTTGATTATTCATATTTTCAAGATCTGCACACACCTCTTCCCCTTGCAGGCTGCGATCTCTAACACAGAGAAAGGAAAGCAGAGAGATAAGATACCCTGCTACAGCACAAAAATTGTAAAAAAAAAAAATTACCAAAGACTATTTAACCAATTATTGGAGAACACTGTTTTCACTTTCCTGACCAGCCCAAATTTTTCAAATCTGACATGAGTCAATTTATGTGGTAATAACTCTGGAATGCTTCAACATATTCCAGTGATTCTGATATTATTTTTTCATGGCTTATTTTACTTCAGGATAGTAGTAAATTTAGGTTGTCATGATTTGCATTTATTTATAAATACATAGAACATTTTACAAAAAGTCTGAAATTTTTTTTTTTAAATTTTATGGTCTGAAATAGAGATGAGCAAACTTTTCAGAAAAAGTTGTTTGATCACAAATTCTGCACGAATGTAAACACTGACCCTCGTCATCAGACATTAACCACCAAGAGTGGAGGTGATCCTGATGAGATTCAGATACCAGAGGTGCACATGGACTGTACTGTGGTGTCAGGGCAGGAAGAGGAGGAAGGTGATTCTCAGGGTGAGGAATGTGAGAACAGAGAGGATGACGATGAGGTTGTAGATCCCACTTGGTGTAACCCCAGAGGTATGCAACTGAGCAGCTCAGCAGAGGAGGTGGAGGAGGAGAAAGATGAGAAGGTTAAGTTGCAGCTTCCCACACAGTCCCGAGGTGATGCAACCATGACAAGCACTGCATCCTCAGCCCCAACTCTCGATGCGGCCAGCACTGGTTACGAGTGTGTAGTTCACAGGGGCAACAAAGGTTGCCTAGGCTGGGCCTTTTTTGAGACGCAAAGGATGATTCAACTCACTTTATCTGCCAAATTTTGAAAAATTGCAATAATTTGACAACTACATGCATAAACCGGCATATGCGCAATCAACATGGTTTTAGTGTGGGAATCTCACTGCGCTAAAATGACTAGTGGCCATCCCATCAACCACATCTGCTGCTTCTTCCTGCTCTATCACCATGCCAAGTCTTCTCACACAGGTCTTTGGCCGCATTAACTCCACTTATTTACCCTCTACAGTCAGGGTGAATGAGAGCACATCAGCTGTTATGAAAGTGGACATGATTGCTGTTTTTGTGTCACCTAGCACAACACATCTTTCGCAATCCACCATAACATCTCCGCCTGCACCTCACTCACAGTCCATCAGTTTGTCCTGTTCTCCTTAATCCACACTCTCTTAACATAGCAGCCAGACCTCAGTTCTGCAGTTGTGGTCATGTAAAATAATGTTTCCTCTTACACAAGGCAAAGCTAAGAGCTTAAACTCCACCATCTCCAATCTGTTGGCCATGGAAATGCTGCAATTTCGTCTGGTGGATACAGACGGCTTCAGAAAGTTGATGGCCATCGCAGTCCCCAGTACCAGTTACCCAGTCACCAATACTTCTCTACGAAAGCTGTGCCTGCACTACACCAGCACGTAGCTGACAACATCACCTGTTCCCTGAAAAAATGTATGTGTCTGCCAGGGTGCATTTCACCACTGACACCTAGACGAGCAAACATGGGAAGGGGCATTAAATCTCACAGACTGCGCACTGGATGACTCTGGTGGCAGTGGGGCCAGGTGGTCAAGTGGCTGCTCCATAAGTCTTTGAATCCCAAGGCTTGCGGGAAAAACCTCTTATCTAACCATTCCTCCACTGCTTCAGGCTCCTCCACCTCCTCTAGGGCCTCAACCTGTGCCCTCAACCTCTCCTTAATCATACATGAGTTCCAACAGTGCAGATAGAATCCCCCCACCTCTGTACTGTGCACCCATGGCTCACCGCAA